>CM053417.1:13180918-13268424 GCA_028644305.1 Xerus rutilus
TTTCTATCACCTATCAACAACATTTATTGAGCACTTTCTCTGCTGCAGACAATTGAAGAGCTCTCCAAGTATCATTTCATCAGATCCTTAAGAACAAGTGTAGGAAATGAATATTATCATTATCCTCAGTTTATAAACAAAGAGAACATGCCCTAGAGAAGTTGAGGAAATTGCATGATGCTGCTTCAGGATTTGAGTACAGATGAAGAAACTGAGTCAAACAAAACTTATCAGTGGCAGAGGCAAAATTTGAGTCCGTGTCTTTTGTCTCTAAAACAAATCAATTGTATGACCCACAACCATCACGTGGAATTAGTGATGGGCAAATCTACATGGACATGAACAGGGCATTTAAAGCACTGTTTTTACTGCTTCATGAGAGTTCAGGTGGATATTGCATGTAGACATGATGTCTAGAAGTCTGGATATTTCAAGATCTTAGTAGTGCTATTTTTGATTCGATTCAACTATTTTAAAGAACTCAAATGACCTTAGTATTTATGTAATGCAGAAGTTTTCAACTTTGATTTACCTTTTGAAATAAATTATATTGCACTGTCAGAGTCCATGAGCCACTTGCTGCCCCGTGTTCCAGGACTCCTCTGGGGTGCTTCAGCCACTTGTCTTCAAGCTGCTTCATGGTCTTGCTCCTCCATAACATCATAACACACACACACACACACACACACACACACACACACACACACACACACTCAAGTGCAGAATGGAATTTCCTTTGGGGTTTTCTCATAACCTGGGCCAATCCCTGTCTTGGTCTATTCAGGCTGCTCTAATGAAATACCACATATTGCGTGGGCAGCTTGTAAACAACAGAACTTTATTTCTCACAGTTCAGAAGGCTAGGAAGTTCAAGATCAAGATGCTGGTAGGTTTGGTAACATTGAAGGCCCATTTCCTGGCCCATAAGTGGTTCCTTCTTCATCCTTCTTCTTGTATTCTCACATGGTGAAAGAGATGAAGGAGTTTTCTGTGCTTTTTTTTTTTTTTGGCACCAAGGATTGAACTCAGGGCACTCAAGCACTGAGCCACATCCCCAGCCCTATTTTGTGTTTTATGTAGAGACAGGGTCTCACTGAGTTGCTTAGCACCTCGCCATTGCTGAGGCTGGCTTTGAACTTGTGATTCTCCTGTCTCAGCCTCACAAAGTGCTGGGACTATAGGCATGCACCACAGTGCCCTGCTCTGTGCCCTCTTTTATGAGGGTGCTAATCCCATTCATGAGGGCAGAGCTTTCATGAACTAGTAACTTCACAAAGTCCCCACATCTAAACGCCGTCACCTTAGGGGCTTAGGATTTCAACATATGAGTTTTGGGGAGACAACAAACATTCAGACCAGAGCACCATCATGGGTATGTTTTCCCTTAAATGTGTGTCACTGTAGGAAAAATAGTTGTGAAAATCACAGCAGTTGTTCAACCTTCTGATTTTACCTCTGGATTGCACAATCTGAGAGAGAATATACCATTGGCATTTCGTTTGAAGTTTGGTCTGCATATATACCCATGTATAGTGGCCAAATTTAGTATCAGGAATTTTCTTTTGGCGGGGGGGGGGAAAGTGGTTCATGTCAGTAATGCTGACTGAATCCTATTGTAGCAGACTTTGTTAAATCTTCCTAGGGAACCTTTGTAGGTTATTTCCTTGCATTAAAATCCCTACCATAAAATTGACTTTGACTCTAAATTATGTGCATTAATAGGGATATGTTAACAAATAGGATTCCTCCATCTCTATTTCCTTCCCAAGTTACTACTTGGCATGTCATCATTGGCTCTCTGCTAGATTGGTGATAAGTTGGGATCTTGTGTTTGTTGGAGGTGTTAGGGAGTACAACTCTGGAGGCTGGCATTTACATTCAAAAAAGATCACTCCTTCCAAATGTATCTGAATCCTAACAATGCCAGAGCTTCCCAGGTTGTATTGAAAACTTGCTATTTTACAGAAATGGCACATTTCAACTCAGACTAGAAATGGCTATGTGAAGATGTTACAAAACTGAAAATTTATGCCATATAACTTAATAAGATGTTCCAGAAAGTCCTTGCAGCCCCCCTCATGCCAATGCTCCTTTAATTTCAAGGAGCAAGTCACTGGCTACCATACAGTCCAACTGTGGAATACACACATTCAAGAGCCATTTGATCATATGCCTTCTCAAATTAATCTGTACAAAGAACAAGTAAGGTATAATTTTCTTGGCTGTGGATAGAAAGATTTTGTCTCTCAAATAAATGATCTAACTGGTTATGGAGTCAAGGCAGTGTAAGAAGTGCAGATACAGAAACTTCTGTGTTAATGACAGTATTTTTGAGACCCAGGTGCAACCCCAATCTTCAGCTTTCCTAGGGATAAAGTGGTAGATCCAAGAAGGTGTGGAGCATTACTGAGTTAATCCACAACTCATCACCTCCTTCTCACAAATGAATTAACTGTATCAGACAAGGATAAATTTGTTCATTGCAAGTACCAAAACACATGCCTAATGCACAATATATCAAAAATTTTGAGTGCCCAAAGTAAATCTTGGATAATGGCATGAAGCTAGAACATATGATCAAGCAGTAAATATTTAAAAATAATTTTAAAGAGTCCCAGAAAATTAAATGAAGACGCTTCATAGGTTATTGTGGAAAGAACACTGTACAAGCACAATTAAATTCTAAATCTGGTTTTGTAATTTTCTTATGCGTTCAAGTCTTCTCTCACCTATTTTCTGTAGAATGAAATAGCTAAACTGTCTTTTAGTTCTAATATCCTCTAAGTATAATGTCATGATGAAAACTGCACATTGGTTAATATACATTCATTTCCCCAAAACAAAATGAGAAGACCTCTTTAAAAATTTGATCTAGTTGTGGAGAATATTTACATGTTGGACACACAAAAACTAAAAAGGTAATTTTCACACCCATAATAAAGTTACCTGCACTCAGTGTTCATGGCTTAATTTTTATTTTTTCTTTGAGGCAAAATCCATACAACATATAGTTAACCATTCTTAAATGTGCAGTTCAATAGTATTTACTATGTTCACGATGCTGTGCAACATCAGCTCTAGTTCCAAAATATTTTCATCCTGCCAAAATGAAATCTTATTTTTTATTGGATTGTTGCTTATTTTGCTGCTCTTTGAGTTCTTTATATATTCTATTAATCCTTTGTCAGATGAATAGCTGGCAAAAATGTTCTCCCTTTCTGTAGTTGTCTCTTCACTCTGTTGGTTGTTTACTTTGTTGGGCAAAAGCCTTTTAGTTTGCTGTAATCCATTTGTCAATTCTTGCTTTTGTTTCCTGAGTTATTATATACCTTTTCAGGAAATCATTGCCTGTGTCATTATCTTAAAGTGTTTATCTTATATTTTCTTATAGTAGTTTCAAAGTTCAGGTCTTTGATCCATTTTGAGTTGATTTTTATACATAATGAGAGAAAGGGTCTAGGTCTAGTCTTTTGTATGTGGATATCTAGTTTTCCCAGCACCATTTGTTAAATAGATTCCCTTTTCTTCAAGGTATGTTTTTGGCACCTTTGCTGAGAAACACTTGCTGTAGATGCATAGGTTTATTTCTGGGTCCTCTATTCTATTCCATTCCTCTACATGTCTGTTTTTATGTCAAGACCATGCTGATTTTGTTCCTATGTGTCTGTAGTTTGTTTCAAAATCAGGTGTTGTGAAACCTCTAGCATGTTCTGTTTGCTCAGGATTACATTGGATATTTTAGGTCTTTTGTGGTTCCATATGAATTTTAGGATTACTTTTTCCTAAGTTTTTCAAGAATGTCATTGGTAATTTGATGGAATTGCTTTCAATATGAAGATCACTTTTGGTTATATAGCCATTTAACAATATTAATTCTCCCAATTCATAAACATTGGAGGTCTTTGCATCTTCTAGTGTCTTCTTCAATTTCTTACTTCAGGGTTTTGTCAGTTTCATTGTAGAAGTTTTTCAATTCCTTGGTTAAGTTTATTCCAGGGTATGTTTTTAGGCTATTGTGAGTGGGATTGCTTTCCTGATTTCTTTCTCAGTTAGGTCATTATTGGTGTATAAAAAAAGATACTGATTTTTTGTATGTTCATTTTGTATTCTGCTACATTGCTGGATTTCTTTATTAATTCTAAGAGGATTTTGGTGAAGTTTATAGGGTCTTTAAAATATAGAATCATATCATCTGCAAAAGGGGATAATTTGACTCATGTTTATAGCAGCACAGCTCACAATAGCCAAGTTATGGAATCAGTGTAGGTGCCCATCACACAGATAAAGAACTGGGCACAGTGGCACATGCCTATAATCCCAGTGGCTTGGGAGGCTGAGGCAGAAAGATTGCAAATTCAAAGACAGCCTCAGCAATTTAGTGAGCACCTAATTAGCTTACAAAGACACTATCTCAAAATTAAAAATTCAAAGGGCTGGGGACATGGCTCACTGGTTAATGATCCCTGGGCTTAATCCTCAGTACCCAAAACAAAACAAAACATAACCAAAAAACTAAAGAAAACATGGTATGTACATACAATGATGTATTATTCAGCCATAAAGAATGAAATCTTACATTTTCAGGAAAACAGATGGAAGTAAAGAACATCATGTTAAGCAAAATAAACTGGATACAGAAAAACAAGTATCACATGTTTACTTTCATGTGTGAAAAAAAAAAAGATGACCTGAATGTCAGAAGTTAGACTACAATAAAAAGGAAGGAAAGAGTAGAGGTCAGTAGGGCATAGAAGAGAGGGTGGATATGATCAAAGCACGAAAAAATATATATACATATATATGGAAATATTACTGTGAAACCAATTAATTTGTACAATTAATATTTTTTAATATTCATAATAAAAAGGAGATCTCATACACATATATGCAGTAACTTCACATTGCTCCCTTCCTGCAGAATGGCATAATTTTAAAAATATACTTTCTGCCTTTATCTCTCTGATAATGTAAATTTGGAGGACAAAAGGTAGATTCCTGTCCTTTTCAGGAAGCTCAAAGCTCCCTGAAACTAGCATATTGGCCTTGGAAAAGAATTTTTAGCTCTTTTGAGAGAATTGGTGATTTAGGGCTAGGGACCCTATCTGTCATGACATCAAACAAATACAAGTTCATTGTTTACAACAAATCATAAAAACATAATTCAGCTAATTCCAAGGAAAAAGTAAAAATCATCAAAATTCCTGTTATCTAGAGAACATTGCCAGTTAGTGTAATGTCTTTGGGAATTTTTCTCTGCATTTTAACCTATTTATAATATATTTGCAAAAGTGAGGTCATGTGGTATTTGCTTGTAAAACATGTTTGTTAAAATTAATACAAGATAGGTTTATAAAATATAAAATAGAACATCTTTTACCAAACCTTATTTTTTTCATTCAAAAGTACGTTTTGGACATTGGATTCAGCTATTTTGCAAATACACTTTGGTGGCTCTTTTTATTTTACACAGCATTTCTGTATCCATATTTTATTTAATACTACCAGTGTCTAAAAGCTAGTACTTATTATATACTTATGCATAATAAATATTGTTTATCAGTTACTGCACTATGAACTTTAGATAGAAGTATCTTAGTCAGCCCTAATTTAATGAATTATTATCTTTATTTTAGAAATGCACAGAATCAGGAGGCTCAGAACAATTATGTAAATTGCCTGAAGTGTAATAAATGGAAGAGCCAAAATTTTACTTTGGTATTTTGGACTTAAAATTCATGATGCTTTCTAGTATACTGTATGTCCCCTCGGAATTGCAATATTCCAAGGCTACACATGGGCAAAGAATTTAGATTCCACACCAGTAATTTTGGAAAGATATAATAATAAGGAAGCGACATGATATTCATAGACTGGGCCCCCTCCTTTCCTCATTCAGGATGGCTACCTCGGGAATGTCTGCCTATGGCTAAGTTCTGAGGAACTGTTAAGTGTGGTGCCTGCCATGTTGGATTCTTTCCCAAAGTAGAACAAGAGTAGCTGTGCCTGACATGACCAGGTGTGATTTATGGAAGTTCGAAATGGGCCAGGAGTGAAGATTGGGAGAACTCCTATTTGCATTAAGAGTCACTGTGAATTAGGTTCTGGGGCCAAGTGCTGAAATGAATTCATTATTAAAGAGCCAATAAAATTTATTAAAGGAAAAATTGGCTTTACTTCATTGGACTGTTTCATTCTTTACTGAGGAACAAATGATAGTTTGTGCTGATCATTTTCCAGGAAAAAGAAACTGTAAAATGAGACCTAACATCATCGTTAGGTTCCCAAGGACAATATCTTCCTAGGAATAACAGTGGGGGCTATGAGAAAGCAGCTAAGCTTCCATTCAGAGAATGAAATACTTTTGGCACTGGGAGTCTATGTCTGTTTTCAAGGACATCTGCTAAATCCCCAAACTGTGTAGTGGTTTGCCTTAATGTTTGGTGACTCCACTGACCCAGATTACAGAGCCAAACTGGCTCCTGCAATGATTATGGACTGAAGAGGTCAGAGCTGCAAAGGTCCTTGGAGACCATGGAAGATACCAACTCCCTGCATTGACTGGTAAGGAAACCAGGGCCCAGATAGGAGAAGGGACTTGTCCAAAGTGCCCACACTGGGACCTGAGAGAGTATCAAGACAGTGGTCACATCTGCTTTCTTCAGTATAGTTATAGTCACTTATTGCCATGTAGAGCTAAATTATTTTGCTTTTGTGATTTCTCCCTCCTTCCCTACCCTACTCTCTTCCCCTATTTTCCCTTTCTCTTCCTCTTTCATTTTGTTCTTCTCCATCCTTACATTAATAACAACTTCTCTGTTGTAGATCATGTGTGCTGTTGAATTAACAAGCTGCTATTACATCAGTGATCTCATTGGGTCCTTTATTCATCCTGGCTACAGTGCCCAGAAACTTCATCTTACCCTCAGATGGAAAGTGCAAGTACACAGAGGCTGACTTGCTTCTGGAGCACCAGGTAGATGGTGTACACAGACTGGAACTTCCTTTCTGGGATCTCTCTGTAGGTGTTAAAGGTTGGAACTTTCTCAGGTGCATCCTTAGACTCAGTGGTGAGAAAGGAAGTTCAGAAACTTTCCTGTCACTGGATCCAGTTCCTAAATAAAATTGTCCTGATGAACATGCTTCCTATATGCACTAGCTAGCCCTCCTGTGTGGATGAAGTGTCACTCACTGACACTCTTTTTAGCCAAGGCCAAGTTATGTGAAGGCAGCATAATTTATATGGATGCCCAGGGAATGCTTCCATGAAGAGCATTACCTTTTAATATCCTAGCCTTCCGGTACATTGAGTTTCTCTCCAAAAGATGTGAGGGAGGGGGAGGGAAGGAAATCTAAGCATGCAAATGGGAATTTTACACACCATGAGATATTTGTTTTTCTTTCCTTCATGCATCTTTTCATTCATTCCACCAACATTCATTGAGTGTCTCATAATTGTCCAGCCATACTTTAGGTTCCAGTATACAACATTATCCTTAAGGGATTTATATTCCAATGAGGGAGACAATAAAAAATAGATATTAAATTGTTGAGTAATTGCTATGTATTGATACTAGGGAAAGAAAGAAACAAAGCAGTTATATTAATTTCCTAAGACTACCATAACACACTGCCACAAACCAAGTGGCTTAAAACAATGGTAGTTTGTTTTGTTATAGGTCTGGAGGCTGGAAATCTGACACTAAGGTGACAGTAGGGCCACAATCCCTCTCAAGGCTCCAGGAAATTATTTGTTGTCTATTCCAGTTTCTCATAGCTACTGGCAGTCCTTTACATTCCATGGCTTATACCTGGATTGTTCTAGTCTCTTTCTCCATCTCTACATGGACTTCTCTATATGTTTGTCCTCTTCTCTTCTTATAAGGACCTCAGTCATGGGATTTAGGGTGCATGCTTATCTGATGCAACCTCATTTAATTTGATTACGTCCACAAAGACCCTGGATTTTAATAATAAGATCACATTCTGAAGTTCTGGGTAGACATGAATTTTGGATTAGGGGTACACTGTTCAGTCCTCTATAGCCATGAAAAGAGAAAGAAAAATTAAGTCTGCTCTTTTATATAGAGTGGCCAGGAAAGATCTTTCTGAAGAGTGAATATTTGAGGAAAGAACCAAAGGAAGTGAGATTGACTAGCCATGAGAATATCTGGGGAAGAGTGCTCTAGACAGAAGGAAGATGAAGTGCAATGGTTTTGAGGCTGAATTGTGTTTGGTGTGCTAGAAGAACAAAAACAGAATGTCAGCACCATTGGAGTGCAGTGGGAAGGCCTAGAGGAAAGTGATAGGAGATGAGGTCAGAGAAGCAGCCAGGAGTCAGATGATACAGGGGCTTGAAATTCATGGAAAAGAATCTGGATTTTATTCCAAAGGCAGAGGGAAGCCCTTGGAAATATTTGAGCAGGAGATTGATATAATCACTCAATAATGTATCAAAAGGAGTCAGGGGGAAAGAGTATTAACCTGGAGCAAATCTGGAGATTTTTATAGAAATCTACCAAAAGATGACGGTGGCTTGTAATATGGTGGTGATAATTAATGGAGGTGATAAAGTTGATCAGATTAGTAATTACTCATTTGAAAATGGAGATGAAAGAATATAATAGAAAAGAGAGAGAGAGAGAGAGAGAGAGAGAGTGTGTGTGTGTGTGTGTGTGTGTGAAGAATGGCTCCAAATCTTCCAGTCTAAGCAACACTGTGAACAGCAATGTTGTGTATTGATATAGAGAAGACTCTCAAATAAGAGAGTTTGTAGAAAATCAAGTTTTTGATTTTCAGAGATGCAGGTGTCAGGTAACAATTATATAAAATGGAAGTTCATGGTGGGGGGGCTGTAGAATTTAAATTTGGAAGTCAGCAGTGATGGGGGACTGGATGAGTTCATAACTGAATTAGAGGGAAAAGTGATGAAATTCAAGCATCGGATTCCAGGGCCTTCCAATATTAAAAGGCCAGTTGATAAGGAGTGGATGCTGCTGCTGATGGAAAATCAAGAGAGTGAGATATACCACAAACAAAGAAAACATTTCAAGGGCGAAGTACTAATCAATCCTGTGAATGTTGCAGAGTTGACTCATATAAAGAGACAATTTTTCTCTTCAATGTGACAACAGGGAGGTTGCAGATGACGTTGATCAGAGAATTTCTAGTGGAGTAGTGGGAATGAAAGGCTACTTGGTAGAATGTGGAAGTGTAGGTGTTTCAAAAGAGAATGAGGGGGGCTGGGGTTGTAGCTCAGTGGTAGAGCACTTGCCTCGCATGTGTGAGGCCCTGGGTTCGATCCTCAGCACCACATACAAAGCAATAAAATAAAGACATTGTGTTCATCTATGACTAAAAAAATATTTAAAAAAAGAGAATGAGAAGATATGAATTGGAGCAGTAAGTATGGGTGGACCAAATCTTTCAAGGAGTTACTCTCTGAAGTGGAAGGGAATCACTAGTGTGGTAGCTGGAGGAAAGAGAATACATGTTCTAGGAATAGCTTTATTGTTTTAAGGGTGGGAGTTATAGTAAGCTGAGCATCGTATGCTGTTATGAACATGAGTGGCAGTTATTATAAGAGCAAAGTCTTTGTGTAGCAAAAAAAGGATGGAAACTTATGTATTGTATAGATGCGGGTAGGTGTGCTAATAGGAGGATGTGGGATTTCTCTTCTAATTGCTTACATATTCTCATGAAATGGGAAGCCTGGACATCAGCTGAGAACAGGAAAGGGAAAGGATAGTTTGAGGTGTGAGCAAACAAGGGACAGAATGAAACAGTTCTCTATGGAAATAGGTGGCAGACAGCACTGAAGGCCCGCACCAAGGCTTGAGGTCATGAGTTTAAAGGAAAACAGGCAGCATGGTTGTGTCTTTCCAGCTAAGTAAGTTGCATGAGAGCAGGTATAGAGTCACTGGAGTTGGAAGTAACCTGAGATGGGGTTTTGTCAGCATATGTGTATGACAGAGAAAGAGAGGAGCATGGAAATTGTCGGTGTATGCAAACCTCTCTCGTGATTTATCTCCTTCAACCTCCTTAATGGTTCCTCCTTATTTTGTGTGCTTTGCTTGATTTTATGACTTGGCAGATAGTACTTTAACATAGGTATAGAATAGGTCCTCTCTAGCCATGAATAGGTATGGGGAGGGCGAGAGAGAGGGAATGGCAAAGCTCCAAAGGAACCATGTGCGTGTTAGCAAGAGAGATGGGCACTGAGCTTCTAGAATATTTAATATTAAAAATTTCATAATGGTATTTTGAGGAAAACTCACTGTGAGTCTGGTTTTTTATTTTATTTTTTGCAGTTGCAGTATCTATTTTGGTTGGTGTAAAAGCCTTCTGGTCATTTGATGATGATGATAATAATGATGATAGCACCAACTAATATTTATTGAGTACTTGCCATATAGAAGGCACTTCACTAAGTGTTTTAGATGCGTCAACTCATTTAATCTTCATGACACTCATAGGGATTCAATACTATTACTCTCATTTTTAGATGAAGCCAGACAATTTATCCAATATGGCATAGCTAACAAAGTGCAGATCTAGGTTTAAACCTAGAACTTTATGATTCACAATCCACATTCTGAACCACTCCAGCACTGCCTTTCAGTTCTAAAGATTTCATTTGTTCAAGCTGGTGCACTCATCCATCTCTCTATGCACTCACTTGAACTCCTCCAGTGCCCACTCTGTGCTAAGTGAACATGTTAGTTGCTGGTTGGGGTGAAGGTGTGTGTGGTGTTTAGCTGCAAGTCCTCCATCCATTTTGTGCATAGAAAATCTATAAGAGGCTACAGGGAGAGTGATCTTTGTTTTGGAGACTTGTGTTCTAGGTTTTAGTGTATATTCTGATGACTAAGCCTGTGGGACTGTACCTTTGCCTCCTTCATCTCTGAGACTTGGTTGAATCTTCTTGCTTTGCTGGTTTCAGTGATCATAGGCTACCATCTTGTTTTTCCGTGCTATCATTTTGCAACACATCCCCATTCTTTTCTGTAAGTTTTCAACTCGGTCTAAGATCTGCTCTTGGCTCCCACGTCATCAGGCTTGGCATGACAGATTGCCTTTTTATCATACTTAATGCCAGCATGCAAAATAGAATATGCTTTCTACTCATATACTGCCACCATCTTCTATATCTATTCAGATTCAAGAGACCTATTTCATCAACATAAAACCCATAGAAGCAACGCATGCTGGGAATCGGTCCTCCATATCAGAGCTGATCAGGATGGATCGGTGAATTCTCTAGATTGCATCTGTCCTAAGCAGCAAATTAGCTATGCTTGACTTCAGCTACCACATTTTTTCCTGCTGTGAGCTTGCTATACCCTCCTATGAAATGTATTTTGTAATAGCGCGAAAGAAATACACAAGATTGATTAGAGTTGGCACAATTTGTGCATACTTCTGTGGTTATTACTGTAGTTGCTGCTTTAAAAGACTAAAAAAATCCTTTAGCCAATTTTGGTCCTCCATAAAGTTTCATTGAAACTTTAGTTGGTATATTTATGTGTAAATCGGATCAACTTCCCATGATAGCTCCTTATTGTTAGTGTTTTGATGTTCTGTTTGCCTGAGCAGATTGATTTGCCATTATGGGAAAATATTTGAACTGAAAAAGTCCTCTGAACTTTGCTCACTAATCTTATCAAAGAAAATAGAAGCAAAACATGTAGAGAGAAACCTGCAAATTAAATTTACTTTTCCAATTCCAGCGTATTTGATCTGCATTTATTATGGAACTGGGACAATAGTTGCTTCTTGGTTCTGCAATAACATTGATGTTTAGACTATTTCCAAAAGTTTCTATAAATTCAGTGGGGGAAAATATTGTACAGGTTAACTGTGAATAGTATCTACTTTTTAGTATTAAGTTTAGGATACTGTATAGATTGTATCATTGTCCTTATGGTCCCATATCTGGAAATGGCTGAACCATCTTTGCTACATAGTGATTGTTAGGGCAACCTAACAGCAGAAGTGTTAGTGCATTTGCACAGAAGATTCACAGCCATGTGAGGGTCCAGTTACTTTTGCTTGTCTCACAGAGATAGGTTGTTTTAAATAATTTATTCAGATTTGAATAACTGTGCTAATGGCCTGAACAGTTTGCCTGCACATGTGCTCTCTCTCATTTTAATTATTCCCTAAATTACTATTGACTAGGAAATTGAATCAGAATCATTGTAAAAACTAAACAAACAAACAAACAAACAAAAATTCCATAAGCTTAAGCCCTGATGCTAGAGATGCTGGCTGAATATCTCAAGTAAATGGAAGACAGTGGCTAATAGGAGATAAGAAGGGCTTTGGTCTGAATTCTGATTTTATCACTCGCTAGTCACGTGCCTTTGAGCAAGTCATTTATTCTCTCTAAGTTTCCTTACTTTCTTAATTTGTCCATTGGGAAAACTGTACTTCCATAGGATTTGGAAAAGAGTGAGTGAGATAATGCACAGTGGCCAGTACATAGCTAAAAATGATCAACTTTTTTTTTGTACCAGGGATTGAACTTAGAGTGCTTAACCACTGGGAAACATCCTCAGCCCCTTTTTTATTTTTATTTTTTGAGAGAGGGCCTCACAAAGTTGCTGAGGCTGGCTTTGAACTAGTGATCCTCCTGCCTAAGCCTCCTGAGCTGCTTCAATTACAGACATGTGTCGCCATGTCCAGTGAGAATTACTACTCTTAAGAGGTTCTTCTTCCCTTTATTATTTTATTTTTATTACATGTATTAATTATACATATTAATGGGGTACAGTGTGGTATTTCAGCACATGCACATAATGTGCATTGATCAATTCAGGGTAATTGTAATTTTTCTCTCTACACATTTCTTCATCTTTAGAGACTTCAAGCTCCTCCCTTCGAGATTTTCATAAAATATGGAGTAGGTTTTTGTGACCTATGGTTGCCCTGCTGTATTGTGGAACACTTGAACTGATTGCTTCTATCCATGTTTTGGTATCTATTATCCAACCTTCCTTTATTCACCCTCCCTCCTCAACCCTGCCAGACTTCTATTATTCACTATTCTACATTCAGGCTGACATTTTTGTAGCTTCCACCTATGAGAGAGAACATGTGGTACCTGTCTTTCTGTTAAAAGATGAATATATGAGGCACTTGCCTTAAGTCTATGCTCAGTGGCTGGTTCAGAGTCCATTCCATGATGCTATCTCATAAAAGTATGTTTGTGTCTATGTAAGTGTGTGTGGAAATGTGTGTGTGTGTGTGTGTGTGTGTGTGTGTGTGTGTTTATTCTGTGCCTGGCAAGGCAACTTCCTAGGGACTGGGAACACAGAGATCATGAAATATGGTTCCTAAACCTTTAAATGGATTTGCCTAAGGCTGCATCCTGCTCCATAATGAAGCAACACAGCATATCCAAATGTACTATAATAAAAATTCCTATGGAATTCAAGGTGGATTTCATTCTCATAAATGTAAACTTCTTCAAACAGAATTTTTGGTAAACTAATCAGTAACAATCACTACACTGGCAATATGTAGTTACATTCCAGTGGCCTTTAAAATGGAAATATATTTTATTAAGGCTCAACCAGCATTTATTGACTACTACAATGGGTCTGTTGAGTAGGGAGTTGGAGCCCACTAGAAAGTGGTGACATCAATATTGAATCAGTGCATGTGAATTAAAGCTGTGCCTTCTACACCAGTCAGCCCCAAAATTTCCTGTCATTTTGAAGAATAGTGAATCGATCCCAAATGCAGTTTGGGTGCAGTGATACAAGAAAATATGTTCTGTAGTTCCGTTAAACCTCCCTCTTCAGTTGGGTGTGGTGGCATACACCTGTAATCTCAGCAGCTTGGGAGGCTGACGTGGAGGATCACAAGTTCAAAGCCAGCCTCAGCAACTTAGCAAGGCCCTTAGCAACTTAGTGAGACCTCATCTCTAGATAAAATATGAAAAAAAGAGGCTGAGGATGTGGGCCAGTGGTAAGGTTCCCTGGTTTCAATCCCTGATCCCAACAACAGCAACAACAAAACAAAAACAATCTCCCTCTTCAAATCTGAACATTTCAGAAAGAACACTTTCTTCTCTTCTTTGTCATCAAATAAATGCACCTGTGCTATGTGCTGCTTTATTTGTGGGGCTGTAATGGGAGGTAGGCTTAATTTCCTCTGATAGTTTTAAACAAATCTCAGAGGCATAGTCTGTCACATATGCCAAGTAGCCTCACCACCCTCAAGCTATTGAGATCCTAGAATGTTTCGAAAAGATCAAAAGATCATAAGATGGGGCACTGATAAAAAAAAAAAGTGGAACTATTCCTCTTCCCCAATTCCCAAGTGAGAGTCAGACTCCATCTTCAATTAGTGATCCTCTAACTTAGAAACATTATGATAGCATGGAGTTGCATGTTATTCAGATTTCTATTTTATATTCTATTTTACTCATCAGTGAGATGACAGAGGAGAAAACGTCAGATCATTAAAATAGAAAAGATACCACTAAGTAATGTTGATTATTTAAAGCAAATTAATCTCTGTACTTGTAGAATTTTCTGTGATTCCTCCCCTCTTTTTACGTTTTCTTTTTAGGATATAGTGAACATGAAAGCCAAATACTGCAAAAGTAAATAGCTAGGTATCCAAATGAGTGCAAATTGCACTTCCATACCAGCTTATTTATTCCAGTGATTGCACTGATTGTATTTGACCATGTGATGATTAGGCTGCATTCAGGTCACAAATTTCCATTTTACACTTTTTGGGTTTTCTAATCCAGAATGCACTAATGGCCTATAGAGTGCTTCAGTGTTAGGTGACCAGAGAAGTCATTTATGTGATGTTTTTGCTAATGGGGAACTTTAAATATAAGGGAAGCCTATCTGCAAGCATGGAGCTCTAAATGGCCAGCAAAGGGCACTGGTAGAATCATCAGAGAGCACCTCTTCTTATGGGTAATGATGGATGATTATTATTGATTCAAGCTATATAAATAAAGGTACCTGGAGAAATACACATATACACAATTTGCCATCAGGTTTGATATGGGTAATTTAATATAAAGGTATATACAGGTTTAAAAAACAAATTACCCATTCCAAACTAATGGAAAATGGGAAAATAGGCAGGAAAAGGGAGGCAGATTTAGCTTGTGGACAAATTGAGATCCTTCTCTTTCTCCTCCAGTTCATTGGATTTTGGTTCCTTCTTCCTTCTAATTATTCAAGTGCCACAGCCCACTTTCAACCAGGTGAAGAGAGTGGACTCAGTAAGAACATGGACTCTGAGTTATGGATAAGGCAAGCATTCACTACCTTCCCCATGATAGACTTATGGGCATTTTGAAAGAGGGCTCCATGGGAACAACCATTCTTATTAGAAGGAACACAACCAGGGTGGTTGCATTTTAAGTACTTGCAGGAAGCTGGTTTTTTCTGCCTGATTTCCCTGGACAAAGAACACTTGCCCATGTGTATCTAGATGGAAGTGGAAATGGCTTCCCACTGAGCCACCAATAATATCAGGCAGCACTTATTGAGAGGAGCCCACTGGCCAGGTAGGTAGGTAACAGAGGAACAGAAGAGTGAAGAGAAGCAGGGTGGGAAGTTAGTCTGAGAAACAGGATGGAATAGGGATTGGTTAAACTCTTGAGTTAAGCCACATGCAGTGGTGCACGTGTGTAATCCCAGCACTTTGGGAGGCTGAGACAAGAGAATCATGAGTTCAAAGCCAGCCTCAGCAATGGCAAGGCTGCTAAGCAACTCAGTGAGATCCTGTCTCTACATAAAACACAAAATAGGGCTGGGGATGTGGCTCCGTCGTCAAGTGCCCCTGACTGAGTTCAATCCCAGTACCCAAAAAAAAAAAAAATTCTTTAGTTAAAACCCCCAACCTTCTATTTAACCAGTGATCTTTTTGAGCTTACCATCGAGTCAAAGAGTGAACCATTTATCAAGTGATTCATGTATTTGCCAGATAGCTATTGAACTTGCCATGTTACAAACATGGTAGCTGCTATGAAGAAAAAGTACATGTTATGGGAGACCTGGCCTCATCTGGTACATCAATGAACCTCTTTGATGGAACTTCATATCCTGAGGAAGTAATCTTGAGTTGATACATGAAGAATTAATATGAAGAAACAAGAACAATTATTAGGCAAGGGTGTGTAAAGGAAACATTTCTGAAAGGGAGAAGAGCAAACTCAAACATTATTAAGAATAAGAAGAAAATACACCAGGTTCTGGAACACAGAAATGAGGGACAAAGTGTCAAAAACTGAGGCTGAGGAGATAAGAAGATTGGAGCCTTGCAGGCCTACCTATCCTTGGTAAAGAACCTGAATATTAGTATAAAAAGAATGGGAATCCCTTGTCAGGTTTTATGTAGAGGAAATATTTGGAAGTATAAAGTGGAAATAAAGTAACGCTGGAGCCACACTACAAGCAGGGGGACTACTTAGGTGGCTGTTGACAAGTATTCTGGACAAGGCAAGGTGGTAGCTTGGTCTAGGGTAGAAATAAGGCAAAAATGGGTAGATTGTGTGATCTTGTGCAAATTGCTTCACTTCTTTGAACCTAATTAGGCTTCAGGTTTAGGTTAATGTTGAGCTTAGATTAATGAATTAAGAGACATTGTGTTTTACTGCTCAGATTATCTGCTATATGTAACCTCCCTTTAGGTATCAACTATTCAACAAACACATTCTGTTCACACTTGATTTATGAAAGGAAGATAGAGCTTCCTTGGAGTCTTTGGAATTTCTTCAGAATTTTATTAAGTGCAATCCCTTCAGGCTGGTGGTCTGGATGAGTTGTACTTTTTTTGTGATTAAAAATTGGCTTTGAAATGAATAAAAGAACATTGATGTGATACCACACATTATTCCTCTTATCCTAGAGTACTAAACAAGACGACCAACAGAAGTCTCCCCAGCATCCAGCAGTAATTAAACACAAATACACTTATTTAAAAAACTGACAACAGTAAAGAGAATTTCAGTGCAAGTTTTCTGACAAAAGACAGCCCAGGGACTACATTTTGTTCTGAGAGTTATAAACACTTCCAAACAGAATTAAAAAGAAAGTGACTTTCAGGATTTTAGCATCTTCCCTCAAACCTTTGAAACTTGACAAACATTTCTTGCCAGCTCACCACACCAAGACCTGTAATAATTTTGCACACTTTCCAATTGGGATAGGAAACAAATAACTCTGTGAGTGAAGATTTTGATTCTGGGGGCCCAAACAACATTCCCAGTGGAGAGGAAGAAAACACTGCAACTAGACACATGTATCTTTCAAATGGTTTAGTTCTATTTGATTTTTGTTAGTTGCAAAACAATAAAATAAAACAATAGTTTCAACGTGTATTTTGAGACAATAAAGTTGGATCTATAGCATTATATTGACATATAAAGACAATTTGACATGAAATAATGAAGGAATTTTATGACAAATAGACCCTTGACAAAAGTACTCTCACAAGATGCATTATATTGGAAATTGATTAAAACACATAAAGAATGTATGAGATGCAACAAACATTGAGGACTAGTGATTTTGACAAAGCAAGTGTAAATTTAAGCATGGGCTAAAGAAAACAAAAATAAATTGAGAAGGATAAGATAAGGTGAGTAAGAAATTCTGGACAGAAATAGCATGTAAGATGGAGAGGAGTAATAGGATTTAAAAAATTCTAAGTCCTTGCATTGTTCAGGAGGAGAATAGAGATGCTGATTAACTTTGCCCTTTTAAAAGTCTGGTATCATGTAAGAAGGTTATGAATACTACTAAATGAATGACAATCAAATGTAAAGCCTTCAAACCAATGGAAGAAATAAAAGAAAACAGGGAAAATTCTGTTGATAAAATGATAATATAGAAATAGAACTAATATGGTAAATAGAAAGCTCAAAATTGGGTGGTAGAAATAATCATTAATTATAATAAATGTAAATTACCTGGTTAAAGATAAAGATTCTCAGACTGATTTCATGAAGAACCCAGCTCTATGCTTATTATACCAAGCACTACAAAAACATAATGACAACAAAATGGGAAGTATATAAAAGGAAAAGTAAGTACCAGGTAAACATTAACTTTAAAAATCTGGTTTAGGCAATGTCTGACTAAATGTATATTAATGACAAAAGCATCATTAATGATAAGGATATTACTTAACAATAAAAGGAATAATTTCACACATAAAGTAAGCATCTTTTACCTGATCCATCTAACAATATATATTCAAATATATGAAGTAAACATTTGTATAATCATAAAGGGAAGGTGACAAGTATATAATCATAGTGGGCGATTTTAAACCCATTTTAAACCCTCAGTGTTCATAAACTGATGGATCAAGCAAACAAATACTTAGAATGTAGAGAAGTTGGGTAACACAGTGATCAAACCAGATACAAAGGACATGTATAGAACCTGCATCCAATGATCAAAGAATAAGTGTTTTCTAATAAATAGGAAACATGTCCCAAAATTGAAATTGAAAAGAAATATCTAGTACCAGAAAGGTAGTATCATATAGACCAGGTTGTTTGAAAAAATGCCACAGAGTGTGAAACTATAAATATAAACTACATTAAAGAAGGAAACAAAACTTTACTATAATCTCAGTAGGTACATAGATGATTCAATAAACATTTATGATTACAAACAAAAATCTGGGCTGAGGTTGTGGCTCAGTGGCAGAGCACTTGCCTTGCACAACTGAGGCACTGAGTTTGATCCTCACCACCACATAAAAATAAGTAAATAAAATAAAGACACTGTATCCATGTATAACTAAAAAATATTTTAAAAAGCCAAAAACCAAAAATCTACCTAACAAACAAGAAATTGATCCCTCACCTGAAAAAGACAATCTGCCAATCCCTACAGCAAATATTATGCTTAAGGGTGAAATATTAGATGTCCACATATAACTTTCAAGTTAGAAGAAGACTGACAAGAAAACTAATCATTACCATTTTTATTTTGCATTATAAATGATTTAATTGGAAAAAGATAATTACAAGGGCAGAATATATATATATATTGATTTTTCACAAATGGCACGATTATCTATACAGATAATGTAAGAGAACATGTAGACAGACTAATAGAACTAATATAAAGTTTAACAAGTCTTCAGAGAATATAATCAATATATAACAATCAATAGTACTATAAAATAGTAAGAACGAAGGAAAAATATTTTAAAAGACAGTTCTCACAACCAATATGGCACCCATAATCTTGCATTAGTGTCTCTTCACTTCTCACCTTTCATATTATTTCGGGTCTTAAGTGGCTTTGTAAAAAGTAATGCTACTTCCTGCTTCCAACTACTACAGTATGCTTGGGCTGTGAGATCTTCCCTTCCTTTCTTTCAGGTCCTCAAAATAGAAATTAACTAATTAAACAAAAACAAATGAAGATGAATAGGATCGTTGGGAAGGACTTAGAAAATATTCCTTTGCATTAGTTCCTATTCCACACCCAGAATGGCTTTAAATTTGTCAAAGTGTTAATAGTGATTCTTCTGGTACTAGCTTATTCAAAATTTAACTCATTTTTATTTCACCTAAGTAAAGGATTCAACATCCCTTGGGAAAATGTGTTACTTCCCTTGAGTGTATTCAAGCACTACAAAAACATAAAAAAGAAGTTCACCTAATTACTTTTCCTTTTAACCAGTCACATTGATTGTGGATAAAAAGAATTAATATTGTTAAAAATACCCATACAACCCAAAGTGACCAAATGATTTAGTCCAGTCAGTATCAAAGTACCCATGACATTATTCACAGAAATAGAAAAAAAATCATAAAATTTGTATGGAATCATAAAAGATCTAGAATAGTCAAAACAATCCTGAACAAAGATGGAGGCATCACATTGACTTCAAAATATGCTACAAAGCTATAGTAATCCAAACAGCACAGTAGTGGGATAAAAACAGACATAGAGAAATGAAATACAGTAGAGAGCCCAAAAATAAATCCACACATTTATAGCCAACTTATTTTCCTCAGAGGTACAAAGAATACATAGTTTGAAGAGGACAATCTCTTCAATAAATGGTGCTAGAAAAACAACACCTACATGCAAAAGAATGAAATTAAATCCTTACCTCATACTACATAGAAAAATTGATTCAAGAGAAAGGACTTACATATAAGAAGCAAAACTATGAAACTACTAGAAGAAAAAATAGAGGGAAATCTCCAGGACATTCATGTGCATAGTGTATTTTATTATATGACCCCCCCCCCACACACACACACAAAAAAGAAAAGATGACAAAAGCAAAAAATAGACAAATAAGTTTACATCCAACTGAAAAGCTTCTGCTGAGCAAAGTGAATAATCAGTGAATAGCACATACATATGGCCAGTAGGTATATGAAGAATGCTCAACATTGCTAATCACTATGGAAATGCAAGACAAAAGCACAATATCACCTCACTGCAATTAGAAAGGCTGTTATAAAAAATGTTGATAGGTGTGGGTTAGAATGTGGAGAAAGGGGAACTCTCAGACACTGTTGATGTGAGTGTAAATTAGTACAATCATTATGGAAAACAGGATGGAGGTTACTCCCCAAATTAAAAGCATTATATTATCCAACAGCCCAACTACTGAGTGTATACCCAAAGGAAATTAAACCAGCAATTGAAGATATGTCTCCCTTCCCATATTTATTACAGTATTATTAATAATAGCCAAGGCATGGATTCAATCTATCAACAAATGCATGGATAAGGAAAATGTGGTATATATGCGTGATGAACTATTATTCAGACATTAAAAAGGAAACCCTGCCATTTGTGACAATATGGATAAACATGAAGGACATTATATTAAATGAAATAAGCCAGGCACAGAATGACAAATAATGCATGCTCTTGCTCACACGTGGAATCTAAAAAAAAGTTTGTCTTACAGAACTAGAAAATAGAACTATGGTGACCAAGGTCTGGGTCAGTTCAGGGTGAGGGGTTGGGGAGATGTTGGTCACAGGACACAAAAATGTTGGGTAGAGGGGCTGGGATTGTGGCTCAGTGGTAGAGCGCTTGCCTCGCATGCGTGAGGCCCTGGGTTCGATCCTCGGCACCACATACAAAGCAATAAAATAAAGACATTGTGTCCATCTATAACTAAAAAAATATTTTAAAAAAAATGTTGGGTAGAAAGAATAACCTTACAGAGATCTAGTTGATTGTACACTTGACAAATGCTAACAGCATGGATGTTAAATGTTCTCAGCACAAAAATGGTATATATGAGGCAACACATGTTAATTAGCTAGATTTAGTTGTTCCACAATGTACATATACCTCAAAACAGCATGCTGTACATGATTTATATATGTGATTTTATTTGCCAATTAAAAATCAGTCCTTTTGACTTTTAAAAGCTACTTCAAAAATTTTCAAGGAAAGAGGGTAGGAAAAAGAGGAAGGGGAAGACCAAAAGCAAATACAAACACTTAACAAAATTTAAATAAGAAATTATTTAAAGACAAAAGCCTTAGATATGGTAACAGGCACTCAAATTCCCAGCTATTTGGAAGGCTGAGGCAGGAGGATTGCTTGAATCCACGAGATCCAGGCCAGCTTGGGCAACATAGCAAGACCCTACCTAAAATGAAAAAAAAAAGCCCTTAAATTTCTATAATTAGATTCTTAGAATGAAAGGAAGCCATTATTGTGAAAGAAAAATTTAACCTCTGAGCAAGACATTGGAAGAAAATTTCTAACTATTTTGAAAAACCTAAGTATGATATCACCTCAAGGAATCCTTGAAATTTCTGAATGTTGCTGAAGATTGAGAAAATGATCTTGGATCATAGCACATATATGTACAGATCCATTTCTCCTATAGGAGAATCCATTTCAAAGAACACAAGTTATCTTGAATCTACAGATGAATATGATATCAAGATTGTGGAACACAGTTATTTTGCACTAAGTACTGAATTACAAACAATATGAACTTAAATCTAAAATAAAAGAAAAGCAATAAACTGCTTTGTCTATAAGAAACCTCATTCAAAAATGGAAAATTGAATGAGCAAAATAAGAACAAAATGACTAAACATGGAGAACAAGTTGAAAAGAAATATAAATGAGAAGCAAAGCAAATAGTATTCAGGAAAAGGACTTTAATAGGAAAAAGAAAAAGTACAACAAATAAGGAACATGTGTAAGTAAATAATGTTCTCTAAAACTAAAACTTTCTAAGGAGAAAAATATTTAACAAGTAGTTACATCAAATGAAAATTAAGCACCAAAACATTCTAAAAAAACAAGAAAGAAATATTTCAATTTAGAACTATGAAGATGGAGCGAAGTTTCATGTAGGAAAAGTAGCTTTTATAACGAAAAAATATAATGTCTCAAATATACTTTGAAGAAACAGCATCATACAAACTGAAAAGGCATCTATGAAATAATGGGAATTGTGCTATTTTGTTTAATGACAGCAGAAAATTGACTAAAATTTGTTGAGCTCAGGATGTCAGCTGCTTTCAAAAACATAGATCTATTTCCTTAGCTATTTATTTAATTTGTGAAATTATACCAGAATTAGAGTTTATTTGCAAGATAAATTACTAAATTGGAATGGGAAAAATCCCATTTACAATAGCAGCAAAACTCAAATCTAGAAATATTCCTAACAAAATATACACGAGCTGCTTATTTTTATAGAAATATTAAATTTTACTGGAAATAAAATGAAATTGAAAAATATTTTCTGTATTTAAGGAAATAAGAATTTTATTAAAGAATATAATCATGAACAATTAAGGGGTTCATGATTTGGAAGACTCAATATTATAAACAAGTCAATACCCCACAGAGCAATCTCTAATTTAGTGCAATTCTGATCAGACCCCATATACTGTTCTCATGGAACCTAACAAAGTTATTCTAAAACTCACAAAAAATGAGAAACTGGAAATATTAGGCAAGATTATTTTGATGAAAATCCATGAGATGGAAAAGACCAGTTTTGTCAAAATTAAATATTATTAGATCAGATTAATATAAAGTATGATTTCAGGATCATAATGGATAAATCTACCACTGGAACACAATTGAAATTCCAGAAATGAATTCACAATTATTTGAGAACTTGTTATTTGACTAAGAGAATGCTACAAATTAATGGGAAAAATGATGAATCAGTAGTCATGAGACAATTGGCTATTCCTATGGAAAAATCTCCCACCCCACCATCCACAAATTAAATTCAAGATAGATTAAAGACCTAAATATGAAAAACAAAATTAATTTGCTTTTCATTGTTTTTTAAAGTTTTTAAATTTTTTTAATTATAGTTGTGGATGGACCTTTATTTTATTTATTTTTTATATGCAGCACTGAAAATCAAACCCAGTGTTTCACACATGCTAGACAAATGCTGTACCACTGAGCCACAAACCCAGCCCATCAGTGTTTTGAAGAATATATCTTTATGGTGTCAAGATGGAGAATATGCCTTCTCCAGTACAAAGTGGAAACCATGGAAGAAACTGTTGATAAATCTGACTTCATTTATAAATAAATTCATTGATAAATCTGATTTTAATAAAAATGTGTCAAAATATTTTTATTAGTGCATTATAGTAATGTATAACAGTGGAGTTTGACATATTCGTGCATGCATATAATATAATTTGCTTCATTTTAGTCCCTAGCACTTCTATTTATTTTTCCCTCCTTCCTTCCCCTGCTCCCCTTCTGCTCTAATGGCCTTCCTTCTTATTTATTCCTTTGTTTTAATTGATACTTTATAGATGTACATAAAGGTGAAATTCTCTGTGGTATATTTGTATATTTCCTCATCCACCTTCCTCTACTCCACTAATCTCCCTATTTTCATGAGTCCCCCTACTTCCTCCCCTTGTTTTGGTCTGGCTTCCACATGATAGAAAACATTAGATACTTGACTTAGAGTCTGGCTTATTTCACTTAGCCTGATGTTCTTCACTTCCATCCATTTATCAGCAAATGACCTAATTTCATTCTTCTTTATGGCTGAGTAAAACTTCTTTGTGTTTATATACCACATAAAATGAAAACTCTTATATGGTGAAATATATTACAAAGTAAGTTCACAATAATGAGCCATAGGCAGTTGGAAAGTATTTTTAGCTTCTATAAATAATGAAGAATTAATATCCACCATCTATAAAGTACTTGAAAAACCATTATGAAAATGACAAACAATTCATTAAAAAATGTGCAGAGGATGTGACCAGACAATTTACAGAAGGCAAAAACCTGAAAAAAAGTGCCTAGCCTCACTAGTAATGCGGGAAATAGGAATTAAATTCAAAGTAATTTACAACCATCAAATCAGCAATCATTACAAAGTGGAATAATACCAAGATCATATACTGGGAAGATGTGTTGGGAGGGGGCTAGGACTTCTGAAGGAGTATCAATTTATATACTGCCTTTGGAGAACATTATGGCAAAGAAAAGATAGATGTACCTTATAATCCTCAAATCCCTCTCCTAGATTTTTGCATGTATAATAGGCAAAGAATGTTTATTGCCATATTGAAAAACTATTGTCTGTTATATATATGTGCATAAAGTATCCCTTAAAAAACTATAAATAGAAAGATGACTAGTAGAAAAGAGGAAGGGAAACAAGGGGAGTCAGGAAGAGAGGGAAGAGGAAATACCAGGGATCAAGTTATATTCCATGCATATGTAATTAGGTCAAAGTGAACCCTAATGTTATGTACAACTATAATGCATTAATAAAAACATGAATTGCCAGGTATAGTGGCTCATGCCTGTAATCCCAGCAATCAGAATGCTGAGGCAGGAAGATCACAAGTTTGAGGCCAGCCTCAGCAATTTAGTGATGCCCTGAGTAACTTAGTGAGACCCTGTTTCAAAAAACAAAAACAAAAAAACCAAAAATCAAAAAGAAAACAAAAGGATTGGGATGTAGTTTAGTGATAAAGGGCCTCTGAGTTTAATCCTCAATATCCAAAATCAATCAATCCATCAATCTATTGTCAAATAATATGGGAAAGGATTAATAATATAAAGAGCATATTTTAAGAATGGAAGAATGTATGGCAGTTTAAATAAATAAACCATATGCATATGCTTCAACAAGATAAATATGGAAAATAGTGTTGAGTGTACAAAGCAATTTGGAAAAGGATATGCAAAAGGATAGGGAAGTTGGTCATGCCCAGAGGAGCTCTCAGAGCTTTTGTAGTAAGCCAGACATGACTGATACAATACCCTGAGGAGACTCTTGGAAGAGTTCAGTCTTGTGTCCTTGTGCCTAACAAACCTGAAGCAGTAAAGCAGAGAGCCCCTCTAGGACGTTTTTACTTTGAGAAGAATATTCTCCTTACCCTTGAAGAAAAGTCTGGTGGAAAACCATCTATTATTGTGGTGGTGATTCAGGTGCTCTGTGTAGTGGCTCTCTGCCAAGGAAAGATTAAGGGTGAAATGACTCAGGATTCAAGATTAAAAGTCTGAATTTATAAGCTGAACCAGAAAAACTTATACTGTGTGTTTTTGCTCTTTTCTTTGTGTACTACTGAAAACTTTTTGAAAGAAAAGGGCCCAGTGGTTATTTTTTTTTTTTAAATCGCTTAACGTTTGGTTGGTTTTTGTTAAAGAATAGAAAGGCATTTCTAAAAATTCAGCATTTTCAGGCTTTTTGGCCATACTGATAATGAAAGAAAGTTATACTCAAAAATCCTTTCTTTATGCCCATACCCTGCTTTCTTTCACTCTCAGAACATGAAAGATGAAGGCATTTCTGAAGAGTAACTTTTTGGTTGATTAATCCCTTTGAACTCAGTGTAACTTTCAAAGAGAGAAAAGGGAAGGCCAACAGAGATAAAATCAGGACCTCTTCTCATGTGGCTACCCAAGCAAGCTCCCATCACCATAATTTAGATGGTAGGGTTCACAGGTCCTGCTGTTTGATCTGAAATCTTCTCTTCATATATGAAAGAGCATAACTGAATTATATATTTCATTTGGAACATTTTCTGTACATTCTGGGAGTTGTAATTATCATTATATACATTAGTGGATGTCAGCTTTGTGCCAACACACAATTCTAATATCATTGATTTATGGATTTTGCCTCATTTTATTTTGTTATGCATCTCACATTATGTTGGGAATCATTGTTTTAATATCATTGACTAAATTCAACTAATATAGGAAATTGGACCCAGTCCACTGCCTAAAAAGAAATATTTTAGTCATCTATATAACTAAATCTATGGCTGTGGAGACTTAAAAGGCAAAATATATTAAATACCTGGATAGATGGATGGGAAGAAGGAAGGGAAGAAGGATGGACAAACAGAAGGGAGACGCCTAAAAAGAGTCACATGAGGAAGGTATTCACTTTATAGGAAAATTGCCTTTTATATTTAAAATGCCTGTCCTCTTACTTGGATACCCAGAGTGCCAGCCACAGGATACTTGCTATTTATGATCTTAAAAATGTTTGAAGTCTTTCCAGGGAGGAAGGGAAGAAAATCACATCAAAGGTACACAGCTTCTTTCTGGTTTTGTGTTCAAACATAGCATTCAAGATGATGCAGGTATTTGATTGTGTAGAGTTAATATTCCCTCAGAAGATAGAAGCAGTTGAATTATAAATAGCCTCTTTAGATTTTTTTAGCAAAGTTCTTTAGGAGAATGTCATTCACAGGAAAGTACACAAATCCTCAGTGTATACTTCATTAAATGTTTACAAATTGAACAATTCAGAGTAATCATCACCCAGATCAAGAAAGATAACACTTTGAACATCCAAAAGTCCTCCTCCCTCTATCTTCCAGACCTTACTCCTCACCACAAGGGTAACTGGGTTAACTCTTACCACCAGAGATCAGGTTACCTACTCTGGACATTTCATATAAATGGGATCATACAATATGTAGTGTTGTGAATGTCTCACCTAGCATACTGTTTTCAAGGTAGCAGCTTGTATCAGTACTCATTCTTATTGTCATATAGTTCATGATTATATGGATTTACCAATATTTATCCATTCATCAATTGATGGATAGTTGGCCTGTTGCTACTTTGTGGCTATTGTGAATAGCTGTGCTAACAAACATTTATGTACATGTTTTTGTGTGGACATCTAGTCTCAATTCTCTTGGATACATGTCTAGTAGTGGATTTGCCAGATCATATGTGAAACCATTTTCCAAAGCAATTACTATGTTTTACACTCATACAGTAGTGTATGAGTTTTCTTGCCAATATTTGGTATGGTCAGTGTCTTTAATTTTATCCACTCTTGTGGGAGGTCTATGTGTTTTGTTTTGTTTTTGTTCTCTTCAAGTTCTTCCATTTTGTCTTGTTACTCAAAAAATATCTCCAAAGCTAACTTCTGTCAATTAACTAACATTATGTCATTTCCAAGGCAAGGCCTTAATTGGAGCAAGTATTTCTCTATCTTTTCTAAAATGTGGGCAGAGCCTTCAACATTTAGCTCAGTTACCACTTCTATTGGAAAGCATTCCCTAGATCTTTTTTAACCTGTATACATTTGGTGGCTTTGTCCTGGAGGAGGCCCGTTTCTTTTATGTCTTTCAGCATAGACTTGACACAAAGTGGGTACCCAAGGAAACTTGGTTGGTCAGTAGTATTTTATAGTATTCAATACCCTGCTATCTTATAGAATTTTTGCATCCAAGTACCCAGAAGGTCTTACAGGTCATCTACGCAATTACATCATTTCATAGAGAAGGTTGAAGCCCAGAGAAGGGAATGAACATAACCAGCCAACCTGGGCTTAGTGGGCAGGTCTCCTTTCTCCAATCCCAAGGTTCTTTCTACCTCCCCAGATAACTTCCTTCTCTTTTCTTTTATTCCTCTCTGCTGTTAATTGCAGAGATTGAAATTTATCTTTGGTAGGAAAAATACTGTTTCCAGGGTTTAAATTGAAAGTCAAAGAAGCAGCTTTCCTCCCATTGAAAATTCACGTGCTCCATCATTGACAACTACTATCACTTAAGCCAGAGACAGAAAACTAAAAGTGACTTTTCAGCAAATACAGTTTTTAATGATACACATATAATATCTTGTTCTGTTTTTATTCTCTGATCATGATTAAGAATTTCAAATAGCTCAGGAAGAATTAAGAAGATTTACACCCACATTATTACTCATAACCACTTAGAGCAGAGAAAGAAATCTTTTAAAAAAATGTTTATTACTTTCATTCCAAATGAGAATCTGAATTAAAATGATTCCCAGCATAATCTTTCGAGTTGAAAGTACATTCAGCAGTTTTCAAAATCTCTTGTAATAACAACAATGCTCTATAATTTCACAGAGTTTGTATTTTGTCAAAGAAGATTAGAAGGAATGCTATAAACATGAACTTTCTAATCCTCATCATGAGCCAACTGCCTTGGGTCAATCTTGTTATCCTTGCTCTTCACTAACACTCTGACTGGTTATTCAGGTTTCAAGGTTTGATCCTTTGGTTTCCTGTGAAGTTACTCCAAATGGAAGAACACTAGTATTTCAGTGATTATTTGATTCCCACTTCCTAGGCTTTGAAGTGTAATGATTATATATCTGTTTCAGAGAAATTTTTATAAAGCACCTACTACTAGCAGGTCTTACTTATATGGTACCTTTTAGAAGACTTTGCTGAAAAAGGGCTATGGACTAGGAGCTTATTATATAGTTTGCTAAATCCAAAATGTTTCATTCATTTATTGAAAAATGACAGATTTATTGATTTTTTTTCTTTTTGGTTCTAGGGATTGAACCCAGGGATGCTTAACCACTGAGCCACATCCCCAGCCCTTTTTCATATTTTATTTAGAGACAGGATCTCACTGAGTTGCTTAGTGCCTTGCTTACTTGCTGAGGCTGGCTTTGAATTTGTGATTCTTCTGCCTCAGCCTCCTAAGCTGCTGGGATTACAGGCATGTATCAACGTGCCCAGTGATTTATTGATTCTTAATTCTGTATTTGTGTGATGGCTCTGTGTGTATGTGTGTGTAGTTTCTACATTTAAGCATGCCACTTTCTGTTTTGATTATTTTTAAGTTAAGATTTCATTATTAGCAATGCTAGGGTCTAGTGTACTAAAACAATGCTAATAATGTTGGAAAACGTGAATAAATAGAAGAACTGTTATACTTTGGATCTGGAATGTTCTGTAAAGGCTCATGTGGTCCCAGTTTGTTCCCCATCCAATTGTAGTACTGTGAAGTAGTCAAAACTTTAGGATGGAAGGCCCAGTTGGGGAAAGGAGATCACTGGGGATGTGTCCTAGAAGGGTACATATTGGCCTCAGCCCCTTCCTCTGTTTCTCTCTGTGTTCTGGCTATCAAGAGGTGAGCAGCTTTGCTTTACTATGGGCTCTCACCATGATGTTCTGCCTTATCATGGATCCAGAGCAATGGGGCCAAGCAACCATGGGCTGAGCCCTCTGAAATCATGAGCCAAAATAAATCTTTTCTCCCTTTAAATTGATTTTCCCAGATATTGTGTCACAGCAATGGAAAGCTAACATAATCACATATCGCATAAAGATATGAACAGATGAAGGAACTATTAAAGGAAGTCCCACTGTCTAAGTTAATGTTAGGAATAAAACTTAAGGATAGTTTGCAAATACTTTACCCCACTCTGCAGTTTGTCTGTTTACTCTGTTGATTTTTTTTGTTTGCTGTGCATAAGTTTCTTATTTTGCTATAATCCTGTTTGTCCATTTTTGCTTTTAGGGTCTTATTCAAAAATTCTCTGCCTACACCATTGTCTTTAAGTATTTCCCTTATATTCTAGCAGTTTCATTGTTTCAGGTCTTAACTTTAGGCTTTTGCTCCATTTTGAGTCCATTTTTGTGTCCGGCAACACAAAAATCTATTTTTCTTTTTCTTTACTTTTTTTGCATATGTATATTCAGTTTTCCCAGCACCAATTATTGAAGAGACTTCTTTTTTTCTCTCCAATGTATATTTTTGTCACCATTATCAAAATTCAGTTGGCTTTATGTATATGGATTAATTTCTAGGTTTTTAGTTCTGTTACATTGGTCTATGTGCTGTTTTTTTATGCCAATACCTTGTTGCTTTGTTTAGCTTTGTAGTGTTTTTTAAAAATACTTTTTGAGTTGTAGGTAGACACAATATCTTTATTTTTATGTGGTGCTGAGGATGAAACCCAGTGCCTCACACTTGCAAGGCAAGCGCTCCACCACTGAGCCCCAGCCCCAGTCCTATAGTATGTTTTAATGTCAGATATTGCAATGCTTTCAGCTTTGTTATTTTTGCTCAGGATTGCTTTGGCTTTTTGTGGTCTTTTTTGGAAAAGAAATTCAATCTTATCAAAATTCAATCTTCAGAGACCTGAATCTTAGACACCTTGCTGTTGGATCAATGCTACAAAAGAAAAGAAAGATCTAGGTCTGTGAGAGGAGCTTTCAGAACATTGCTGAAATTAGTCATATGCTGAGCATGGATGGATCTTTCAGAAACCAGGCTATTATTTTCTAGGGTAAATATATGGTAAGAGAAATTGCAGAGGTAGACTGGTAGGGATGGAAAATACCCTTTGGGAGTCAGGATACTTGGCATCTAGTTTGAGATCAGTTACTGCTTTGTAGTGAGGCCCTGAACAAGTCACTTTGATGTTGTGGACTTCACTTTCCTCCATGGAAAACCAGTAGTTTAGACAGAACACTTAATTAAAAGCTATATTCTGCAGTCATGGGCTTCCACAGAGGTACATTAGAGCTCATGAAGGAAGGATTCTGATTTTCAAGCCTCCAACTCCAATCAATTACATTTTCCATTGGTTTATACACAGAGGTTCTTCTTAGTGTTTCATTTAAATTAAGGATTCCAAGGCCTGAGTAAATGGGAAATCATAAGACCAAGTGATCCTTAGGTTTCTTCAGGTGCTTAAGATTCTTTGACATCTAAAAAACCAAAGGAAGTGTCTGTGACTTTCTGTAACATATCTATCTGTGATATGTTACCCATTCCTAGGGCTGGGCTAATAATGGTACTAGATATGTCTGGTGACGAATAACCTACCAAGCTACCTATGTACATCTTACACCAACATACTAGAGTCAGTAAGTTCCCAAATCATCAGAGAAAACTTGAATTTGATTTACTGTGATTTTACTGTTGTACATTTCTATGGTATATTTAATGTAGTATATTTAATGGGGCTCCTTTAAGTATATTGGTGGGTCTCCAGTGACTAGGATTTTCATTAAATCATATATGCCACTCCCCAGTTATGTTGGGCAGTTGAAAATCTATTGAGTCAGTTAGTGAAGGGTGTGAATTTGGGATACGATACCATTCTTATGCTTAACAGAGACTATCGTGCCAAAGAGCCAGAGAGGAATGTGTATGAAGTATTGGTAAAAGTTTTATACACATAGTGTAAACGCTGATTTGAGTCATAGAGTTATTTCAGGCAATCTGAATTCACTATGACTGAATATGGTTTTTCTGAGCTGTTGCATTTCCAAGGGATTAAAAAACAAATGCATTAAAGGAAAATCTAGATTTTTGTCAGGACACACCCAATATCTCCAAGAAAATAAATGAGATGTATCATACATTCCATTTTAGAACATAGTTGCTTCCCTGTAAGAAACAGTGGTGCTATTGATGTCATGTTACTTGAAGGGAAAGTTGTGGCACTGTTGATGCTTTTATATGAATTTTTCCAGTTTTCAACTTGTTCATCTATGTGTTCATCCATTTTGGCTTTGGTCTCTACTTTTGTAGGCTCTAATGCTTTTGATATCTGATTGCATTCACATGTTTATGGAATCCAGAACATAGTCAAGGCATGCAGTGATCCAGAACAAGACTCTGGTGCTGCTGGTGATACAGAGATGATGAGTTACTCTACTTATATGTTATTGCATTTTTGAAGGTATTGTCTTGAAGGATTATTACTTTGGGTGAGTATCCTGTTTAAGACTAGAGAAAGAAAATCAATTACTTTCTCAAAGATGGAGGCCAAAAGGGAAGACTTGAAAGACATGGGTCCAGAATTCCTTCTTTTACTGCACCTTCTCTCATTATATCACATTGAATTGTTAATGTTTGTCTCTTGCCTATTAGATGGAGTGCATTTACAACATGATTTTGACTTATGGCTTTGCCCAAAGCCTACCACACTGCCTATAGCATTGGCTAAGCACATATTCAGCGAATGACAGAAATGAGCTGAAGTATAACTTGGGAGGAACTATTCTAGAAAACCAAGATATGGTATAGATATGTCACTATGTATGGTTTTAAACTTTTCATCATAACCAAGAGCAAGTTGATTTTAATTGATTGAACTCTGAACGGAGGCAAAAAAAGATTCATTTCCCTCCTACATGTTCATACCAGTTTTATCCAAAAGGTAACCCTGATTGTTCTCCTGACTGCCCATTATACAAATGTACTGATCCCTGAAGTCAGAAGGAATGCCATGGGATTCCAAAACTCATTGCAATCTGTGCCCGGTATGACCAAACTATGAAAAGACATTCAGTCAGCAATATAGAAATAACATCTGCATAGGCAGGCAACTTAGCAAAATCAGAGCAGCTTCCTTCTGAAGCCCAGCTGCCATTGTGACTCATGGTAAATTCACAACTTGAAAAATCCAAAAATTGCAAAGCAGAGGCACCCTACACAGTATAGAGACCAGAAAGGGCAGGGGCAGCATACTAGGCAATAGTTTGACATTGCCAAACAAATAGATTCCCATTAACTCATTGCTCTCCATGAGCTCAGTTTGACAATTAAACAGAAAAGAGAGTTGAAGGGGAAGAATAACAGAAAAAAATTTAAGTAATGTTTATTATAGGAATGCAAGGCTAGTTCAACAATGGTTAACTAACATTTTAATTAATTTAAAATTTTAAATTTAAATAATTTTTAGTTGTTGATAATATGAGAAATTTGAATTAGAAAAGCCATTATGCAAGGATACAGAAAAAGAAAACACTTTACAGAGTTTTAAAAACTAGGAATGAATGGAAAATATTAAATAAAATGATAGTAGAAAGCTACTTTTTATTTGTTATTTTTAGATATACATGACAGAGTATATTTTGACATATACATACATGGAGTATATCTTATTCTAATTAAAATCCCATTCTTGTGGTTGTACATGATGTGGAGTTTCATGAAGCATATTTACTATAAACCAATAGTAAACATCATCATAAATAGACAAATGAAAATGGAATTTCCTTGAAAATCAGGAATAAGACAGATTCTTATTATTTTTCTTTTTCTTTTTTTTTTATTTTTTAATTATTTTATTTTTTTTCCCAAAAGTTGCATTTTAATACATGTTGGCAAACATAACAGAAAAAAAACAAATTATCAGAAGCTGTACACACTATTCACTGAAAACATTTGTTGAGGCAAATAGAAAAAAATTGTTACAATCATAATTTTTTTAACTTTGCACAAAATTATAAGCAGATTACATTCTTCATATTAAACATCTTTATATGCACTTTCAATGAACAGTATATATATTTTTCTTAATTCTGTGTTAAAACTATATTTCAGGCTGGGGCTGTACCTCAGTGGTACAGCACTTGCCTAGCATGTGTGAGGCATTGGGTTTGATCCTTAGCACCACATAAAAATAAATTAATTAATTAAATAAAGGCATTCTTTACAACTACAAAAAAATTTTTAAAAATACTATATTTCAACATTATTTTGTAGGTATTCATTAACATTATTTGTCAAGCAATAGGCATCGGTATTATAAACAAATATGATAATAATCATTATTTGCATAGGATATCATATCTATTAAACCTAAGAGATTCAACTATAAAATCATTAGAATGAATAATATAATAAGTTGGCTTGATATAAAATAAATATTTTAAAAAATCAATTGCCTTTAATTATACTTGTGCTAATCTGTTAGAACCAGGACAAAATCCCATTTACCAACTAGGTAGAAATTTAAAAGTCACGTAGGAATAGATATAATTAGAAAGATACCATGCCTGTGAAAAATTATAACATACTATTCAATAGCAAAAAGCAAGACTTCTGTGATGTGAGAGATATACCATGCCCTCCTGCATGGCAAGAATTATGACTGTAAGTACTTATGATATTTTTTTAAAACTTGAGATTATAATTTCAAGTTCATATGAAAGGACAAATGTGCTAAAATTACTAGGGAAATTTTGTAACAAAAGAGGAACGAGGGAAAAGATCCCCTATCAGATGTGAAATTAAATACAAACAAGTGAACATGGACAAACTAATCAATGGGACAGAATGGAGAGTACAGATCCACGTTATATGGGAACCTGCTCTATGATAAAGTTGTTAGCAGAGAATAAATAGAATGGCTTCTTCACAGACAACATAAACAAAAGAAAATTCTGGATACTTCAAAGGTGAAACATAAATTGAGAATTATCAAAATATTAGAAAACTAAGAGAATATGTAGATGACTGTAGGGTGGTGTTCATTAAGTCAGACATGGGTCCAAACTCTTCAGAGCAAAAAAAAAAAAAAAAAAAAAACTTCACAGATTTAATTGCAAAAAAGTAATCAATTGGTAGAAAGCATTTTCATACATCTAACAGAAGTAAATTTTGATGTTACTAAAATACAAAATGCTTCCATAAATTCATAAGAAGAAAATAATTTCCTAATGAATAAATGATCAAAGGATTAGAACAGGGAATTTAAAGTAGAGAGGACCAATTCGTTAGGACATTTATTTGGAATATTAAAAAAAAACTGAAAGGAACCTGAATGACCATCCATAGGAAAAATACAAAGATAAAAGTGTTCTATATTTCACTAATCATCAGGTAATACCAAATCAAAATGAGATGTATCACACTGGCTCAAATCAAACAGATTAATAACATATTTTTCAAGGATATGGAACAAAAGTTCTCTCTCCTACACTACTGGTTGGATTACAAATGACCACAATCCATTTGGAGATTAATGGAGCACTATTTATTAGCTTCTATAGCATATATTCATTGCTCTAGTAATCATTATTCTGAAATTCATTGGGTAGAAAATATACTATCTCATAAAGATATATTTACAGAAAAACTCATCAAAGCATTTATTGGGAATTGTAAACTATTGCAAGTAACCTGAATGGCCATCCATAGGGAAATAGTCAAATAATATGCAGCTAGTAAAAATGCTATAGATCCATCTAAGTATGTAAGACCAAGATAGGCTTTCCAACATATATATATATATATATATAAAACTAAATAAAACAAGCAAAATTTATGCTTGGATATATAGTGTGATCCTATTTTGTCCAAAAGCAAGCCTAAATATAGATACGTTTTTATTTGTTGAAATGGAAATATTAGACATATAACTGTTGATGGTTGCTACATAAGCGTCTGATATTAGATGAGGGAGGAGAATACTATCACTTTTACTTTAGTTAATCCTGGTATTTTAAGAAAGATTACAATGAGCCAAGAGAATGAAAACCAGTATTACTGTCATGAAAGCAAAATAAAAAAAGAAGACCTAGGAAAGTAATTTCATTACAGAGAGAATAAATTAACAGTCATGAAGCATGCACTGTGTGCCAGGTGTTATGCAACAACATGGGATGCTCCTAATCATTCAAGCCTCTAGCTAATCTTGTGTAATGCTAATTTCTCCATTATACAGGTAAGGAAATTGAGACTCAATGAGTTTGTCTGGCTATACAGCCCAAAAGTGGCAGAGCTGCAATTTGTACTGGAGATCTGTTGTACAACGTAGTAACAATAATGCATACTTGACACTTGCTAAAAGAGTATAAATCCACTGATTACAAAAATAAGTATGTGATATGACAGATATGTTAATTTGCTTGATTTACTCATTGCATAATGTATGCATATATTGAAACATCATGTCGTACACCAGAAATATATATAAATTATCATTTATCCAAGATTAAAAAGTTTAAAAAGATACAATACCTTGATTTTAGAGATTTACTTTGGCTAGATAATGAAATAATCATGGAAGAACAAGTCATAGAAATAATAAATACCATAATTCTTTAAAAAATCAGTGTTGAATGCTGTACTATTAGAAGCTGGGAAGATGTACTAGGTGGTGGCATAGTCAAGTGGTCACTTAGATCATTATCATACCTACACACTGTTAGTGTTGACCTGATATGATTGTAGTTCAAAGAAGACTTCAAGCATCCAGGGAATTCAGTCTATTGATGGTCAGTTTACCACTAACTCATAAGAATGTCCTGGGCCATGTCTCTTAGATCCGACCAGGTGGGTACAAGAGAGGCTTGAATCACAGAACTGGAATGGAAAATGGATGGATGAAGGCTTTGTTTCTACATTGTCCCAGTATCTTGAGGGCAAAAAGATTGTGTCCTTGTTGCATTCTCAGAGCTGATGGTCAGCCTGCTTTTTGTAGAACCAAGGAAGTTGGGTTAGAGTGGAAAGGGGCCCTGCTGGCCCGGTTTCATCTTTAACCCTTTATTGTTCAGCCTGTATGTCATCAAATTAGATGAAGCCACAGAAGCCATGTTTGATAGGTTCTTCAATTTTGCTGTTGGGCAGGGTATATCAATCAATAATGTTTCATTCTTTCCTTTCTAAGTAAAAAGTTAGCTGAGAAAAGTCAGACAGATAGAGGCAGAATGCCAGCATTATTATGGATGAGGCTGGTAAGAGAATTTGGCTTTAGGTCTGTAGTGAAAGGGATTTGCTAACACTCAAGTCTAGATGCTGGGACAGAAAACCTGAGGAAAAGGTTGAGCCAAGAGGAGAAGCTGCACTTACCAAGGATGCTGGCCCTTATGAATCCTGGGCAAAAAGGAACAGAAGAAAATGAATCCCCCATACTTGTGGCCTCTTGTATTTGTTACAAAATATATATATATATATATAACATAAAAATTCACTTGTTCAACTATTCAAGTGTACCATTCAGTAGCACTTGGTGTATTCAAAATGTGTGACCACTATCTCTGTCTCGTTCTCATTTTCATCACCCTAAAAGGAAACCCATACCCACCCACCTTCCAACTTCCCAGCTTCCCTTCCCTTAAGCCCCTTGCAGTTAGTACTCTATTTTTGCTCTATGGATTTGCCTATTCCAGAAATTTCATATGAATGGAATCATATAATATTGCTTTCTTTGTCATTTCTTTGACTTCATATAATGTTTTCAAGGATTCACACATGTTGTGGCATGTATCAGTACTTCATTCCTTTTTATGACCAAATACATTTTCACTGTCTGGATATATAACATATTTTGTCTATCCATGCATCTATTGATGGATATTTGGGCTGTTTCCACTTTATGGGTATTGTGAATAATGCTGTTATGAACTTTTATCTTCAAGTATTTCCTTGAATGCATGCTTTCAACTCTTTTATGGGTACATGCCTAGGAATGAAATCCCTGGATCATATGGTGATTCTATGTTTAACTTGATAAGAAACCACCAACCTTATCCATACTTATACCCTTTTGGTATTCATTTGGGTTCCTGAATTGAGAAGCTTAGTCCAGGTGGCTGTTTCCCACCAAATTGATAATGTACTCTTCCTACTTGGGGAGAGGTAAGTCTCAGGTATATGAAACCTAGAACTGTTACTCCAGCTGAAATCCCTTCACATGTACACATAGGAAAGAGAGGTGGAGTATGCCATCCTCAAGAGATGACATGTAGCTCAGATTCTAAAAGCTGAGTTTAGAATGTTTTCAGTGAAATAATAATGCACTAATCAGAATCCATGATACTTTTAAGAATCCAATTCTGTGAAATACAAATTCAACATTATACAGTAATATCTCTCAATGATTAGTGACCTCACTTTCCCATTATGTCAGTTCATAAAATATTTAAAGGGTCATGTCTAAAAAATTACACACAATTCAGCTGAGATGAACACTGCACAAAATTGAATAAATTACAGTGGTTCATCTATCTTTTAAAATAATATTTAAATTATGAAACTAAATGGAATCATTAGCTGTACTTTATTATTAAAATCAAATATTTTTACACAAATGGATGTTAATAGGTAGGCAATGTACAGTGCACTAATTGTTTTATTTGTCAGTTTCAATTTATATCTGAGAGATTTTGCCATCATAATTAATATGTGAACTTGTCCCTAAACTCCTGAGCATAGGCACTACCGATTGTATCTCTGCCTACTCCACTTAAGTATTGTCAGGGATTACCTGGGATAGTATACCAGCAAAATATGCCATTCAGGACAATTCCTTGTCCAAATGACTCATTTGTCATGGATCTGCCTCTATGTATCCTAAACCCATGTCCAGCATGGCTGAATACCTTATCAGTGTGGGCCGCAGAGAACACCCATTTTTTTTAAAAAAATATTTTTAATTGTAGATGGACACAGTACCTTTATTTTATTTTATTTATTTTTTATGTGGTGATGAGGATCGAACCTAGTGCCTCATACATGCTAGGCAAGCACTCTGTCACTGAGCTACCATCCCAGCCCGAAGAACACCCATTTCTTGTTAAGAATAACAGCACTATTCTATAGATAAAGCATAAATTGTCATTTTGAAATGGAAATAGACATAGGTACAATGACTCTTTTATTGTGCTGTATAAATTTCATTTAAATTCTTAGGTAATTTGGACATACCCATTGTTCTAGTTAATGGCCAAATGCCCAGTGTTGTCAAAAACCATGATGCACTATTCTGATAGATCAGCAGTTTTACTCATGTGGTTGAATGTTCAGATTATTTCCCCTCCATGACAACCTTCTAAGTATTGTAAATAATTTTTGAATTATTTTGATAGAATAGGTATCATTTTCTTCCAAGAGAGTATATTCTTTTGTGGCTTTTGTGGACACATACCATTAATGGATGTTCCATGTTGTTTTCCATCCACAGTCATTAAGCCTTGTGATGTTATATTCAAATGCCAGCTTTTACATTAAATTAAATTTTAGGTTGGTATGGTTAATGGAATTTGAAAATACCTATTCAAGTTTTCTGAATACAGATAGGAACTATGATTCAATTAGCACACAGACTGAGATTTATTCAAGCAACTGTTGTGATAAGTAGAGTACTGAATATACATTAAATGCTCAATCATCAGTTAAATTAATGTGTGTAGTGATTAGTTAAAAAGGAAATTCATGTAGAATATAATTTTCAATGTCAGGGAGAGGCGTCCATCTACATATTTGTATATAGATAATATATTGCAGTTGATGTTTTGATCACTGATGGACTCCGTATGTGATGGTGATCACATTAGATCATATCCCTTAGTGATATTGTAGCTTTCTTAGTTTATGTCCACTGTATGATATTTCTACAATGATGAAATCACCTAATGATGAGCTATATGACTTCTTAAGTATCAGTGCCTTTTTTGAGGGGGGTACTGGGGGTTGAGCCCAGGGCTTCCTGCCCACTAGGTAAGCATTCTACCACTGAGCCACATTCCCAGTCCCCCACCAGTGCCTTTTGTATGCATGTTATAATTCTACTTAATCCTCTCAAGAGTTCTATCCCATTAATTTAAATGTTGTAATAGAAAAGGGATCTGACAAGTCTATTATACCTAATAGGAAAACTTGAAAAACCACAACAACCTTTGTTGTGTTAGCATGTACATTATATTGGGTAACTGAGATGTGCCTGCACTTCTGTTTTCTTAGGCAAATCTTGATCTTCTCCTACCCCTCCAAGGATTTGGGTTTTTAAGTTTCTTGATGTAGCCAATCTAACGTATATTCTGTTTCTAGCTCCTATGTGACTCCCTTGCATGCTCTCAAAGCTCCTCTCCCCCCACACAAGTAATGCTTCAATGAAACTGAAGTCCTTATTTGGTGTTTCTTAAGTGACTTGTATGACTGGAGACCATCTCCATCATCTTTGGCACATTTTGTTACCCCAGTGATGAGATGGGGCTATAATGTGGCCAGGCTCTGGAATCAGACTGGGGCAAGCAGCTCAACTTCCCTGTGCCTCACTTTCCCTTAACTGTGAAAAGAGAATAATGATAGTACTTACCTTACAGGGCTATTATGAAGATTGAAAGAGCTAAAGCCCTTAAAATGCCTCATATGTCCCTGTACAAATGAAATGTTCAATTAATATAACAGAAAATGATGGTAAACACTAGGGCTCCTTATAGGTAAGTTCTTCCAAACCACCCTGTTAAAGAAACCACTCTCAGAGTATCCCACTGAGCTCATTTAGTTTGTTTGTAAATGTAAATAGTTAAAGTTTTTGGAAATTGTTTGCTAATTTCTAGTTTCTGATGTCTCATCTTCTCTTTTTCTCAAATTACATAGGGTCACTCAGAAATCTAGTTGGTGGGTGCTTTTTTACCTAGGATGCCACCTAAATGTTCTAGAAGACTAAGTCCTTTCATAACATACTGATTGAATGCCTACTATGTGACAGTTGCTGATTTAGGGACCTAGGGTGAACAGAATAATTCTCTTGCCTTCTTGTAGTAACTTCTACCCCAGCATGGAGAAATCCTTAGGACAGCCACAGGTTTGTTTTTAGTCTCCTTGCCTAACTTTGTCCACCCCACCCCATTATTTCCTTAATATTCAACTCATTATCTTTGATGGAGAACAGAGAAACAAAATAGGAGATGAAAAATCTCTGCCTTTCCCTCTCTTCTGCTTACAGCATGATGTTGTTCCCAAGAACAAGCCTAACAGTCTTATTTCATCCTTTTTGGAAAATATGACACACATTCTTTTTAAGGAAAGCCTCACCTTATTCTGAGCTTCAATGTTTCTGACACTGTTCTAAGGTCTCTAGCACTTCATGATTCAAAGAAAAGGGATTTGGAGTCAGACTATACTGAACTTAAATCTCAATTTCACTGCTTCCTAGCAGTGTGATCCCTGGAAAGCCATTTCACATCTCTGAGCCTTAGTTCCTTGACATAAAGATAATAATTACCAAAATATTCTCATAAGCACTAAAAAGAAAGAATGTCTATAAAGCACTTTGTACAAGCCTACCACAAACTAAATATTCACTAAACATTAGCTATTATTAGTGAGAGTCACAGAGTAAGGGATGTCTGGTTTTTAATCACTGTTCCAAACTTAATGAGTAACCTTCAACCAGTTACTAACCTTCACTCAATATTGATTTTCTTTCTGGAGAGAGAAATTTACAGATGTTCTAATTATTTTACAAGAATATACCTATCCTTAATTTATAAAAGTAAAGATATTGACATTTTCAAAAAATCTAGAGAGGACAAGGTTTCCATGGTAAGCTTTTAAAAATATTTCTGTATTTTTATCAGTTTGGGGTCCCATCAGGAAATGAGTGATCCCTGCAAGGGGAAGTTAATTAGGGGATAATTTAATAGATGGATTATTTACAAAGCTCTAGTTGGGATTTAGAGTTAATGCTTAAATGAAGCCAGCAAGGAAACATTCTGGGATAAGCAACTGCAGTGAGTTATCATCATCCCTGGTCCTGATGAAGCTAGAGGAAGAAAGTTACAGAGCCCAAGAGGGCAGCAGCTGCATGGAGAAGGCCTACTGATTGCAATGGCCTTTGGTAGACAAACACAACTATTACCAACCTAAAGTTCAATACCAAGGAATTTGGTGGTGGGAACACATACCTTGTTTTTCACTCTCTTACCTGTACCTCCCCATTGGCCAAATCCTTCTGTAGAGCAGAAGGGAGATGGGTTGATGTAGTCTATAGGAATCAGCCTTCTGGAACATAGAGCATGTGGAGGGGGGTGAACTGTATATCCACAGAGACATATTGAAACCATGCAGCACAGTAGCTGTTATATAACTGTGCTAAGTGTGTGCCCCTTCCCCAAAAGGTGTTCATGTCCTAATCCTGGAAATGTGAATATGTTCTCTTATATGGTAAAACACATTTGCAGATATGCTTAAGAATTTTGAGATGGGGAGATTTTGCTGGAACATCTGGGTGGGCCCAACATAAGTACAGGGATCTCTGTAAGAGGAAGGCAGGAGAGTTAAAGGTGACACAGATGCAGAAGTCAGCAAGGTAGGGGCATGAGCCAAGGAATGTGAGTAACCTCTAGAAGCTAAACAAGGTAAGAAATGAATTCTCCCCTAGAGCTTCCAGAAGGATCTCAACCCTGCTGATACATTGATTGTGGCCCAGTTGAGGCTTTGACTTTCACAACTATAAGATAATAAATTTATGTAGTGTTCAGGCACAAACTTTGTAGAAATTTTCTACAGCAGCAATAGGAAACTGACACATAGCTTTCTATTTATAGATTGATTTTTAGTTCTACAAAGCAGTTTCATGAACATTTCTCCAATATTCACAGGTAAACTAAAGTAACTGGTGAGGAAGGAATTGTTTTCTTCATTATATAGAAGGGAAGTGGTGGTCATAGATTTGAAAACTCTTGACTTGTAGTTAGAGTACCTAGAGATGGAACCCAGTGCTCTTAACTCCAATTTCAGTGTTCTTTTCCTTCAGTACTACACTTTCTACTGTAGAGAAGTACAAGAAGGAAGCCAGATTTCAGGGAGTTAAGGGATAAGTAGATGGTGATGTCTAAAGTGGCAAACCTATCCAAAGATGGTGGTAGAGCTGTCTCTAATGGACCTAACATATTCTGTTGCTTTATTTGAACTCACCTTCAGTCTCAGGTCATAAAGCATTACCTAAACTTCTGCTTGCTGCCAGGCAGGGTTTTTTGGGGGGAGGTGGGTACTGAGGATTGAACCCAGGGGCACTTAATTATTGAGTCACATCCCCAGCCCTTTGTTGCATTTCATTTAGAGACAGAGCCTTGCTGAGTTGCTTAGAGCCTTACTAAGTTGCTGAGGCTGGCTTTGAACTCGTGGTCCTCCTGCCTCAGCCTCCTGAGCCCCTGAGATTATAGGCATGTGCCACCATGCCTGGCTCAGGGATTTCTTTTTGAGGGGTGGATATATGTGAAATGATGGTTCCTTCAACCATAGAACCTCTGTGCTTTTAAAATATTTAAACTTCTAGGTCAGATTTCATTAAAACAATAAAATGATTCTGAGGCTAAAATGGTTGAAAATAATGGTAGACATACTGTTGATTGCCACTGTAGATGATAAGAAGTACAATCCCTGGGGTGATGGTTAATCAAATCCCACATAACTCCCCACATAATGCTCAGAAAGGAGAGGGGGCAGAACAGACTTTTTGGAGACCCCAAAAGGCCTGGTCTTCAAGCTTCCAAGCACAGGATGGCTTTCAGAAATAGCAGAATGCCATGTATATGACAGCATCTGGGCTGTTATTTTATTTTTAAAGTGGATTATAAAAATTGGAGCTTCATAACCCATAAGGCTTAAACACATTTGTGACGACAGGGTATTTCTATTGCATTGGCAAAGGTCAAAATCAATAGAATTTTCAAATCACCCTCTATTTCATAGGTCAGGTGTGCTATTATTCCATAGATCACTAGTGGCTTTCTCTGTGATCCTTAAGCATTTGCTTGACATAAAAATGACTTTTAAGGTTTACTTACTGGTCCCTTGGCAAACTAAAGATGTTTCATATCTCTAATGCCTTAAATATATCATCTAGAATGATTGCTTGAGCTGTTTCTTTGCCTGGCTGCTGAGAAATGTGCTTGAGTTTCAAAGAGCTTCTCTTCTGGGGGTTGGTAGATGAAGTAACTCTATTTTTCTGTCTGCTTCTCTAAAAAATGTTCTTTTTGGATGAAATGAACACAACACAGAGCTGCGTTCCTGAAATGTACCTCAGCCCCTCTAAGTGTATTTTCTGTGAATTGCACTTTGGCAATATAGGCAGGATTTCCCATGGAGCACTTTCCAAGAATTATTTATCAGAGACTGTCATTGTGTTTATGGTAGGGATGATATTGGGACTATTGCCCAGCACATCCCATTCCATACCTTTATTTATTTTGGGGGTACTGGAGATTGAACTCCGGTTTATTCGACCACTGAGCCACATCCCCAGCCCTATTTTGTGTTTTATGTAGAGACAGGGTCTCACTGAGTTGCTTAGCGCCTCGCCATTGCTGAGGCTGGCTTTGAACTCGCGATCCTCCTGTCTCAGCCTCCCTAAGTGCTGGGATTACAAGTGTGAGCCACTATGCCCGGCTCCATTCCGTACCTTTAGAAGAACTCAAAGGAGGAGGAAGCGCTTTCAGTCCTCATCACTAGGAAGAGCTGTGTTTCTCTTGAGTGACTACATTTTCATTGTTGTTCTTGTGTTTTTGGTACTGGAGGTTGAACCCAGGGAAGCATTACCACTGAGCTCATTATCACTCATTCTTTTTATATTTTATTTTGGTACAGGTTCTTGTTGAGTTGCTCAGGCTGCCCTTGAACTTGCAATCCTGTCTCAGTATCTGGAATTACTGGAACTACAGGCATGCACCACCATGCTTGGCTATAATGTGTTTTTAAGCTTATGAGCATTTGAAGTTTTGGTATTTAGTGGTGAGGCCAAGAAAATAACAAAACTGTAACTACATATTAGAAATAGTAGTACTTGGCCCCACTTGCAGGAATTTATTGTTTCTATATTGAGGATGATTCTTTTCAAAAATCTTCCTTTCACCCTCCATTGATCCTAATGAGTGGTCATAGTTTAATATTACTATTAGAACTGATTGAGCTCTCTGTGTTTTGGCTACTAGAAAGCTCAAAATCAATTTTGTGGCATTTTCTTATAGCTGTATAGGACTTCAAGTGTGCATGTCTGAATGCCATTCTTATCTGGGCTTGATCTTAGTGACATATTAGAATCTACTCCTCCTTCTTTGTCACCTATTAAATCATATTTTCTTTATGTGTTTATTTGGAGCTGCTTCAAATGATCTTTGAAATGAAGCAAAAGATGGATTGATGAGTGGAAAGATGATATGAAGACCATTGCCATATAGAGTTTATAACAGGGCCAGTCACTGATATGGAGTATTTCCACCAATTTGATACTGCAGATGGCATAATACTGGCCAATTCTCCTGTAGAAATGATAAATAATTGTTCTTTGTGATGTTATCATGAAAAATTTTCATAGTTCTTTCATTTTTTGACTAAAAACAATACCTATTAGCACTATTTTTAAAAGGGAAAATTGAGAATGTAATTCCTCATTCCAATCCCCTAACATGACACAAACATTGTTTTTTTTTTTCCAGAGTACTAATTTCTCCTCAGAGGATTTTTCTCTGGGTAAAATAAGTAGGAATAGAAAAATTAACAAAGCAAGTATTTAAGAACTAAAAGCCCAATACTGGAGATACTTGGAATCTATACCTGCCACCTATGAATCATGGAGGAACAAGCCTTTTGCTTTGGTGTCTTCCCACTGGGTACAGACACCATCAGCTATGAGGTCCTCCAAGAATGGGCTTATTATTTTCTGTTCATCTTTCAAGTCTTTTACTACTTCCCCTGTCCTCAGCTCCCTCATTACAACTTTAGTCATGATGTACTTCTTCCTGTTTTTAGAACATGTTCTCTCCTGCCTCTATGCCATTTTACATGCTGTTCCCTCTGTCTCAATAACATTCTCTCCCTTCTTCCGCATTCACTTACCTTACTCCCCCACATTCTTCCCATGTTTCAGCTTAGATGTCAGTTTCTGCTGGAACTTCTTCCTGAGTTTTCAGACTTGTTTCCCTGTTGTAGGAAATTTTTCCTGTTGGGCAATTTGTCCCACCAAGTGGTGATTACTTGGTGAATGTCTGTCTCCCTTGCTAGACTATAGGCTCTGGGACACTGGCTATGTTTTTTTTTTTTTTCATTATATTTCCAACTCTTAGCATAGTACCTGGGACAGAGTATGTATTCAATACATGGATTTTGCTGTTATGATTATAAAGTGTATGTTTTCCATGTTTGAAAGGCACTTGGCAAATGTTTATAATGCTGATAGAAGTCATTTTGGGAGTAGGGCAGACATAATCATTCAGTGAGAGAAGGAATACTGCTTAGGTAGCATGTGCACTGTGTTGCTGGGCAATATTTTGGCCTAGTAACATTTTTCTCTTCAGATATGTTCAAGATCACAATAAGATTTGTAGCAATGGAGAAAAATCATATCATGAATTTTCACATTTAACACTTGCTCTATGCAAGAAATGATCTCATTGGGTCATAGCTTGAATGCTTCTGATACCATTGCTTATTTCAACAATGCAAAAGAGCTTCTGGAGCTTTGTCCTGTGATGCAGTCGTTTGGTCAGTAAAGGGAGGGAGTTGAAAGATGACAGTTGACGGTAGATGCACAGAGTTGGGTGTCATGAAACACCTCCTTAGTTCACATGGCTTATTTTTTGTCTTCTAATGACATTTTGATTCTCTCTCTGTGAGAAGGAACCTGGATATTAGAAATAGTTTTAAGTTTGGAGTCAAAATTTCTCATCTTTTTAGTTTCTGAAAGTGTTACTTTGGGAAAGTCAGTAGATGACTCTGAGACTTGATTTGTCATTTCTAAAATAGGGCAGGATAATGTAAGTCTTATGATCACCTGGTGAAAATTCTCTTTCACCTAAGTAGGGGATTGATAAAGGTTTGCTAAATCCAAATGTCATGGAAGGAGAGACCCCTGACAGGATGAATAAGAATGCACTTTTTGGTTTTCTCTTTCTCCAATTCTGCGACTGAATTTAATCATTTTATTGTTATTGTTAACATTACTTATTTACATCCTTTTGCAAATCAGATGTGGAAAGAAAAAAAAGTGTCAAATGTATCTTACCTTTTCAAATAAAATTGATTTGTTTAATAAAGCAATAGCTGCCAGAGAAACTCTAATTTTGCTCTGCTTTGATGTGATCCAAGTGCAGTCTGGGAGTTTCCCCATAGAGCTGAGGGGGAAAAGAAGGCCCACAAATCTCTCAAATTAGCCCTGGAATATCAGCCACATTTCTTTTTTTACGATAATCAGATATTCTGATCCTGGTCTTCTAATTATTTCACCAGACCAGGAAAGGAGAGCTGACAAATAAACCTGAGTCTTTCTTGGCACCAGGAAATTCAAAGAATAGAAAGTCCTCCTTAGTGCCTTTGAAATGTTTGCCATCTGCCTCTTGAGACTGCAAGGTTATTAACTTGCAGCAGGAAGGTGGTAGTGAACTGAGTAAAGAAACATCCATCCATCTCAGTTGTCATGGTTTCTCAGCCATTCAGACCCCAATTGAGCAGGAAGCAGTGGGCTGCAAAGAGCATACATGAGCCTCCTCTTGTTTCAACTGACACATCAAAACTCCTTAGGCTACAGTAACTTGGCTGATGCCTGCCTTCTGACCCATACATTCCCATGTCTAAGCCAAGTCCTCCTTTGTCTTTGGGTTTGAGGGTTTTTCCCTTTCCTTCTTGGAGTGTCTTGTCCTCATGCATTCTCAGTTCTCAATAATTTCTCTATGTACCCTAGCTAAGAACAAATTATATGCTTATTTGGTAGTTAGGAACAATGTAGAGTCACAGCACTACAGGGAAATAGAGAAAAAATGGGTTCTCAGTGATCATCCTAATAGTTATAGTTGCTGGCTTTAAAACTGTGCTTCAAAGAGCCCTAGAGGAATACTCTGGAGGATTCTCAAGGATTCCATAAGGAGGAATTCAGAAGATGTGTGAATTCATGTCCAAGAAAGACTGAATCTATTGTTACTTCTACCAAAGAAGTTCTTTTATCCCAAATTTGACAGTAGCATATGATTTGGTTTGGAGAAAAGGTTCTGTGGCCAAAACAGTTTAGTGGGGAAAGCATCTGCTCAGCCCTCTTACATATCCACAGAGTGGTAGAGACCTGCTCAGTATTAATTGTATTACTTTGTACCTGCTGTGGTTGCATAGATGCACTTTCTCTCTGCTCAAGTAGAATGTGAGCTCATGAAGATCATGGTCCATCTTTGCTATCTTCATGAATAGACGCTTGTCAGCTCCCAATGGACATAACTGTGCTCTTTTTGGAGTTGCCTTTTTTTGAGAGTCTGATCGAAGTTGTAGCCCCACTGCCATGAATTACAACTCTAAACAACACAATTTACACATTAAGGAATTATGGTGCCATTAAACCCCAGCCGTGCCATGCTGAGGGGAAGAATCCCTGCAGGAAAAGATTCTTGACTGATCACATAAATTGTCAGGGCACATCAATAAGAAAACATGTTTTCTAACCACTGGACCTTCCCAGTATTAGAATGAACTATTTCATGAGGGAATCAATACTTGATACTTCACAGGTACAGGTATTGGTTGGCCAGAGAGACAGGGTGGCAAAATGGAAAAAGTCGCTGGATTTGACATATGCCAGATGGGCTTTACATTCTATTGCTGCTAATTCCTATATATGTATCCTCAGGAAAATCACAACTTATCTGAGCCTCAGTTTCCTTATCTGCATAATGAGAGTAATGATATTATGTACTTTGTTGTGACCTCATATGGCTGTTGTGAGGAATTAGTGAGATATTATTTGAATTATTTAGTATGGTATAGGGGATGGGGGTACTTGGTAAAAATGTTAATTCCCTAATATTTATTGCAGAAGGAATTCCTCTCTTGTGCAGAAAATTAAATTAGATGCTCTCTTGGGTTCTTTGTAATTCTGAGATTCCCTGTTGGCTTATCCTTCCTGCTATATTTTTGAAAAATACAGGAATTGTTGTCTTCCTGCATTGGATTTACAAACAGGTTTCATGGATATAATCTTGAGCAATGATTACTTTTCTCCTGAAAGATCAGCTTTAAAAAATGCCTCAAATATATTTAGCTCCTTTGAAGGTATTTTACATCTTTATTATAAAGTGGCTCTGCATGTCCCTTAGAAAAATTAGGAGACTTTGACCAAAACTTATGACAAGTTGCATCTAGAGCCAACTAATCTAAGGAAATACACATTTATAGTAGACAGAATAATTTTGAATTTTGTCACGTGATTTGGCTTCAAGCTTCTAAACAAGTCACCCAAGTATTGTTCCCCAAACTGCATATTTGAAATGGATGCCTTTGGTGAGCTATGTCTCCCATGTTTAAGCCTTCCCTTTGAATTTAGGGTGCCTTAGAATAGAACAGAATGTGGTGGAAGTGACACTTCATGATTTTCTAGGCTATGTCATAAGAAGTCTTGCAACTTCAGTCTCAGTCTCTTGGAATCAACCTTCTAGTGGAAGGTAGGTACCAGGTAAGAAGTCTGACTACCTTAATTCCACAATGTTGGAGAAACTTAAATACAAAGAGGCCATATGGAATACAATGTCTGATTAGCTGAGTGCCATATTTGTTGTCTTTCTGAATAGATGGAATATGAGTAAAGCATCATTGGACATTCAGCCTAGACAAACCTTTACAGTCCTCTGGCCAACAACAAGTGTAGGAGAAATGCAAATAAGAACCTTTTTGGTTAGTCCAGTTAGCCTACAGAACTCTGAATTAATATAGTGTGCAACTGCTTTAATAGCTCCCAAACCCCAAATTTTTCTCAAACTCATTATAATCTGAAACTAATGTTTTGAGCCTTTTTTTGAAAACCCATTTTTAACTTGATACTTCCATATGGACAGAGTTTTATATGCTAATACTAAAATTATGTTTATGAAGATATTTAGTGACATTAGAAAACACTTATAATGTAATGCTGATGAAAAGAACTCAATGTGCATTGTGGTTTAGCTTTCCAGACATGATGTATTTGGATGGCGATGTGTGTGTGTGTGTGTGTGTGTGTGTGTGTGTGTGTGTGTGATATCTCACTTTCTCCTAGACAAATAAAATTGGAGGGACTTGAGCTTAAGTATTGATAGTGATCACTGGGTAGACAGGTTCTTTGTGATAGTGCTTGTCTTAGATCTTTTGATATTGTCTGTTCTTTTGAACACATATAGAACAGTTGGTTTGCCAAAAATATGTATCTACATACTGCATAGTGACACTTGTGATATTGTGTTAAAAATTTTGAGAAGTGTTTATCCTGGGAGAACAGATGCATGTTGGTTCCAGAATTTCTCATCCATTAGTCCAGCATTGTCTTTTCATTCTTTTTCTTCCTGCATTTTAATGACTCTTCATTTATAGTGACATTAAGAAAAGGGTGCAACAGGCCCTTGGCATTTTATTTTAGCATGTTTAAAGGTATATCTGCACTTATGGCCTGCGGTATCGAACAAAAACTTGATTTCAAACAAGCTTGTGTTTGGAATAAATGAAGCATAGATGTTTATTGATGTTGCCCATTTTAAATGTCAACATCAGTGTATACATTGTGATGTAAATGGAATTCATGTAGGTACCTGCAAAGTATGAATGAGATGATATTTAGGTAGGCTTGAAAATTTTGAAGATTTACAAGTGAGACTTTTAAAGTCATAAAAGATAACGTGTGTCATGCCCCAAAAATGTCCCACATCATGAAGTTTATTAACCCTGTAGGTAAGTTTCTAAACATTTATATTTTTAGGAAGATAGAGGAAACAAGCTGTATCCCATTATGGAAAATTGTTATGCATTAATGCCACTCCCAAATTCAAAAAGATCAGTGTCACATTATGTAAACATTTCTGTACCAGTTAGATTGCAAGTGACAGTACATTTTATAAGGTCTAGGGAAGCTTACATAAGAACAAATATTTTCCCAAACAATCAAATGCCACTTCGAATAAGGGGCACAGTAGAAGAGATGCAATGGATATGTGTAATGTGTGCTAAATTCGTGATTGCCTTGGGCACTACTAAAGCCATACTGGGTAATTTCACTTGACAGCCAAAAAAGAGGAGCTAAAGAAATGTGGCAGTTTCACCTCCTGTGTCTATTCACAAACTCCCATGGTGACCTCATTAATCTTGGGGATGAGAAGCACTCAAAGACTGGCTGTATTATGCCAAAATGACTGCTTGCAGAAATCAAGATCCAGTCCATCTGCCACTGGTTTTCTTTATGCTGGTACTTGGCTACATTATAAAGGGGTGTGCCAAGGTGTGCTGGTTACAGTTGGAGGAAGAGGGTGCTGACTGCACACTGGTTGGAGCAGCAGCAAATGTTTCCCATTCCTCCTGTGCCTGATGGCTGTGAAAGCGCAGGCTCCAGCTCTCCCATCTCATTAATGCTGTGGGTTCCCATCATGCTTCTGGAAGCAGTGGTGAGGGGGAACATTGACAAAGCCACTGGGCCTCCCACCAAGACTAGCATGTTGTGATTTGCATGTTTTGGTACATCTGCCAGAGGATACTGACCTCTGACCTTGATTTGAGTACACCAATTTGTTGGAATGATTTCCTTTAGTTGCCTTGGCTAAGTTTTTTTCCAGTTGACCAACCGTTAAATGGCCAACGAGACTCAATGTCATTATATTTGGATTCAGCAAACACTTATTATGTGTCTTACTTTGTTCCAGGTAGTGTCTGGTTACTCTGACACTTTTATCTCATTTAATCCTCATAGTATTGTGAGTAATGTTGATATTTTAAGTGTTTAAACCAAGGCCCTTTCTAGTATCCCATGCTGTGGCTGTCCTACGTTTAGGCAGAAATGTATTTATTTTTGTACAAATAAAATTATATCACATAATGTGACATGAATATGATAAGGACATCATCTTGTAAAAAGTTACTTATTGCTAAAATCTTACTTAGGCATTAAAAATGTTAGCAGGCATATTTCAGTGACGGAGTGGTATAAAGGCAGAGAAGTTGGGGCAATGGGAATTTGAATATAATGACTTACATTAACCATATACATCACAAGTCTTGTCCTGAATTTTGTGGCAGGCATTACGAGAGTGACTGTGATTTAGATAGATGCAGATAGTACCATGAACATGCATTGTCATGGGGCCAAAGGAGGAGAAAGTTTCAAGATGGATCAAGTGTTCAACATGGTCAGACATACCGGAGTGTTTCAGAAATAAAGCCTAAAAATAGGTATAGGATTTTGCAGTTGGGATGTTAATGCTGACCTTACCAAGATCTCCTTCTATTAAATTGAATGGTCAAGAAGCAGAAATAAGGAATGAGGGGTGAGTAGGAAGTGAAGGAAGAGAGAAGACTGTTAGTGAATAGTCTAGTCTTCGAGAGGTTTAGTGAGAGGTAAGAATGTTATTTCTAGAGGGAAGACATCCAAAAAGAAAGGATGGACATTTTAAGGAACTTAAGGCCACAAAGATTTTCTAGGGTTTGGCATGGTGGTGCGTGCTGGTGATCCCAGTGACTTGGGAGGCTGAAGCAGGAGGATCATAAGATCATAAGTTCAAGGCCAGCCTGAGCAATTTAGTGATACCCTATCTCAAAATAAAACATAAAAAAGGGACTGAGGATGTATCTCAGTGATTACATACCACGGGGTTCAAAAAAGGGTGGGGATCTGTAGGATAATTATAGATTGAGAGAAGGAAAGAATGTTTTGAGACTTTGGAAGGAAACTGAAGACTGATGTCCCAGAGACAACAGGTAGGGTTGCAGGCCAATGCACAGGGGAACAATTGAACTTGAACTAGAGTAACCAAAGGTTGCCATGTACCCAGAGATTGGAGTTATTGCCTTTATATATAACTTGTTAAGTTCATTCTGTGCCTCTTTCCACATCAATCCTTTTACTTTTTTCCAAACTTTGAAGATAATAGCCTTTCTTTCTTCTTCCTTTACATGCTCCTGTCCCATCCCTATCTGGCCAGTCTTCCATCTTGCTTCATCAGTTATCCCTTCTATTTCCCATAACCTTCAAGCATTCCAAATAATAATTTCTCCAGGAATTTTATCACAGGGTCCTCTTTGGTATTTGGAGTAACACAAAACAGAAAGTTTCATTTGGATAAAAGAAACCAGGCACTTATGTTAGTTCTCAATCATCCAGATTGATGGAATGCAAAGTTGATATGGTGGCTATTTGAAGTATTCATCTTTTCAGTATTTACCATGCTTACTTTTTACAAATTATTTTAAAAACTATCACAATATTTCCTTCAATCCATGAATTTCAATTTCTTTTTCATTTTCTGAACATAGAAGGCTCTCTCTCTCTCCCTCCCTCCCTCCCTCCCATTCTCTCTTCCTTGTTAGCATTTGTTATTGGATCTTGTGATATTGGAAAGATCTTGTATACTTTATTAAAGCATTTATTTGGAATTTTTGGAAGTTCTTTTATGACTAATATGTGAAGAGATTTCCAAGTGTCCTATGTGGGCTTGAAAAGAATGTATATTCTATAATTACTGCTTTCAGGGTTTTACACAGTTCAATTAGATCAAATTTGTTAATTATACAGTTCAAATCTTATATAACTTTATTCATTTTTACCTGATTGATCTGTCACTTTCCGATAGACATGTGTTTAAATGTCTTGTGCTATAATTGCAGATTTATTGAGTTTTTCCCATATGAACTTGCCATTTTTGTGGCTTATTTTTAAGCTGCATTGCTACTATACTGATATATTTTACATTCAATCATTATGTATGGTACTTGTGATTGAATTCAAGGCCTCACACATACTAGGCAAGTGCTCTATCACTGAGCTATACCCTTATCCCCTATGTGACAAACCTCTTTATTACTGATGAAATTAATACAAAATACAACTTTAAATAGGTATTTATTCACTTTTTAGAAGTATTATAATCTATTTCAGGATTTATCTTCTAGAATAATTTTTTAACTTGTGAAACTATTGCTTGGTAATTGTGAGAATTTGAATTATCATTGGTTTCTTTCATGTATGCATACATTTTAAAGTTTTATTTTTAATGGGCACATTATATTTTTACACATTTATGGCATACAGTATGATGTTTGGATACATGTGTAATTAACATATTTGTTATCTCATGTATGCATCTTTTTGTGATGATGACGTACAAAATGTCATCATCAAAAATACCTGTCTTCCAGATATTTTGAAATATACAATACATTATTGTTAGCTGTAGTCACACTACTTTGGCATGGAACTCCAGAACTATCTGTGACTTTATATCTGTGGACCAACTTATTCCCACCCTCCTTTTTCCTTCTCTCCTCAGAAAGAGAAATGCACTTACATCACTTAAAATCCCGTCATGTAGTCATAATCACTGCTAACTTTTCACCATACAGTCTTCTATTCTTCCTTCTGGAAGAAAGAAAATCTTCCAGATTTTCTTTGGTTGAAATAATATATCAAATGCTATGTTATATCTCAGTTGTTTTTCACTGTTATTGTGTCATGATTTTGCCTCCTGTCATTACCAACTCTTTGGAACTCATACCCCTCTACTCCTAACCACCAAGGAAATCACAGTGAACTTTGAGATATAGGCAAATGTACCTAAAATAATAAATAGAGAAGAATCAAATTGTGAATTACAGAAACTAAAGGATATGACTTGAGTATCAACCACATTATTTGTGTCACAGTTTGGAAAATTTGAATGACAATTTCAGTGATGGTTGCAGTCTTTGGGGAACACTTCATGACAGAAATGGAATAAATACTGATCTCTTCGTTAATGCTATAAGACAACTCCATTTAGCAGAGGTACTAGGGCAGGCATGATCCAGGCTTCATCATACAGATTGGGTGATAGAAGGTGGATCAGGCAGTAGTAATATAAAGGAAGACCCATTAGTTTCACTCTTGAGAGTGGCAGGTTTACTTCACAGGATTTGACCAAATTCTGGAGAATATAGACTGTCAAGCAAGTTGCTCTGTGCACAACTGAGAGGACAGAGAGGCTTATAGCTGTGTTGCTGCCACATCGAGAGCTGGAAGCTTGAGAGGAAGAAAGAATAATTTCTGTGTCCCCACACATATATTGTCTCAACTTTAAATTCCTGTCTGAGGAGAAGGAAAGGACAGAGCAGAACTTTTTTTTTTTTGGTACTGGGTATTGGTATTAACCACTGAGCAACATCCCCAGTCCTTCTTATATTTTATTTAGAAACAGGGTCTCATTAAGTTGCTAAGGGCCTCACTAAGTTGCTGATTCTGGCCTTGAACTTGCGATCCTCCTGCCTCAGCCTCCTGAGCCACTGGGATTACAGGCATGTGTGCCCAGCTAGAGCAGAACTACTTTAAGAAAGGAAAGGAAGAAACATTAGGCTGATTCTGCTCATGAATTTGTAATTCTCAGTAAGTATAAATTATCACATTTTATCCTTCTTACAAAACTTTATTTATTTATATTTATCTTGACATTAAGTTGGAAACAACCAAATTTCAAGACAGTTGAGTGCTTTCTTCTTTTTTTTTTTTAGTGAGAACTATAACTTGAATAGTCCTTTTTTCATATTTTATTTATTTGTTCTATTTAGACTTACATGATAACAGAGTGCAATTTGATTCATTGTACATAGATAGAGGGTAACATATCAATTCTCTAGTTGTAAGTCAGTTGAGTGCTTTCATATGACCAACACCACTAGCCAGATCTTAAGGCACCTAGTCTGATGGTTTTCCCATTACTCTGTACTGTTTCTCCGAGACTCACTGTAATAGTTTTCTTTTTGTTTTGGTACCAGGGACTGAATCCAGGGGTGCTTAACCACTGAGCCACACCCTAGCCCATTTACTTTTATTTTCATTTTGAGAAAGAGTCTTGCTAAGTTGCTTAGGGCCTCTGTATGTTGCTGAGACTGGCCTTGAACTTGCAATCCTCCTGCCTTGGCCTCCCAAGCTACTGGGATTACAAATATGTGCCACCACACCTGGCTCCATGTGATAGTTTTTAATGATGATAATAATGGTTGCTAGTCTCATTATTGCACATACACACAAATATCCATAAACCATGTTTTGGATATGAGCATCCCCCAAAAGCTCCTGTGTTAATGCAGGAATGTTTGGAAGTGTAATGATTGGATTGTGAGAGCTGTAATGTAATCAGTCAATCTTAGAATAGATTGACTGTGTTATAACTGTAGGCAGGTGGGGTATGGTTGCAGGAGGTGGGTCACTGGGGGTGTGCCCTGGAAAGATGCATCTTCCTTGTGGCCTTTTTTTTCCTTTCTGCTCCCTGGCCTACTTAAGGTGAGCAGTTTTCCTCTACCACACCCTTTGTCCATAATGTTTTGCCTCACCTTGGGCTCAAAGTGGTGCAGGTGGCTGATCACAGGCCAAAACTCTTAAACCTTGAGTTCAAAATAAACTTTCCTTGCTCTACATTGTTCTGGTCAGGTATTTTGGTCACAGCAACAATAGAGCTAAAACATCTAGTGTGGATCTCTTTACTGATTTTGCCTGAATTTGGGAAACCCAATTTATCATTATATTTAGTTCTTTCTTCAGCTCAGGAAAGTTATCCTCAGTTATACTTTTAATTATTATCTTCCAGTTATTCTGGTTTTATCCTCAGAAATGCCTATAATACCTAAGTCAGCTCTGCCCTTACTATCTGTTTCCCTTTCTATTTTACTCTTTTATATTTCAGTTTGCCACTTTTGACCTCTAGAGATTTTCAGAATGTGAAGATGTGGTTTTATTTTCTGTAGTATTAGTTTGAGCCTTAATGTTTTTCTCTTGTCCTAACTTTCATACCCCTTTTTACCTTAATAATAAATGGGACATTTGTCCACACATTTGGTCCAGCATCTCTCTGTGACTGAATCCCTACAGACAAATCCTAAGTCATTTCTATTATGCATACAATATGTGTTGAATCATTTTATTTCACAAAGCAAAATATTAACTAAGGCAGGCTGGAACCCAGGTCTTATGAAAGATGCAGGATAGAAAGATAAAAGTGACATTGGTTTTAGATCCAGGCACACCCTAGTTTTGTTCCTGCCTCATCATTTTCTACCTATGTGTCCCTGGTCAAATTATTTAACTTCTCTGAATGCTCATTTGCTTTTTTATAAAAACAAAACAGCTAAATTTCAGAGTTACATAGAATGTCCAGATTAGACAAATATATAGAGACAGAAAATGGACCAGTGGTTTTCTAGGAATGAGAGGATATTGGGGTCCAGTGGGGTGTTCACTGCTATAGGATATGGAGTTTTTCTTTTAGATAATTCTAAAATTAACTGTGATGGCTCCAGGCAGGGTGGAAAACATCTTTAATCCCACAGCTCAGGAGGCTGATGTAGGAGGACTGCAAGTTTGAGGCCAGCCTCAGCAATTAGTGAGGCCCTAAGCAACTTAGTAAGACTGTCTCTAAATAAAACATAGAAAGGGCTGGAATATGGCTCAGTGGTTAAGCACCTCTGGGTTCAATCTTGGGGCCAAAAATAAATAACTAAATGAATCAAAAATAAATGCAAGACTCTTATATTAAAAATCAATTGAGGGCTGGGATTGTAGTTCAGCGGTAGAGCGCTTGCCTTGCATGCGTGAGACCCTGGGTTCGATCCTCAGCACCACGTACAAAGCAATAAAATAAAGACATTGTGTCCATCTACAACTAAAAAAAAATTTTAAAAAATCAATTGAGATGGTTTGACAACTTGTAAATATATTTTAAAATATTGAATTGTTTACAGGATGATTTACATGGTATATAAGTTACAATTCAAAGATGTTTTTAAAAATCTATTTAAAAAGAGAGGGAAAATTCCTGAGATGACCAACAGTGGAGTCCCTTTGGCCTCAATGGACCAATTCAATCTTTCTACCTACTTGAGGTTGGCCATTTGCGTCCATGACCCAAAGAAATACCCATAAGTACATGGTCTCAGGTGTGCTGTCTGCATCCACATGACAGTGGCTTCTGTGGCAGGATTGCCTCCTTTTGAAACCATGGCTGGGTAATTTCTAGCCCTTTGTGGATTTGGGGAGTTACTTTCAGCATCTAACTGAAGTAGGCACAGTGCAAAATAAGTTGCCACTTGCGACTTCCTGGCATATGAGGGCAAATGGCCTTCCAATTTCCTAGCTGAAGAGTTGAGACATACCTCAGACCTCAATTTTGGTTTACTTGTCTTCAATATAAACCATCTGGGCATGGAAATACTGGCAAATCTGGTATGAAATTGAGATACTAAAAAGAGTTATGGCCATATCTTCCAAAGAGTTAATTTAATCATCTCCACTGGGAAAGCTCCTCCAAGGTCAATTTACTCAGTACAGGTTTATTAGAGACATTTGACACAATCTGGCCTTCATTTTGTAATGGGGTATCTCCATCCTTCTCCAAAAAATAAATTATTCTGGCCTGTTACTCTACAATGAGCCATTCCACATGATGGAAGGATAAAAATAAATGCACATCTTGGGCCTTGATTTTATAAGGAGCTGGATGTATTAATCTCCACTGGAGCTATCATAGCTTTACTCCCAATAGTATGGGTTACTCCAGACATTTGATGTAGTCTGCACAACAGAGTTTGGGACACAGTTTGCCCCTAAGTTTTGTAATAAGTTGGATCCTTCTATCTGAACCATTCTGGCCTGTCACGGACCTATGCTGAATTACTCCAGTTGTTTTGTGCCAACTGGAAGATACAAAAGCAAAATCTGGGCTGGGTACAGTGGTGCACACCTGTAATCCCAGTGGCTCAGGAGGCTGAGGCAGTAGGATCGCAAGTTCAAAGGCAGCCTCAGCAATGGTGAGGTGCTAAGCAACTCAGTGAGACCCTGTCTCTAAATAAAATACAAAATAGGGATGGGGATGTGGCTCAGTGGTCAAGTGCCCCTGAGTTCAATCCCCACCAAAAAAAAAGCAAACTCTGCAATTTTTTAAGGAGTTGCATTTATCCATCCCTACTAATGAATCATCCCGAATTAACATTGCCCTGATGCATATTTACTGAAGATTATCAATCTGTATGATCAGGGAAACTGAAGTGAGAATTTGTCCAGTGAGTCTGAGAGACCAGCACCCTATTGTCCTATTTCAAGGGTTACTTTGAAATAATACAATTATAAAACCTGCATATAGTAGTCTATTACTGAATGCCAGCTAGCTCCTTTCTTCCTACTTCTGGACTCATATCTAGTGCCTTCATGCATGCAACCAAATAAGCACTTATCCTGTGTTTACACACACTCATTTATGCATGCATATATATTGCATATGTATGTGTGCGCATGTGTATGTATATATATATTTTCCCCTAGGGTAAAGTTGATAGCTACTTAAGATTAAAACACTTGAAAGAATTCTGAAGCTTTTTAGCAAAAAGATTTGTCTTGAGTATTGGGTATGAGGGAGGGAAGAACATGAATATTTTGGAAAGACATAACAAAATGTGACTTTGACTGAAAGGAAGTTGTACATTTGCATCTTTCTTTAAAAACACAGAAACTAAAATTAGGAAATGAGCATATTTTCATGGTGCAGGGGAAAGCAACTGTCTCTTGAGTGGCCCATTTCTTCTTGAATCTCCATGCAGTAGGCAAACTGGAAGCAAGCCGGGACAAGGGAGGCCAGAGCAACCTAGATAGGACATCGGCAGGGAGGCCATGTGATTGGCCCTGAGGCACCTCACAGACTGTCATCTCAAGTACTGTTGTGGAGCCAAATGCTGAAGCGAATAAAATATGTTCTAGTTATGCATGGGAGACCTCCTGAGCCCAGCTGCCTTCTTTCCTCCTCCCTCAACATTCTTTCACTAAGATGAAGCTAGAAGGAAAAAGCAAGAGAAGAGGAGAGGGCTGGACCAACTTCATCACTGAATTATATATGTTCTGTTTTTATTTGCACTTGGAAAAGCTTGGATTGCCTTCGAGCTCCATGTTTACTTAGCAGCTTCAGGTTGGAAAGGAACTAGGAAGAGTGTAGACAGCCTGAACTTTGACTGACCTTGGGAAATCTGCTTTTGACTTTCTGAGCATCAGCTTCCCTATTTGCAAAAACAGGGATAGAGGTAATACTTTTCCTGCCCTTTGCACTTACTATTTGGTGTCAAAATATAAAACACAACCAGATGATATTTTAAATCCCTTCACAGGTTCAAGTAATTCAGATTTAAATGGGACTAAAATGTTTAGCTTGACTAAAAAGAGAAAATATTGACACAACTGAAATATTTTCTACAGATTAAAATAGGCAGTTTTTAAAATATGACACATATTGATAAGAATAGAGGGAGATAGGTACTTCGATAGTCTTCTAGTGAAGTTTGAAATTATATTATTTTCCTGAGGACAGCTTCATGGTAGATATCAAAACCTTGAAAAATGGTGAAGTTTTGATCCAGCAATTCCACTTTGAGGAATTCATTTGATGTAAAAATCAAAGATGTGCATAAAGCCACTTTTTATAAGCAAGTTTGTTGTGGAGTTATTTCTCATAGTAAAACATTAGATACAACCTTTCTAATAATAGGAAATTAGTAAAGAAAAATGGAATATGTGGTGAAATACAATGCAATTATTAAAAAGTTTATTGTAAAAATATTTATTGGTAGAGGGAAATGTCTCAAAAGTGGAGATTCTTTTTTTATGCATCAGCACATATTATTTTCATAAGAATGATGTTGAGTAAAGCAACCATAAAATATTGGACAAGAGGATTCGTTAGTATTATAGTACATGTTCTGATGAAATATTAAGCAGGATTAAAAAACATAAATTTCTTGTGTTTCCTAATTAAGTGTATAACGATACAGATACAAATGCTAAGTGAAAAATCACACTGCATAGTGTAATTCATAACATCTGTAGTACATATTGTATGTAAGGTAATTATATGTTTAAAATGTTTTATTTCTAAATGTGAAATAAAATTACCAAGTAAAATGGTGTTTGAAATTTAAAAATGCAATAACAATGGTGCTATGAATTTAATATTTTTCTTATCAAATTGGTATCTCAAAGCTCTAACTCCAATATCATAGTATATGGAGGTGGGACCTTTGTGAGGTCATTAGGTTTAGATGAGGTAATGAGGATGTGGCCCTATGGTTAAAGTAGTTCCTTTTAAAGAAGAAGAAGATACACTAAAGCATCCCCTTTCTACCATGTGAGGACTCAGCAAGAAGGCTGCCATCTGCAACAAGGAAGTGAGCCTTCAGCAGAACCCTGACTTTGGACTTCCAGCATCTAGAACTGAGAGAAATGAATGGCTATTGTTTAAGCCATCACATCTGTGATATTTGGTTATAGTATCCTGAGCAGACTAAGACAAATAAGAGCAAAACTGGGGGGAATGTTTCCTACTTCAGGGATTCAGTAATCTCTAGTCTGACAGAGGAGACAAACATGATATCTGTAATCATCAGAAATCATTTTAAATGCCTTAGTCCTGAGAGGATAGGTTTGGTCATTTGTCATGATAAAAAAAATTAAATGCTTGTTCTGAAGAGGAAAGGTTGGATCAATTTTAATAATAAAAATAATGAAAATAGCAGTTATTACTTACTTAGTTTTTCCTGGGTACCTGGCACTGTGAGAGGCACTTTTAATAACTCACTTAATCCTTAAGACAACACAGTGTGTCATTTAATCTTTATTACACTTTATAGCAGGGTAAGGACTGTCTCAATTTGACAGATGTGGAAAGTACAGCTCTGAGAGATTAAGTCACGTAAGAACATATAGCTATGACATATGAAACGAAGGAGAATTTGGTTTTTCTGTTTCCCATGTCTTTTTTCTTTGCTCCTCATCATGACCACTGGGTATAATGAAGGAAGATTTCCTGGAAAGGGTGTTATTCAGCTATGATGGTTAACTGGTAACAAGAGTTTAGGCTTGAGCTTGCCGGGGTTGCAGTCCATCCCGAACCAGCGGGTCGAAGGGGCACCCCCACATTCACCTAGGAGTGGAAGTTGGGAAGAGTTGGAGCCGGCTCGCCCGTTCCCAGCCTTGCCTTCCAAGTCGCAAGACAACCAGACACACCAGGGAGCCCAGTCAATGCAAGTACTCATTTAATTGCTGGACAAACACTCAACTTATAAGGCCGTTGGGCCAACCAGAGACAATGCACGTAGCCAACAGCTGTCCATGTGACCAGGTACACAAGCCCCCTGAATTTTGTCCAGGAGCTGATCACCTTTGCAGAACCAACAGTAAACCAGTCACATAGCCCCTGCTTCCTTTGTGCCTTTCCCATTTACATAATGGCTAGTCATTAGGGCGTAGCACAGAGCTAGCCCCCCACAGAGCTGTCTATATACAAGTTTTCATTAAGTATAGATGATAAAAGCTCCTTCACTTCTAAAGTTGTTCATATTGGATGAAATAGATCAGATGGCAAAGAAGAACTTTTTCTAACTTTTTATTTTGAAATAATTTAGGCTTGTGGAAAAGTGATAAAAATGGCACAAAGTTCCTGTATGCCTTTCACTCAGTGTCCCTTAATTTCAACTTCTTGTATTGCCATAGTATAATTATTGAAACTAGGAGGAAAACATTGATAAAATTAACTAAACTATAAGTTTTATTGAGACTTTTCCATTTAGTCCATTAATGTTTCCTGGTAGGGAATCCCATTTAGGATTTCATGGTGCATTTAGTTGCCATGTTTCCTTAATCTCTTCTAGATTATCACAGTTCTTAGTCTTTTCTTGTATTTCATGATTCTGACACTTTTGAGGCTTATTGGTTAGATATTTTTCAGAATGTTCCTCAATGTGAATTTTTATGAAGTTTCTTCATGGTTAAATTCAAATAATGAAAATTTGACAGCATTATCACACAATTTATGCCATGCCATTCTGTGATTCATATAAATAGAGATATATATGATTTTGCTAAGTTGTCTTACTGGGGATGTTAACCTTGGGCACGGGATGGTATAGTGCCATTCCATTAAAGAATACTAGTTTTCTCCCTATTAATTCATATCATCTAGGGACATATTTTGTTATTATGCAAATACCTGTTTTTCATCATGTTTACTTATTAATTTTAGAAACCATTGATATTCCTTCACAATAACAATTGTATTTGTGGTCTTTGACTAATGGTGTATTTTTTATTTTTATAATTCCTTCTACATATATTAATTTGAATTCTCTATTGATTCAATTATTTTTATCACTATGTACTCTGACATTATTACTTTGTTGTAGAGATTGTACTCCATTACTATAATCACTTAGTTAAGCCTATATTTCACACTGTATAAAAGAATATTCTCCTGAGTTCACTATTCTGTTCCACTGGTCTACATGTCAGTTTCTATGCCAGCATAATGCTGTTTTGGAGACTGTAACTCTTTAGTTTGTTTTGAAGTCAGGTATTCTGAAGCCTCCAGCTTTGTTGCTTTGTTATTTTTGTTCAGGATTGCTTGGGCTACTTGGAGTCTGCTATGGTTTGGACAAATATTCTCCAAAGATGCATGTTTTAAAGGTGTGATCACGAGATGGTTGTACTGAGAGATGGTGGAACCTTTAGGAGATGTGGTCTAGAGGGAGGTCCTTAGGTCCTTGGGGACATACTCTTAAAGGGAATTAGGGGACCCTGACCTCTTCCTCTCTCCTCCCTGGGTCATGATGTGAGTAGTTTTGTTCTCCATACACTCCCACAATGCTCTGTTGCTTCATCAGAGGATCAAAGCAATAGGCCCCCAAATCTTAGACTAGAATCTCCCAAACCATGAACCAGAATAAAGCCTTTCTAAGTTAATTATCTCAGGTATTTTGCTGTAATAATGGAAAGCTGACTAAAACAGGATATTTTATGGTTTCTTATGAATTTTATGATTGTATACAGCTATAAATGTAAAAAACAAAGCCACAAAAATGCTAGAAGAAAATATAAGGGAATTTCTCTTAAAGTTCGCTGTAGAGAAGGGCTATACATAAAAGACTGATAAAGTGAACAATGTGAAACTAAGAAACAGCTGCATTATGAAACCATGAGCAGAGTCAAAAGACAGATGACAAACTGGAAGAAAATACTATTTGTGCTATGTCATAAAAGGCTAATATCCCTAGTATACAAAGAACCCTTAAATTGAGGACTTAATGACTGAAAATCTAACAGAAAACTAGGAAAAAAGACACAGACAATTCACTATATATACAATTCACTATATATAGTGAATATATATATATATATATACACCATATATATATCATGTATATGCCATATGTATAGACCATATAATATATATTCCATAAACATAAGAAAAGTGTTTAAGCACAAACATAATTAAAGAAATGCAAATTAATACAATACCAAAGTATCATTTAAGTCCTATCAGAGAGTTTAAAATTTAAAAGTATGGCCACATATTATTTTGGCAAGGCTATGGCAAACAGGTGCCTCCATCACATCATTGTTGATGGGAATGCAAACCGGTAAGGGAACTTTTTCAGCTACCTAGTATAGAGGTTATACCGTGGTTGAAACAGAAATGCATTTCTTTTCTGGTGACATTTGGAGAAGGCTGCTTTATAATGTTCCTGAAGGTCACTGGTAATATAAGTTGTATTACATAAGATTGTTCAACCAGCATTTATAGGTACTTGAAATACTTCCCCAAATCTTTCCTACTTTTTGTCTTTAAGGAAATAGAGTCCTGATTGAGAAGCCTCAAGGTGTCAGTCGTTCTCATTGTTACTGATGTTGGCATTTCTGCTCTTCTGCTTCCCACCTGAATCAGAGATATGACCTCTCCCTAAAAGGAAAATAGAGCTAGAAAGTCATAAAGGTCAAACTCAAAAGAACTTTAGAGATGATCTAATCCATCCCTGGATGATTTTGAGAATGAAACAAGGTCCAGAGAGGTCCAGTAATGTGCCTAGGGTCACAGAGTGAGCCAAGGCTAAAAGAAGTGGGTCCTGACCAGAATTCTCCAAATCTTGTGCAAAGTAGAGGTACCAGACAGACATATAGTAGGCATAAAGTATATGTATTAGAGCAACAAATATCACTTCTTTCAAACAGTGTAAGGGTCCCCACTTTCATTTCATGAGAGTAACTTTTCTCCTAAGTAGCAATTTGTGGGAAAATATGTACTCTGTTTTTGTGATCATCCATAATACTTCTCCCAGGATTCTTAGGCCGCAGCAATTCATTAGCACTTGTAGCCATATCATGTAAGTTTATGTTGATTACTAAGTTATGGGCTGGCTGCCTCATCTTTTCCTCCTGGTCACTTGATAATATGTCCATGGGCTTGCCCTAGACCTGGAGCATCCATTTCAAATGAAGCTGGAGAATTATGTAAAAATTCAGAAAGACACCTAGATTGGGAGCCTATGGGAGCTAGAATTCAGCCTATTCTCTGCTAACAGGCATCCTTGATGGGGGCTTTCAACTCCTAAGGAAAGGACATTTTTTTCTCCCAAAGGCTCAGTCTACATATGTCTATAGGATTGGGTCTACCTTGATTGGACAGCTACTTTAATTCATGTAGAAATGCCTTATAGGCTAGCAGAGGCCACTGGTAAGGATTCAAAACCAATTGTGTCTAAATATAAAACCTGTATTTCTCCATCTTTACTAGAAAGCCTGTTTCCCCCTCTTTACTGAGAAACCTGGAAGAGACTATAGAGAATATTTTACCTAAGCCCTACACTTTATAGATCAGAATTTTGGCTACTAATAGTTAGGTGCTCTACACATGGTCACAACTTACGGATCAAAAATGCTCACTCTACAGGTATCATGCAGTACATTTCTAGAAAAAAAGAGGAAATATGTAAGTTTCCCAATGGTAGGACATCTGTAGGCCTGGACACATGCTGTCCAAGCAGATTATTTTAACATGCCAAAACCACACTCAGTGTACCTTTATTTTTACAAAGTATTTGAGAATTTCTACTTGGTAATTCTAAAGAGAAGTATTCAACAGCATCATATGTACCTTTGTTCACTGTCAAATACATAAAGGTTAATCCCAGAAATTGATTAAAATTTTTAAAAAATAAAATTTTCTACTTGGAAATTTATGCAAAGGCTTCACTGATTCAAGGCTAGTGGGTATTGCAGCTTATTTGGGGTCTTTACCTGGAGTGTGGAGTTTTAATGTAATGCAGAGGCAGGAACATGGTTTGGGGTTAGATAATCTTGGTTCTTTTCCTGGTACTTCTTCACAGTAGTTATGTAACTGAACTAGCCATTTAACCCCGCCAAGAGAAATAACTTGCTTTTCTTCTACTTAGCAGTAAATCATGAATATCTTCCCATGTCATTATCCTTTTACATTATTATTTTTATTTCTGCATAGCATTCATTGTGTGGCTCAACTTTCAAATTTAATCAGTCTCCTATTATGCTTAGATGTCTGCTATTTCCCATAACTATGATGATTTCCCTTGTAGCTCTATCTCTGCCAGACCTCTAATTATGAATGTTATTTTCAAGTGGGATCTGCCTACCCAAGATATTTATGACAATACCAGGAAGTTTCTATATCTCAGGAGTTTCCATATAAGAAACAGGAATAGCAATAGTTACTTTTTTATTGAGTATCTACTATGTGCCAGGTCCTTTCTAAAAATAGTTTGGGTTAGGAAATTTTCAAGGTGGGTGTTGCTAGCTGTCTCCCCGGCTGTGGAAATGTCCACAGGCTCTTGTGAGAAATGTGGCTGTGATCAGCATGGCCTCTTACTGTTCTAGCCAGGACAAATTGGCAGTAGAATAAATCTCAGGACACAAGATTGTTTGCTAAATGTAGTTTTCCCATATTCTCCACTTGTTTCTAGGGAGGACAGGTTTCATCTCTATACAGTTAATAAGGAGTTGTTTCTGGTAGTTAAATGCAACTCTCATCCCTTAGTTTTCTGTACTCATCACTCCTGGAGATATGAAAAATGTCATAAACATAAAGAAGGAATTTTCTCCCCCACATTATACAACAGGAAAGCATAGAGTTGATTCATCTACATGTGGTAGCAGAAAGTCATAGATACACGTTAAAGAGAAAAATGCACAGACTTCATCTTCTAAAATTTTACTTTAGCCAGGTGCAGTGGTGCATGCCTGTAATCCCAGCAGCTCAGAAGGCTGAGACAGGAGGATTGCAAATTCAAAGCCAGCAATTTAGCAAGGCCCTTAGCAATTTATTGAGACCCTGTCTCAAAAAATAAAGGGCTGAGGATATGGCTCAGTAGTACAGCACCCCTGGGTTCAATCCATAGTACCAAAAAAATAAAAGTTTTGAAGAAGGGAGACCAGTAAAATGGAGGATGGCGACCAGAGGGAAGGAGGAAAGGAGGGAAAGAGGAGATGCTGGAGAATGAAATTGACCAAATTATATTGTTATGTGTATGTATAAATAACATAACAATAACTTCTGCTATTATGTATAATTATTATACACTAACAAAAAATAAAGGAAAAATTTATGATAGTTCTAACTCCTGTTTTTTTTTATTCATTTATTTTTTTATTTTTTTTCTCAAAAGTTGCATTTTAATACATGTTATCAAACATAACAGAAAAAAACAAATTTTCAGAAGCTGTACACACTATTCACTGAAAACATTTGTTGAGGCAAATAGAAAAAAAATTGTTACAATCATAATTTTTCTAACTTTGCACAAAATTATAAGCAGATTACATTCTTCATATTAAACATCTTCATATGCACTTTCAATGAACAGTATATATATATATATTTTTATATATATTTTTATCAACCATCTTTACTATACCCATTCCCCTTTCCTGCCCCCCGCCTCCCCCATGTCGCGTCCAGTGTTTCTCTATTTCTCTTATCTAACTCCTGTTTTCTATGGTTATATTTTTAAATGATGTTGCTAGGTGGATTGGCTGTCCCATTCACCTAAGTTACAAATGAAGTGCTTGAGTTTCAGAACTGGAGTACACTGGGCTCCCTGTATAATGTACTTGTTACAATCATATATGCTCATGTTTGCACACTCCTTCTTTACACTAATGGAAGAACAGAGCTCTTTTGAATGACAATATTTACATGCAGAAGCCTGTAAGTAAAATACTAACAAATTTTGGTGCATTTTTAATCTGTTTTGCTGCATTTTTATACAACATGATTTGGAGATCCTAGCTGAGGACCCTCTGATAATAGGTTATCATTATGAATAGGTCCATTAATTCCTTCAATAAATATTTCTGGATCGCTTCCTATATGCATTTTTACTTGTAATAAGAATTAAAAATCAGGCTGAGGTTGTGGCTCAGTGGCAGAGCACTTGCCTCACATGTGTGAGGTACTGGGTTCGATCCTCAGCACCACATAAAAAAGTAAACAAACAAAATAAAGATACTATGTCCATGTATAACTAAAAATATATATATTTTTAATATCTTTATTTTATTGCTTTGTATGTGGTGCTGAGGATCCAACCCAGGGCCTCACACATGGGAGGCAAGCGCTCTACCGCTGAGCTACAATCCCAGCCCCACTAAAAATATTTTTAAAAAAAGAATTAAAAATCTGGCTGGGCATGGTGGCTCATGCCTGTAATCTCAGCAACGTGAGAAGCTGAGGCAGGAGAATCTCAAGTTCAAGGCCAGCCTCAGAAATTTAGTGAGATCCTGTCTCAAAATGTAAAAAAAAAAAAAAAAGTGCCAAGGATGTGGTTTCGTAGTTAAGCACCCTGGGCTCAATCCCCAGTACCAAATAAAATAAAATGAAATAAATAAAATTAGAAATCTAAATCTGATTTGTTGACTTAATGGTCAATTTAGCTTGCTATAGAAAATAGGCCACCTGAGAGTCCTTAACATATGAATGGTTGAAGACAGAGAGCAGATGATATTCACAGCAGGAGATAGTATAGAGGTAGAAGAGAAAGGGGTTAATGAAGGAGCCTTAGGAACACCAAGATATAAGCTAGGGATGTATAAAGAAGAGATTTTTGAAGAACACACTGTGAGTTAGGTGGGAAATAATTCTGCTTGTTGCTAACTAGGGAACAAGAGAAAACCAGAGAGAGCAGTGATTGTTCTTTCCACATCCAATTTTTATTTTTATGTATAATGATGAACAGTAGTCTATTTTCATGATCATGATAGGAAAATTCTTTCCTATACTCAAAAATATTATAAATTATGAATAAAATCATATAGGTGATTGTGTTTTTGTCCCCTCATCAACAATGAGTGAACTAGTAAATTAATAGTATATTTTAGATATACTTAGTTTATCATCAAAATGTTGAACATGTATTTTATAGCTTAGAGTTGAATACTACCTGTTAAAAAATGATTTTAACCTTCCACTGACCCTGATAAAGTTCCCATATGATTTTAAGAATTAATTAATTTTCCTTGATGTATCTGACTATTACCATCAGCTAATTTGCTAATGTTCACATTTTTTAGGCAGCATTTGGACCAGCACTTATCCATTCTCCAAGCCAATAAGAGGTCATTTTGGTCAATGTAAAGATTATTCAACTAAGTGAACATCAGCCAAATCTTTGCTTCAGCTGAAAATTATCCAATTTGCAATTTGAAAATTTAATTAAATGAATTCTAGCCATGGATTTCCTCTGTGGAGCTACACATCTGGAGATACTTGCAAGATTTGTACCTTCCATTTTGCTGCTAATGCTGGTTCCAATAGAATGGTCAGCATACTCAGAATAAGTCAGAGAGTTATTAGTAGATTAAGAGTTTAGGCTGGGCACAGTGGCATACACCTATAATCCCAGCAGTTTGGGAGGCGAGTCAGGAGGATCATGAGTTCGAGGCCAGCCTCAGCAATTTAGGGAAGCTGTAGGCAACCTAGGAAGACCTTGTCTCTAAATAAAATACAAAAGAGGCTGGGGATGTTGCTCAGTGGTTAAGCACCCTGGGTTTAATCCCAGTACCAAAGCCCAGAAGAGTAAATTTTAAGAGGGAACATTCTAAGGGGAGGGTGATTACTCTCATTTTTACAAAAACCTGCAGCTGCCTTTGTGGATATGTCACAATATTGGTGGTGTACCTAGGAGAAACCTTAATTGGGCTTTTTCTGTCTTTTGCCCATACCTACAGTTCCTCAGTATGCTGGGGTCAAATCCCCTGGAATGTTGAATGATTTGGCTGTTCAATTCAGTGCATACTTCTATACATTTAAAAAGCTGTGCTGCTTTATTTTCTCTCTTCCAAAGGTTTTTGAAGTTTTGTTCATTTTAAATATTTGTTGCACAAGCAACATTATAACAGCATTAAATATTTGGCTTGAAAAGTTGGCAGAGTAATGGGTGATTTTTAAAAATGGTTCCTTCTATTTCTGTTCAGTTTCCATGTTTCCTTCCTATGACTCTTTATTTTGATATACTTTTCATAAAATCATGTGACAAGAAAATTGAATGTAACCCATTTCTATTTTTAAAATGCATTCAATGGTAGAATGGGTTGCTTCATAGAAATTTAGGACCAATTTAGTTGATGTTAATTTTTTCTTTAATAATTCTTCAATTATAGAAGGACATGTGCCCTTCTCCCTTTCCATGAAGGGCAGTACATGGTCCTAATGTTGAAGTGATTACTGTATTTGCTAACTCAGTAAAGGGCATGTCTAATTTCAAGTGCATAATATAGACTGGGGAGAGTGTGGGGTGATGGCATATAGTTTAAATTCCTAGCTTTGCCATTCACTCACCTTTACTCTTGAACCTGGCTGGGGCCTCAGTTTCCTCCTGAGTAAAAGGAGAGAAAATGTGCTAGATGAGCTGAAAGTGCTACTTTGCTTATCATTTCCATGATCAGTCATGGACTTAGGCTCTATTGCTTTTGTAGTGCAAAAGAAACAAACATCTAATCTCAATTGGTAAATTTCCATGCACATAGGCAGAAACACATAGTGTCTAAGGGTGTGAACTCTGGAGCTAGCCTGTTTGGATTTGAATTTTATCTTTGTCTCATACAAACTATGTGATCTTAGGTGAGCTTTTTACCATTTTATGCTTCAGTTTTCTTATCTGTCAAATGGGTGTAATAATAGTACCTAGTTAGCTGATTGTTGTAAGGATGAAATTGAGTTAATGCTTGTAAATTCTTCATATTCAAGACCTGATAATCAACAGAGTGCTACTTTTTCCATTTTCAAACTAGATTGTATTTATAAAGATTACATAACTTCAGCAGCTTTTTAAATCTCTCAAGAAAGAATCCTTTAGGAAAAAATGTAATGTTTAATTTTATGACACAGGGCTTTTATTTAAAAAGCTGATGGTTTTTTCTATTAAGATTATTTAAATGCTAATCATTTTATTGATGAAATAATTTATGATTTTACTTATTTTTAGACAGCAATAATTTGGCTCATAATCCATTTCTTTAAGATTAGTATCTGGCAAAATGAGAACCACATTCAGTAATCAGTCATATTTATGGGTGGCCATTTTCCTGAGGGTTGGCAATAGCTAAGGTCCTTTCTGATTGCTTTTGGCCAGTGGTTAGTCTGTTTCTTTCTTACCCTGGACTCACAGCATGAAGGAAGCACATGTTGGGTTTAGCAGCTCCCTGCAGGTTCTACTTTGAGTTCATACTTGTCCTTGGTAGAGCTGGAAGCACTTTCAAGTTCTTCTAGCCTATTTGGCTATATTTCTCATATTCTGAATTGTATTCACAAAGGGTGGTTGGGAGGTTTGTGTTAAGGGTCCCTTTTATTTTTTATCTCTGTACTAGACAAAAAATGATTGCAGAGATGTCACAGGGAGCTCGAGTTTATCAGATATGTTAGGGAGAGGCATGGGGGAAAGCCATTGACCAAGAATCAGGAGACTCCAATTTTCTTCCTATCCTATTTCTTTCTCACTTGGTGTCTCCCTAAAACCTTGTGATTCTGTGAAACTTGTTAACTTGGCTGCTTAAATACCAAACAAACAAAAAACTGGGACACTACTTCGTATTTGAGAATCTGCATAACATTTAGTTCCTTGCCATAACATATTTGTTGTGATCTAGATACAGCCTTAGATTTAGCTTTCACATAGGCCTAATGGAGGGCACTGATGATTTCATTTCTTCTTTTCCAGGGGTACAGTAGGGTGCACAATTTAAATTTTTTGGGAGGAAGCTATTATCTAATTAAAGGACATTAGTATGATTAGGTGGGATGCCATTTATATTCCCCTAAACTGCCTTTATTCTGTTAGTGCTACAGGTAGTTTTGCAACTGGAGGATATCTTCAGCCATGCTTTCATTTTATTTTATTTTTTGTAAATAAGTAGCACAAAAGCAATTAGTATTTCAGCCAGTCTCTGAAAACCATGAAGACAGTAACTCATAATCATATCAGTGAAAAACAGATCAAGTTTTATCAATATAGGAAGTTAAGAAGATTTGTAAGTCTGAGATCAGGCTCAAATTAACTCAGGACAAGCTTGTGATACTCAGGCCCTTTGTGGTCATTATTGTTAGGCACTCCCACAAAAATCCTTCCTTTATAGCCTCCAGCTTTACTTTTGGTAGGACTGACACAAGTCTATATCTTAAGTTTCATTTAAATAAACCATTATTTTTCCTTTTAAATGTCCATTTAGGACTGTGCTCAGGCTCTACTCTCCTGCCAGGTGTTTATGACTACATGCTTTCATTTTAATGAGAACTGATGACCTTGTTGCTTTATTGCTCTTACAAGAAAAAAATACAAAAATTACCAACCTGCCAAAAATAACAACAAAAACAACAACCAACAACAAAAAAATAAAAACCTCACACAGTAAACTGACACATTTCATTTCACCTTGTTTTTGCTTAAAAACAAAACAAGACCACAAAAGAACGCTAGTTTTCCTCACCCAGCAGTTAAAGCTCTTAATTTTTTATTTTGAAAAGAATACATAACATGAGATCCTATCTTTTTAACAAACTTTTTTTTTTTTTTTTGGTACTGGGGATTGAACTCAGGGGCACTCGACCACTGACCCACATCTCCAGCCCTATTTTGTGTTTTATGTAGAGACAGGGTCTCACTAAGTTGCTTAGCACCTCACTGTTGCTGAGGCTGGCTTTGAACTCTCGATCCTTCTGCCTCAGCCTCCCAACCTGCTGGGATTACAGGCGTGCACCACCGCACCAGGCCCTTTGAACAGATTTTTAAGTGCACAACACTTTTTTGATAACTGTAGATTACAATGTTGTACTGCTTGCATAACTGAAACATTGTGTCATTTGAATAGCACCTCTCAGTTTTGCAGTAACTCCAGCTTCTGGCAGCCACCATTCTATTCTCTCCTTCTGTGTGTTTGACTATTACATATAATATATCATAAAAGTACAGCATAATTCCTTCTGTGACTAGCTTATTTCACTTTGCATAATTTCTTAAAGGCTCATCCATATTGTAGTCTATATTAGGATTTGCATCTTTTTAGAAGCCGAACAATATCCTATTCTATGTATCTGCCACATTGTTGTTATTTTTTCATCCATGGACATTTGGGTTGTTTCCATATCTTGACTATCGTGAATAACGCTGCAATGAACATGATAATGTAAATTTGCCTTCAAGGTGCTGATTTTAATTTCTTTGGGTAAATACCTAGAAGAGATATTGCTGGGTCACATGGTAGTTCTATCTTGAATGATTTGAGGAACCTGTATACCAGTTCCCTTAGCAGCTGCACCATTGCATATTACTATCAACATTATGTATGGATTCTAATTTCTTCACATCCTTGCCAATACTTCTTACCTTTATTTTTAATAGTAGCTATTCTAGCAGGTGTAAACTGATATTTCATTATGATTTTGGTTTGCATTTCCCAAGAAATAAACCCATGAATATGTGACTAACTGATCTTTGATTAGGGCATGATTAGGGCACTAGAATATACAATAAGGAAAGGATAGTCTCTTCAATAACTAGTGCTGGGAACAAGGGATCTCCACATACAACATAATGAAATTAGACCCTCATATTATGCCATACTCAAAAATCAATTGAAAGTAGATTGAAGGCTTAAATGTGAGATCTGAAATTATAAAACTCCTAGGATGAAATGTAGGCAAACGCTTCTTGATATTGTTCTGGACAATGATTATTTTTAGGACATGACCCCAAAATCATAGGCAATAAAAGCAAAAATAGATAAGTGGGATTACATCCATCTGAAATGCTTCTGCATAGCCAACAATCAACAGAGTGAAATCAGATGACAAAATGGGAAAAAATATTTGCAAATCACATATCTGATAAGAGATTAATAACCAAAGTATACATGGAACTACAACTTAATAGTAAAAATAAAACAGATATTCTAATTAAAAAACTGCCCAAAATCTTGAATAAACATTTCTTCAAAAAAGATGTACAAATGGCCAACAGGTATATGAAAAGTTGCTCACAATCACTCCTCATCAGGGAAATGCAAAAGAGCTCATTATTTGACAGAGAAATGGATAGTCAGAGAGTAATGTAATTTGCCCAAAGGCACTCACCTAGCTGGTGGCAGAGATAATCAATCTCCTGATTCCTGGTCCATGTTTTTCCTGTTCCATCTTGTGCCATTTTCTGCTGGGCTACTGGGTCATGTTTACTTGTATTTCTCTTCTACCAGTCTGTGAAAACATGGATTCTATTATATTTGACTGAAATGATTATTTATTTGCCCTTTCTTGTGTAATTTTCTTGATAGCTTCCTGAGTTTCTATGCAGAAATCTGTTATTGGTTGAGTATCCCTAAATCAAAAAAAAAAACCCTAAATCTGAAATCTTCCAACATCCAAAACTTTTAGAGCAGCAACATGACACCACAGATGGAAAATTCCATACAATGAAACTTTGTCAAATGCACAAAATTGCTAAAAACGTTATGTAAAATTACATTCAATCTATGTCTATATGGTATATGTAAAGCAGAAGAATTTCATATTTAGACTTGGTTCCCATCCCCACAATATCTCATGTTATATATGCAAATATTCCAAAATCTGAAAAAGTTTAAAATTTAGAAGACTTCTGGTTTCAAGCTTTTTGGCTTAAGGATATTTAACCTGTACTGACATATAGAAGCTATTTTGTCCCACTCACAATAATTTGTTCCATATTTCGAAACGTACATTCTGAGTTTGGGTTTTTTCATCTTTGGTTTTCCTTAGCATAGTTGTATTCTGACTTTGTGGAGCACTACACAAAAAATATGAAATAAATATGAAATATGATAAAATAGGGAAAGAGGATATTGGTAAATCAGAGAAAATCGTAGGGCTTGAAGTCAGAGAAAAAAGAAGTGTAATATCTCTCTGTTCCTTCTATCATTACATATTCCAATCTTCACCACATTCCAAGCACAAAAACACTTCTTAAACCAGATCCCTGAATTCTGACAAAATACCTGCAACTCAGAATTAAAATACCAACTTTCTCTTTGGTTATACTTGTGTTCCTGACCTTAAGGACTGTCCCCCAACCCTGATTAAATGCATCAACCCCATAGATCTATGTCAGCTAAGAACATTCTACTACATCTACTGCTATCTACACCCCTAGTCTTTCAGGTATACCTCAACAATATTGAACACCACTTCCTCACCCTTCTTCCAAGTCTTGCCAAACTTCTGGTCTCTGATCAGGTGCCCAGTCTGTTACTTGATCCTGATCGCCTATTGATGACTGATTGTGGAACCCAGATCTAAGGCAGGAGATGAGAGTAAATGAATTAAGTGAATCAAGAGGTATGTGGAAGGAAGAGAGAAATAAGAGCTAAAAAAATGAGTAAGGGGACTAATTAATTATAACAAACTGCATTGTATGGCTTCTGAGCCCAAAGTTAATGCCCTATGTTTGTGGGTGAATAAGGTTGGCTGCTTCTCAGTTTTCAAGACTCTTATGGACTATGGTTCAAATGTGCTATTGGCCTAGAACACCTGAAGATAAAGGGAAGGACTGCTTGAATATTCTCTATAGGACTCTGTGTGGCCAAATGATAATGGAAAAGAATTGCTCTGTGGGCCCTACAAAAGGAATATGTCTTCCTCTTCATGCCTATCATATTGGCACATAGGTGGCATTTAGTTGTTGCTCAATATAGGATCATTTATTCCAGATATTTCTTGCTTATGTCTTCATTAGCATTGCAGATAGAGACCTGATACTTGACTGCCTAATTTTTCACCACAATAAGCCTTCTCTCTAATATTTATCCACGCACATACATCCCTCGATTGGAACAATGGTACTCTGACTGTACCAGATATTTTCATATCCCTTTGCCATTGAACCTGCTATTGCTCTACCTATGTTATTTCCCTCTAACTCAACCAGTACCTTGTTCACAAAGCTTTTCTTGATGACCCTAGAATGTGCCCAGGTGTTCCTTTTCTGTGTTCTCACAGCACTGCATCTTAAGATATCATTGTCATAAGAGTGAAATGAATGGAACTTGACAGTTTTGTTTCTTATCTCATCTCATTTTGAACTGTGAGCTTGTGGAGGGCAAAGGTTGCATCTTATTCATCATTTTCTATCCCTGGTGCTTAACCTGAGGCCTGGCTCATATTGGGCTTTCAATTTCCATTTTCTGGATATATGAATAGAAACCTTCTTCCTACTTATCCTGTCTGCTCCATTTGACCCTTTTGCTCATCTGGGTACATAGATCAAGCAGTCACCAAAATTAATAGGCATCTACAAGTAAACACTATTTGTTCTTATCCAGGAAACAAACTGGTTCTTTTCTAATATGACTTCATTGTATGTTTTCCCTGCCATTCATGCCAAAAAGTACTTCTAGAAGCATCCTTAGTGCTTATCATTACTATTCTCTAGTGATTATTAGCATTTATCAACCAGCTGTTTCATGGGAAGAGCTTTAGCAATTGTCTCACATTTTGTAGCTAATTGCAGGAACAAAGTGGCATCTAATGTAAAATTTGGTTTTTGAAAGAAAACATTCTCTTCCTAATCAAGTCCACATGGTAAGGAAAACATGAAATTTTTCCTGATCAGCATTCATGAGTCAGAAGAGAGATGAAGTGGTAGATTCTTTTTGATTTCTCGTTAAGAATCTGAAGGGTAAGATGTTCATGTTTCAAGGAAATTTGCAGAATCCAGTGATACAAATGCTGGAGACTTTACATTGGGTAAGGTTTGGCTCAGGGATTAAAAGGAATGAGTGAAAAGTAGTTTGGAACATTACAAAAACCTAGATTGAAAGAGAGGAAAGGCTTTAAGTATATTTTGTTCAGTGATCCTCATTATTTTTAGCTTTTATTTTTTGCTTTTCTCTTCCATTAAAGGATAAAAGTATTTCAAATTACATAATTGTTCATGTGTCTTTATACTGAGATGTGTGTATGCTAATAATAAATTTAAATGGTTGCACAAAACATAATTTCCTCATATTATGTATTTATTATATACTTGACATACCTTGGCATTGCTTAGCTCATTTCATTTTTGGAATGTCAGTATGACATGTAATGACTATGTAATGTCAGTAGTGAAACTATTTCTTATTGTTAAACCAATTTCACCAACTCAGATTAGCTTTGTGTTTGAAAGAGTATGATTTCATTATATTCTTCTGTGACAAGCATGTCACCACTAAATTCTAATGTGAAGACAGACACATAAGGCCCAGAGCTTTGTCATGGTTTGTCATATGGGTGAAATAAGGCACTTTCTTCAGTTCTTCTTATCCATATATTCTTTGTTGTTTGGTACTAGGGATTGAACTCGGGGTACTCCACCACTGAGCCACATCCTCAGCCCTATTTTGTGTTTTATGTAGAGACAGGGTCTCACTGAGTTGCTTAGTGCCTCGCCATTGCTGAGGCTGGCTTTGAACTCGCGATTCTCCTGTCTCAGCCTCCCTAAGTGCTGGGATTACAGGCGTGCGCCACCGCACCTGGCTTTATCCATATATTCTGCTTTGCTTTCCAGGGATTTTTCCTCTAGATCCCCCATATTCTTGTGTCCTTTCTTTGTTGTTTGGTACCCCAGTAGGAGAATTTTCCCCTGGACTCATGTTTCATGCTAAAATTCAGGATGGGCCAGAGATCTGTCCCTCTTTTTTGTCAAATGAAAGAAGAGACATGTGGAAATGGCTATGGGAAAGGAGAATCTATACGTGATGGGCAAATATCCTAGGCTACCTCACCCTCAGGAAATTCAGACACTAAATATGAAAATATTTGATTTTGTCTACCCCTTCTCCTTTTTGATGATGGGCCTAGACCTAGAAGGAACTGACTTACCTAAGGAGGAAATGCTTGTTATCTTGTGGCTGAACTAGTACTGGAATATAAATATTTTGATTTCACAACTAGTTTCTTTCTGCCCCATGATGTCTTATCAATCTGTCTTATAGTTAAGTGATTGTAATGTCTCTATCCTGTCACAGTTGGAGTTTTCTCATAGAATATAAGAGGTCTGACCTTGACATTTCTTCACAGGGAGGTATGTGTACACAGAGAATTCCAGGATGGTAGTTATTTGTTTATATCTGCTTTGACATTACTTAATGGTGAAGCAGGTAGGATGACTACTTAACAAGCCTTCATTCAAAAACCTGTAATTTAAGAAGCCTGTTTTATATTAGAGGAAAAGGCACGTTACTCAGGTGCTAAAATTTCTTGGAGATTATGAATTATTTGATAGCTTGCCATTTACCTCATTTCGTCAGTTTCCTGGAGGTGGTTGTAAGATCTCAACATACATAAACTCTATCATTTAATTCTTTATCTTATAATACTCTAAATCACACAGTAATTTGGCACTTGATGGCTCTGGAGTCAAACTTGCATTGGGGTTCAAATACTGGTCTGCCTCCTCCTAGCAGTACGACTTTGGACACATTGTTAACCTCTCAGTAGCTTAGTTTCCCCCTGTTTAAAATGGGTTGTGAGGATTGAATATATCAGTCAAGTGCTTAGAAGTACCTAGTATAATCACATGTCTTCAATAAATGTCAGCTCTTGTTATCACCACTGTTGACTGAACCATCAAAAAATCTAACACCAGCCAGGTGTGGTGGCACACACCTGTAATCCCAGTGGCTTGGGAGGCTGAAGCAGGAGGATCTCAAGTTCAAAGCCAGCCTCAGCAACAGCAAGGCACTAAGCAACTCAGTGAGACCCTGAGATAAAATACAAAATAGGGCTGGGAAGGTGACTCAGTGGTTGAGTGCCCCTGAGTTCAATACTTGGTACTGAATCATCATCATCATACACCAGTAGCAGCAGGGTGACTTGCCCATGGGGACTAAAGAGGTTGGAAAGTACATTAAATTCACACACAGGCAATCTCCTAAAGAGAGAGCAGACCCGCAGAAGAAAAGGGCTGGGCAGTATTACAGAAGGTTCACCAAGCCATATCTGAAATAATGGTTTAGGATAATGTTGTCCAGTGGAACTTTCTATGATGATAGAAATGTTTTGTATCTACACTCTTTTGTATAGTAGTCACTAGTTGCATATGCTTCTTAAGCACTTGAAATGTGGCTAATCCAAATGAGAAAGTGGTTTTTCCATTGTATTTAATATTATGTAATTTAGAGTTAACTTTAAATACCTGCATATGACTGTGTCCTGTTCCTGGTACTAGTGACTTGGAATAAGGGGCTTCTTCCAAATGGTACCTCATAGGTTCCTCTTCCAGCTCAAAAGTTTTCTTCTTTTTGTTACTCCCTTCAGCTCTGATCCACTCTCTCACCTTTCACCTCTCCTCTCTGCTTTCATTCATACTTGTTTTCTTCCAGCCAACTTCCTCAGCCAAATGTATTTTGAGACCTGTGTCTGTGTAGGCAAATTCATACCAATTAAGGTCATTAAGATATCCTTGAGGATGCATATTAAGGCACCTGTGGTGCAAAGGTCAGTTACTTAGGAATGGAAGGTGATTGTGAAGTAGTTGCAAGCTGTGGCAAAAAGAAAGCTTTTCTGCACTATTTTTATGCAAAGAGTTACCCTCCATCCATTTAGTATTGATCGTGCCCACCTATTAAGTAGTAGATCACTGGCAAGATCATTTAAGATTCTGTGGACTGTCTGTAAAAGCTGCCACTATTTGCAGAGCTGGATGCAGATGATATTTCAATACTTCTCTCATTTTATAACACACTGTACTTTGAAAAGTTAATTAGTTCTTTGAGGGAAGGAGAAACACTTAACATAAAGCGAAGAAAATGATTTGCACTAACTATATTTGGAAGGTGAAGAAGTAGTGCTTGGACCACATGAGCTGAGAATCACTTATATTGTTGTCCAGGTAGTGTTTGAGGCTAGTGTTTGTCACGTGAACAAAGTTATAGACCTTCTAAAACCACCCTTCTGTGCATTTCTAACATCCAGGTTAAAACCACTCATTGTTAGTATTTTGGATTTTTTAAATGTGCACTGAGTCATAGTTAATATCTTAAACGACTTGAACATTTGCTATTGTAAAAAAAGCTATTTTATAGAGCACTGTAAAACCTCTTTGTATTTGTGGAATCCATCCATATTAAAATTATAACTTCAACAGCTTTCTGTAGAGAAAATGGTGACTCTGACCTTTTATTCCATTTGGCTAGGGAGAAAAGGACTATAATTTCAACAATCAAATCCCAAATGTGTTATTGTGCCTGTTTTCTTTATATAAAATGTCATTTTGTCTATCTGCTAATAATCCACCTTAATCCATTTTCAGTGGCCTTTTCTTCCCCCTCAGGAAATTGTCACAAATACTTTTTATTTTATTTAAAATATGAACTGTTGAAAGCTCTCACACATGTTCACAGAATAAATGTGCTTATTAAAACCAATTCATTCACAAAGTCATGGGAAAGTAGGCCTTGCTTTGAGCTGTTCCCTGGGGGCCAGGAGCTTTTCTGAGTTTTGCATGTAACACAGTACAGTGTCAGCAGACCGGACTGAAAACAGCAGCCATCAGTGAATGGCCATGAATGGAACCCAGGCTTTCTTTTTTCTATTCAAGAATGAGAATTACCAATGGACAATGGTTCAAAATCTGACAGTGCAGGTCCAAGACAACCCCCTCAAGCCCCACACTGCTACAAGCTTAGAGTCCCAAAAATATAGCATAGTGACCTTGACTTCTTGGCTTCTGCAGTTCTCAAACTTTCTGTACCTGCTTATTGCCTACTGGATGCAGTTTTTTCTCGCCTAAATGTGAAAGTCTTTCGTGATTTTGCTCTTCCCTTCATTCTCTGCCTTTATTCTCACTGTCCTGTTCCTATGCATCCCCAACACCTTTTCTCAGCTTTGTTCACCAAGTTATCCTCCATCAATTTAGTATTGATCCTGCTCACGTATTAAGTAGTAGATCACTGGCAAGATCATTTAAGATTTGTTTGCCATCTCCCCTGGCTTACACCATTCTTCCCTCAGGGTCTTTTCTTCTCCTTCAGATCTGCCAGCCAAAAATATATCCATTCTTCTAATCACAGTTCCAATCCTACCTCCTCTAGGGAACCTTCCTAGAGCCCCAGTCATACTGCACACCCTTCCTCTTTATGGTTATCTAGTCCTTTAGGACTGTGTGTGGTCAAAGAGCTTGGAAGCAGAAACCCTGGCATTGAATCTCAGTTCTGCCATTTTCTAGGCATGTGATCTTGGATAAGACATTTAATCTCACTTTCAGACACTGTGCCTTCATCTGGAAATTAGACATAATATTTCCTTCTCTGCACACGGCATGGGCTTGCTATGAATCTTAAAGGAGCTAATACTCAAATGTTCTCACACACAGAGCCAGGTGCGGGAGCAGTGTTGCTCCTTTCACTATTGTTTTCCATTGAAAAAGCAGCCAAGGCTGCTTTGAAGCAATCAGTGTGAACAGTGCGTAGGGATGAAGTGTGTCAGCAAGTCATTGTGCATAATTATAAAAATTTCCCAGAAATTATGATATTTTAACCTGCAAACTCGAATTTCCAGAGTTTGGAGACTGGAAGCAGAAGAGACATGGACATCTTTAGTCACACTGTGTGTTCTGATTGAAGGGTTAAAAATCAGGGTGTTTGTAATTACAGCATTCACTTACATGGTACTTAACATCACACCAGCACTGGCCTACAGAATGTGCTAGTTCTCAGTCTCCTTTTTGGAGCTGTGATGAATGTAAGAAATAACTCATGTAATATGTGTAACTGAAATCCTAGCTGTTAGATTCCAAAACACATACTGTGTCAGCGTGATATACTGTTAGACTTCCCTTTAATTTTCTTACATAGTTGAGGAGTTATCCTAACCTTCACTGAACCTTTAAGATTAGAGGACTCAGAAGCAGGCAGAGGATGATAATGACCCAGTGCAAAGTTTGAGAGGTGGGAATGAGGTCGTGAAATGCCAAGTTGGAGCTTCTGCAGGGTGACAAGTGGTGCCTGAGCCCTTGTTCTCAGGCTCAGGAGATCCTAAGTAGGCTGTATCATGAGATGAATAAAATGACAGCAGAAAGCTCCACTATTTCCCACTCATATTCTTTTCACTACCTTACATATGCAGCACCTATAGTAAAGAGTTATGGGCAGTCCAATTCTTTTAACACCATAGTCTCTTCAGCTCCCTTTATCCTTCCAACTTTGCCATGTCCCATCTTTTCCAATTCTTCAGTCATGTCTTTTCTGGCCTCTGACTCCTACTCCTATTTCCAACCCTAAACTCACCTCTGACCTAACTTTGCTGCCAAGGAGGAAGTTTTAGGCTGAGCCTTCAATGTTACCTCAGGCTCAATGTAATTCAAGTTGCTCCAGCACTATCCTCTAGCATCAGCCGACAAGCCAAGCCCTTCTGACTTCACTGAGGTAACCCCTGGAAGAAAATTAGCACCCACTGCATCTGGTGATCATTTGGGGCTATCCTAGAAGCCACAAATGGTTCAGATCCAATGGGCCTATAGTACAGTCTGAGATAATGTCCCTGTGTTAGTGTGAGTCTAGTTTTTTGAATGAACTCCACTGGTCATAACCTTAACTCTTGTGAGCTTTTTCTGCTTCCTATATGGAACTTTCTTTCATTCATTAATTTATTCATAGAATAAATATTTAATGAACATGTACCATTCAGGTGGTGTCTCTGGTATTTGTCTTATCTGCAGTCAAAATATAAGCTCTTTGCTGGGCACAGTGGTGCACACCTATGATCCCAACTACTCAGGAAGCTGAAGCAGGAGGATCACAAGTTTGAGGCCAGCTTCAGCAACTTAGCAAGACCCTGGCTCAAAATAAAAAAGAAAAAAGTCTGGAGGTGTAGCTCAGTGGTAAAAATGCCCTGGGATTCAATCCCTAGTACCAAAGCAAAATAAATTATACACACACACACTCTTTGAAGGTTCAAAGAAAGAGTTCATCTAAGTAAAAACAGTGCCCATTTGATTCACATGATTTGTTTAATGTGCTCAAGATAATTTTAAAGACATCTAGCATTTATTATATGCTTACTAGGTACTTTGCACTGAGTTAACTGCTTTATGTGTAATGTATTTAATTCTAACAATATCCCTATAAGGTAGATGTTATTGTCTCAAAGGAAATTGAGATCTTGAGAGGAAAAGCAATTTGCCAGAAGCCACACAATTAATAAGTACTGAAGCCAGAAATTAAATGTCTGTTTTACACCAAACCCTTGACAATCCCCTGTTCTATCTCCCACTAGAGAATACTCATTGTGGTGGGCTACTGAGGTCAGTAGTGCCTAAATTTGCTTATATTCTCTTTACTTACTTAGAAGCACTCAGTTTCTAGAATCTAGGAAAATAGAGTTTGTCATGAACTCCATTAATATTTGTTAATGCTCAAGCCAAGTTTTCTGAGTTTTATTCTGAGTCAAGTTTGCTGAAAGCTTAAAGGACTTTAATAGTGCTACTATTATGTGGTCAGTTGAATTACTTAAGCATCTAAATGTGATATTTATCTATAATTTCTTAACTGTAGTACCTAAAAGCATTTTATTCCTCATCACATTTGAAAATAGGATTTGATCACTGCAAAAAGTGTTGATAATGGGTGGGAACTTGGGGGAATCAGAAAGGTTTGATGAAAACTGAAGTAGATAAAGGCCAGTTTAGAAGCCACCTATTGTTAACTCCCAAGTGCTAGTCACTAGCCAATTATCATGGGTCCTGTTGGTGCTTTGTGGGAACAGAAATTTCTTCTGAAATTGTATTAGGTATAACTGGAAATACTCCTGAACTAGAAATATCATGGTGCCCTTAGAATTGAGGCCTTTTGGAAAGGCTGTTTTTAGGAGCATTAGAAACAGCACTAATTCTGTAGGCCACCAATTCCCCAACAAAGCAACACATTGTTCCTTTCCTTCTCCCTTTTCAATGTCATTGTGGAGAAGAGTGTCACGGAGTAGGCATAAGAGGGTCTCAGGGAGCAAAGAGCATATAAATCCCCACTGTGTTCCTTACTAAGTGCATGACTCACTATGACTGATCACTTTTCCTCCCTCCACAAAATTAATTTTTAAAACACTTATTGAGTGCCAGCCTTATGCCAGACACTGTGCTAGCCACCAAAATACAGTGGTGAATAAAACAGACACTGTCCTTGCCTGCATGCAATATAAATTTAATAGATTGTACCTACCTTCTAGTCAGTAAGCCTGCTGTGAGGATTAAATAAGAGAGGGGAAAGTAAAGTACCCACAACATATTTAGTGCTCACAAAATGTGGATTTTCTTTCCTTCCCTTTTTTGCATCATAGTGTTAGGACATGACATGTATATGCAGTATATCATCAGGTGCATGTACACACTCATACACTCAGATCCCTGTGACTTTCAATTATTTTACTGAGATTGTTGTCATTTTCATGTATAGCCTGTATGGCAGGAGAGTCAGTCAAAAACAGGCTTGATTGATTGGCTTGGAGTCACTTGTCTGTCAGCAGAGCAGGATGAATGTATGGATATAGGCACCAACTCAGGTGGCTTTAGGGGTTTCTGTTGGGTTAGAATTTAAAATTTAGTTTCCTGCTACTGCTACACATGGGAGGCAGTGACAAGTAATCAGCTCTTTAATTTGTTGTAGTGATGTGCTAATTTAAAAGGCACCCCTGATACATTGCATTTTGGGCTCAAAGGCCAGGAATCTCATAAGGAAATGCTAGTAATGAAAAAATGCACCATGCTATGTTATGGCAAGTTTCATGTATGTGACATCCCACAAACTCATCTCATTTTTTTAGGCATTATACAAGCTATGTTGTGATTATATATTCCAGTTTATCTTCTTCCTCCACAAATTGTTCTGCTGTATGTATTTCAAATCTTTGTGATACCAGCAAGAAAGTCAGAAACCTGGAAGACAACGTAGATGTAATCAGCTGATAAGCATTACATCTAAGGTAGATTTCAGCTTGCTTTCTCTTTTCTCTTTGCCTTTATCATAGTTTGAGGTTGCAGCATCCAGGTCCCCAAATTTGTTCTGTTGCAAAGTTCTCTTGAGTTTCTCATGACTTTAGTTTCTGCTCTCTTTATCTCCATCTTATTTTATGGCAAGAACTGAACCAAACTGCTTACCTCCAGCTCCAGTCCTGCTCCACCTTTTCAACCTTCTTTACTACAGCCTCAACTTTCTGACAAGCAGTTGACCTTGTCACTTTCTTGTTTGGTCTTTGAATGGTTCCCCATTGTCTGTACAAGATAACACACAAATTCCACAGCATAACATACAAAGGTCAGCCTGATTCATTCCTTCTCTATCCAGTATCAACTCTCATCATCTGTCTTTATTTTCTAGCCATCCAAAATACTTACAGCTCCAGAATCTACCATTTATTCATTTTGGTGCATATCAGTGTGCCAGATACTTGTCTTGTCACTGGGTATATTGCAGTGGACAATACAGACAAAAGACCCTTTCTTCGTGGAATTTGCATTATAGTGGGAGAAACAAACAAGAAATACACACATTGTTTCATTATTACAACTTTTGTGTGTCTTTCTATGCCATTTCCTCTGCCTGAAGCAATTTCCTCACCGTCTATTTGTCTAGAAATTGCCTACTCCTATTTTAGGAATCAGCTGGTAAGCATTACATCTAAGGTAGATTTCAGCTTGCTTTCTCTTTTCTCCCTGCCTTTATCATTTGAGGTTGTTTTCTCATTTGCATGTCAGACCTGGCGCTCCTGAAATTCTTTATTTAAGGGGACAATATCTTTTCAGTTCAATATCCAACGCTGTGCCAGCACTTACTCAAAACTCTGAATAGGTCTTAGAGTCTGTGAAAGAATGAAATATTGTAAAAAGGGGAAAGAAGGATGGAGAGGGGGAGAATAAAAGGAAGGAAGCCAGGATGAAAGGAAAGGAAGAATAAGGGAAGGAAGGAAAGGAGAGAAAAAATCAATATAGTTCCACTTTTCCTTGCCTTGAAAACTTACTAGTTTTGTATTATGACCCAATAGGATTGCATAATCAAGAAAAGCCACTAAATTTTACAACTGATATATTTCCTTGAAAATATGGAAGGAATGAATATTTTTGCCTGTTATTTGCTTTATAAATCATTGTCTCTACAGCTTAATATTAAACTGAGAAATTAAATGAAATCTCTCGCACACACAGGTGAATTAATCTTTGCCTTCACATTCTCTTCCTATGTAATAATTGTCAGAACTTTCAAGAAGTATGTTTTATTTCATTTTAATCATTTTTCCAAGAAGCACCAAGAAGAAATAGAACGGAATCAGGAGATCCAAGGTGCAATTTTGGCTCTGGCATTTGGTAGGTGGATGATCTGGGGCAAATATTTTCACTGTGGGGAGCTTTAGTTTCTACAGCTGGAAAAGTAAGGAGGTGGACCAACGTTCATTATCTTCCTTCTAGTTTGCCAGTTCTCCTTCTGATCTCCTGCTTCTGGGCAATTTTGTGGACATACTAATTGATTGATGGTTAGTCATAGACCACCACAGTTTCCATTTCATCTTTTCCAAAAGGTATAGTTTTGCATTTTCCTGTGGTTATAAATAAATCTTATCATAATAACCTTATATTTTTCTTGGCCTGTGTCAAGGGCTAGAACCTGAAGGTATCATGCAGTTGGATAATGACTTGTATTCAAAATTGTGATTTGAGTCTCTCCACTGAGATGTTAGTGATATGGATTGCCCAGGTGTTTTAACCTCCTCCATCCAGGACTTGTCAATTCCTTTACTCCCCTTCCCCTTCATCCCTGCCTTTATTTGTCCCAGGCATCTTATCTAGCTCTACTTCACTTCCTCAGGGTTTCTGTAATGGTGGAACATTACAGAACACTCATAGAGTCTAGTATCACAAGATATTCTTTTTTTCTAAATAGTGTTCCTTTTTAGAGGACTTAAAATTTCCCTCTAAATTATGCACATTCAATTTCTGAAAAAAAAAAGTTCTTTTAAGCAAGGAAAATCTGGAAGGAACCACAAAGGGTGAGGGATGGAACATTCAACAGTGGGGTTTCAGATAGTTTTCTGGCTATTTAGGGACAAAATAAAGTTGGATTTCTTAATCCATTGTTTGCTGATTTCTGATCAAGAGTTAAGCTCTTTTAGGTTCCAGAACCTTTGTCTGCATTTGCTTTTCCTCTTCCTGGAAAACTCTCCCTCAACCCTCTTCTGTTGTGTGCCCCTCTAAACTCCCAGAGAAGCCTTCTTTTTTTTTTTTTTTTTTTTTTTTTGGTACTGGAGATTGAACTCAGGGGCACTCGACCACTGAGCCACATCCCCAGCCCTATTTTGTGTTTTATGTAGAGACAGGGTCTCACTGAGTTGCTTAGCGCCTCGCTGTTGCTGAGGCTGGCTTTGAACTCGCGATTCTCCTGTCTCAGCCTCCCTAAGTGCTGGGATTACAG
>CM053417.1:13268524-13374769 GCA_028644305.1 Xerus rutilus
AGAAGCCTTCTTGCTCTATAGATTAGGTTACAACTGTTGCTGTATGTCTGTGTAGCATCCTTGAGACTTCCTGATCGAGCCAAACATCATATTTTATAGGCATTGTTTTCTTAATGCTTAAGGATCCTTAAATTACTAGACACAAGGGAAATAGAGTCCATAAGCTGCCTTAAAAAAAACCTTCAAGGGGCCAGGATTGTGGCTCAGTGGCAAAGTGCTTGCCTAGCACATGTAAGGCAAATGGGTTCCTCAGCACCACATAAAAATAAATAAATAAAATAAAGGTATTGTGTCCATCTACAACCAAAAATTAAACAAAACCATCAAGTCAAGTATTCTCTCTGATATGTAGATGCTAACCTATAACAAAGTGGGGGGGGGAGAATACAAGTTCATTGGATTAGACAAAGAAGAATAAATGGAAGGGTAGGGGATAGAAATAGGAAAGACAGTGGAATGAATTAGACATAATTTTCCTATGTTCATGTATGAATATACCACAATGTATCTTACCATAATGTACAACCACAAGACTGGGGTCCTAATTAGAATAAGATATATTTCATACTTGTATAAATATGTCAAAATATACTCTACTATCACATATAACTAAAAAGAACAAATTAAGAAAAAAAACCTTCAAGCCAATATCTCAGTCCACTACCTGGTTAAGAGTAACTGCTCAACAAGTGTTGGTTGAGGGTATGTATGAGTGAGTGGAAGATTACTATCCCCATTTAAAGATGATAAAACTGAGACATGGCTAGTTGATCCTGACCACAGTTAAGGAGCTGGTAAGTGGTAAAATAAAATAAAAAGTACCCATTTAACTACACTATATATTTTTTTAAATATTTTTAGTTGCCAATGGACCTTCATTTTATTTATTTATATGCAGTGCTGAGGATCGAACCCAGGGCCTCACACATGCCAGGCAAGTGCTCTACCACTAAGCTACAACTGCAGCCCCTAACTAACTACACTATTTTTAAACACTCAAAGGAGATGTTTAGAAATGAAAATGAAGTTTCATAGGGCTTCCTGAAAGCAAAGCACCAATTGCAAAGATTCTGTTTGGGTCTTCTCATGGAGTGTGCAGTGTAATATAGGAGTCAGATAACTGCATGGCAATTAAATCCAACAGTCTCAGGTAGTACAGAACAAGCCCCAAGGGGGTTTGGGTGGGGTACAGGCTGCCATGGCAAGGTGAGAGCAGAGACGTTCGAGGCACATGTTAAAATAAGCTAGGGGTATCACCTACGCTTTAAAATTCCAGAGCTTACTTACCTGGAGTTTGGCCATCCAGTGGGAAGGGAAGTGAACATCAACCTCTAAGGCAGGTGTGAGGGGATCTTCAGAACTCTTCCAGGTAATGTGTTTCCTAAACTGCCACACACCACTCTGCAAGTGGAAAAGCGCTGCCCAGTAATGGGAGTGGTCAGAAAGCCCTGCATGGAGGGCAATTCTAGTAGCTGCCCAGAATATTAGAAGTGGCATCTCAAGATTCATGGCAAAAGACTATAGGGGCCTGAAAGAATTTAATTTTTCTCCCAGTGAGTGATTTGGAACAGCCTCTTAAGCCGTCAGCAAATATTTATTGAGAGCCTACTATGTGCCAAGAAAGTCAAATGGGGATTCTATTTCTGGCAGCTGAACTTTGAACTCCCATCTGTTTTCTTCATCTTGAATGGGATATAAATCTGGTTTGGAGGGGAAAGTACATGTGTTCTTGTGCTTGTTCATTCTTCATCCATCCACCATCTACTAAATAGCACCCAGCTGCTGTGCTTTCTGAATACTATGAAATCATGTATACATTTTGCCACTGCATTATGATGTATTAATTGTCTCTCGTTATTACAGTGTGTTCTAATTAGCTTGGATGATGCTCCCGGTATCCTCCTGAAGGAGACTGTGTGTGACTTGTGATGATTTCTCTTATTCTGATGTTGTAGGTTAGCAGGGAGCTGATCTCTGTCTTGCTGTCCCTTCTTTTTCATCTCTTCTTTCCCTATAAACCTATACTAATGTGCTAATTTATAGGTAATCTTGATTTACACTATAAAGGATTTAGAAGATATGGAGCATTTTGAACATTCCACATCTCTTTTAGAAGGGATCAGGAACCCCTTTGAGAATCTGAAGAAAGCTGTAAATCCTTTCTTCAGAAAATTTCACTCTTCCCTATGTACATATAATTCCACATCTAGTTACAGGGGTCTCAAGGACTGAGCACACCCCTGGACACTTGCCCACAGTTCATGAGGACTATGGAATTTCAGTGCTGAGACAGCTCTACAAATCATCAGATTCACTGGTTTTCAGAACTTTTTTAACCCCAGAACCCCCAAGGAGCTTCTGAGGAGCATAATCTGAAAGCTAGTCATCTAGCCCTGTCCCTTTATTCCTTCATATGAAAAACTGATTGAAAGGGAGCAGAGCTGACTAATCCAAGGTCACGCATCTAGTCAGTAGCACAGGTGAGACTGGAACCCATGCCCTTGACTCCTAGGGCAGAGCCTCCGACATCTGTCATTTCTCTTCCAGTTGCCACTCTCCTACCACAATATTATGTTAGCCTCACAAGGAACCTAGGCACAACATATTGTAAACCTATAATTATATATAATCACCATCTCTTCTCGCTTGAATAGGAGATGTCCCCCAAAAGCTCATGTATGAGACAATGCAAGTATATTCCAAGGTGAAATCACTAGATTATGAGAGCTATAATGGAATCAGTGGGTTAATCCACTTGAATGGATTAGCTAGGTGATAACTGTAGATAAGTAGGGTATGGCTGAAGGAAGCTGATCACTGGGGATGTGCCTTTGAAGTTGATATCATCACTGTCTTTCTCTGCAATCTGGCTATCTTGTCTTGGGCAGCTTTCCTCTGCCACACCCTCTGCCATGATGTTCTGCCTCACTTTGGGCCCAGAGCAGTGGAATCAGCGAAGCATGGACTGAACTTTTTGTGAGCCAAAATAAACTGTTGTTCCTCTAAGTTGTTCTGTTAGGTCTTTTGTTCACAGCAACAGGAAGCTGCTTAAAACACCACCATTCATACAGAAGGAAATGGAAGTACAACTGACTTGTGTGTCGTGGCCTTTTCAGGGCTTTCCTTTACTCTCCCTCATTTTGGCCACTTTTCTTGTCTTTGTGGCCTGCCTCAAAGCATGTGCTTTATTCGAATACACATTACAGTCTAAAGCAACCTCTTTGTCCTCAACAAAGTGCCATCCTGTTGGCTTTCCACATACACACTCTCTGCCCATAATTCTTAAAGAAGCGGCAGCTGGCCATAGGCCTGGCATAGTGCCTGCTTGGCTTTAGGCCACTGGCTAGACAACCCAGGCTATTATTGGGCTGGTCTCCACCCCAGTCTTCCAACCTACTTTGTCACTGTCAAGAAACTGACTGAGTCCCAGATGCACTATCTGCCTTGGACCTAACTATGCACAAGCCACTCCTAGTCTGCTCTGGTCTCCCTTTTTGTATATTGGTTGAAAATGAGGACACTACTTTAGGATATCAGAGTGGAAAACAAACAAACAAAATCAAGAAGGCAAAACAGAATTTCATAAATTACTTTGTAAGTTGTTATTACTTGGATCTGGAATGTCTACCCAAAGTCTTATGTACTGTGCAGCAGAGTTCAGGGATAGGACTTCTGGGAAGGTGAATGAACCTTTGCCTCTAACTTCATCAGTATGATTAATCTATTAATGTATTCACAATGGCATTATTTGGAGCTGGTGGAAACTGTAGGAAGCTGGGCCTAGTTGGAGGAAGTAGTCTACTGGGGAAATGACCTGGAAGGGTCTTGTCCCTAGCCCCTTCTTCTTGTGTTTTCTCTTTCTACATCTTGGCTACTGTGAGGTGAACAGCTTTCTTCCACCATGCCCTTCTGCTGTGATGTTTTGGCCTTGCAACAAGCCTAAAAGCAATAGGGCCAGTGGACTATTTACTGAAACTTCTGAAACCATGAACCAAAACAAATCTTGTCTTCTTTAAGTTGTTTCTCTTAGGTATTTTGTCAGAGCATTGAAAAGCTGACTAAAAGAGTTAGGGGCAAGGTGGCCTCTAGACTTCCTGAGTTGAAGACTAATGTTTCTTTGGGTGAAATTTGTCTGTACTACATCAGAAGCAAAGCTGGTTTATCTGCCAGGCCAGAGATCTATTTGCACATACCCTTATCCTTTATAGGGAACTGAAAAGTAACGAAAGCTTACCAGGCTGAAATTCCAAACAGGAGAATAGCACAGTGTACTGGTTATAAACACACATTTTGGATTCAGTCAGATATGAATTTGAATCATAGTTCTTCCACTTATTACCTGTGTACCCAGATAATCTTAGTCTTTTTGGGTCTCTGTTCCCTCATCCAACCAAACAGAGAAAACAATAACCACATTAGGAGAATCTTTTGAGGAGACAGAGAGAGTCTGAGTATTAACCATTGCTCCCCTTCCCTATCTTCCTCAGAACCCCACATCAAACTTTGTATTCTGAATGTTGTATTCCCTACAAGTGGTTTCTATTGCTACCTGGAGGGGACACTGGAAATGTGATGAGCATAGGTATAAAAGAACTATTTTAGACACAAACTGTTGTGTGAACAGTGATTTACTTCCCTCCTCTTTCTTTGGTCTGATTTCACCAGAGAATGAGAGGTTTACCATTGAACAGTTTTTCTTTATGCTGATCAAGGACTTGAATATATTAAAATCATCTTAAGAGTTATTTTTTTAAGTGTAGATGCATAGGTGTCACTCTTAGAGTCTCATTGTCACAGGATCTGTATTTCAAGTCCTGAAGGTAATTCTGATGAGTGTGGGAACCACTGATTCAGAGAATTCTAAGGGTTCTTCCTTCCCTGACTTCCTTCCATCTTAGAACTTATGACTCTCACAAAAATTGTGTGCGTTAGTCATGCCTGCCACTTCCTACACCATTCAGACTTTGTGATTTTCACACAGGAAAAAAAATAAGAGTATTTACGCTATTTCTAGATGGCCTTGAAGATGAGATTTTTTTCCTATGGAAAATTCATTTTGGTTCTGCTTTTGTGACTTGATGTCCAATTCTAGGAGATGTAGTATAAAACAGAGAGAATTTGAGGGTTCCGCTTCCTGTTGGCCTTCCCAGCTCACTGCTGAAATCATTTAAACAATGCATTTGCTCTATTTTGTGACTAAAGTCTAAGAAAGTTTCACAATATGTGTCATAGAGTAGAATTATTTCAAAGTAAATAGCTTTTGAGGACCTTCTAAGTGTTGGTCACTACCTATAGTTCTATAATATTTATGATAATCTTTCAGATAGGCATTAAGTTTTTTCTAATTTTAAAGCAAAGAAGATAAAGCTCAGAGAGGTAAGGTGACTTACCTGAGGCCACACAATTAATAAATGATTTACATTTGCTGAACAGGTATGGGAATGATCTTTTGGAAATGCAGATTGGGTCACTTTATTCTATGTTATAAAATTTGTCAGTGATGGTCTTTATACTTAACAAAGTATCCAGATGACATTGTGAGACCAGTGACATTTGTCTGTTTTGGTACTACTGTATCCCTAGCAATGAGAATAGTACCTGGCTTGTAACCATAGCTCAATAAATGTGTGTAGAATATATTAAGTGGTGGGGACTGCATTCAACTCAAGTCGGTCTGATTTCAAAGTTCACTTTTCAGTAATCACACACACACACTTCTTTCCCTTAGGTTAAACTTATATACCATAAAATGTTTCAGTGTTTGATATACAGTTTTATAAGCTTTGACAAATGCTCATACCTAAAAAAAGCAATATCCCCACCAAGAGATAGAACATTCCCTTCATCCTAGAAGTTCTCTCTTGTCCTTTCTTTTTTTAAAAAAAAATTTTAAAATTGTAGATGGACACAATACCTTTATTTTATTTATTTATTTTTATGTGGTGCTGAGGATTAAACCCAGTGCCTCACACATGCTAGGCAAGCGCTCTACCACTGAGCCACAACCCCAGCCCTCTTGTCCTTCTTGTCAATTGCCTCACACACTCTAGAAACAAAGGCTTTTCTTAGTTTTTTCATCACAGATTGGTTTTGTCATTTCTATAATTTCATGTAATAGAAGTTTACATTATGAATTTTTGTGCACCTGAAATTTTTTTCTCTCAGCAAGATGATTTTTAAGATCTGTCCATAACTTTTTGTGTCTCATTAATTCCTTTTTATTGTTAAGTAGTGTTCCAGTGTATGAATATACTACAATTTGTTTATGTTTCTTCTGCTGATGGTATTTGAATTATTTTCAGATTTTGACTACTACAGATGAAATTTTCATGAGCATTTGTTTAGGTCTTTTTGTTTGCAGACAGAGATGTTCATTTCTCTTCTATATTTACCTAAATGTGGATTTCCTGGGTACTATGGAAAGAATATGGTTAACATTTCAAGGAGTTACCAAGCATATTTCCAAATAAGTTACCATTTTACTTTGCTACTGGCAATATATGATATTTGCAGGTGTGCCACATCCTCGCCAGCACTGATATTTCTTTGATATTTCCCTGATAAGCAATGTTTCATGTCTTATTGACTATACATGTATCTTTTTTTATTAAGCATCTGTTAACTCTTTTGCCTATTTTTTATTAGATTTTTGGTACTCTTATTATTGAGTTGTGGGAATTTTTTTTTAAAATAAAATTTTTTAAACCTTTATTTTATTTATTTATGTATTTTGTATGTAGTGCTCAGGATAGAACCCAGTGCCTCACGCGTGCGAGGCAAGTGCTCTACCACTGAGCCACAACCCCAGCCCTGTGGGAATTCTTTATATATTCTGTATATAAGTTATTTTTCATGCATATTTTTGTGAATATTTTCCCAGACTCTGGCTTGCTTATTATTGTTCTGCTCTTTTGTTGTGCATTATTTTTTAAAATTTTATGTATTCTAACTTATCATTTTTTTTCTTTTATGCACACATTCTTTGGCCTAAAAATTATTTGTCAACCCCAAGGTCATGAACATATTTCCTTTGGTGTCTTCAAAAGCCTACATTTTATGATAACAACATGCACTTTATCTCTGCCCTTATTTTTTATGGATAAATTCATTCTTCAGATCATTTTTATCAGAATTAACTGATGGGGGGCTGAGGTTGTGGTGCAGTGGTAGTGTGCTCGCTTAGCACGCGTGAGGCACTGGGTTCGATCCTCAGCACCACATAAAAATAAAAGAAAGATATTCTGTCCACCTACAACTAAAAAATTAAATAAATACTTTTAAAAAAAAGAATGAACTGATGGGAAGCAGTATACTACAGAATTCAGTAAAATACCTTGGATGTTCACCAGAACTGCATTTAAATCCTCACTCCAGTGCTAACAGTGTGACCTTGGGCAAGTCACTGATATTTCTTTGTGGTCAGAACTCTCATTAAAATATCTCAGAGGTTCATGATGGGGATTTAATAAACAAGGATCTAATCAATTTTATCATAGGGCATGACAGATAGTAAGCCCTGAACCAATGGTATCTGTTGTATTTATAATAATTTTCATTCATATTTTACCAATCTTACAAAGAACTTCTAATGCCAGAGACAAATAGAGAGTTGCCCTTTCCCCCTATCAGCCTTCAAATAAAACTATTGAACAGAGATGACCCACCAAGAAGAGGTAGGCTTTATTTGTGGACATAGGTCTTTGCATACAAGTAAAAAAAAAATCACGTTTATGATTTTGAGTAATAATAATAACTGACTTTTTCTCTCAAAAAGATGGTTTTAAGATCTGTCCATTACTTTTTGTATCTGTCCAGCACAGATATGATAGATACACTGATAGGACTCACTGGCAGAGAGGACAGTTTCATTGAAAACTGATATTATATGAAATAACACATGCAATGCTTTTCCACACATGTGATGTTCTGATTAAATGTGCATAAATGCAAATGTTTTCTAGAAGGGTTTATAGTTAGTGTTGTACAGAGAAAAGGCCGGAAACTTTGAGATATGACATTGAATACATGGATATATTACTTGGTTATACTCAGCCTTACTTCTGTCATCTGTAAAATGGGGCTTAATTAGTAACTGGAAAATATTTTACAACTATTTAATAAAATATTAATATACTTTCTGGCATATAGCAGATACTCAAGAATGACAATTGTTAGCCTCACATTTGTAGTGATTTGTATTATTAGTTTTATATGTGATAGGAAACTAAGGTGAGATGTTGAGTTTCGAATGACTAAGACTTCAAAAGAGGTGAAGGAGAGTGCTTTTAGATGGATTTCTTCTTTGTGTTCAAAAATTGTATTCACAGAATAGATCTCTTTGATATGTAAGGTCATTTTATAGATCATTCATTGAGTTAGTACATTTCTGAAACATACAGGAGGAACCCTGGCCATTTGTCATGTCTAAAAGATGGAAACAGGCATTCAATTTATTTCACAAAATGAATTTTTTCTTCTACAGCTGCTGTTTTGAGGGTGAATACAGTGACTAAAGTATATAAAACTATCACTTTGACATACTGTTATTGGTCAAAGCCTCAGATCCTGTCATGACTACAGCCAGCATGCCCCCTTGGACATCATATTTTTTAATGAATAGAGTATCATTGCTAAAGCTAATTTGGCTGGACATTCATTTTTGCTTTTTTAGGCATCAAAAACTTTGATCAAGACTTTGGAAGCTACTCATACTGATGTTCTTCTCATGGGAATCATTGTAGGTCCTTCATGTTCTGGTCTCAACCTACCTATGTAACTTTACCTCTTTTCTTGCTGTGGTAAACTACTATTTTGATAAATCCCATGTTTAACTGTTTCTACATCTTTATCCATGCTATTCCATCCTGTCAGCCCATAAAGCATTTCCTCCCGTATCTACTTACTAAAAGTATCCATGTGTATTGAGTTGAATCATGTTCTGCCAAAATTCACATCTACCTGGAACCTTGGAATGTGACCTTGTTTGGAAGTAGGGTCTTTGCAGATATAATTGGTTGAAATGAGATTATTCTGGGTTAGAGTGGGCCCTAATCTAAGGACTAATGTCCTTATAAAATGTTATGTGACATTACAAAGTTACTGACACATAGGGGACAAGGTCATGTGATGACAGAGGCAGAGATTAGAGTGATGTATCTAGAAGCCAAGAAAAGCCAATGGTTGTCAGCAACCACTGGAAGTGAAGAGAAGGCAAAGAAGGATTCTTCTCTAGAGCCTTGAGGAGGATAATGGCCCTTCCTCAAGGTCAGGCTCAAATATGACACCTTCCCAGAGTTCTTCAACTAGATGTAATTTCTCAGTATTGTGCTGTGGTACAAAGATCACAAACTTTATTGCCATAGAAATTTTGGTTCCATTCCTGGCCCAGCTTCTTACTGGATTTCTTTATCTGTATGATGGAAATAATAATGTTGACCTAATAGGGGTTGTTATGTCAATAAATAATATGATACAACATATTTCTTAATGGATTTACCCATTCTATCTCATTGCTCTAATATTTGAATAAGAGCAATAATTCTGTTTTTAGTACTTCATGGGCTAGAGGGAGCATAGTTGGGCATACAGTCAGTCATCTTTGTATATACAAGCAGAATGTGATACCTACCTATGGAAGAGACAAGCAGTGTTCAAATCAGGGGTATCATGGATCCAGTTTTCTAGTCTCAGAGTTCTGGCCATGATCTAGGGCACTGAGTTATAAAAGAAAATGAAGTTTTCTTTCAGTCCTTTACCTCTAGAGTTTTAAAATGTGGGGTGGATTTTGTCTTGATGGCTAAATGTGGAGTGAAAATTGGAAATGTTGTGGTATTTTATTGATTCAAATAGCTCCTATACATGGCACTGGAACATCTATACCCTTTGCTGCATGTTCTGAAAAACTCAAAAGTTTACCAGTTGGTATTTTGGTCTCTCTTCTTCCAGAACACTTTCCTAAGTGGTTCAGCTCTAGAAAATCTTTTTATTCTCTCCTGGAGGCTGCATTACCTGGCAATAAGTGCAGACTCCATGTATGTTCCTTGTCCTGAGCTCTTGGTTTCTGTCCCAAACCTTACCAATCCCCTTTTTTAAAAAGGTCAATGATTAATATCATTCCTTTACTTTTGGTTCATCATCTCCTTTTCCAGGCATATCATCAGACTTATTTGAGAGTAGAGTTTATGTCAAATCACACTGGAGCATTTGTAGGCATTGACTTGTACTGCGTTTAACATGGGCAGTGGTTAATAAGCATAACAAGTCTGCTTCATCTGGGTAAAGTCCTTTTATTAATTTGCTTGGGCTTACATAACAAACATACCACAGACTAAGTGGCTTAAACAACAGAAATATATTTCCTCATAGTTAAATATATTTTCTCACAGTTCTGAAGGCTGGAACTCTGAGATCAAAGTGTTTTCAATGTTGATTTTGTTCTGAGGACTCTCTGCTTGGCTTGGAGATGGTGCTCTTCTGTTCTTCCTTTGTCTTCACAGTCTTTCCTCCATGCATACATGAGCCTGTGTCCAAATTTCCTTTTGTGATGAGGACACCAGTCAGATTGGATTAGATCCCCACCCATATTGACCTTATTTTACTTTATTTTTTTTTTTTTTTTTTTTTTTTTGGTACTGGGGATTGAACTCAGGGCACTCGACCACTGAGCCATGTCTCCAGCCCTATTTTGTGTTTTATGTAGAGACAGGGTCTCACTGAGTTACTTAGTGCCTCACCATTGCTGAGGCTGGCTTTGAACTCGCGATTCTCCTGTCTCAGCCTCCCTAAGTGCTGGGATTACAAGCGTGAGCCACCGCGCCCGGCTCTTATTTTACTTTAATTACCCTTTTTTAAAAAAATGTTTTTAGTTGTTGAGGGACCTTTATTTTATTCATTTATTTATATGTGGTGCTGATAATTGAACCCAGAGCCTCACACATGCTAGGCAAGTGCTCTACCACTGAGCCACAACCCCAGCCCTTAATTACCCTTTTAAAGGCATTATCTCCAAAGTTATCTTTTAAGGTAGTGGGGATTAGGACTTCAACATATCGATTTGGGGCAGTTACCCTTCAGCCCATAATAGCTCTGTGGTAGGTTTATGATCAAGATCAAATAGCTTTCCAATCATTTTTGACGAATTTTTAAATTTAGTCTTGGTTAGCCACACATTAATTATTTTGAGGGCTGGGACTTTAGCTTTGTGATGTATACATAGGAATTATGCAAGCACACTTTTTAGGACTTCCTTACTATAGGAGAGGCAAATAAATCACAGAAGTTAATGCTTGGTGACCATGTACCATGCAACAGGCACTATAATAGGATTTTTTTTCTTTTTCAGAAATGGGGATTGAATCCAGGGGTGCTTTACCACTGAGCTACATTCCTAGCCATTTTTAGTTTTTATTCTGAGACAAGGTCTCACTAGGTTGTTGAGGCTGGCCTCAAACTTGTGATCCTCCTCTGTCACTGGGATTATATGTATTTTCCACTGTGTCTGGCTGTAATAATAGCATTTTAAAAAATGTTTTGTTTAGTTGTAGTTGGACACAATACCTTTATTTTATTTCTTTATTTTGACGAGGTGCTGAGGATTGAACCTAGTGCCTTGCATGTGCTAGGCAAGTGAGCACTCTACCACTGAGCCACAACCCCAGACTAGCATTTTTAATTTATTCTTTACAGTCTCTCAACAAAATTAATATTGGAAACCTCCATTTTTTTCAGATGAGGAAGATAACACTCAGAGAGGTTAAGTGACTTCCTCAAAGGTACACAACAAGGAAGTACTGGACTTGAGATTTGAATATAAATCTGTCTGTAAATCTATGCATGTACTTCCCAGACACATCCTTTATCTGGAACTGGGTGTGGGGGAGATTTTCTTCTCATTTCAAGCTGTTTTAGTAAGATGAACAAAAAACAGTTCTATGAAGGAGTTTCTAAATGTTCAGTCATGGTTTATTCATATGTCCATTTGTCGTATACCTATACTTGACTCTGCATTCTTTCTAGTATTGCCTCACTTGCTGTCTCTGTTTCTGAACTTGCCATGCAAACTTGAACAACTGAACAATCAGGATATGATGACAGCAAAGTGGTTAATTATAAATTGAAAAAAAGAATTGGGGGGTGATTGTGCAGGGAGCCCTTTCAGCCTTGCTGGTGTAATGAAGTGATTCACATTTGTCCTATGGCCTCTGCAATCAAGCTCTAGTTTGCTTTGTCACAACACACTGCTTTGCAGTACCAAAAATGGTCTATTTATGTGCACTGTTCCATATGCAGTTTTGTTCCTAAACTCTTAGAATTGATCAGAGATTATATGGGAGAAGTCAGGACCATCCCAGTTCTTGGAACATTTTGTGATCCTCTTTCTGCCTAGTGAATGGATTGGTTCTTAAGGATTGGTTCCTTGCAGAAAGAGAGGGTGTTGGCACTGCCAGTGACAGATAAAATACATAGGGGATCAGAGGACCATTTAAAATTGATGATGGTGGTGAGAATAACAATGCCTTCTACAGTTAAATTCTTTAGGGTTTATTCAGACTTTCTATGTCTTCTTTGATTTTCACAAAATCATATTGAAGTGATCAGTTAGGGATTGTGATATCTACTTTACAGATGAAAAAAATGAGGCCAAAAAGGTTAAATAGAGGAGGAGCAAATATCCAAGTCTTTGGATCATCCCAAATCACTTCCTAAATTATTCTTTGTATGTTCAACACATTGTGTTCATTTACTTTTGAGTATTGTATATTTTGTCTTCCTGGAAAAATTTTTAAGTAGAATTGAGGCCATTAATAGTGGCTTACTAGTTTCAAAAGCCCAGTGGATGCCAGCCAAGATACTGGGCTTTCTCACTGGGCTCTGTGAGGCAGGACATTTAGTGAATTTGGTCCTTGGTTCAATTTTCTATTCTCTTGTTTTCCTTTGGCTGCTAGTGTATAATGAACAGCCACAATGTCATGCATTAGGTGTTGGCTATACATTATTTCTAATCCTTACAATAACTCTGTAAAAAAGAAGCATTATCATACCAGCCTTATAAATAGGGAAACAGGGTCTAGAAAATATCAAGTAACTTTCCCAAAATTTCACTAATACTAAGTGGTAAATTCTGGTAATACTAAGTGGTATAGTCAGAACTTCAACTAATCCAGCCATGCTCCAGAGCATGGTTTTTAATCATTATACCTCTTTAATTTAGTGGACTGATTTTTTTAACCTATCTTGTTTCAAAGTTATAGTTTGTAGGAGCCCTTCCTTAGGAAATAGATTGATAAGAATAAATAATAATTTTATAAATATGCAATGAAACGTGCCTACAAAAACTAAATTGTCAATTTAACTTCATCATCTAATTAGGTAATAGAGAGAATAACTTCTTTGCTCATTACTGCTACGAAACTATTTCTGGGCTTCTGTTTCTCTAATCCACTGATTTGGATCATCCCAAATCACTTCCCAAATTATTCTTTGTATGTTCAACACATTGTGTTCATTTACTTTCAATTATTATATATTTATTACATGTACCTATTATTTTTAATTCATGCATAATCGCTTATTTGAAAACATACTCACCCATACAAGTCTCAGTCCCTGGATGCTTTCCTGACAAGGGTTCATTAGTTCTGTTGGCAAGTGATGTTAGTGATGTTAATAAGTGCCATTCCTTGGGTGAGTAGATCCCTTCTTCCTGAATGGGTTCCACTATTCATTCAGCAGGCAGAGTGCTGAACTAAACTGGCTTCATTGAAACCCACTGCCTATATGTAGGCATTTGACTCCTTCTTCTGTTGCTACCTGCAATATACTCTTCATCATGCCATGTGGTGGGATCAGCATTTCTGCTGGAGGAGCAGAGGAACAGTCCTTACAGAAACCATCCTAACATCTGCACTTACTTTTAGGACTTACAACTTCACATCATGTTGGAAGAGATTTGATGCATGCCTCATGGACTTCTCATTGTGAAGCACTGAAGAACACCATTTTGGACACAATGACATAGAAAATGAAAGCCTAAGCCTTTGGTAATACTATAGGTCCATCATGATACTCCACAAATTCTGGCCACAACATCTATCTCTTACTAGGCTGCTTCTGCCAGGTGCTCTCTGATGTCTCCCCAGTGTAGGCTGCCTCTGTATGCTCAACACCACGTCAGCCCACCTTCAAGCAATGGTGACCAATATCTTTCATGGTAGGTCAAACTGGGGAAAAAAACTGTATGTGACAGGTAGAAGATGATATATAGATATGAAGGGAAAGAAGGTAGGATGGATATTTTCAAGATTAAACTGGATTTATTAATCCCATGACAGTGAGGGTAGTTGTAGATGGTCATTCTTCAAAATTCAGATTGTCTGTTTTTTGAATAGGAAAATATTAGTGAGAAAATTGCCACTACTTTCAGCCACTGAAAAATTTAATATCTAAGCATATTTGAGGAACAGCAATATAGAAGCTGCTTTTTAATCTTTCATCCTGAAATTAGCCAGCCTGGCTCTAAGATGCAATCCATGATCTATTGGCTGCTCAGAATGCATTAGAGGATTTTTGAGCTGGAAGGACCCTTAGAGATGATCTAGTCTAGTGGTTCTAAAAGTTTTCATTACAAAGAGCATTAATTAATTTACCCCTGCATTCCATATTTTGAAATATCAGGCCTACAAAACTAATTACCTTCATTGCATCATAACTCCTTTTTTGTATCCTTTGTTGTTGCTCAGATCCATTGATGGCTGCCCATTAGAGCATCTGGTTAACATGAAATAACCAGTGTGACCACTATAAGCTTATGCAATTCCTTCTCAAAGCAAAAGCAGGAGATGGTCTAGTTAGCCTGGTATCAGCTTGATCTTGGGAATATTTATAATCCATCACCCTTAGGCACATTAAAATGTTAAAAATAACTCATGGACTCCCATTGTGACCTTCTCATGATCTCTGTGGAGAGCCATTTGCTTATCCTCCCATGAGGAAAGCTGAAGAGACTAAGATTTAAAAGACAAAATGATTGACCCAAGGTCACAAGCACCTTAGTGGCAAGGAGTACCAGAACTCTTGTCTCTGGGGTCTTAATCATCTTTCTCCACACCCCCAATTTTCATGTGCCTAAGTTCTAAGAGCTTAATATTGTGTCACACTCGTTGATGACACGGGCTTTTCAATGAGGAGTTTGGAAAGAGGAAATAATAAATTATATTTATGGATCTTTGAGAATGGCAGTTGTTGGTGACAGACCTTTTGGATAACAGAAGGCATCATGGAAGCTGGGAAGAGAGTGTAGTCCTGTGGAAAGGGCACAGACTTAGGAGTGTTAAAATATATATGGGTTTCCTGTTTGTTTCTGCCATTTAGTGGCTGTGTGACACTGGGTCAATTCCTTATCACACTGAAGTTATTTGTCTGGCACATGAAGGCATTCCATGAAGATGTATCTGATGAGTCAGTAGAATAGGAACTATACTACTTTCCTTGCAGGGTTACAAGGAAAAAGGGAGGTACGAAGATATCCATGATGGAGTTATTAAATAACCTGTAGCATAATACAGTGGCCAATGCTCTGTCCTGAATTTATTACCAGCCTCCTTTCCTTTTCCTGAATGATTTCAGGTCTCCCTGTAGACTGTCTCAAGTGTTGTTGCTTTTGAAAGATTCATTTAGGCAGTCAAATTAGTGTCCATGTTAGCCTGTTATACTTTGTCCCTAAGGGATGGAAAAAGGCATGAGATTATTCTCAGTAGTGAAGTTTTCTCTCTTCATCTGCCTCCATCCCCTTTGCCATGATGGTCTTTGCTAAAATGCTGCCCCATTCCTAGTCCTACTTGGTAGAGTCATAGTGAAGATCCATTTAGGTTTCAGATTTTCCTGCTTTTAGCCTGATGGCTCTACCCATTACTGTTCAGATGCCTTGCAGTTAACCACATGGGCCAGCACATCCATTGGTGGCTCTTTGTTAATGATATTTTTGCAGATATATTTACTCACATCCCAGGAAGTCAGATAATAAAACTTTTGTGGTGTATATGTTATGATTTTCATCAGAATTCATTTGGGAGCTCCAGCAAGCTCATAATCTCACCTTAGTGAAATTTTGAGAACTGGACCCAACTGCAGGACTTTTGTTGCCACATACTGTCCAACATGTAGGACTCTAGTCACATTAACCAAAGTGAGTTGTACACAGCTTGCAGAAAGACTAGATGATGAAGTCCTACTGCACAATCTACACTGGACCTTGCAGAGAGCCTCTGCAGACACTCCTTGCAGAATGTGGGCTGTGGAAGTGAGCCAGGGGCATTCACATGCACAGCCCCAGAGCCCTTTGAGACCCAGGAGAGAAACAGATTGCCCTGTCACTAAGCAACAGTCCTCTCCCATGTTCCCCATGATGCAAAAAAATGTACACAGTGTGGACCTTCTGGAGGGTTTAGGGCCAATAGGAGAGAACAGGGCGGGGGAGTTTTAGGTGGAGATGACATAAATTTCATGAGCAAAGTAGAATCTTGGATTGTCTAATGCTTACAGAAACTGGTTTTTTTAAGGTTCAAATAAAAATTTGAAATCTTGTAAATGGCCTAGAGCAATTCCTAAGATGAAAATTTATAGGTTGAATGGCAAAACGAACAAGACATTTGAAGAGCACAATGTACAAGAACTCAGTATAATGAGAATTTTCCCCATTTGGTTTCACTTGGAATATTGAGGGCTTTCCCCCTCATGTGAACTAAGAAGATAGAAAATACCTTTGAGTCTAGTTAAGAATGGATTCTTAATTAATCGTTCAGAGATTTGTTGTTAGGGGTAAAATTCGGAGAAAAGTTCTTGCCATGGACAGGAAGAATTAGCTTGGTAGCAAGAAAAATGAAGGGTGCATTTTGTCTTAATGGCTTTCCCAAGGAAGCTGGGGGAGTAGAGAAGAATTAAAGAGGATAGTATCTCACTGCTCAAATTACCAGGTTCATTGGACCCAGATCTTTGGCTCAGTTAGAGCCTTCAAGATGTCCCTTTCTTTGCCAATTAATTATGCAGTTGTATATGTGTTCAAAACATACCCCAGCCTTGGTTGTTTACAGAGCATCCTTTCTTCTGAATAGAAATGTCATTTTATTCCTAGACTCAGGCAGGTACTTTGCTCTGGAGGAGAAAGCATGCAGGTATGGGAACATGGATTCTGGTGTCTAAGCTCTGTTATTCCATATATGCCCTGGAACAAATGACCCACTCTCAGCCCCGTTGGCTTGCCTATGAAATGGAGAAAACACTAACACCAACTTCCAAGGCTTATTGCATGGATCAAATGAGATAATCCATGTAAAATACCTTCTCCCCATGTCATACTTATTGTAAGTAGTTGCTTGAGGAAAGATTGATGATAATGATAGCCTTTGGCAGGATAAGGACTGCCTGGGTTTGTTTACTCTGTTTCTTTGAATGTGATACTAATGAGAGGGCCTCCACTTTTGAGTCACTGAGTCTCATTTAGGAAAGACAGGAGTTTATAGGCTGCAGATTAGAGCTTTATCTGGAGTTCTTTCAGAGTGTGGCCTTGGTTTGGAGGGACTCCAGGTGAAACACAGCTTGAGCACAGACACACTAGTGGAGAGTTGGTATCAGATGCCTGTAGATCCTCAGAAGTGGCACTTTTTCACAGGAATGAGAAGTCAGGGATACATCCCAATTTAGCCTTGAATTTCAGGGAAGGGACCTTCTACTTAAATGCCATCCTAGAAGACTTGAGGACTTCTTCCTTGTACAAGACTGTGGATTTACAGTTTGTGAAATTTGAAGCAACACATGTCATCTGTTTATTATTTTTATCAGATAGGTAAAGGGAGACATTGATTTCGGTCCTATCCTGATCAGATGACCTATGGCCTGGGTCCATAAAGACATTCTCACTAGCAGCTTAGGCAATGTCAGCAGGAGGCCAAACCAGGCCCAGCTTCATTATGTCCTGGAAATATCAGGCAAGAAAATCTATAGACAAATCTGATTTCAGATTTTTTGTTGTTGTTGTTTTAGGCAATTGCTTTAAATACCAGCCTCTGTTCCCCAAGTGCTTTGAAGCAAAGTAAAATTAACATTACATTTAAAGCCAACCACTCCAACACAAAGGAACTTTAGCATATATATGCCTCTAAAGATCTAATGGACAATCCCCTCAACAGAATTGTCTAGCCCTAACCTTGCTCTGTACCCCAACCTTGAGTAGAAACTAGGCAGCAAAGACATCATTGTGTTGCGCATGAGAAACTTACCTAAGCTTCTAGGTTTAGGACCTAATTTGTAATTAGACAGTTTCTTGGAAGTACATCAAGCTCAGCCTCAAAATCGGAACATCTTTTGGGGAGAAATCTGTATTTAGATGTTTCATTTAAAAATTCATCGTTGAATAACAAAGTATTTTGTTGCAACTCCTACTTGATGCATTCCAATTTTTCCCTAACTCTTTTTTGATTACAATGATGTCATTAATAATGGATAGAATGGGTAGAGGCGGGGTGAGAACTTGCCAGGGGCACAACAGAAAACAGGGCAGCACAGGGAGATAAGTCATGGTTCTTTGGAGCTGCAGAATCCAGTGAAACCCAGGCTAAGAACTTGCCACCCTAACTCTCTTTTCTGGATGCATGCTTTTTACATCCTAAAATTGCTCTGATTTAGCCAGTAGAAGTATATTTTTAAGTAGTAGGCAGGAAATGAAGTACTAATGGTGTTTGGGAAGCAGAATAATTTCCCCAAAAGTTGGTAGAAGGGCTTATTTTTTGTGCCTATACTAGTAGCCTCCTCTTCTCCTATTTTCCTCCTCATTCCATTCCACTCATCCCTCCATTGAGACTGCTTTTGTCAAAGTCACCAGTGAACACTCAGGGGGCACAATAGAAAGGTCTTCTCTTTTCATGACTCATGTAATCTCTTAGCAGCATCCACCAGTTAGCAACTCTTATTTCTTTATTTGACCTTGTGCTCTCCTAAATATCCTTTTTTTAAAAATATTTTTTGGTTGTTGATGGATCTTTATTTTATTTATTTATATGCAGTGCTGAGAATTGAACCCAGTGCCTCACGCATGCTAGGCAAGTGCTCTACCACTGAGCCACAACCCCAGGCCCTAAATATCCTTTATCATTGTCCCCTCCTTCTCAGGCACCTCTCCTATCATCTCCTCCTTAACTATTCTCTAAATGGTAGTATTTTCAGAGCTTGCCTCTCTCTATGTACATCTTTTCCTGGTGGACTTATATGTCACTGTTGCTTTAATATTTATGTGGTTGACTTCTATACTGCTGTCTCCAATCCTAAATCTTGCTCTCAGATGTGTTATGCAAAATATTCTCTTGAAAGCAGAAGAGTGAAGTGGGGTTAGCTGTGGAGAGTACTGATTTTTCTTTTACTCCTTGGCCTTTGATATCCTTTTCTTGTTGTTGTTGAGATCATTCCCCAAGAGTTACTCTTTCAACAGATATTAACAGATAATCTATGCTGTGGGAGATACAGTGATAGCTGTAGTGGAGTTTGGGGTTTGGGGGATAGAAAATTCCAGTACACTGGGATATGTGATTTCGTTGGATAGCAGAGATGTATTCATTCATGCAGTCATTAGTATGTACATAGTCACATAGAAATATTCATTCAATAAATAATAGAGGGGGCTGGTATTGTGGCACAGTGGTAGCGTGCTCGCCTAGCACACGTGAGGCACTGGGTTCGATCCTCAGCACCACATAAAAACAAAGATATTCTGTCCACCTAAAACTAAAAAATAAATAAATAAATATTTAAAAAAATAAAAAAATAATAGAGAACCTTCAATATACATAAGGTACTATGCCACATAATAGAGTTGCCGTACAGAGGGCACCAATTCTGCCCATATGTAGCCCATAGTTGAGTTAGAAAATCAAAAGGTAATCACAAGGCAGCATTAAGCATCACACAGAGATGATTTGAATGCCAAAATGAGTGTACATGGGGCTCTCAAAGTTAGCCTACATGTTTTTATGTGCATATTATAAGTTGTGTTGGAAAAATTGGTATTTGCCAAGTTCATGCAATTTTCTTCATATAAAAAAGAGCACTTCTAGATCTTGGGTTCCCCACAAGAATACATAGCTCCAGCCCTACTTAGCTGAACTTGACCTGAAGGGCTTATTTGTCTAAATCTGGCCTCTCTGAGTTCCCATTAACCTCTCTAAAGAGGAGGTAGAGATGGAATGGAGGGGAGAAGTATACCTCTTCTCAAGCACAACAGGGCTGTAGGACCACTCTTGTCCTGTTATGTAAGAGCACCAGTGGAGAGAGGTGGCCCGGCTTTGTAGGAAGATGTTCTCTTTTTTAAAAATAATATTTATTTTTTAATTATAGGTTGATATGATATCTTTATTTTATTTTTACATGGTGCTGAGGATCAAACCCAGTGCCTCACATGTGCTGGGTGAGCATTCTACCATTGAGCCATAACCCCAGCCCCAGAATATGTTCTCTTGATACTCACTATGACTCACTCCCCAACCCATGACAACACTCTCCAGTTTGGAAGGGTGAAGGAGAGTGGGGAATCATTAAGGCTCTGTTTAGAGCCCAGAATGTATGAGTTTCCATAGAAATTTTTCTGTAGAAGGTATGTTTCCATAGAAAGAAATGTATAATAGGTGCTCAATTAATACTTGCTGAATGAATTATTTATAGAGTGAGCAGGAATAAGCCAGAATCCATTTAAGCTGACCATTATGGTAGGTATGCATAGATGAACATTCTCAGGTCTCTGCTCCTAAGAAGCTCTGTTCATGTTCTAATGCAACACACTTAGGTGTTAATAAGTCAATACCATTTGTCATTATGATTATTATAATAGCTAATGCTTACTGAGCCATTCTTATGCCCAGGTAATACTCCACAAGTATTATCTCATGTATTCTTTGAAACAACTTGATGCGACATTTTAATTTGCTCCTTCTCTTCAGATAAGGAAACCTAGTCACAGAAAGGTTAATGAATAATTTTCACAGAGTTGCCCTTTTAGAAATTGACAAAATCAGGATTCAAACCAAGCAGGTGGACTGCAATGCTTGGCTTCTTAAGTGTCGATGCTGCCTTTGGGTCTAGGCTGAAGCTTGAGATAGTTTTGGCAGCCATGGGTAAGATCACTGAGGGAGACCTCTTGCATGCAGAGAAGCAGTCCAGGGATGGAGCTTTAGGAAGTGGCAGTGGAATGTGATAGGTTCGTTGGTGTATGGTAGTACAGCCTATATAGACCATGGGGCCCTCTCTCCAAGAGATGATTGAGCCTTATCAAGAATTTTAAGATGATTTACCTCTTTGCTCAGGTACAACTTTAGATACTTGGTATGCCTTGCCTATGTCTGTGTTTGTAAGGATGCAAAAGGGATCCTGAGGAATCAGTGGAAAGGGTGCCTTCAGAACTTTCTGACCCTGCAGCCCAGCCAGGATGTACAATTGACCATGTGCATTTGGAAGCAGCGAGTCCCACAAGTGTGCCTCATGCAGGTCAAAATGAAAGACATACCACATGGGTTATAGCTTTCATGTTTATATGGCAGTTTTGAAAAGACACAACTCAAGTGTTGGATAACAACAGTAGTTGTGAGGAGTTGGGGGCAGAGGAATGGTGTGGTTGAAAATGGGAAACATGAGGGAGTTTGGCGATCAATTGGTTGTGACAGTAGTTCCACAAATCTATATGAGTGCTAAAGTGCATAGAACTATACACCAAGGAAAGGCAATTTTACTGTTTTTTTAAGTAAAAATTGCAAAGAACCAAGTACATGCTATCTTGTATGTTTAATTGTTTACCTTTCAGTTCCTGTACAAAAGTATAGACACTCAAAGCATTAAATGACTTGTTTGGCAGAGTTGGAAGAAGGATAATAAGTGAGGAGATTGTTTGAACTTGGCACTTGATTCTTTTCAAGTCATAAGAAAACTGGTTTATCCTCACATGTACCATCTCTCTTGTGAAGCTACTGAGTGCCTTATTTGAAAAAGGCCTTGCGGGCAGTATGGGATGGTACATGGCCGTAGTGCACACTCTCTAGGGAGTGGTGTGAAGCTGAGAGAAAGAACATTTTTACCCATGCTGTGGACCACAATCCTCAAACGCATCAGCCTCCCAGCTTTCTATCCATGTTTGACATAATTCTAATTCTTTTTGTACTTGCATCCCAGAGCAGGCAGACCTTGACATACACAGGCCCTGACCTAGTATATGGGTCACCCACAAAGTTTTCTTCAGAGTAAACTGGAACCTTCAGTTCTGATGCTATAGGGCAGAAGGAGCAATGCATCTCTGCCAAATTTTCCCTCTCTCTTTTCTCTCTTCTTTTTCCACCTTCTGTAGTGGGAGAATTTGTCACAAATGTTGCTAGCTTCAGCAATATGCATAGTTTTCCTAAACCCCTCTCTGTATGGTATGAGACCATTAGCAAGGTGCATAAAATCAAACCCTTGATTCCTTCTTCATCTGACATATGTGGATAATGATCCCAGCCTTATTTAACCCCAGACTGTTTAGGCCAAATGTCAAAGAGCTGGGTACATGTATGTGACAATGTGATGAATGAGTAGGATTTATGATGGACTGGCTTGAGCACTACCATTTCTTACAATGGGAACATATGCTTTTATTTTCAAACCACTGAGCAACCAATTCACAGATATAGGTTTGCAACCTACAGCATGATTCATCTATTTTATTTTAAAAGCTGTGAGCAGACAGCCACGCTCCATGAACAGCACATTACTGTAATAAAATGCATTTCCATCAAGGTATTCTGGCATGTTAGACAAGACACCAAATTGTTATTGTACCTTGGAGTGATTAGGAAGAATTGAAACCTGTTCTTATCCTGATGGCAATTTATTTGTGCTTGCCCATGGTCAAAGCAAGCATTTTTGAGGTATGGCCACATGGAGAAAGAATGGTCCTGCTCCTTCGTTATTATCAGCTTTTTAAATAGAAGGCATCCTATTTCTTGACTATGGACCTGTTCCCTCCCCTTAACTCCCATGGCATTTTCTAGAACCATGTTTATTGCTTATAGCTGCTGCATTTGTCTCATGAAATAGTTATTTCTCTATTTGCCACATCCCTGAATAATCTGTAACATCCACCTCCTCTCCAGGGCAGTCAGGTCTTGCTCAAAGAACTATGAACAGTGCCTTGCTGGTAACTGTGATTCAGCTCTTTAAAGTTAAAAGCAGAAGAGATTATTTTGAATTTTAAGAAAGTAATCTTTTTTGATTTAGAAAAATAAAACTATCTGTTGATTACAGATAATTTTGAAACATTGATTGACAAGACAGAGAAAAGTAAAATCATCTATAATCTACCACTTAGGTAAACAGGTTCATTACTTCATTTGTTTAATGGGCACAGTTACAGGTTTAATGGTTAGTTCTGTGAATTGGAAGATGACTATGATGTAGCCAATGCCCTCAGTAACCTCACAGCTTGGTGGAAAAGAAGAACTTAGTCCTGCAGGCAACTGGAAGCCAGTGCAACTTTTGAGCAGGACATCGACATGACAAAAATATTTATGGAGGGCTGGGATTGTAGCTCAGTGGTAGAGCGCTTGCCTCGCATGCGTGAGGCCCTGGGTTCAGTCCTCAGCACCACATACAAAGCAGTAAAATAAAGACATTGTGTCCATCTACAACTAAAAATATATATATATTTAAAAAAATATTTATGGAACATTTATCTGACAGTAGTATGCAGGATGGTGTGAAGAAAGTAGGGCCTGAAGCAGAGAGACTAGTTAGGAAGCCATTGCCAAGAGGCTACATTGTTTTACTGTTTGGCCTTAAGGTTAAAAAAAAATGTCATTCAAACAGTGTGACCTCCTTCCCAAGTGTTGTGGTTTAGATATGAGGTGTCCCCCAAAAGCTCATGTGTGAGACAATGCAAGAAGATCGATCAGCAGATCAATCCCTCAATGGGATTAACTGTATGGTAAGTGGAGGCAGGTAGGGTGTGGCTGGAGAAGGTGGGCATGGCGGGCATGCCTTTGGGTATATATTTTGATCTGGTCAGTGGAGTCTCTCTGCTTCCCTCTCAGCCACTTCTTTCCACTACACTCATCTCCCATGATGTTCTGCCTGACCTGGAGCCCTGAGGAATGGAACTTAATTTCTATGGATTGAGACCTCTGAAACAATGAGTCTCAAATAAACTTTTCTTTATCTAATTGTTCTTATCAGGTGTTTTAGTCACAGCAGTGAAAAAGTTGATTAAAAAAAAAAGTTGTTTACCCTAGGAACTTCCACAAGTGAAGCTTGGAGGTTCGACTTGCTCTCTTCATGTTTGCTGAGCAACAGGAGCTCTTTGAGCCCACCATGTCATGGTGATAGGGGGACAGTACTTATGCTTGTCTTAGCTTCTGCTCTGTTTCTGTTTGTCTCTCTTACAGTCTGATTGGGCCACATTCCCAGGCTACACTACACAATCTGGGTCTGAGGGAATATGTATTTAACTCTCAAGTAAGTTATTGGTCATCCATGTTAATAAATACTTGGGGAATCTTCCCCAAATCTACCACTGTTGTCCTCCATGAAATTTTCATTTTCTCAAAAATCAGTATGCCTCTGGTCAGAAAGGTTTAGAACCAAAGATGTTTCAGGCTATACAAGATGTGGAGACTCCTTCATTTTATAGTTGAGGAAAAGGAGACCTGGAAGGGTCAGCCTTGCCCTAGGTCTTAACATATTAAGAGCAGAGGTGGGGCTCAAATTTAGTTCCACACTATCAATACTCCAGTCCAGCCAATAAACAAATTGCTTCCAGGCTGGAGGAGATGCAAGTACCTCTATAAGTCAAGGCCTATAGAGGAGAGACACTATCAATGAAACCCAGACTAAAAGTGGCATGTTGATACTAGCAGAAAGAGTGCGACCATGTACAAACAACCTTGGAGCAAATAAGTTTAACACTTAATAAACTCATGAAATTCTTCACACATTTTTCTTCTTTCTATTTAGATCTGGGGTAATATTTCAATTTGGTTCCAGGAAGGCATGTGGTTTTAATTGTTCCATAAATTGTGATCTGGAATGGAAGATGGCATTAGGCCTATTTGGTCACAAAAAGTACAGACTATTCTCTTCTGCCTTTACATAGCACACTTCTTATCTTCTGGTGATTTTAGATTTAGAAACATACTTTGGGATTGACTAACATCCCATTGGAACCAATCTCAGGAGCACTAAATGATCACCTACTCTTTTAGAGAGGAAGCACCACACAGCATTTGGAAGGGGTGAGTTACCCCAAAGTCCATGGAGGAATGACCTTTAAAATGGAGGGAATATAATTTGCTGCTGGTTTGTCATTCTGTGTGGCCACTGAAGCTGTTGGAAGATGGATATAGGAAACATTAGCTATATACGCAGAGCCTGTTTCTTTTTTTTTTTTAAATATTTATTTATTTTTTTTAGTTGTAGGTGGACAGAATATCTTTGTTTTTATGTGGTGCTGAGGATCGAACCCAGTGCCTCACGCGTGCTAGGCAAGCACACTACCACTGTGCCACAATCCCAGCCCCAGAGCCTGTTTCTTAAACACTGAACTTTGGTCATTTTTTTCCCTATCTATGTACATTTTTTTTGGCCTGGTGCTGGGAATGGAATGCAAGGTAAGCACACAGTCTACCACTGAGTTACATGTCCAGCCCTGAGTTGCTTGCTTTATACTGAGCAGATATCCCAATATTTGTATGCTGCAAATCACCTTCAGTTATATTCTTCTTACTGGACTCGAATGCATTTAAGATACAACTGAGTAGAGTGTCTCTGAGTTCTTAAATTCTGTGTAGAAATACATAAGCTTTTGTATGCCAACTGGGGAAGTTGATGACTTTATTCACGTATAGCTACGCTGGGTATGTTAGAGGCCTGGAGCAATTGGCCATGGAGAGTTGTTTTTAGGATTGGAAGGAAACTCAACCCCCAAACTTGATAATGTGACATGTTCTATTTTTAATGAGTTTATTTTCCTGTTTCAGCTTAGAGGTGTTGGTTCATCATTTTGATTCTTGACAAAAGGACTCTGTTTAGACTCTTAGCTCCCTGGTGGGTTGGAGTTTCACAAAAACATCTGCGCTTTTAAAGCAAAGGGGATGCATATTGTCCTAGACAATATTCTCTTGAAGGTTTCCCACCAGTATCTGTAGCTGGAGGTGTCCCTGCCAGTCTCACCGCTGGCTAGGGAAAAGATGACAGTTATAAAAAAGAGATTCTTTTCTGTCATACCCCTTCAGTAAAGACCCAAGCCTGCCATTGCAAATGGGCTGTATCCAGTGCTCAGGTATACTTATGTCTACCACAACAAATAGTCACTGTTGCTATGCATTCTGGGTAGTTAAGGAGTAAATAGCCCAAAAGGTTGGCCAGGAGGGGACAAAATGACTGCAGTTCTGATTATGGTATAAAACTATTTTCAATTTAAAATTTATAAGGAATTTACTTCAGAAGAAAATTGATTTTGGAGTGCTCCCCCCACTTCAATTGCCCTTTTCATTTTTTGTTTCCTGCAGACAAGCAATTATTAAATGTAGGATATGTGTGTACCTCAGTGACCCAGGTTGCTAGGGATACATCAAGTGCTTCAGCCCAGAGCAGCCAATGGAGGTTTGGGGTGTCTCCATAGCCCTTGACTTTTCAACTTCAATTATAATCTGTGTGGTCAAGTTGCAGTTTGAGCTGTGTGTGGTCCCTGTGTCAAGCTTTTGGTAAACAGCTGCAGTCCAGCAGCGACTCAGGCTCATTTGTTATCTTCACTAAACTGCTGAGATAAGTATGTGGGGAGGGTGATGCAGCAAGTAAAAGCTGGTAGCGTTTTCCAGCACAGGTTCTTAGGTTCGTGATGAAAAAAATGATGCTTGGCAAATGCCTATTTTTTACTTTAATGAGAAAAGAGCAAAGGACTTTCAGTTCTGTCTTCCTAAGTAGCAGCAAAATATTTTGTTTGTATGTTTTCATTTTTGCTCTTTTTTTCTGGATTTGGAGAAGTCATCTTTTCAGAGGGAAAGCTGCCCTATCCAGAAAGCAGTCAATTGATCATATTTTCCATTCTGTATTTTACTATCCATCTACTTTATATTTGTGAACATTGAAAAACCCTACAATCTAAATTTTGCTTTTACTAAAGAAGTGAACATCCTAGTTATTAGTTAAATTCAAACAGCTTTCAGATGGAAACATTACTTTATTATGACATAATCACTTTAGAAAAAAATCAGACACCCTAGCACAGTGCATGTTTCACTGGGAGTTTGACAAATATGCGGGCCTCAATGTAAACAAGTAGCTTGTTTTTCAGACTTGATGGAGGTCATTAACTCTTTCAGGCCACTCAATGCCAGGTACCCAATACACTGTTGGCTTTGAGTCCCTGGCTTTGAAATCTATTGATTTTTTGTCAGAAACTGACTTGAGAATAGAAAAAGCAAATTTAGAATGCATGATGCATTTGTTAGGCAAGTATTTATTTATTTATTAAAATGACTAACAAGTTAATTAGCTTTTGTGATGCTGGGGATTGAACTGAGGGCCTCGCACATGCTAGGCCAGTGCTCTACCATTGAGCTATACCATTTGCCCTAGGCAAGTATTTATTAAGTGCCTGCTCTAGCCAAAGTTAATACTCAGGATTGGAAGTATACTGGACTGAGAAGTGGGAGAGAGTGTTGCATCTGCTTTTAATGAGCTTAACAGTCTTTGGCAAAGATCCAACACACAAGCAAGAACATGTGTATATACACGTACATAGCAACAGCACTAGGACATTTCCTAACAGTGGACCATGGTGAATGTGGTAGACCATAGATGCACTAACATAGTACAGGGAAAGAAGGTCTTCACAGGGGGACTCATGCAGCCATGAAAGAAACCCTGGAACTGAACTAAGTAGAATTGGGAGGATATTGTAAACAGGGGACAGGAATTGACTAAGGCCAATTGTTGATGGTCTCTTACTTGCTAAATGCTAGAGGCAGAGTGAAGAATGAGAGCCATTGTCAGTGCCATCATGGAACTTATTGTTTAGTATGTAGACATTTATTATTTTTTATTGACTAACTCATTACAAATGTGCAACTTTTATGACATTTGGAGAATCCATTTGAACTGTTTAAATAAAAGAGAATTATATTGGAGGAGTCTGGGATTACAAACTGACTCTAGTTCCTGTGGTAAAATCCTACAACTGAAGGTCAATAACACAAGATTCCTCATCAGTCACCTTGGGTCATGCAGACATGTGTTACTCCTTCCAAGGCTATTTATCTCCCCTTCCCCACACTGAACACATGCATACATATACTGAAGAGGATTTTTTTCTGCTTTTACACTGTCATGGCTACGTGAGCCTCAACTTTAAATCCGTTCCTGAATTTGAGGATCCAACAGAGATTGATGAGAATTTCCATGTCCTGATGACAGAATGACCTACTTTGTATCAATTGTCCATTATGATCCAATTTAGCCATACCTAGAAGGAAAAATCACAGCTTTAAAACTATTCTCAAAGGTATACAAGTTGCCTCAAAAGAGAGCATTGATTTATTGTCATTTCAAGTATAGCTACTCATTGTTGAGAGAAATAATAGAGGCCTAAGCAGAGGCTTAATATTTGACATGAATATGGTATGTATAATAAACAGTTCAGGGACTGGAAACTGTAACTCAGGTTTTCTGTAGTAGGAAGTGGTAAGAATATAGACTAGAAAGAGAAGTAGGATGGGCCTGTGTCTTAGGGGATCATTTTAAGTATGGAAGAAGGACTTTATGGCTCATTGGTATTGAGGTACATTTTGAATGGCCAGCTCACAGAGAAACCATAGAAAATATTCTTGAGCTCAGTGGGCAGTATTGTATTGTATTGTATTGCATGGTACTTGTATTTTTCTAAGATTGTGTGCCACCTTATAGTTATTTGATTTGAGACACCCACAGAATCCTCTGAGAGGATCTTTGGTGATTTCTTTCTCCCCTTGGGGAATGTCCTGCTGCCTGGGGAAGAGAAGACTCCTAGGAGGTGAGGGCCTCCTTGACTCTGTCCTCCTACTTACTGAGAAAACTGTGACAACTTATTTCTGTAAGAGGACTATGTCCTTCAAAGGCAGAAATGGAAGAGACTAAAAAATCTCTGATACCCCTTCTCTAGTTGTAAATACATACATAGAATATACTTGCCCCTTGTCTTGGAGAAAATTCCAAGAAATAGGATATATCTTTTGTCTATTGCTTCTTGCTTGTTTTAGAATTTTTAAATTATTTTATTAAAATTTGTATGTAATTTATAACAATTTAATATATAAATTAAAATATTTGCACACTGTGGGAGATACAAGAATGCACACAAAATGTCTATGACTCTAAACATCTAAAGAAGATCAGATTGATATATTAGTATATTTCTTTCCAGTACTTTCAGTTTGTATGTTATATAAAATTAAGTTTAACAGCAATGCAGAGTTTTGTATTAATTTTTATCTTACCAGTGTGCAGGATATATTTACTTACATCATTAAGTATTTCTGGTGGTTATATATTTATATAGCATATTTAAATGTGTATTTATTTGTGGAAATTTATTTGTTAGACTTTCCTTCCTGACATCATTTAAATTATAACTTTATATATAAGCATTTGATTACATCTGTTTGTTTCTTTCTTTTAGTATGGGGGATTGAACTTAGGGATGCTTTACCACTGAGCTACACCCCCAGCCATTTTTATTTTTTTATTTTAAGACATAATGTCAGGCAGTTATTGAGACTGGCTTCAAACTTGCAATCCTCCAGCCTCAGCCTTCCAAATCACTGGGATTACATGCGTGCACCAGCTCTCCCTGTGCACATCCCTGTTTCTTTTGCCCTCCTCTTAGTAAGTGAAATTACTAAGGAAATGAGGTTCCCACTTGCTTCATAGAAAGAGTGTACCAATGTGTACTTCCACCAGCCGTATATGGGAGTAGCTGACTACCCTGTCATTGCTGGTGCTAAGTAATAGCATGGCTTGTAATCTGTATCAGCTTGACAGATGGAAAGCTGATATATGGTAAAAACCATGACATTTTCTTCTTTATCTTTATTGGCACATATCAGCTATACTATGTATATTTGTTGAAGAGGCCATCTTTGAAGGGAAGGTGGTAAGATCCATTGAGATGACATGCGATTCGTTCTTGGCTGAGGGGAATTCCAAAGGAAATTTAAGCATGTGTAGGAGGAATCACCAGAGAGGTGGAATTGAGAAGTAAAGGGCTACTGAGCAACGATGTTGTTAAATGCATGGGAACTTAATATCAGTAAATAGGGCCACAGAGAGAAACTTGTTAAAGATATAATGCAGTCTAGTCCATGGAGCATATAGAACAGGTGACTGAAGAATAGACTGGATTATTTCAATATAAAATTGGTAAGTTGAGCTGATCACAGAGCCTAGGAGTAAGAGTGAACTGGATTAGTTGCAGGGAGATCAGGTTGTCATAATAAAAGCTAGAGTTTTACATTCATTTATTCATTATTTCATTTCTTCCTTTAGTCATTTAACAATTTTTTTTTTGAGTCAGAACTGTTTTCATACTGATGATGCAGCTATGAACATAGCTTTGGAGCTGCCTTTTGGGTAGTTTGTTCAAATGCATTAGGTAATGAAGCAGATGCAGTTTGTACTCTGGGCCTAAATACCTCATCTGGGCAGAGAGGCTGACTGAAGAAGACTAACTCACTCTCCCCTGGCTACCTAGGCCTTGTTTTGATGTTCAAATACACTGTGTATATTCCCACCTGAGGGCCTTGGCACTGGCTGTTCCTTCAGCATGGAATGGGCTTTTCTCAGATATCCACTGGACCAAATCCTTCATCTCATTGAAATCCTTGCTCAATTCTTACAATACTGGAGAGGCTGACATTGAGCATCGTATTTAATAACACAACACCATCCACCCCCAACTCTCATATCCCTGGTCCTTCTTCTGCTTACACTTCCCTTTTTTTGTATCAAATTATGCTATAACTTTTTATTATACTGTGTAATTATTTATGATGTTGATTGATTTATTGTCTGTTTTTCCCCATTTCTTCCTGAAAGCAAAAATCTTTGCTTGGGACCTGCTGTAGCAATAGAGCATAAAACAGTGTCTTCTGCACAATAATGGATCATTGTATATTTGTGAAATGAATTATTGATCATATGATTGGCAAGTGACATTGAAAAGTATATTTTTAAGTTTAGAAGACCAAGGAAAAACCTCCTCTCATCCCCCTGAGCTGTTGGCTGTGGACTCTAGACTCAAGACTGCAGAAACACCCCCTTCTATTTCTTGATGTTGAGGATGGCATGAGCAGGACATAATTGGGGAGAATTTGGGTGTCCTGGGCAGCTCTGTTATCATAATAGGTTTGAAATACAGATGAGCATTTCAGAGTTCTTTGATGAAGGACCTCATCCTCAAATTGAGAACAAGTTTCTATGGCTATTGCTTCTGCTGCTCTTACTACAACCTGAGCCTTTTCTTGCCAACTTCTCCCTTTGATTGGAGGTCTCAGAAAACAGATGCTCACAGCTATGTATAAATTTTAGGACATGTTCTATAGCCCAGCTCAATCCATCCTTCAATATCAGGGTAAGAGGTAATTGTGGGAAGAAGATTCCTTAGGGTAGACTCTTTGGAAGATACACGAAAGCCTGGAGGTATGGGGAACTGGGAGATTTCTGAGCAAGTTTTGAACTCTTTAGTGAACTTGAGAGTTGTTACTCATCCCATTTGGTGTGTGGGTAATGGGGTGGAGGGAGAGGCACAGCTGGTTTGTGCTGAGTCACAAGCTTGTATTTGTACTTTGCCTGGCATGGAGGAATCCAAGGTTGCTTCACAATGACTTGGTTAAAATTAGCACTGTCAGAGAGCTCCTTAAGAGTCTTCTGAAAAGTCTTCTACAATAAATCAACCTTCCTGTTGGGGTTTAGTCACTCCCCTTTCTTCTTTCTTTAACTGGAAATGGTTTCAATGGGAAGATAAGCTAGTAATATCTTTGTCATTTCTGAAGGCATATGATATTACGGGGCAGGGTGGTAAGGTTGAAAAGATCAGATAATAGTAAAGGATCAAAGTGCTGGCCATACCACTAATCTGTGTGACCTGTGCTGTGTGATCTTATGCAAGTTCCATAACTTCCCTGAATTTCATAAGTTCCATAAATAAAAAGCACATGTACCTTGCCAAGAGGTATTAGGTGTATGATTAAGTAGAATAATGTATTCTAAGCACAGTTTTTTGCACATATAGGTCTCAATAAGTGGGAACAGGAAATATATAATGTTCAATGCTTTCCATATATCCTTCAAATTAACATATCTCAAAACATGTTCATCACTCTTTGCTAGACTATTCAAAGAAGACTACTGATCCTTGATTCATTCATTCATTCACTCATTCCTTCTTTCCTTTCTTCCTTCCTCCTTTCCTTTTCCTTTTCCTCTCCTTCATACTGGAAATTGAACCCAGGGGTGCTCAACCACTGAGCTATATCCTTAGTCCTTTTTGTATTTTATTTATAGACAGGGTCTTGCTAAATTGCTTAGGGCCTCACTAAGTTGCTGAGGCTGGCATTGAACTCATGATCCTCCTGCATCATCCTCTTCAGCTGCTGGGATTACAGGCGTACTGTCCATACCCAACTCCTTGATTTCTTTGTAGCTCTTGGGGAGCCACTGTTAATTTGACTTTTTGAGGGCTGATCTTTTCTTCTCAGTTACCAATATTTCTACTCTGGTTCTTCCCTTTTCACCATCAGACATGGAATATTCTACCAGGGTTGTTTTTAACATTTGCCTTATCTCAAGGACTTGGGAGTTCACTTACCGAAGTGGTTCATAGCCCTTGGTTAGGATGTTGCCTATGTATTCCATCTTATTGTGCTTACTATGTTGGTGATTTATCAGGATATAGTATAGTACTGTGTGTCCTTAAAGGGCAGTGACTTGATTACTCAATTCTGCACCCCAACCCTTTGCCACAGGCAAGCACAGAGTAGATGCCCTGTAAGGACCAAATGGAATTGAAGTATGTGGAAAGTTGTGATCAGTGTCCTAAGGGTGTATTAAATAGTATTTGTCACTCTCTACAGTTACCCTCTTCATTTGTACATGTATATGTCATTTCTGCTTGCATTATTGTCCATTTTACTCCTGTATTGTGTCACACAGGGGTTGCCTAGACAGCTCATCGTTCCCCAAATCATCCCCAAGAGAACTGTGCTCTTCTTTTTCATGGTTGTGTCTCCAGCACAAAATCTCGTGCTTCTGGTGACCATCTTTGACAAATGAGGGAGACACCTGTGTGAAAATAAAGCCAAAACAGAAAAGGAAAGCAGAGAAATGAAGAAGAGGCAGAGTACTGCCATTGGTCAAACCCTCAGATCCTGTCATGGCTGCAGCCAGCATACCTGCTTGGACATCCTATTTTTGAGCTAATAAAGTCTCATTGTTGGTAAAGTTAATTTGACTAGGGATTCTGCCATTTGTAATCAAAAGGGATCTGACTAATACATCCTCTTTCCACTACCTCATAATGCTCTAGGAAAAAATAAAAAGAACTTTTCATCAGCAAAAGGTTATAAATTCTAGTATCAAAGTTTCCATGTGCTTATCTTTTCCTGCCTTGATCAATTCAGAAATGCAGAGATAATGATGCCACTGGAGACAGAACACCTTAATAATGGGCTAAAGAGCACCTGAGGTGGTACTGAGGGTTGTTCCTTTAAATCAAAGATGTGACATTTGAGCTGACACCTGAATGATGAGAAGCAGCCAGGCATGTGCTCATCTAGAGACAGCAAGTACAAAGGCCCAGAGATAGGAAAGAGCTCAGTATTGGTTTGAAATGTACAGAAAGTCCATGTGACTAGAGCTGGGAAAGAAGAGGAGATGGGATAAGAGTAGAGGCAGGCAAGGGTCGTTTGAATTTTTTCAGAGAAGGCATGAATTGGGGCACTATGAGCAGTCTGAGCATCTAGCCCTGTCTCGCATAGGATGGGAATAAAAATGGGCAGCCACAAAGACAGCAAAGAAGGCCTGAATTCATGTTCTAACCTCACAGGGTAGCTTATCCTGCTGGCACTGTGGCTCAGTGTAGCTGTACGGGATGCTGTCTGCAAAGCTGTTCAGCAGTTCACTTGCTGTACTACCAACCTAGAAAAGTCAGTGAATCATCCTTCTGTTTTGATCATATAGTTAAATATATTCTGTTTGATCCTTTAGGAAGTTAGTGGAGCTGAAAATAAATGGCTCAAGTTTGGGAAATAAATTAACCTCTCACATTAACTAGGGCTTAATTTAGCAATTGTCTCCTCCTTGCCCTGGATGGGCCTAGAGTATGCCCTATCTCTGTGTGACTACCTTACTCAGAATTTTGCCTGGTTTCCAAAGGATGGTACCATAAATATGAACTCACAATATTACTAAATTTGGTACTATGAAGCTCATGATACTGCAAAAAATGGTGATGATTTAATAGAATGTAATAGATATGTATTTTTCTTTTCAAGTTATGGGACATATTCTCACAAAAATACCTTCAAATCATGTTTATTCTTCCACACTCAAAGCATTCCTAAATCTTTAATATGCATATGTTCCAAATAAGGAAAGTGCCACTTAGGAAAATGTGGCAAGGCAATTTAATTTATCTCAATTCAACACACATATATGGAATGTTTGATATGGATCTGTAGTCTAAAAAGAAGAGTGTGCTTCTTGTATACAGAATGAGTGGATGGCTGCAAGAAACAAAGCAGGACATACTACTAAGAAACACTTGTATTCCTATGGGTAAGTGAAAATACTAGCATGAGCTACAGAAGTGACTAGACTATTTAGGAACCAAACTATCAGGACTTGGTGACAGATTAGATGTTGGGTCAATAGAGACAAACAAGGGATCAAATGTGTAGTTTTGGAGTCAACTGTGGGTAGCAGAGTAAATGGTAGTGCTCTAGAAAGAGTTGAGAATGTTCAAGGAAGTCTGGAAGATGAGACCTCATGAACATCTGGAAGGCAGATCTAGAACTGAGCATCAAGTTCAGTTCAGAAGATGAAGATGCAGTTTTTGAAGTCACCCCACTAAAGATGATTGCTAAAGCCATGGAAATTGACAAACTCATGCAAGAGGGGAATGTAGACAGAGAAGAGAGGCCCACAAATTGAGGCTTTTTCCCTGTGCAGGCCACCTTGGAGCAACTTGCCATAACTTTCCCTGTGAGTGTGATTTGAACCATTGGGTGCATGGTAATGAAGGATTCGAGCCTTAATCTTTGGAACAGGGAAACTTTGGATAACACTCAAGCTTTGCCACTTGAAGCACATTTGATGTCTCAGCTATGGGACTGATATGTTTAGAGTAAATGTTACTTCCACTCAGGATGTTAGTTAGGAATCCCTAATTAAGTTTCCTTTCTGTGAGAAAATATAGTAATGGAACATTTTCACATGTGGGAGGTGATTTCTTGGAAAGATTATTTGGGGCACAGCCAACAGCAAAAGCAGCTATTGACACCCTGAATTATAGACTTAAAATGAAGAGGAATGATAACAGAAGTCATGTGCCATTTTTTAATTCCATGAGAAGATTGGCTAATTGCTCTGGTTGCTTGATGTTTGTAGGTTTTGTCTCTCCAATGAATTTTGAGCTCTTTTGAAATGTGGGCTCTACCTCATATATTTTGAATCTCCCAACAGTGTCTCATATAGTGCTGAACTATTGTAGCATACACTCAAATATCTCTTATGGAAAAATAAAAAACTACGTCACAACAAATAGAATTATAAGACTAGATACAATGATCCTTGAAACACCGTCAAGTCTATTCATATGCCTCTGTGCAAGATTGCAATCAAGCTGTTCCCATAAATATTGACTTTCTTCTTGTAAATCACAAGATACATTTCTTAGGCTGAAGGAAAAAGCATGTGGAAACCATAGCTTAAAGGACTCTTTTCAGCTGGAAGTCAGAAAGATGTAAGGAATTGGTAATAAGAGGGATGGGAAAGGCTATATGTAAGACTCACTCAAAGGAACTTGATAATAACATTTCATATAATACGTATCTTACCAACGTTGTCACTAAAACGGTTGGGCCACTTAGTTGCTACTAAGTGGCAAATATTTATTATTTCATTTTTTAGTATTAAAAAATGCAGTAAGATGGAACTTTTACATACCTAAGAGTATATATTATACAACTTCTGCATAGAAGCAGTGATGAAAGTTGTAACCCAATTCATTTTTATGTCTTATTAATTCCCTTTAGGACCTTTTAAGACAAAATGTCATGGTCTATGGAGTTTACCTTTGATATGAGCATTACTTTTTGATTTGGCAGATTGATATTAACTTATTCTCAAGAGTTTGTATATACTTGCTACCATACTAGGAATTTTATGTAGATTATTATTATTATTTCCTTTAATGGTTGAAAATCTGGAATAGGTCTTCTCATTTGTTTTTTAGTGTTTGGGGGTTTCACACCAAGGATTGAACCCAGCCATACTGGGTTCACTGAACCATACTCCCAGCCCTTTTTATTATTTATTTTGAGATGGGGGTCTCACTAAGTTGCTGAGGCTGGCTTTGAACTTATGATCCTCCTGCCTCAGCCTCCTAAGCCACTGAGATTACACTGTGCCCTGGCCACTGTGCCCAGGTCATTTGTATTTTTACAGATAAAAGGGAAATTCAATAATTTGAGGGAACACAAGAAGGCAGTAGCAGAGCTAGGTCTCTCCGGGGCTGAATCTCAAATCCATGCCCTTAAGAACTAGGTTATACTGCTTACAGAGTATATTAACTACATTAAAATTAATGTCAATTCTTTTGTATATGCAACTAGGAGGTCATGGAATTTTTCCAAGAACTGTTTAAACTTTTGTCTACAGATACGGGGTAGAGAGTAGAACACAGTAAGAGAACTTGGAGCACAATTCTTTGCTGTTGCTCTCACTCCATTCCTTCAGTTCTGCCTTTCTCTGTTGTTAAACCATTGAACAGTAGTAATAAAACTCTGGCAGAGTTGACATCACAACAGGTATCCCCACGTACCTTCTCTGTTATACAATCTTTTGAATTCTATGAAATCATGTAAAGGACTATATGATTCAATGTTGCTAAAGTGAAAACGCTCACCAATGTAGAATTGTCCTCTTTTAAGAAAAAGCCTACATAAATTAACTTGAATAATCTTTGACTTGCTTTGTGGGGATATGTCAAATGACTTTCTGCAGAGGCTACATAAAAGAGAATAAACCATTATCATCATTTCATATCAATCATTAATCAGATTCATAGTATATGCCAGACATGTTATATCCATTATTTTAATTGATTACAGAAAAAAACTCTTTAAGGCAGGGATTTTTATGCTGATTTTATAAAATAGAAAACTGATATTCTGGCCATCCATCTCACAAGTAGCAGATCTGTGATTTAAACCATCTATGCTTGATTTTAACCCTATAGTTTTGCATTGTTATTCTTATATTTTATTGTCACAAAAATTTAAACATGAAATATTGGTGCAGAAAAGAACATTACCTACTTTCATATGCCCATCAACAAGATAAAACAAAATTAACATTCTGCCAACATGTCCTTAAATTCCCCCTCCTCCATTTTATTTTTTTTTAATTTAAATTTTGAAATAATTATACATTCATAGTGTTGCAAAGAAATATATATGAAAGTCCTGTACATGCTATAAGGACCCAGGATGGAAGACCCAGGTGGAAGCTCCAGTATTAATACTTCCAGTATTAACATCTTATACAACCTTGATACAATATCACAACCATTGATAAAATCCTAGCTTCTTCGAATTTATCCAGTTATATATAAATTCATATGTGTGTATTTGCATGTGTTTGTAGTTCTATATAATTTCATGTGTAGTCTTGTGTAATCTCTACCACAGTTAACATATTCTACTATATACAGGAATCTCCTGCTACTCCCTTATAACCATTTGTCCCCACTCTTTTCTCCCTGATTCCTAGCAACTAGTTTGTTGTCTATATAATTATGTTATTTCACAATATTGTGAAATAATGATATAGACATAATTATACAGAAAACAGGGGAAATATATAGTATATAACATTTTGAGATTGGCTTTGTTTTGCTAATCAACGTAATTTCCTTGAGGTACATCCAAGTAGTTGTATGCCATGGCATAGATGTACCACAGTACATTTCCCCAATGAAGGACACTTGGATATATAACAATTTTAGAAATAAGTCTATTTCTCTGAGATAAAAATGTCCAAGAGTGCAATGGATGTATTGTATGGTAAGTCTATTTTTAGGTTTGAAAGGCACTGCTGAACTATTTTTCTGAGTGGTTTTACATTCTTGCTCTTTCTAATTTATATTTTTTAAGATTATGTGAGAAATCCCTCACTTCTTTTGAATTCCCATTGTTATCATTGTCTATTTTTTTACTGAGCTTTTTGACTTTTTTCTTGATGATTTGTTGGAGTTCTTTATTTATTGGCAATACTAACCTTTTTTGTTATAGTCAAACCAATTTGTGTACTGTTGAGATCATTTGTTCATGGTTTCTTTTTTATGTACATGTTTTAGATTTTAATGTGGTCATATATTTCTTTATGGATAGCAACTCCTGTAAGAACCCTTTTGACATTTTTTCAAGTCTTGTGCTGAACTCTTTTATGTTTAAATATCACCCTGTGCTACCCTCATTATTTCACTTTTCATTCTGCGGTGTAACCACAAGTATACTTCCCTATACCCCCCACTCTGCTTTAGACTCCATGAGAGAAAAGATAGTGCCTATCTGTTAATGGGTGTGTCCCTCAGTATAGTGCCTGGTCTACGGTAAGTGGCCAGTGACCCTTTATTGCATGTGAGGATGAGGGAGATGCACTTCAAAGAAGCATACATAAGATCTCACAAAATATAACAACATTAATGTTCTTAGTCCAAAAGCAAACTCTCTTAGGATCCATGCCTCCCTCATGTGAGAATGATTTGACAGTTTTATATGTTGAACTACTTAGAATTGAATAGACATTCTGGGAGCTACAGGCTACAGTGCACAGTGTTATACTCAAAGTAGTGGGTGCCTTGGTAATAGAAGGGGTTGGTTAAGCATAAGAGAGTGAAAGAAAGCCAAAGTCAAATTCCCAGAGACAGCATGTATGAACAACATGCTTGGGTGTCAAGGACTACATGAAAATAATACTGAAATACAAGTAGAGAGGGAGTTGTCTTCTTTCTCTTCCTCTTCTTCCTCCTTCTCCTCCTCCATTTGAGGAAGTAGAGAAGTTTGCTGATTGTTTTGAAAAAGTTCTGATCCAAAATGGTTTAACTATTTGGTAACATGTATTCCCTCTCTCATCATAGACACAGACACATGATCAATCCAAAAGAGAAGGGTCAGAATTTTTCACAAAATTCCATATTACTCCTTATTTCAAATGAAATAATCACAAATAATCCTTTCAGACTCATTGTAACTAAGAAAAATTGTCCTGATGGTGAGTGAGGAGAAAATAGGTCCTCCTTTTCTGGTCAGTTTTGGCTGGTTCTGGAATTTGCTATCATGAAACAGAAAGCCTTTTTTAAATTAGAGAACTGAGGGCTGAGGTTGTAGCTCAGTGGTAGACCACTTGCCTAGCACGTGTGAGGCACTGGGTTCGATTCTCAGAACCACATAAAAATAAATAAATAAAATAAAAGTATTGTGTCCATCTACAACTAAAAATATTTTTAAAAATTAGAGAGCTGAAAGACTAATTTTATGTCCTGGTAATCTGTGGGGCCTGAAATCCATTAACCCCAGATGCTGCCTGTAGCAAAGTATGCTCATAACATTGCAACTTAGAACTAAAAGGGAAATGAAAGGCAAATGAGAAGACAGTTAACATGCTTTGACAGGCTTTAGTAAACTTGAAGCAATTGTCCAGAAGTAAACTATCATTTAGAACTTATTGTAAATGATAGGAAGTTAAATTATCTTGGGTGATACATGCTGTTCAAAAAGTAAAGTGTGAATATTCTAGTCAGTCCGGGTTGGTAAAAACAAAACAACATAGATGTGCTGACTTAAAAAACCAGACATTTATTTCTCATATTTCCAAAGGCTGGACACCAAAATTTATGATGCCTGTGTGATCAGGTTCTGGTAAGGGGTTCCTTCCTGTTTGAAACTGGCCACCTTCCTGTTGTACCTTCATGTGGCAAAGAGGAAACTCTTGTGTCTCTTCCTCTTCTTATGCTGGCACCCATCCCAACATGGGGTTTCCACTGTCTTGAATGCATCTAATACTAATTACCTCTGAATCAGCTTACCCCCTAACACCATCACACTGGAGGTTAGCACTTTAACATATGAACTTAGGGAGGAGGTAAATATTTAGTTCATAACAATGAGGGAGGCTCAGACCAAAGGTGCATTCAGAATCTAAGTCTTGGGTTCCTTAGTTTTCAACATAATGCTGCTCTTTTTTTCCTTTTTTCATTATTTTTTGCCTATGTGATCTTTGATGGCACTACATAGTTCAGGTTAGCATTAAAAAAGAACTGCCAAATTTTATACTCCCTTGCTATTCCTCTCTTTTTCTCTCTTCCTTTCACCCTTGTTTTTCCTTCTTGTTTTGGTTGGGTAATTTAGAGATAATTTGTTTCAGTAAAAAGAACATTTATCTAGAAGCCAGGATATCTGTGTGTTCAAGACTTTGCCACTAATTGACTACATGGACTTGGGCATATTCCTTTAGCTTTGTAGAAATCAGTGTTCCTGTGTATACAAAGAGAGGCTTGGACAAGGATCTCTAAAGTTCCTTCTGATTTTGCTCATATTGGATTCATTGAAATATGATCATTACTAAATTGGATATTGATGTGATGCCTGAACAGCAAGCAGCATGTAATGATTCTAACTGAAGCAGCTTTATAAAAGCATCCATTTTGTCAGAAAATAGTTTGTTCTGTCTGCTTTGTTTTTGTATTTCTCTTAATATTGTCTTTGTCAACATCAGGAATGGGAATCTATAAGCAGCATGATGCACTCTGACTCATTGCTGTCCACTTCTGTAGGTAGCCTATCAGAATGCACATCCTTTCTTTGCATCATCATCCTGATGCCTCTGCAAGCTTCTGATCATTCTGAAGCCTGTTTCTTCTGTGATTGAGTCTCACCATACCAGAGATTGAAAGTAGGATTATTTCACTTGGCAACTCCATTCAATTGGTAAAGGATACCAGGACTCTATTTTAGAAATATTTTGAGAACTGTTTGGCCACTATGAACTAGAAGCGTCAGACTGGCACACATTTCAGGAATTTGCCATCCCAAACCTGGATAGTGAGATATTTCCAGTCATCTCTTGCTGTCTTTACAACAAACTCAGTGAGGCTGATGAAGCAGATGCTCTACAGTCAACAGGCCTCCCAAAGCTCTGCATGCACCTTTGCACAATTCCAGCTTGACCAGTTGAAGAAAACTACCCAAACATTGCAGAATTGCTTTCTGTTAAAATGTTGCAGCTTCTTATGATCCAGGACAAAGATTTATGTATAGAGGTATTTACTGTGAAATGGGTAAGAACTAAGTGTGATGAGTGAAGATACTAGAACCATGAAGACCTTGGAGAAGCCAAGATAGGTCATCATTTAAATTTATCTACCATTTGTTTTATGCATACTATATGTCAGGCATTGTAAAAGGTACTTCATATCTTATCCCATGAAAATTCTATTATAAGAAGTGCAAAGAGATTTAAGTAGTTTTCTAACATCCTCATGGCAAGGAATACATATTTTCACCTCTCTGAAGAAAGTGTAAGGAAATTATTAACGGTGATGAAGAGATGACCCATCATCCTGAACCCTAGAGGATTTGGGATTCCTCAACTATAGGTTCCTTCTGACAATGAATAATGACAAGACACAAGCTTCTGTTGAAGCTTTAGGAGATCAATAAATAACACCCCTTCATCTCCCCATTTGAGTCTTGAACAAAATGAGACACAGTATAGTGGTTTATGGAGATGAAAATATCACATCAATTTCTGATTTCTGATAAAGCTATTTGGAAATAATGGCTAAGGTCTGTGGCCAAGCAAACAATATGAGTTTCTTCAAGGAAACAGATGACAAGAGTGACAAAGCAGCTCAGGTCATCATGCCCAGCTCCTTCTTGTACATTTCTGTCTGCTACTGATGATAGGGCTCTTAAGTTGGATTCTCCTTGAAATTAACCCTGAGATAAGATTTGAGTTTAAGTGATTTACTTGGGTAGTGATTCCACAAAGCACCATAAATTGAGTAGGGAAGTGAAATGGGAAGAAAGGGATGTAAATCAATTCAAAGTACATTAATGAGAGGTTACAACTGTAGGCAACTGGAGCTCAATCATCCTGGGCTACTAGGAGTTTTGCAGAACATCCTTCAGAGTTGAAAACAGCTGGAATGGTTATTTGTTAATTGCTATCAGTTATTGGTTAAGGGCTGTTCCTTGGAATGTCAACCCCTGGCAATTATGCCAAATCTCCAGCTTGCCTCATGTTCAGCTGAGCAAGCTCCCAGGGCCAGAGAGCACTCTTGCAAGCAGAAATTGCAGATGCATTCAGTAGAAATCTGTCTCTATATACAGGAACAGATGTTGCCACGGGGTTGAAGGTGGGGTATAGCTAGTGTTTGCTTTGGGCCCTGAAACCACACAGTGAATTTTCTAAGATTAACTGACTATCTTTGTAGAAGTTTCTCTACTACTGTCCTCCACTCCACTGCAAAAAATCTCCCAAGGTTGTTTTCTTTTAATTTTAATAATATAATAATTATTTCCCCCTTCTTTCTTTATTTTGTTTTAACAAATACATGAACAAACAGACAAACAAAAGTTCCAAGAGGAACTCAGAAACAGTAGTGAGATCTTGGCCTTATTAAAGCTTTGGAAAGTATTAGTGAGATTGGAAGCTGTCTGTATGCTGTCAATCCAATTGATTGTAAAGAAAAAGGCAGAGATAAGTATAGCCTGTGCCATGGATTCCTTGGTCCTGTGGTCTGGGGAAACTGAGAAGCAAGGCAGCATGTAAGGTTGTAATCTTTGGAGAATGGAAGAAGGAGCAAGACAAGACCAGGAAGTTGGCCTAATGTACAGTGTGTGAGGTAGCTGCAAAATGATGGTCAGAGGAAGATTCATAGAAACAAGATGGGTCTGAAAGGACTGGAAGGGTATTTGTGTGAAAAGCAATAGCTGCTCTGGGGGCACAAATGGATGGATCATCTGGTCAAGCGCCCTTTTTTTTTCTGGATCTCCCTGTTTGCCCATTAGCTGCTTGGTGTCCAGGAGAACAGTAGGAGGTAAAGGTGGGGAGCTCTGTCAGCAGGAGCCCTGAGAGTAGGACTCTAAGAGAACTGATGATTGATTTATAATTAGTGAATGGAGTTTGTCAAAGGCAAATGAAAATTTTCCATGGCTTCTTGTATTTTCTTTATTTTTCAGGCCTGGGAAAGGAGGAATTATCTCAGTGGTGGCCTTGCTCTCATTAATGAGGCATTAGCTCACCTGGCTCAAGCACAGTACAAATAATACTAACAGGATAGCAGTGAGAGCCTTCCCTCAGGGTTGGTCTAGATTTAATCCTGGGGTAGAGACATGTTGTTTCCATTAAGGTGTTTCTTCCTGGAGTCTTATCTTTGCACCAGAAACAAAAAAAAAATGCTGTTGAACTCTTCCAATCATTAAGGATGGGCAAAACTGGTCAAATCATATTATTTTAGGGCTGATTTTAAATGCTTCTTGTTCAACCTGGTAGATATTTTGTTTCCTTTTTTCTTTCTGCCTTGTTCATTGTTGTGTAATTTAGTTCATCATATTAGTAATTTAGTTCATCATATTTTCACAGGTCTAACAGTAACCCAACTATAATTGGGGCTTCTAAATAGTAGCGGCCTTTTCTGCTGAGGTGCAAGAGAAGAAAAATATAACAAGGTCCTGCTCCTAAAAGAGGAATGGTGTTGTTAATGATGCTGTGGTCTGGTTGCAAATGGCTTTGAGATGAAACTGTGTTTGCTGTTGATTGCTGTGGAATCATATCCTGAGTTTGAATGAGCTGTATTTGCTAGCAGCATCTTGTCTCTTCGTATCAGAACAATACAAGAGCAAAAGTTGGCTTTGAGGAAATGTCAGGGCCAAATGCTGTGTGGAACCTGAGGAATGGTCAGAGTACTCTCTTGTAGCTTCCTGTTCAGTGTTCTTTAGGGAGCTAATTTTCCCTGAAAATGGCCTTAGAACTATCCACAGTCTTCCCCCAAACCCATTGCCATTTTGAATGGGGACTTTAGAGTGAGGCAGAACAGAACCTGGGAGTAAGAATTCAAATGTAACATCTCTGCAGTTACATAATCCATGACAACATAGCTGTCCATAGGAGTCTCTTGGGAATCTATTAAAATGTGGATTTCTGGGCAGTTTTGCCAATGTCTTGGGTCAGTGGGTTTTCGGTAGGGCTTGGGAATCTGTGTTCTTGAACCTGCTCCTTGGTCCACTTGTATCGATCCTTTAATTTAAGTCAAATAATGATATGTTTATAGAAATCTCTAATTGTATTTCAGTTATATTTTTCTTTTCTTTATATGAATAACTGACTCGTTGATTAATATGCCTTTAGAGCCCAAGTCTCTGAAGTCAGTGTTCTGTTCTCAGATCTGCCTCTGATTTGAAGAGTGACCTTTAACATATCTATGATTCAGTCTTTCCCTGTCTCCCATGTGGACTTCACCACCCTTGTTTAGCATGCTGTATGCAAAAGGAAAATGATTGTGAAAAGTTCAAAATGTAAATTGCCATGGAAACATGGTGTCAGTAAAACATGTATGCTCAGCAGATGAAGAGGAAGACAGGTGGGGGAAGGGGATAAAACCATCCATTCATCAACCTTGGAGTAATTAATCTCCGCTTGTCATCTTAAATTGAATGATTTAAAAGGAATTATAGATTTGTGGTCAGAGTATTTCTGGGTTAGTATTACTTATGTCAAATCTGAACTATTTTACAAAATGGTATTTCTCCTGGGTTGTATACAAAGACCACTCTTCAAGAGAGTGATTCTATTTACTTAAGTACCTAGGATGTCACTCCCCTTTAGTCCTTTTTCCAGTAAGTTGGAGGGAGCTGTTCTGTCAGGATGTGTATTGGACATTTATTTATCCATTTATTTTTATTTATTTTTTAAAATAATGTTATTATATTTTTATACCTTTATTTTATTTGTTTATATTTATGTGGTGCTGAGGATTGAACCCAGTGCCTCACGCATGTTGGGCAAGTGCTCTACCACTGAGCTACAGCCCCAGCCCCTTATTTATCCATTTAAATCAAGGAATTGTCCCTGAGTAACTTGTGAGATAGAGTATTATTCTGGGTGTTTCAGAACATATAGATGTGAGGAATATGCAGTTCCTGATTTGATAAGTATATAGTAATGGTTGCAAAGTGTGGTATAAAGGTACATTATTAGTTGTTTCTGATATAAGTAAAAATGATTGCCATGGTGATTCAGAGCACAGAAGGTGCCTGAATGTAGGGAGAATGAACAAATCATTCACAGTGGGAAATGAGATGTGAGATAGACTTTGAGAAACACATACGATTTGACTATACACAAGCATGCCCACTACAGAGAACAGCTGGGGCAATGGCCTGGCAGTAAACATAGCCAAGTTATGTGTGAAATTGTCATCAAAATCTGAAATTCCTTCAGATTGTCATGGAACAGGACTAATTTCCTCTTTGTGGAAACAAGTTGGGGGTTTATTTTGATATTTAGTCATCTAAGGATTTGTTAGATATCTGGGCATGCCAACAACTCTATTCCATGGAAAGAGCCTGGGATCCTAAGGCTTTTGAGCTGTGATAGTAAACAAGTAGCAGAAATTCTGTTGAGTTAAGGAGCCAATTGTGGGGCACTGGGACATGTTACTGAAACATGGAAGCCAAAAAGTTTAGAAAAGCCAGACACACTGCTGACTTGACAGTATAAATGAAAAAAAAAGCTTGGGCTTTGGAATCAGATCAACCTGGATTCCAACTCTGATTCTCAACACCCATGTTATCCTAGGCACAATTTTATCACTAAATAGTGTTATTTAGTGCCTATGTTATCTAGCTAATACACTATAAATGTTCAATAAATTAACTGTCTGGGTCATGTTTCTAGAGACCAAACTTCAGAAAGGGGTGCTAGATGCTTGCCTGGGTTTCTACAAAGCCAACGTGTATTTCTTTTTCTATTTTACAGCATATTATGACTTCTTCAAATCTCAGCTCTTTCCTTTACTTTAGCCAGGATCAGGATGCCTCCATAAAAGTTGCTCACCTAGAAGAAAGAAAGGTCAGCCCCTCAGAACTTGCAGTGGATTTCCTCTGTAGATGTCAGACTTATTTGGGGCTTTAAGCTGCTGCTCCCATTTTGGCACACTTTGGCTCCAACTTGGACTGTCTAATCTTGTTGGTTTTACTCTATCTTCCTGAGAGCTTTTCCATAGTCATATGAAGTTCCCAATGCTGCTTCTAGGCTAAGCTACCTTAAAGTCTTTTTAAAATGTACTCTGGTCTTTGAATGTGGCAGATCTTGCCAGCCAATTTAAAGGGCTGCTATTGCCAGTCAAAAGTAACCAACTTGATCATGAGTGAGACCCTTGGGTGGCAGCTTGGGGCCAGCTTGAGTATTAGCTGACTTGAGATAGACTCCTGAACCTGACAGTTGATGCCCTTAGGCAAAGGTAGGAAGACCTGTGGTTCATAGCTTGATCTTGTCTTCACACACTATGAATAAATCAGTAGTCCAGAATAGCTCCCTCAGGCCAGCCTGATAATCTTGGCCTGCCTTGGGCTGGCAGTGGGAGCTTCTAAGCAGTTTCTAGATTCCATGACAAGTTGGAAAACTGGTGGTATAAAAGCTGTATATATAATAACTGAATTTTGTTTAACCCAGTGTTCCCCAGACCCATTAGGTTATGGTACTCCTGCTCATGTGCGAGCTGATTCACATACATGACTACCAAATGTCTATTGGTGTATTCATATATTATTTTCCTTTCACTTTGATAAAATGTCCTAATTGGATCATAGTAAACATACTGTGAGATAGATTTATTATCTCCATTTTATTGATGCTGAAAATGCAGTTCAAAAAGCTCACAGGACTGGTCCAGCAGCACCTACTTAGCAAATTGCAGAGTTGTACATACCAACTGAAAATCCTGCTGCTCTTCCTCCACAGTCACTGTCCCTGAAGGCTTAAGTGCTGACCTTAGCCTTGTCATAAAAATGTCATGCTAGCACAATTTGGGAAGCAATCTTCCATAGGTTGTTCATGGCAATCAGAAGCCCACACTGTCTTCCTGAATTTTATGGCAGGGATGCACTGTACTTTCAGACCTAGTTGAACTGAGGCCACAAAAAACCTTGGGAAGTCTCCACTGGTATGTCATTCAGTCTCACACCTGGGAGCTTGCCATGGATCTGCTGTCACCTCTGTGGGTTTGGGGAAATTCTGAAATGGGTGGAGCACAGATCATGGCATAATTACCAGCTGTTTCATCTGGGGACTATGTCAGCTTCTTCTACACCCGCTCATGAGCCTCCCACTTGGGGTGGGAACCACTGTAGAGGGTTTTGTAGTGCTGATTGTTATCTCCAGGATCTAGTGACCAGGAAAATGACACACAAAACCTTTTTTTCTTGAGAATTTGGTATCTCTAAGTCACAGAGGAAAGCCACATAATGACAGAAGTTTAGTAAACCACATCAAACCTAGCTGCCCACAGTTTTCTTTAGTTAAATTCCTAGAATAGCATTGAGTATAGCTGAACAGACATGGGTTCAGATTTCAGTACCTAGCTGTGTACTTCTCTGAGCCTCAGTTTCATCATTTATAAAATAGGGATAATAATTCTTGCTCATTTTTCATAGTGTCATTGTAAGTATTAAGTGAGTTAATTGATAGACTATAAGTGTATCTGATGAGCATTCCGAGGCAGCATTTGAATTAAAACTTTGAAATAAAAAAATTGGTTCAACTGAAGGCAGATGTTATGAATAGTTTGTCATTAATCCCACACTTCAACATCTGTAATGGCACTTCAAGATCCAACATCAGGCCAACTGTGACTCACAAGTTAATGCAGAATAACAACAGTCCCTGTGAGCTTTTAGTCTGAGAGTCAGAATCCTGGAGAAAGAATAGCTTCCACAGTACATGGCAGCTCTGGTCCTAGTGACTTGAAGTAGCAGCAAATGTTCTAACTCTTTAGGTTACCAGTTTAAAAAATAAAATATAACAAAAAACGCATTCACAGCATAGACAGGAAAATTAAGGAACCACAGAACGAACGATCTGTGTCCAACTCCAATGTGACACAAATAATAAATGATAAAAGTGAGATTCTAACTTCAATCTCTTATATGATGATAATGTTCTGATTTGACATACTCATTGAGTAATATTTTTTAAAGTATAAAAATCAATGAAGAAAAAGAACATTCGTAGTTTTACTGCATAGACATATGCACCATTACCATTTTGGTGACTAACTTCCTTTCTGTCTTTTCTCTATGTGTTGTATTTCACTTCCTGGGAAAAATATTAAATGTTAAGCCTTCTGACATCATGGTCAGTGCTTTCTCTAGCATACCAGGATGGCTTTTTAATCAGCATCCTTATTTGATATTTGATAAACAACATTTACATTTTAAATTATCTAAACTAATTACAGATGCCAGTGAGCCCCCAAACATATATGGCTCATTAAGAAGACAGATATAATAATGAAATCATGAATAAATTAGATCACCAGGATGGCCTAGATCAGAGAGCCAAGCATAACTCCATTCCTGCTCTCTATCTGAAACACAGCCTCCATGCCTGAGCTCATCCCAGCCCAAATAGGGAGCAGAAAATGGAAAGGCCACAGGAGATACTTCTGACAGTCCTGTTAATGCCAGGAATGCAATGCCTGGGCCGTAGGCATTTTGATTCAGCTTCTGTTCTATCTTCCAAGGCCGAATTACTAGAACTCCAGCTGCAGCCTGCACTCCAGCTCCCTGATCTCTTCCAACTCACAATCTTGTTATCATCAGTCTGATTCAGGTCCATTAGTGAGAAGGGAGGGTGCACTGGTAGGGATGTGGCCAAGGGTAACTGAGATCGGTCAGAATGTCCTTTGAGTACATTCTGTTTTAATGGAGGTGCTGCTATACCATTCTGTGTTCTGAGGAGAGAGTAGAACTCCCTCTCATCCCAACTCCCTTAGTTAAGATGAGCTAAGAACTTTCCCCAAGGGTTTTCCTAACAAGGCATGCAGATTCTCTGTGCCTCACTGGCTGGCCATAATTCCGTGGGGAGGCAGGAACTAACTGTACTGTCCAACCCAACTTGTATAATAGGAAACAAATGGGATGGGGAGCCAGGCAGCCTCTTTGTTACACAGCACCTTGGTGAGGCAGCCATCTATTTTTAGAAGAGGAGAAATGAAAAGATAGCAACTTACTCTTTGGGGATCGGCAGGTAGAATAACGATCTGCCAAACTTTAACATTCAAGATTTTTAGCTGGGCTGCAAATGAAACTTTTTGCCTGCCTCAGTGCAGTGCTGCTAGCATAATTGCACATCCCTGGGCAACCAAAACGTGAACACTGGGAAAAGGAGACATAGGACTTTGTGTCACAGACCTGAGGGCTAAGGAAGCATGCTGTACCAATTGCCTGAGAGGTTGAATTAGGAAAAAATAAGCAGCCTTATTACCAGGAGTATTGAAACCTCAGGCTTCTGCTCAAATGTCACCCTCAGCAAAGTCTCCTTTAGCATTCTATTTACAGTAGCCTTTGTCATTCTCTCTCCTTTTAGCCAGCATTATTGTTCTTCCCTGCACATATCATGACCTGACATTATGCTTCTGATCTGTTTATTAATTTTTCTATTGTCTGTCTCACCCACTAGAATGTAAAGCTCAAGAAGACATGGGCCTGGTTTTGTTCAGTGGTGTGTCCACAGGGTCTATAACAGTACTTAACACGTGGCAGGTGATCATGAAATATATGTCAAATGAATGCATTAATTGAGTGAATGAATAAACCTAGTATACCTAAGAAAGTGAGTATACGCATAAAATGACAATAAGAAGAGTTAATGCATGTGGCTTGTTAACCCAGCAACCCTGCATGCCATATGCTGTTCTTGTCCCTCTTTAGCACTTAAGGAAAATTGGACTGGAAGGTTAAGTGACTTGTTTCTGTGACCTTGGGGTCATAGCATGAAAAAATGCCAGAGCCAGGATTGGATTCTGGACCTGGAGGCAATGATATAAGACATGCCAGGCCAAGGATTCACTGGATAATGTTTTGAAATGAGAGTTTTTGGAATTTATTTCCTTGCTGCTGCTGCTGCTGCTTCTTCTTCTTCTTCTTCTTCTTCTTCTTCTTCTTCTTCTTCTTCTTCTTCTTCTTCTTCTTCTTCAGTACTGGGGATTGAACTCAGGAGCACTCGACCCCTGAGCCACATCCCCAGCCCTATTTTGTGTTTTATGTAGAGACAGGGTCTCACTGAGTTGCTTAGCACCTCACCATTGCTGAGGCTGGCTTTGAACTCGCAATTCTCCTGTCTCAGCCTCCCAAAGTTTTCCTTGCATCTTACCAACTCTGTAAAACAATTTCATTAAAATGATTACACAAGGTGCATGTTTCTTTTGTGTCCACTTCACCTGTAACCTCCATACACTTGTCATCATAAACTTAAACTAGCAAAGCAAAAAGTGCCTCGTTGTGTGACAGAAAGAACCCATTATACATCCTTGGCTGCAATGTGAGTTTTCTCCTGTTAGAGACGTGATCTAAACAACCTCACTTACCATTTTAAAATATTTCACAAAGCCAGAACATGTTGGGACAATTGGTAGGTCTTCCATCTCCCCAAGAGAAATGCAACAAAATAAATCAGAGGAGCTGGAATTATGCCTCAGTGGTAGAGCGCTTGCCTAGCATGTGTGAGGCACTGGGTTCCATCTTCAGCACCACATAAAAATAAAAATAAAACAAAGATAGTGTGTACATCTACAACTAAAAATATTTTTTAAAATATAAATAAATAAATAAATCAGAGCACAAAATTACACTGAGTAAAAGCAGCCCACTGAACTCCTCAAGGGGAATACATATTTGTTTGTGCATCCTGAAATCCCTGCAGTGGCTTCTTTCTTTGTAGGGGGCTGCCAGGAACTGTCAGCCCCCTTGCTGGCAGAGCACAAGGAGACTCATTTTCATCATGAGTGGAGCTGATCCTCACAGTAGCACCTGGCACAATCCATCGTCAGAGTAGTTACATCATTATCTCGTGTTGATGAAAATTAAAGTGTCTGTCGTGTGTTTGTATTATAATTAGCCAATTAAAGAATTTTATTATTCCTTTTAGAGGAGACCTACATTCAAATGAGAGATGCTGTGAATCTATGAAAGATGGAAAGGGTCACTTTTGTTTCCAAGGACCTGGAAAGCCCCAACGCTATCTCCTCTGTGCCCAGTCAGTTCTCTCTGTCCTAAGACTCTCAGATTTTAGGAGAATTCTGTGCTACTCAACCTGGTCTGACTGTAGGTCGCTTCTCAGTGTTCAAACCACTATCAGACTTCCTGAGCCATTTTTTCTTTTCTGTCTGGATGGATCATGGTTGTACTTACATCTGTTTTGAGTTCACTGAGATTTCAAAGTCCTTTTCAATATTTCATATTGACTTGTAGATAATGAGTAAATCTCCGAAAGAAGGAATATAGGCTCCTGACACTTGGGTTTCTGTCACTTTAGATAAAAGTCTATATTTTTTTTTACCAAGTTTCACTTTTCAACATATTCTAGCAGTCCAGGTTATAAATTGGCAAGGAAGAAAAGTAGCCCATGTGATTTGTTTCCCCAGAGTGCACATGTTTCTTTGACCAACTACCTCCAGGTTCTCACCCTGTTTGTATATTAAAACCACTTGGGAAGGCTTTTATAAGTGACCATGTTCCAAGTTCCACGACAGGCCAAGTAAATGAGAGTGTCTGGGGGGAAGGTGTAGGGAGTTTTAATATGTACCCAAGAGCCACTGAATTACAGAATTTCCAGTGCATCCTATGCCCAGAGTTTTATTGTGTAGTTGGTGCTGTTTGAGAACCACTGATCTAGAAAAGTATTATTTGAAGTATCCATTTTCCCAGTGTTTGGCCATTTGCACGAATCACTTTCTGTTATTGCCAGAAATACCAATGAAGTTTCAACCAAATACTTAATCCAGGTCTTCCTGGAAATTGCAAAGTGATTTTTTTGAAATCTTCCTTGAGCTGCTTCTGTGCTTCCATATTTAAAGTATCCTGATACAAACCAGTGTCCTTTTCATCTACTTGTTTGTGGTTTGGAAAAATAAATGATCATGATAGAGCTTGGAGTCCACTTGGACCATTCATTTCTGCTTTCAGAAATAAAGATACAAATCCTGTGTATAAATACGGTGCTTTATGTACTTGAGAGAACTCATTCTCTGCCTAACCTGCAACATGGCTGAGATAGGTGTGGAGTCTCCACACAACTTATCTAGCACTCCAGGGCTCTGGGTTATACCCTATTAAACAACTGCAGACTAGGAGAAATCACTTCCCTGGACTAGACTGTTTGCTTTGTGGCTGGTAGAATATAGTTGCCATTTTAATTTTTTATAGACTTGTCAGTTTTCTGTCTTCTCCTCTACAATAACATCTTCCAGCAGTATATCAACCTTAAAATATGACTGTTGGCATACTTGGTAATGGGGATTTGGAGAGCCACATCTTATTGACAACCTAGAAGCTTGTATGCAAGAGGTAGTCATCAAACTTGTCCCTTGATGATTTACAATATATGGTAATTAGTATTTTTCTTCATAATTGTCAAGCTGCTTTTAAACTGTTAGGAAATGGAAACAGTTTCATTGGGAACTCTCTCCTCTTCTTTATTCTTTTCACTGGGCCCAGAAATAATAGCAGATCTCATCTTCTTTGAATTTGATCTTCATTTAAACCTTTTTCTTAATATAAAAATAATGAAAAGTTGACTCCATGTCTAATCCAATTCTCTTGATTCAAATATGAATCATCAGGTGCTGTCTTTTTCCACATGAGATACTTAATATTTTTGCCTGTTGATTCTTTTTTGATATTTAATTAAATGTGTTTTTTAAACCAGAAATGTTTGTTCACATGTGGTGATGGCCCCCTTAGAGGCACTTAATCATTCATCTAGACATTTAGGTGATGCTGCATGTAGTCTGTATTTTGCTTTAAATATAGAAGCTACTAGCAATATATCTAGAATTCCATCATAGATTTCAAAAGGCAATTGAGTGTATTTTTGGTATTTCTACCAATATGTTTCTTTTGCAGGGCTTGAATCATTACCTTTTTCTAATTCTCCTTTTATTCTTCCTACTTGTTATCACACTGACAGAAAGGTGGGCAGAAGCATGACTCCAATTTAGATGTTTTCCCAACCCCCGAAATAGGTAAAAAGTTGATGGGCAGAAGATTGAAATTATTAGTTCCAGTGAGATTGTGAGAGTATCTGTGGAAAAGAAGAGAAAGTGCAGGCACTGGAATCTTATTAGAAGAGGAGGGATGGTTTCCTTCAGAGAACCAGGCACAGATGAGATGAGAGTAAGATCAAATTACTAAATAAGTGATAAATTCCCACAGTCTGTTGTTCTGCTGCTAGGCCCCATTAAGAACCTTTCTGTATAACACAAAACAAGTGCTACATTTACCCCTTGGTATGACCATCAAAATGACAATCCCCATTGAGTGCCCTGCTCTAGCAGTGTAACAAAAATACATGGCACCAATAAATCTGCAACCCAGCAGGCTGTGAGGTGGGAAAGTTTATTTCAGTGGCACCAGGCAAACATTGACCACCAAGAACAGACTTTTTTCTTAGTTTTCTGGTTTTCTTTAAAATGTTATGAAATATGATAACCTTCACAAATCTAAAACTATTCAGTTTCTCTACTATCCTCCCAATAATTGTGAGGAATTTCGAATGTGTTAATTTTGATCTCTCAGTTACAATGCACCAGTATTTAGTTCCACCTTGTTTTCATATGTCCTCCATTAACCATTATTTTCTTTTATTATTTACAATTAGCATTTATTCAGATTGACCAGGAGCTTCTTTGCTTCCCATTTATTCCATTCCATGTTTTTATTGGTACATTATAGTTGTACATAATGGGGGGATTTATTGTTACATATTGTACATGCACACAATAGAACAAATAAATATGGGCCAATATCATTCCCCAGTCTTTCCCCTTTCCCTCTTATCCTTCCTCCCTCTGGTCCTTTTCTGCTACTCTGCTGATTTCCCTTTGATTGTCATGAACCACCCCGCCTTTCTTTTCCTTTTTCCTCTCTAGCATCTAAATATGAAAGAAAACATATGACCTTTGTCTGTGTCTGACTTATTTTGCTTAATATAATGTTCTCAAGTTCCATCCTTTTTCCTGCAAATGACATCATTTCATTTTTCTTTATGGTTGAATGAAATATCATTGTGTGTGTGTGTGTGTGTGTGTGTATGTGTATGTGTGTATGTGTGTGTGTGTGTGTGTATCATGTTTTCTTTATCTGTTCATCTGTTGATGGACATTTAGGTTGATTCCATAGTTTGGCTATTATGAGTTGTACTACTAACATTGATGTGGCTATATCAGAATACACTGATTTTAGTTCTTTAGGATAAATACCAAGGAGTGAGATAGCTGGGTGATATAGTGGTTCATTTCCTAGTCTTTTCAGAAACTTCTACACTGTTTTCCAAAGTGGTTTTATTAATTTGCAGTCTCATTCAACAATGTATGTGTGTGCCTCTTTATCCACATCCTTGCCAGAATTTATTATTGTTTATATTATTGTTATTATTTTTTTGGTGATGGGGGAGTACTGGGGATTCAACTCAGAGGAACTTTACAACTGAGACACCTCCCTAGCCCTTTTATATTTTTATTTTTTTTTGAGACAGGGTCTCACCGTGTTACTTAGGGCCTTGATAAGTTGCTAAGGCTGGCCTTGAACTTGAAATCCTCCTGCCTCAGCCTCTTGAGTTGCTTGGATTACAGGTGTGCACCACTAGAACTGGCTTATTGTTTGTATTCTTTTTTGATTTTTTTTAAATTTATGTATTCTACTTAGGTATACATGGCAGCAGAATGCATTTTGATTCATTGAACACTTATTGTTTGTATTCTTAATGGCTGCCATTCTGATTGGAGAGAGATGAAATCTCAATATAGTTTTAATTTGCATTTCCTTAATTGGTAATGATATTGATCACTTTTTTCATGTATTTGATAGCCATTTGTATTCCTTCTTTTGAGAAGTATTTGTTTAGTTCATTTGCCCAATTATTACTTGGGTTATTTTGTGTTTTTTTTTTTTAGTTCTTTATTTATTCTGTGTTTTAATCATCTGTCAGAAGAGTATCTAGCAAAGATTTTCTCCCACTCTGTAGGTTCTTTCTACAATACATTTTGTCTTATATCTTAGTCCTTGCATTAGGATTTACTTGCCTTCTGTTAAAATATGACATATCACTATAGTACAGTTTTCTTTTTTTCATATTTAATTTATTTATTTGTTCTAGGGCTTACGTGATAACAGAGTGCAATTTGATTCGTTGTACATAGATAGAGGATAATATATCAATTCTCTAGTTGTAACTATAGTGCAGTTTTCTATGCAATAAATTCAGTTTACTTTGTGGAGGTTGAAATTTACCATTTATTCTTTTTTTCATTTAAAAGAAAATTATTTTGAGATGGGGACTCACTCAGTTGCCAAGGTTGGTCTTAAACTTTTGTTACTCCTACTTCACCCTCCCCGGTAGTTGGAACTATAGGTGCCCTTTACCACACCCTGCTTCCCTTTTGCTCTTTTAATGATGGGTTAGCACAGTAGAAATATCTTGGTTCCCAGCAACAACCTCAGCACTTCAAAACTACTACTCCTTTTTTGACTGATGAGAGAATCCTATTAATCTTATTGTCTTTCCTTTGTAGACAATATTTAGTTTTCCTCCAGTCACCTGAAATATTGTTTTTCTTCAAGACCCTACAGTGTCACTATACTGTGTCTTGGTATGGATTTGTTTTTATTCATCTTTCCTGGAACTTAGTATTTTTCTTAAATCTCAGGATTCATGTCTTTTTTTTCTTTCAGTTCTTGAAAGTTATTGTGATTACATGTTGAAATGTTTCAACAAAACCATTTTCTCTATTGTCTCCTTTCAAAAATCCTGTTAGACTTCGGTTGGCATTCTTCATTTTGCCTTCCATGTCTATTAACCTTGTTTTTATAGTGTCTGTCTATCTACCTCTCTGTACTACAGTCTGAGTTATTTTTTTCTTTTTTATTAGAAAGTTTCCATTTTACTGATATTTCAAATCTGCATGGATTCAAAATAGCAAGAGATTTTAATAATTTAATTTCCATGAATCCTAAGACCTTCAAACTAACTGGAAATTCAGCTGGAGCAAGGAATTTAGTCATGATATCACCACCCGTCATTAGAGAGTGTGTCAGGGGAGAAAGAGCACTGGCTTTTTTTTTTTCCTAATCATAAGTGCTCAATGAATGTCGAATGAATGAATGAACCCATTCCCATTTCCCTATATACCAGGTCTTGTGTCTGGTCCTGGGGCAGCAATAATGCTAGTAACCAGCCTCTGACCTTTTGGAGCTTACACTTTGGACCAGAGGCCATCACATTAATTACATGAGTTACCTATATGAGAGGCAGTAAGAACCAGAAGAAGGGGTGGGAGTCACAGAAGTTTGGTAGAAGCACAATGCTTCTACTAAGTTTTGTAGGATATTTGGGAGTTTGGGGAATAAGGCATGGATGAGAGAAAGGAAACAATCTGTGTTCAAAGGCTCAGAGATTCACAAGAGCCTTGGCCACCTGGGGATGGGCATATCGATGACTCCAACGAAGGGGAATGCTATGGACATCAAGCAAATATGAAATCCTTTATCCTGGCTCCTTCCATAGGCAGCTGTGCCTTTAGTCTACTGAGCTTCTAACTCTCCCATGAAGGTTTCTTGGTGATGTATTACAGAGAGAAGGACAGGTTGGCTGGTAAGTTTTCAGCCAACAGCCCCACTGTTTAACTATAACCAAATCAATGCATCTCAGTCCAGGTGCTAAATACTAAAATTGAGGAGGGAAGAGGAATCATTACCTTAAAAAAACAAAAGGCATTCTGGCCAGAAAGTATACTGGGATACAGCATTGCCCAGGATAGACTACATTGACCACATCAAGTGAAACCTTAGAGTCTATGCTAAAGTGTGGATTTTCTTCTACGTGACATGGGAGGCCATTGGACAATTTCAAGCAGAGAGGCAATCAAATCAGATTTTACTTTTAAAAGTAAAGGGGCTGTTGTGAACATTGTGTGAATAATTGAATGGAAAGAGAGGAAAAATTGGGGACATACTGGAGTAGTCCAACAGAGGAGCTGTTGAGGTGGCAGAGAGAATGGTGATGTTGTTTAGATTTGGGACCTGTTTTTGTTGTAGAGCCCATAGAACCTGTTGGTGGATTGGAATTGAGAATGTAAGAAAGAATGAAACCTAAGTTTGTGCTGCATTTATGGGTGGTGCCTTTGACTGAGATGGGGAAGATTGAGAGAAGCTTCTGAACAAAGGCAGGGAAATGAGTATGAGAAGTTTCAATTTTGACATGCCAAGGGATAGAGGGTGAGAATGGAAATATTGCAGTAAGGAAGGTTTATTAAGCAGTTTGGATGTGATCCTGTATGAAACCCTGAGTTAGTGGAGATTTGGACACTAGTAAGTAGGATTATTAACTTTTGGTATTTAGAATGCAATTGAGCACCCAGTGGGAGCTCCAAAATGTTCACTGATGCATACTAAGTACGGTTTTAACACACATTGTATTGTCAATGAGGAAAAAAAAACCTGTCTGACATTAGTCCTGTTGAGACATATGGTCTTTTACAACTTCAATTGTTCACCTTTTTCTCTTCTCCCATTCTCTCCAAAACTTAGGTCCTTTTCCTGGTTATAATCTGAGGACACAGGCACACATGGTCACACTCATGTGAATACTAGCACATTCATATGTACACATAATTGTACTATTTCCAGTTTCTTGATCAACAGTATATGACCTTACTTGGAAGACTGTCCTGGAGGTCTGCTTTATGCTTCTAAATTATAGGCAATCTTCTGAGGGAGGTGAGATAGTTATTTATTAGTTACTTTAGGAAAAGATAAAAATAGGCTTTTTTGGGTAAAGGCATTGCATAGAAATTTCTTTGGAGAAATCCAAGGTGCAGGATGGCCAATTAATTTTTGTCTTGGCTCATCACATATATAGTTTTGGAATTTCTTTCTAGCTGTAGCTGCTTTCTTGCTTGAGATTCAGAAGACTTCTGTGGGCATGTGTCACTTGGGCCTACCAACCTCAGTTTCTTTTTTGAATTATTTTTAGTTGTAGATGGACAACTAAAAATATTTATTTTTATGAGGTGCTAAGGATCAAACCCAGTGCCTCACACATGCTAGGCAAGCGCTCTACCACTGAGCTGCAGCCTCTGCCCAGCCTCAGTTTCTTATGAAATCTTACCAAACTTTTCTAGTGTTCTCACATTGGCAACCATTCTCCTCATAAATGGAGAGAATGACGACTAAGTGACTTAATTTTCATGCTAAAGAAAGAGAAAGATGAACTTCACCATCCGGGAAGGCTGCTCCGTGGAACATGAGTGCAGGGCAGAGCCTGGGCAGAGTGTTCTGCTGCACACTGCAGGGGGCGGGGAGTATAATTGGCTTAACAATCATGACATTGGAAATTATATTTAAATATAGCCTGTCATTTTCCCATGTTTTTCCAACTCACACATAGCAACTTCAGCCTACAGCCAGTAGCTGCGCCAAACTCTGATAACCCCCAGTCCACCCCCACATGCTTTTTATTTTTCCTTTCTTCATCTATACACTTCTAATATGTAAGCAACAGCAACAACTGACTTAGGCTTGAATAAAGAACTAAATAAAAGTGAGAGAACAAGAGAGCCTTGAATCTGGGTTTTAACTCAGTGGACCTGAATGTTGGGATTGTGATGAAGCAAGGAGAAGAAGCCAGGCCCACCAGCAGGAAAGTAAAATGCCAGAAAGATCTTTCCTTTGTTGAAAGATCTTGTTGCAACAAGTTTTAAAACATTTTTTTAGTTGTAGATGGACACAATATCTTTATTTTATTTATTTATTTTTATATGGTACTGAGGATCAAACCCAGTGCCTCACACATGCAAGGCAAGTGCTCTACCACTGACCCACAGCCCCAGCCCTGTTGCAACAATTTTAATGTGAACCTTTGCAATGGGCATAGGAGAGAATGGAGGAAAAAATTTTTTAAAAAATCGCCAAACAGCTTTTCTCAAGTATTTCTCCCTCCGACTACTAATTTAGAAGGTAGAAGATCTAAATTTTCTCCTTTTCATCTATGAAATTACTCTAATATTTTAAGAAAACATTAAGAGAAAGTTTTCCTTTTTTATTCTCATATCCTGACAAATCTCCACTCTCTCAACCATTTTGAGGCATTTAATCATCTCTTAATATTGTTTGAACTATGTATTTTGTAAAAAAAAAAAAAAGCTATGAATGCTTCAAAATAGCAAGAGGGCAAACTCACAGAAAAGGGAGTCTGGACATGTTTACTGAAAGTGAAAGTACATCATGATTTTCCCTGAATGACCTAGGACATAAAGTGGGTTCTGGGTCCTTGCACTTAAACATCTGACTCAGTAGCTGAGTAGAAGGAAATGTGATGAATCCATGAATTCATTTCACCAAGCTCCTACCATGAACCTACCTAGTGCCTAGTAATGTGCCTGACCTGGCTGCTAGTTGATATTCAAGAAATATTTATCAACTGCTTCCTCTTAGCATTGACCTTGTGCTAGTGGCTGAAGGTGCAGGGGTGAACAATAGAAGTTATTGCTTGCCTTCAAACAACTCACATGTATGCAATAAAATAAAATAGTGCTCATACTCCCTCTCTTCTACGTTGCTTGTCTCCAGCTCTACTAGGAAATCTTAATTTGTGGTGTTTCGGGTGATGTCAGAGGAAGTATTTTTAAATAGAAGGGTAAATATGCCTCTTATAGCTGAAGAGGGATCCCACGACATTTATTTAGGCAGGTAGGATTTAGCTTCACAGAAGACTGACGTTATGTCTAAAGTTTGTAAATATGGAATGATTTGTCAGCTCTCCTATGAAAAGCCTGAGTGGGTGTTCCCAGGTGTTTTTGAGAGTCCTGTTAATGTTTGGCTTCATCAAAGAAAAACAAAGGCATGGGGTTTGGCTTTGTTTTCAGGGAATAATCCTGGTTTAGATCTGAACTGGACAAGTGCCCTGATCCTGAAATGCTTTCTCAAGACAAACTGTCATGGTTGACGATTCAGGCTGTAGATGGAGTGTAACAGCTGAGAGCCATCAGTAGTAGTTTGGTTAAACAAGCTCTTTGAGCCTATCTGCTGTAACCAGCTTCATCAGCAAGTGTGCCTAGGCTCAGATGGCCTCCTAAAAGTTTTCTGGGCCAAGCACAATGGAAATAGTGCTGGCCCAGCAGACAGAGATGTGGCAATTGTGCTACATCTGCTATAGTTGGCTCTACTACTCTGGTGAGTTTCCTTCCTAGATTTCCAACAACCATGCCTGATGTCATGTGGCCTTAAAGTTCATTCACATAATTACTCACTGTAGTTAGTGATCAATAGAGTATGAACCATTTGAAGCCTGCAGTTCTTGTTCACACAGCCAAGCAATGCTCAATGCCGCCCCCTACTGGAACTTTTTATTGGATCAGGGATTTAGGTGCTCACCAACATCTGCATTATCTGGTTACTCTTCTGTACAGTGTGCCATTGCTACTACAGCAGTGTCTTGAAGGATAATTGGGGGCCTTTCAGACCATGATGGCAGAGAATGGCCTGGTCAAGGCATTCCAGGCAGGGGGATAGCATACAAAACTCTGAGATGTGGGCCATGCATGGTCACGCATGCCTATAATCCCAGTGGCTTGGGTGGCGGAGGCAGGAGGATCGTGAGTTCAAAGCCAGCCTTCAGTAATGGCCAGGCCCTAAGCAACTCAGTGAGACCCTGTCTCTTAAGTAAAATACAGAATAGGGATGGGGATGTGGCTCAGTTGTCCAGTACCCCTGAGTTCAATTCCTGGTATGCCCTCCTTCCCAGGGGGGGAAAAAAAACCCTGAGATGTGGAAGAGCAGTTATTTTCCTATTTAAGAGAAGGACACTGAAGCTTGGCCAAGTGAGGCATCCTCCTTAAGTTCAAATGGCTAAGGTAGCAGGACCCAGATTTAGTCCCATGGCTGTTTAATTCCAAAGCCTATGTATTTGCCCATATGTAGCCTTATGAAGGCTAGATTGAGGAATTTGGATATATCTCCTTAAATAGAACCATTAAAAGGTTAGGAAGGAGAGTTAGATGACTAAACACAATGTTTTAGGAACATTAATTCCGTGGCCATGTGCTGGATGGATTAACAAAGTGACAGGCTAGAAACAGAGAACAGTTGGAGGATGTTGTAAAAGCATAGGCGTAAATGATTTAGAACCTATCACTGTGTTCTCAGCTTGATATTTAATTCCCCTACCATAATATGTGTTGCAGGTGTATTTCTAATTTTATTTTTAACTGATAAATAATAATTGCATATATTTATGGTGTATAATATGTTTTGATACATGTATATGTTGTGGAATGATTCATCAAACTAACACATCTGTGTGTCAACTCAGATACTTTTATGGTGGGAACACTTGAAGTTTACTTTCTTCACAATTTTGAAATATACAATATATTATTAATAACCATATATACCACATTATGCAATAAATCTCACAAACTTATTCCTCCTAACTGAATCTTTGTACATTGTGACCAGCATCTCCCCATATCCCCACATCCCAACCTCTGGTAAGCACCATCTTACTCTTTACCACTTTGAGTTTGACTTATTTTTAGATTCTATGTATAAGCAAGATCACGTAGCATTTGTTTTCTATGCCTGGCTTATTTTGCATAGCCTTATGTCCTCCAGATTTATTCATGTTGTTGCAAATAACAGGATTTCCTTCTTTCTTAAGGCTTGACTAGTATTCTGTTGTTTGTGTATACCATGATATCTTTATCCATTCATCTGTCATTGAACTTAGGTTGATTTCATGTCTTGGCTTTTGTGAATAGTGGTGCAATAAATGTGGAAGTGCAGATGTCTCTTCAGCATACTGATTTCATTTCGTTTGGATATATATCCAGTAGTAAGGTTACTAGATCACATAGTAGTTGTATTTTTAAGTTTTTGAGGAACCTTCATACTGTTTTCTGTTACGGCTCTACCAGTTTACATTACCACCAAGACTGCACAATAAAAAATTCCCTTGTTCCTACATCTTTGCCAATACTTATTACTTTTTATCGTTTTATAGTAGCTGTACTAACTGGTATGAGGTGCTATTATAGCTTTGATTTGCATTTCTCTGATGATGAGTGATGCTGTTTTCATATACCTGTTGACCATTTGTCTTCTTTGGAAACATGTCTAATAAGACCCTTTACACATTTTTAAGCTTAGATTTTTTTGGGGGGGTATTGAGTTGCATGAGTTCCTCATATATTTTAGACATTAACCTCTTACCAGATATTAGTGACCTTGGCCCCTGATATACACACAAATTGTAACTATGTATGGTGATGGACATGTTAATTAATTTCATTATGGTAATTATTATACAGTATATACATATATCAAATCATCAAGTTGTATAGCTGGAATATATGCAAATTTATTTGTCAATTATACCTCAATTAAGTTTGAAAATATAGGTTGTCAAGTAAGGACAGGGGTTCAAGAAAAGTAATAAGTATATGTACAAAGCCAAATTGCATGTTTTTCCTTCCTAATCCAAATGAGTAAGCATGGACATTGTGGTGGCCATTTCAGAGGCAAGACAGAAAGTGCAGTTTTGGGAGCTGAGGGTATAGTGTGTTGGAAGAAAGACTGATTATTAGTTTTTGTTGTTGTTGTTTTGTTTTTGTTTTGCTGCCAGTAGGTCATGTCAGTAAAGAGTACTTGCAAAAGCCCTGGGGAGAGGGCCTCATTAATTATCTTTGCCACTAGCAGGCATGAATGAATGCTCCAACAGTATTGCTCCTGCATAGGGAATTTTATCCAGTCCCTATTGTTCTGGGGTCTGGTATTTTGAACTCTCAAAAATGATCTAGTTATTTCCTGGAGGCTACGACCTCTTTCTTTGGCTATCCATCAGAGGGCAGAAAGGCTGATCCCCACAGTGGTTATATAAGTAGTGGGAGCAGCATTTATGCCTGCCCTATCATGATTGACTGGACAGCATGCCCCTGCATGGATTCTCAAATCTCCATGGCAAGTTTCTGGCTTAGTGTTTTCTTTTGCTTTTTGTGGGGGGTGGGACAGTGGGAGTATTGGAGATTGAACCCAGAGGCATTTTAACCACTTAGCTATATCCCAGCCCTTTTTAATTTTTTAAAATAGATTTTAAAATTTTTTTAGATGTTAATGAACTTTTATTTTATTCATTTATTTATATGCAGTGCTGAGAATCAAACCTTGTACCTCACACATGCTAGGCAAGTGCTGTACCACTGAGCCACAACCCCAGCCACTTATTTTTTATTTTGAGAGAGAATTTCACTAAATTGCCCAAGCTGGCCTCAAACTTGTGATCCTTCTACTTTAACCTCCTCAGTTGCTGGGATTTACAGGTGTGCACTACCACACCTAGCTACCACTTTATGTTTTGAGTGGCCTTTGGCCTTTGATCATCATGATACTCTTGTCCAGAAGGTATCTATGTTAGTCAGCATCCCATTACTATAACAAATGCCTGAGATAATCAATGTGTAAAAAGAAAAGGTTTATTTTGGTTCATAGTTTTTGAGGTTTCAGTCCATACTCAGTATATTCTGTTGCTTTGGGCTTGTTTCAGGGTAGCACATCATGACAGGATCACTTAGGAGAGCAAATCTGTTCACTTCATGTCTAGGAAGCAACAGAAAAGGGAAGAGACAGGTGTCCCACAATCTTCTTCAAGGGCATGCCTTCCAATATCTTAAAACCTCCCACTAGGCCTCATCTCTCAAAGTTTCCACATGCTTCCAATAACAACAAGCTGGGTACCAAGACCTGGAATACATGGGCCCTTGGGAGACATTCCAGACCCTAAATATAGCAGTATCTCTAGGAAAATAGCTTCTATAGCCTGTTTCCTCACATCAACTTTAGACCAAAATAAAATGAATGTAAGAATTGGATAGTCATGCTATCTATCTAGACCATTCCATTCCATAGACTGAGGCAGATACTGATTCTTTCATTTTAATCTTTGATGATCAACTATAATGCCACTGTTTTCAGGGCAAGCTCTCCTCACTTCTCTGCTGGGATGGAAGAGAAAGAAGGCCCTGAGGACACTGGAACTCACAGTGACCCAAATCCTAGTGTACTTCTATACACTCTGCCCTCTGGCTGCCAAGAGTTGCTAGATGTATTCTCAGTGTCTTGCTGTACTCATCTCTCCTCCTAACATTCCATATACCTTTGTCTTCAATGCCAGAATCCACTTGGTTACTACCTAAAGCAGAGTTAGTTATGACATAGAATGACAACTTTAATGAAGAATATAACAAGGCTGAGTTGTGGCTCAGTGGTGGAGCACATGCCTAGCATGTGTGAGGCACTGGGTTCCATCCTCAGCACCACATACAAATAAATAAATAAAATAAAGATATTGTGTCCATCTACAACTAAAAATTTTTAAAGGAGTATAACAAGGACTTTATTTGATAGATTTATTGAGGAATATAACAAGGTCTTTATTATGTGAGAGGCATATGAACAAGCCAGATTCAGCTTCCCAACTCCTTATTGCTCCTCCATTGTAGTAAAATAGTGTCCTGATAGAGATCAAAGGAGACAGACATATGCTCTTCTTTCCCTAGAACCCTCTTACTCTACTTCTACCACTTTGCATGTGTACCAAGTGCCTTCATGTTCTTTGAGAAATAACAGGTAGATTTGGGCCTGTTGGAAAGAAAGAAACATGATGTTGGGTTAAAGAAAGACACAGACACACCAATACACACATAGAGACGTATAGAGTGAATGTCTCTAAGGAGTCTCATCACTGGTCAGATGTCCCCTAACAATGTGAGCCAAAGAGAATCTGGCAGTACTTCTGACTCAGGGAAGCATTACTTTCCTGGGGTGCATTTGGCAAAGTTCTGGGAGTGTTGTGAATCTTCACACTGATGGAAGGGAGCTATTCATATTTTGTGGGCAGATGCCAGAGTTGTTATCTGGGTCCAAATGCCAAAGTGCATTGGAGGGAAACACTGGAGAGGAAACTGGCATGATGAACACGGCAGACTTCCTGTGGGATTCCTGGGGTTATCAAAGATCAATGATGAATGCTTAAAGCAGTGCTTCTCAAAGTATGATTTCTATATCACCTACATCAGAATTACTTGGGGTGCTTATTAAAATTTACTTTCTGCGTCTGCCCCAAGTTACTGAATCAGAATCTCTGATAAAGGGATAAAGGAATGTGCACATCACAAGCACATCATATACTTATTATAGGCACTGAATATTGAGAACCATTGGACTAAATGGTCTTTCTTTCCAAGAAGGTGGGGGGGCTGATGGTTAAACTAAGATTTTTTATATATATAAAATGGCATAGACGAAACCACTTATCCTATTGAAGACAGCAAGAGGGGGAGTAGGTTTGGACAAGAAAAAGAGATGCTGATGTTAGCTATGGGGAACATAAGCAAAGCTTTTTTCTAGGAAAATATTTATAATCCCATAGTTTTAAAAAAATGTCCCCATTCTCTGGATATAACTTTCCTTTGCTCATATACGAATACATGACCAGTGTAACTCCACATTATGTATACCCAAAAGAATGGGATCCTAATTGGAATGGGTTATACTCCATGTATGTATAATATGTCAAAATACACTATACTGTCATGTATATATGAAAACAACAAGACCATTCTCAAAGATCTTAAAGAATCAATTTACAAAATATAATCTACAAACAGAATAAACTTTTAAGAAAAATGTTCTTTTCCTTCTCTAGTAATTGTTGACAAAATCAAATTGGTAGACCATTATTTTTATCACAGTGGTGAAAGTTGGTTTCATTTATATGTTTGCATTTTAATAATAGCCATTGTTGAGTGGCATTAAGTTGACACTGGTATTCAAATATAGGGCTGCTGAAAGGTACATTCAAACAATCATTCTGGAAATTGTATTGACAAGTTGTGTCTAAAGCTTTAAAATGCATATATACTTGTAAATCTACGTCTAGAGTATAAACTAAAAAAACTCATTGTTATTGCTTTAATGATTTCATTGGTACATTATAGTTATATATCACATTGGGGTTCATTTTAACATAATCATACATGCATGGAATATAATTTTCTCTTCTTCAGTCCCCAGTACTTCCTCTTAGAGACCTCTCCTCACTTCTCCTACCCATACCCCATTTCCTCCACTCTACTGGTCTTCCTTGTATTCATTTATAGTTTTTTTATATCAGTGCTTTATAGGTATACATAAAGGTAAATTTACTGCAGTATATTCATATATGTATGTAGCATAATTTGATCAGTTTCTTTCCTTTGTTCTTCCCTTGACTGTGCCCTCCTCCCTCCCCCTTTAGCTCCTTCCTTTACTCCACTGATTTCTGTTTTCATGGTGCCCAATGTCTAAAAATCAGATTTAGATGTTCATTGTTGCCTTGTGTGTTAGTGTTTGTTATTAAGGGATTTTTGTTAGCATAATATGTGACTATTTAAAATTTAAATTGATGATGAATTTTAGTAACATGGATAATGCCTGTTATATGATGTTAGGGGAAAAATTGGAAATGAAAGTTTGACTCAAATTCTGTTGGAGAAAAATTAACAGCATATAGAAAAAAACTGGAATTGAAATATTGTCAAGATATTAATAGAGGATTACCCTTAGTTTGTAGGTTTGTGTGTACTTGTTAGATCCCTTGTGAATTTAGTAATTTCCACATTTTCCACGATGAACAACCTTCATAAGCATAAACAAGTTAATTTAAATATAGTTATAATACAATCTAGAGGCAGGGAAAATGCAAAGTCTTTTTTAATTACATCTCAGTAATTTAGGGATGGACTAGATTTCAAAGATTTCATTTAACATAATATGACCAATCCTATACCCACTAGTTCATATAAATATAGCATTATCACAAAGGAAACTTGTTAGTGCTTGCTTTCCCCTCTTGGGTGCATTCATTTCTGGTCTTATATTGATCTCATGCATGTCATTCCCAAGGAGAAGTTGATTGGAATGAAGTAGCTACTTGGGCAGTATCAGTTGGTTGGAGATTATTTATTTTAATTTACATTTCATGAATATCAAATTACTTGGATTGACCTGAACATTTCAGTAAGGTATCATGAAACTTTACAAATAAATGTTGTTCTTTTGTTTCATTTTTTGGAATACTCATTTGCATTCTAGTCCCTTGAGTTACTTATTGTTTGTAGTCCTAAAAGCATTCCTGCATTGAATCTCTCTAGTGGTATTTGTGAATATAGTACATATGCAATAATATATTTCTGGGGTCATTTTGGCAGGAAGAACTTGGTTTGCCAACAAATAAGATATATCTGAAGCTATTGTTTAAATTTAAAACCACCAAGACTATACTAATTCTATTTGGAGACAGAGCCTGAAAATGTGAACCATCATTGTAGGCTACATTTAAAAGATACTGATTTTGCCCATATACAGTACAACTTTACAATTTCCAAAGAAAATTGGAATTAGTTGCTGCAAATAACTCAATTTGGTACACTAGAGAGTTAGCAAAGCAAACAAGCTATAGATAGTGCATCCCACCATGCACTTGGCTCACTTATTTTGATAAGGAGAGTTAGATTCTAATTATTTGTGAAACTGTCACAACATCCTTAGTAATGATAATATGGTCTTCATAATCAGATACCTCTATGACTCTGTGCTGTGAACACAGAGCTGATAAATAGGGTGTGTTAGCTCAGATGTTGATTTCCTTCTTGTTATATTTTTATAAAAAGAAGCATTGAGTCTGGGGATTAGTCAGAAAGGCCTAGAAGAAGATTCTTCCAAATCAAATATGTGAGAATACGAAGAAGCATCTATGCTACAGGAAATCAAATTTACAGGCTAAGGGGCCCACATGGGAACCAATCTCAGATACATGACTATCCCTTGACTCAAGTGGAGAATCGACTATAGCCACTGGAGTGAAATCCACAGTTTGGGCTAAACCTGTTCGATTCCTTTCACTGAATCAATGGCTCATCAGCTTTCGTGGTGGATTGAAATTTTGGTCTTTTATTTTTCAACAATCCCACAACCATTGCAAGTACTTAGATTCATGGTTATAAGTTCATCCTTATAGGTACAGTTCTAAAATTATATGATAATCACTTTGATTTAAACAAAGCCTTTTTTCTGTGAACTCACAGGATATTCACACTGATTTAAATTTTCTGCTCAGAAGAATTGTGTCCAGTCAGCAGGGAAAGTAATACAGATCCTTTAGTCTTGCCTAAAATCTCCTGATTCCCAGTGTGCCTTAGAACATTTTTATATATTTATCTGGTATTAAAATGAGATAAAGACAGTATGTAGACTCAGGGCAGTTTAGGTCAAATTTTGCTGCCAAATAAGTTCAGCTCAGGTCAAATAATGCCACAAAAATATATATTTTTCTTCAGAGGTTTTTGGAGTTTGAAATTACTGATATAGTAACAAGGTATGGTGGACCTGTGTTACTGCAATTATAATAAATATAAGCATGGGGCAGGGAGAGAAATGCCCTGCTGGACCCGCTGCCTGGCTCATTTGGACTGTGATTGTGTTGAATGAGTGCACTGAGGAACATTTTGTGGACAGGGTGGAGTCAAGGTTATGTGTGTTTTTATCATCATAGCTCTGATTTCCTGAGCAATATCTGGGTGCCTATGTTGGGCACTGTGCCAGGTGGCTCACCTGCAAATTAGATAAATTACTCAGGTTTACTCAAAGTCATCTACCTAGCAAGAAGTTGGACAAGGTGGACCTCAGGTGAAGTTTAGCTCAGAGGTCTGTTTTTCCCCCTTACCCTTTAGTGACTAATGATATTAAATCATCCTCAATGAGGAAGCTCAGCTCACTGTAAGAAATGCAACACAGCTGGGTGAAGGCCATACCCTGACTTGTCACTTTTTAGCTCACTAATTAATGCCCTTGGGCAAGACAGTTTAACTCTCTAGGCATCAGCTTCCTTAGCTGTAAAATAAAGATGCTAATCCCTTCCTGGCCCATCCAACAATAGAGCTCTGAGGGGATTGATAGATAACAAATAAATGTGGGGCCATTTTGTAATCTCCAAAGTACCATTTCAATATAAGTTGGAAAACTATAAACACATGCACAAGCCTTGTGCCTCAATTTGCTTTGAGTGACACTTGAAGGCAAATGGCCAAAATGAGTTGTGAGGGATAAATGCAAAGGGTCTTCAGGGGGCTGGGGGATAGAAATCACCAGAGCCTGGCTATTGACACCTGTGATCTGCCTTGGCTGACCCTCTTGGCTACCTCTGAAGTCCTTTTCTTGCTTCTTGGAGTCTTCTGCATAGTCCCTTTTTCTTCCATTTCCTGTGCTTCAAGCCTTGCTTGGATTCATTCTGCTACCTTGGTATAGTGTCCCCTTCTAAGATTGTTCTGTTACTTCCTGCCACATCTTTATTTTCCCCTCCCTCCCTCTCTTCCGTTCTCCCTTCCTCTTGCTCTCTTCCTCCCTTTCCCCTTCCTTTGCTTACTTCACACATTTACTTTATGTATTCTTTGGTCCTAGGGGATACTCAATAAATAGTGGATGAGTGAACTATTAGGACTTACTCAGATTGACTCAAAGTTATTCCCTTTGCAACAGGTTGGACAATCCAGGCCTCAAATATTTAAGTATATTTACCATACATATGTGCTCTCCCTGAATTCTCAACCAGAGTCTTTAGAAACCATTGATACCTGAGCACCAACTCTCATTCCTGGCATTAGAAAGCTCAGCTAAATCAACACAGTTTATAACTGGAAGCTCCCAGGAATATCCCAAGTTATTCCTGGCAGCCTGATCCCCTTTCAGCCTTTTGTGGGATTTTGCTCATTGCCACCCCTTGGCCTCTATATTAACTCAGCTTGTTCCCACATATGAAATGTCCTCTTCCGCTGCTTTGCATATAGAGCATCCTGCAGCTCTAGCTCATCAGTGAAACCTTCTTTTATACCTGCAATTGATACTGATCTTGTGCCTCTTGACCTTGTACAGCACTTGTCTGTGGTACCATTGGTTCCCTATTTGAGAAATCTGTTCTTAAGATATACATAGATGTATTGGTAGCATGCATTGATGCTTGGTTGGCTTCTTGGCAGGTACTTACTCTTTTTATGTTGATGATATAACTTATTTCTAATTGTTTGGTATTTTCATTGTGCCCATTTTACAAGATTCAGATGGGGTCAAGTAATTACCCAAGGTCACATTGTTTGTAAACGTGAAACTGGTATTTAAGCCCAGTTTTCACATGAATGTAGAACCTAAATTCTTAACAAGTACATGGTTGGATACTAATCTCTGCCCTAAATGAGTTTATAGTGTAGCTGGGAGGATAAGATTGAATATCAACTCTTATTTCCCTGTTATGAACTGAATGTGTTCCTCCTCCTTCCATAAATTCAAATACTGAGTTCCTAACCTCCAATGGGATAGTATTTGAAGGTGGGGTCTTTGGGAGATAATTATGTTTAGATGAGGTCATGAGCAGGGAGCTCCCATAAAATGTCCTCAAAAGAAGAGAGGCCAGAGTTTCTTTTGTCTGCTATGTGAGAACACAGCAAGAAGGCAGCCATCTGTAACTATGAAAAGACCCCTCACCAGAACCCAGCCATGCTGGCACTGTGACCTTCCTTGGATATTCAGCCTCTAGAACTTTGAGAAATCCATTTCTGTTTTTTAAGCCATTCAATCTGTAGTATTTTGTTATAGCAGCCTCAGCTGTGACACCCCTTGTATCACCTTGGAATATACCCTGGAACTTCTTTAATGCTCAATTTTTGTAGGATGCTCGAGTGCTTAAAAATTGAAAGGCTCCTGAACCTCAATAAAAGCCAGGACAGCATATCTTAGTTTGGCACAGAGTAAGCATACTGAAAATATTCCTGAAATGATTATTTCAATACCAGATTGAGTAAGAAAAAAGAATGCTGCAACTTGATGGAATTACTTAACCTCTCTGTACCTTAATTTACTCATCAGTAAAATAGGAATAATAATAGTACTTATAGGGTTATTGTTAGATATAAATGAATTAATGTATGTAAATTGTTTAGATTCAAAGGAGATGCTCTGTCTCTGCTCTTTGTATCATTGCTACTGTCATTGCTGTTAGTGTGTTCAACTTGACACAAAATGAAGAGGGATGGTGTTAAGGACACCAGTGATCTCTGTGTCTTAGAGAATGACAAGTTCTATCTACATGTCTCACATGTAACTTGTCAATATAGTAGATACTTAGCAGATATTATAAAAATATTTGTAGAATGAATAAGACATTCAATGATCTCAACCTCTTACAGTGCTGAAGTATCTACATACAAAAAGTTCCAAACGTAGAGGCTGGTCGAAATCTCTTCATTGTTTTAAAATGGGTGGGTGTCCAATACACACTAATATTCCACCTCTCCCTCTGTTTTGAGCCCCCTGAAACCCAGATTTTATTTCAGCACTGTACAGGGTTCCTCGTTCATGATATATCTTTTTTTCTGTTCTAGCCTTGATATACAGTTATAAGCAAGGATGTCACAGTAATAACTCTCTCCTCTGTCATATGAATAAGAATGATTTTTCTTGGAACTCTCTACATGCTGCTGCTTTGAGTTATTTGTCATTTCTTTAGGGACCTGCTCAAGAGAGCCAGGCTACAAGTTGTGTTTTGAAAGCCACCTGTGTTGTCTTCTCTATGACACAAGGGACATTTGATGAGTTTGCTTTTTGTACAATTCTAAAATGTCCTAATCTTGGATAGACTGTCTGTTGTTACCCTTGGGGTTTGTCATGGTGGCATCAAATCAAAGGGCTTTTGTTCTGATGGGAGGAAAAGCAATCAAACATTCTTGCTGGGGGCCCCTTGAGTCCATCTGGTCTAAACATCTACATAAGGACAGAAACCATATTTGCCTTGTTTACCTTTGCATTGCCAGTGCACATCACTATGCTTGGCACAGAGTAAGGATGCAACTGACATCTATTGATTAAATGAATATCTTGCAAGGGAATACTGGAAATGCTTTATGTTATTGGTATGTTTGGATTTGGCCTGTCTCTTTGCACTATGGCAAATAAGGCCTTTTCTTTCCACCCACAGTCCAAATTATCTAGTTCTCTTTGCTACCTTTACAATATTTGTTTCTCCCATTACAGCACTCAGTGTATTGCTATGTCCATTTAACTCTGTATTTCTGTCCCCACTCCTATTCCTGAATCACTATGTCTGTCTTGTCTGGCACCAACAATAGTGCTGAGCCCATGATTTCTGCTCACAAAATATTAGTTGGATGAATGATTCTAATGTCCATAGTGAACAGCAAAAACCACAATTACAGTGCCATGTATCATATTTATATCACACAAATGGCTTACTGTGGACAAAGATATCAGAAGAATGGTGGCATTCTTGGGAGTGCTGCCAGGGAAAAGGTTGGTCACAGTTTCTTTGTTCAGAACCTAGTACTAATTGTGATATGAAATTCCTAGGAACATTGTAGGAATTCAGCAGGAAGGCCCTATAAGGAAGCTAGCGCATAACTTCTATAGGATCAGGAGGAATTTTGATTTTCACCTTTTCTTTGTTCCTATAAGCAGGCGGAAGGATGGAGAAAAAAATGACAGTATCTTACAAACAAAGATTATCTCTTCTTTCCACTTCTTCTCCCTTCTCACTCCCCCTCACTGAGCCAAAAGGTGTGCTGTCAGCTGCAAACATTTTGGACTTTGGGAAGCACTGCCCTAGGTGAGGACTGCTAAGCATGAGTCTCAGAGGTCTAGAACAATAGAGCACAAAGACAGGTCCCATGCCAAGCTAGGGAGTTGGGGGCTTGTGGGCTCAAATTCTAGAAGCAGAGGAGAGGTGAGAGTGCAAATGTGTGCATTATGTAATCATAATGAGGCAGATTGGTGTTCACAAAGACTGAGGTAGAGTGCTGGCTTTCTCAGTTTTGTGTCTGACATTGTTTTATTCTAATTAGTTATATATGACAGTAGAATGCCTTTTGACACATCATACATAAATGTAGTATAACTTATTCTTCTGTTTGCACATGATGTAGAATCACACTAGTTGTGTAGTCAAAAAGGAAGTATCTACTAGAAAAATTTAACAATATTTTTATAGTAGATATTTCCTTTTTAATAATAGGGCTTACAGAGTGATATTCCTAAGAGCATTGGAATGGAATGATACCAAACAATGTGAAAATCTTCAACTAAAAGTAGGGGGTTCTATAAAAGGGTGAGGCAGACAGGTTGATCATTTTCAGTTTTTAGGTTTTCTTATGCTGCTCACTCATTCATTCACTTGCTCATTCACTTATTCATCCAGAAAATATTTCTTAAGGTATTTGTGTAGCTTGGTAATTTGCCAGGCACAAGACATGTAGTGGTGAGCAAGACAGACATGGTTACTACCCTGATGGTATTTAACCTCTAGTGGGAAGAATGAAGTTGCCACATTTTGAGTTCTGTGGAGGACATATTGGGAGAGCTATAATAGCAGAAGGAACTGTGCAGAGTTAGAGAAAGGGGTTTTTGAGCTGAGAATTAATGGATGAATAGGCATTAAAGTAGGGAGTAGGAGGATGGATATAATGAGAGACATTCTACCAGGCACAAGGAAGCAAACATAAAAGGGCAGTCACAATTAAGTGGGATAAAGCTGGAGTTGGGTGGGAGATGGATTACTACAGAATCCACTGCTTAGTCTTCAGCAAATATTGAGGAGTAGCCTAGGCACATATTATCATCCTCTTGAGTGCATAAGGAAATCAAGACTCAGGCACATTCATGAATTTCTGTGCTGGGGCTGAATGAACACATTTAGATATAGTCCCTCCCCTCTGGGAGCTTCCATTCTGGTGGGAATGTGGAAAGAGTTAGCCTACATGACAGTGCTGGTAAGTGGCAAGGCTGAAACTTGTAGTCTTCTGACTTTAAGTCAGTATCCTCCTCACTGTGTCACATTGTGGCTCAACAAGGAAGAGGAATTATTTGTCACAACCATGATGACTTGGTCAGATGAGGCAGCACAGTTCTGTTTTTTATAGAATTTTTTTTTATACTGTGGATTGAACTCAGGGGCACTCGACCACTGAGCCACATCCCCAGCCCTATTTTGTGTTTTATGTAGAGACAGGGTCTCACTGAGTTGCTTAGTGCCTCACTGTTTCTGAGGCTGGCTTTGAACTGGCGATTCTCCTGTGTCAGCCTCCCTAAGTGCTGGGATTATAGGTGTGCACCACCACGCCCAGCTCACAGTTTTGTTTTAACAGCTGCTCAGGGCTTCCTTAATGTTCATTGAGCACAGCAGGAACCTAAACCTGTAAAAGGTAAAGTTGGAACAAAATCAGAATTTGGGCACACAGCACTTACGTGACAATCATAGCTAGCTCTTTTTAAGTTTTCTGTGGGCTACACATTTTACACACTTCATGTATTTAGTCCTAACAACAATCTTATAAGGCAGCTCAGTACTCAAGCTTACACTCATTTACTCTTTTTCCAAATGATGACACTGAGGCTCAGGGAGGTTATACGACATTATCAAACTTTCTCAATTCATAACTCAGTGCTATAAGATGGAAATCATGTATTCTGACCCCATAGTCTGTGTTCATAACCACCATGCTCCACTGAACCTACTTACCAAGATAGACTGAAGTAGATGATAACTAGTCCAGAGACAAAGGAACAGTTGAGAATAAAGGACAAACATATTTCTTCTCTGCAGAAGGAAGTTTAAAAGGTACAAATGTACACATTTGGATTTAGAAGAGCAAATAATCCACATCTTCTAATTTCAGATATTAAATGACTATTAAATCCTTGTTTCCTACCACCAAGTCCATAGCACTTAGCGGTAATAATTTACAGTCTTTCTCTCTTCCTACTGTGATTCCCTCCCAGTAATTAAAGCTAAGAAATATAATCCATACACAAGCTAAATTCTTAAGGCCTGTTGAGAGGTCAAGGTACCTGACACCTTATATGTGGTTATGTTTTCTAGAGTCCTTTCACACCCAAGATCTTGTAGGATCCTTACAACAAGGCTACTGGGGGTTCTTCCCATCTTACTGAAAAGGAAATAAAGGTTGAAAGATTCCAATGTCATGAATCTACTAAGATTTTGGAGTCAATGTTGGGCACCTGTGTTATAGGGTATGAGCAAATGCAAACATATATCACAGGAAGTCTATCAGAGCTGGCAATTCTGTTTTCATGCCCCCACTTAAATGAACCAGTTAGTGAAATATTTGGCTTTTCAAAACATGTATCATGTATGCAGGAGCACAATGATACACAAGTATTACTTTTTCATTCCAGATCTAAAATCTCATTCAGTAAGTATTGATTGTATTCATAAACACTGTCCTGTATTATAGGAAGAATGCAAGTAGCATTCATTATTTTCTAGATTTCCTACAATACGAATTATATAATGGAAATTTGTAGTTGATAGAAGCTGCATTGATTTTTGTTCAAATACAGCTTATTGGGATGTATGTGGAGAGCTTGGTTCCCTTTCAGAATATACAATATACCTTCATTCCATTTCAATTTTATTTGCTCCCTTGATATGTGACAGTGGATTCTTTCTTGTAGCATATTGTCTTTCATGACTGCAGAATTTGTAGCTTTAAGCATTTTCTCTTTCAAAACAAACATGACTCATAACCCATGTGGATGCAGTGACTGTAGTTGATTTGGTGAACATTTGAAAACATGAAGTGGGAATAAACAAGACCATTACTGTAAATGATTTTTAAAACGAACCTAATGCACTGGAAATAGTGTAGATGAAATAGAGGGAGGGAAATGTGAACATTGGAAATATATTTCAGCTAGCTCAAGCATAGAGAGGACATTAAAATTAAGGAGATATTCATTTACTTAGTCAACAAATACTTAATGAATCTGACATTGTTATAAGCATAGGAGATACATCAGTGAATTTTTAAAAATGACCAAAATCTCTACCCCCTTGGAGCTGACACTCAAAAGGGGAAGAAGGGACAATAAACATAAGTAAAACATATTTTATGTCAGATAGTGGTAAGTGCAGTGGAGAAAAGTAAAGCAAGGAGGAAGGGCGCCAGTATTGGAGGTGGTAAGTGAAGAATACATTGAGCAGGTGGCATCTGAGTCCAGATCTGAAGTATAGGATGTAGGAAGTAATGCATATATCAGAGTTCCAGGCCGAGGGAACATCATATGCAGAGACCTTTTGATGGTGATATACTCCAGTGTGGCTGGAGGGGAATGAGCAAGGGAGAGAACAGTAGAAGATATAATCAGAGAGGTGGCCAGGAAGCTGGGTGGCCCATGGTGAGAAATTTGGTTTACAAGATATCTGGTGATGTTAAACTAGTATAGTGACATTGTTGCTGCCCTTCCCAGATTCCCTTTACCGGATTGCTCTGTTATCTGTCAGCTCCTAGGAATGTTGGTTACTAAGGCTCATAGTACCTCTTCTTTGTTAGCAAGAGCCCTCTTACCTGGGAAACCTTGCCTCCCCATCCCCAAGGGCAACCCATAGCCAATGACTGACTCAACCTCTTTTCCTCAAGGTGGGACCAATCCTGTGGTGTAATACCTGGTCAAATCTCCCCATGAGGTCAGTTTAAAGATAAACTCTAGACCCTAGTATTGCTTCGTTAGTTCTTCCCCTGCCCTCTCCTGTTCATTCTCGTTTTCTCCCAACAAATCTCTGGCTTAGTATCTGCTTCTAGAGAAACTAATCCAAGACAACCAACTTTAATTTTAGAAAGCTAACATGATCTAATTTCCTCTTTAGATATTGACTTTGGATTAAATTTTATTTAACCAGGTGCCCAAATGGTGAGGCAGGTCATTCATGACATTCTCCACTATCTTCCATGATCTTAAGGAGCCAAGAAAGATAGCTTAGGAGCTAGATGCACTAAAAGGTGCCATGTGGACACCTGTGAATGTCTTTCTAATTGTGCTGCTCAGTGGAGGAGAGCATTTTAACTAGGATCTTGATGGCATTGTGTTGGAGTGATTGATTCATTTTTACACTAGTAGGTGAATCCACAGGAGGGTCTCTTTAGATGCCTCATTTTAGTTCTTTGGAATCTTCGTCAATACATATTGACTTCCTTCCTGCAATCTTGCAATCATGAGTGAGTGACTATAATATCTGCCCTTTTCTGAGAAACCCCAGTGTTTTACATACCTTTTATCTAACTATAGCCTTTTATTCCTGGTTTCTACTTTCTGAAGCAGAAATAAACTGCCCGGAAAATCTGAAGCCATCTCAATAATACCAAGAGATTTGCCTTTTATCCATTTCTCACAAGTGTGGGAAAATTGACTTGTTAGCAGGAACAAAGTTTAGAGCGCAAATACTTTGGGTGACAAATGTCCCTTTATTGATCCAAATTTCAGCAAGTAGTGTGAGAAAGCACCAACTGAAGGTCCTCCCCCTTACATGTGCTGGAATGAGCAAATTCAAAGTCCTGAAGGACCTCTGTAATTCCTGAGAACACTGCATTCCTGTATCACAGTGCCACTCCTAAAGTGTAAGACCAGAGCAGCTCTCATTCCATTCTTTTTGTACTGCTCTCCCTTTCCCAAACCTATTAATCTCCAATAGTTCAAATGGTTGAGTTGTCCTGTCTCTCACTTTACTCAATGTTACCCTGTGAAGTAGGTATGCAGGCACAATGAAGAAATGGAGAAATATGGATTCAAAATTTAAGTGACTCACCCAAGATCACAAAGCTATAACAGTGTCCACCTCATGCTTTGAATATAGCCCTTGCTGCTCTGCCACTGTGACTTATTTTTTAAAAAGGCATGTTTCTTCCTTTCCTCTGTCCCTGCTCCTCCCTAATCTCTCCCCCTCCCTAATCCCAGGGGAAATAGGATTACCTTTCTTCCCTATCCTCGGCAGAGTTACCTATCCTTAAGCACACACCCACCACAGGAACCAAGTAATTCAGACTTGGTGATGGCCCCAGAAGATCTCAGAAACTATAACCTCCCAAATTAACAAGTGAATTACAACTCTGACAGAGAACACATGGAATATAGCCTTCAAATCACCTCTTTAAAAGCACCCTGTTCCTGTTGATGGGCAGAATCACAGCCTCTGGAACAGAAGTTCCCTGTGCTTCTCCTTTGCTAGAAAAGCAATAATCCTTCTTTGTTCCTTTTTCTCAAAACTGTGTCCTCCTTATTGGATTGGCATTGAGGACAAAAACTGAGCTTTTGGTAACAAAGCTAGTAAGTGGTGGAGACAGAAATAGACCCCAGCTCTTCTGACAGGTATGCTCTTCCAGGTGTCGATGTTAAGGAAAAGCAATGACTTATTTTTTTGGCATCATGCTTGCTAATATGGTCATTCCACTTCCTCTTTATGCAGGGATGCCAACACATCTCCATTTGTTCAAATCAAATCTTTGCTTTCTTCAAGTAATTTGCTGAGGTGGCAATCTCCTCATTAGAGCCTCTTGGCTGGCTGTGCTTCCCATGGAGTGGTTTTTTGAGCCCTGAATTTCTGGATTATAGCTGTGTGATTTTTTATCCTCATTTTGCATTCCTTTTCATCAGTTACCCAGCCACCTGTTTCCTTGTCCATCTCTGTCATCTGGCAGCATATTTGCCACGTCCTATTTATTGTCTTGGCTCCTGGTTGGTCGTTAATCAATCAATGCCATCCTGTGTGTTGTATGGAATACAGATCCAGACTCCTGAGAACTGGTTTAATGCTGCCTTGCCTTTGTCCTCCAGCTCCAGTTACTCCTCTGGGATTTGCCAACAGCAGACAAGCAGGGACAAACCCGACAATCTATCTCAGTGTGTTGGGATCAGCTTGCTTCCAGTTCAACTAGACAGAGTTTTAGAAAGGAGGAAGCAGGTGGTGAGATGGGAGAGGTAATGAGTGAACAAGTACTTGGCACCTTATGGAGAAGCTGGTGACTGTGTCTTATTTTTCCTTTTGTTGAGGAAATTGGATCTCTCTCATTGACTCAGAGCATCAAAGATGTCAGAAACCTCTCCTGGCAATAATTTTAAAGATGGCCAAAGGGGAGCAATTCAACTAAAAATGTTGACTGAGCTCCTCTTCGGGGTCTTGTAGGAAACTTGCTGGGGACCTTCTTCTATATGACCTTGACAAGTGATCTTTGTGGTTGGTCACACCTAAGATAGAAAAGTTCCCAGGATTTGATGACTCAGATAATTGCTAGATCATGTAGATGCTATATGGCCTCTATGTCAAGTACATGGAACCATCCCTTCTCATTCTATCCCTTAGACCCAAGGGTAGATGGGTAATATGAGTGAGTAGGCCATGGGCCTGGAACTGTCATCTTAAATTCATCCATGCTGTGTAGAGTGAGCATGTTGAGTCACCATAGGTCCCATGGAAAGGCTGGGTATGAGAGAAAAACAAACATTACCTCTGTATAGATACCAGGGCACCTATTAGTTTGCACTGTGCCCCATGCAGCAGGAAAGAGTAGGCCTGGCAAGGGCAAACCCCCTGTGCAAAGCAACTGCATGGGATTGGGTAGTTCCCACGGGGCTTCTGCCTAAGGAGGGCTCCTACCTTCTTTCATGCCAGATACTGGATAGTGCATATGCCTCTAACTGACAGCATTCACACGTTTGGCTTACATGTACCCGCCTGTATTTAGAGTCATGCCAAACCCAGGGGGTACAGCTACTTATAATTTTCTTGCCAAAACATGGGAAAAATTAGAGGTTTGTTTCCTTTTAATTCAATGAGGAAAAGCACCGCCATCTCCTCTGGCAGCTACATATGCAGAGGTACTGATTAAAGCTTTGTGTTTCGCTCTAGAAGTACAGTTCCTCAGCCTGTTTTGGGGGTCCCCTTCAATTCTTTTTGTCATTATTGTTGCTGTATTTAAATACAAAAAGGGAAATAAATAGAGTTTTCTGGAGTAATTTGTTCTCAAGAGGTAATACTGGCAGACCTTAATTGAATAATCCCTGTCTAATGGTGTTTTCCTTCCCAGATTACTAGTGGCCCCCAATTTGCCTAGCTCAAAAGTTGTTCAGGTTGTACACTTTGTGCATGATGTTTAGCATAGTGCCCCATAGTAAGAAAACTCTATGTTGTCATATCAACATACCTGTCATATGTATGCCTTTTCTCATTGGAGGGCTATATGACACAAGACTGAAAGAGTATAAGATTGATTCATTCATTCATTAACCTCATATAAACATTCATTGCATTGTTCACCCCTGTATGCCTTATAGTCTAGCACATGTGACATATGATCTGGTACATACTAGGTACCGAATAAGTGGATATACAAATGAGTTTATTGAATCTAAGGAATCTATCTGTGTTAGATGCTGGATTTGGGATCAAAGATCAGACTGTTTCTAATTCTGCCATGCGCTTTCTGGGTAACCTAAAGCAAATAATTCCCAGAGTCCCAAGTTCCTCCACTGATATAATCAGGATAATACGTCTTTAGAATTTTAGAGTTGCTAATGATATCAAAGTCAAATCACAATGAAGGACTCAATGGGAAAGGATTTTTACTCTAAAATGCAAAATGCTTCAAATTGGTTACTTGTCTACTGGTAACACACCACACTGTATTTGGATCCTCAGTGTACCATCATGATAACCACATTCAGTGTTTTTCGCCCATTTCACCAAAACATTTTGATAGCATCCAATGGAAATGATGCTGAATATTGACAAATTTCATTGAGGAGATTCACCTGACAGGGAAGAGAGCACAGAATTATGTTAAGTATTGATTTTAGCCTTTTCTCGTATGTACAGACACAGGAATATAAAGTACAAATTGAAATATAAAAGTTTCCTATGAAATAAATATTCACTGTCACAACTCTGAAAGTGTTTGAAGAAAGATTCTAGCTCTGCATAATATATTGTTTCACAGCAGTTGGGACCCTTCCAGATGGATGGGGAAAGCACTGAACCCCAGTTATTAGACTTATGATTAGGCTTGATGAGTTTTGACTCTGGAAATAGAGGAAGTACACATAATGCGGTATCAGTTAGCAGAAGTGAGGAGACTTGGAGCTGAAGGTGGGAAACTGATGTCCTTTGAATGGTCTTCCTTTTAATGTTCTGATTGCTGTAGCATCTATGGGCTTTTCCAAACCTAGCAATCTGCCAGGATAGTTGAGAAGCCTCATAAAAAATGACCACTTAAGAAGAGTTTTGAGACCTAGTAAGCATTCAATAAATGCCTAATTGTTATCATCATTTATATTGCAGCACTATTATTATCCTCATCACTACTGTTAAATGTAAGAGAAGTTGAACCTTATAGTCTACCCTCTACAAAATACACCCCACTTAGTGTTTGCTTTTAAGTCTTTGCTGATAGAGATTGTAAGAGGAGAAGGCCTGGTGTCTCCCAACTGTCTCAGAGAGAAGGAAACTGGGACCTAAACAGGAACTAACTTGCCCTACGTTAGGCAAAGCAGTGATAGAGGCAGAAATGATAGACCAGAACCTGGGACTCTGTGCCCCTGACTTCTCACTAGTCATTGGCTATCCCTTCTGTTTCTTCCATCATCATCAGAGATGTGGACATTCTGCAACCAAGTGGACAATGGGTGTCATCATCAGGTACTTCTGAGAATTTTGTGGCCTTTGCTAACCCCAAATTCTTCTAATTGCTGTGACTTTTTCCACATTGGAAGTGTCTGGCTCATAGAGACTGCTCATCAACAATTGTGGAAAGAATGGATAGTTTCTGATATTTCATTCTCTACCACTGAAATGATTGAGTTCATTGTCTGCAGTTTAATGAGCATTTTGGTGTCCATGACTGTATATACCAGCTCTCTGGTGGCATGCCTTCTATCCCCTTGAAACAATTGATCTTCCTTCCATTAGCCCATACTTACTTTCCTAAATGCAGGCCTTGGCCTCTTGGTTTGGATAAGAGCTTGCCTTATAGGACTTAATGATTTTTTCTTTTATAAGATAGGATTGCATATGCTGCTGTCTAGTCCTTTGCTCCACCCCCACTCCCTTTATCACACTTTGACTGAAGACATAACCAAATACAAATCCTGGCTGATAAAAATGAAGGCAGATTTTACTTCCAAACCCGAGGAGATTATTTTTGTAGTCTCTAGGACTTTTGCATAGTAAATGTTTGCTCTAGTGGATTTTATTTGCTTGGTGCATGGACGAATGGGATACAGATAAGTAGTAAGACTGCAGTATTTCTTATTTGAAGCTAGTACAATTCTTGGACAGCACAGCTGATGCTAAAGATGACCACACTGCAGTTTACCTGGGCCATGTGTCTAGGTTTCTTCTGTCTAGTTGACATCATATCTGTGTCTCTGCCTGACTTGGTACTCCAGATCCAAGTGGTAGCTGCCACTATCCTTGAGGCAGAGAGAATAGAAATGTTTTCTACAGAAGGCTTTTCCATCCTTTCTCCTTGGCTAAAATACTATGATGTAGGGCAGTATTTTTCAAATCTAGCATGAGGAGGGAGATTTGGGGGGAGGGCTTCTGTACCCATTTCTCAAAACAGTTTGTGTATTAATTTTCCATTCCAGACTTTGTTTGAATAAAAGGTTTTGGAAAAAAATTGAAAATAACTGATCTGATGTGCAAATTTCAGGTTGATGTATCAGTTGTTCTCTCTTCTGAAATTAGTCTCATTCGTGTTTCCTATAGATTGAGTCCTGAAGCTAACTACCAGTTTACCTTCATGCCTCAATTTACTCAGGATATAAAATGCCACTTGATATAACATTTGATTTAGTGGGGATCTAATTTTGTTGGTTGTGAAGAATTTAGAGGTTCCTTTGAGAAATGTCAAAGAGGAAATTTCAGGAAATTATTTGATTCCAACATAATGTCAAACTTCTCTTAAAAAGATTATCTTATAGAATAAAACTATACCAACTGGACTTAACAGGCATATAACAACACAACAACAGCAGAGTAAAGATTTTGCTAAAGTATACATAGAATATTCTCCCAAGATATATCATATGTTTTAGGTGAGAAAACAAGTCTCCAAATTTTTAAAAAGATTGGAATCATCCAAAGTATCTTCAGTGATGAGAATGAAACTAGAAATTCATAAATTAAAAAAAAACTAGAAGATTCAGGAATATGTGGAAATTAAGCAACACAATCTTGAACAACCAGTGGTCAATGAAGAAAGCACAAGAGAAATGATACAATACTTACAGATTGGGGAAAAGGAAAAGACAACATACCAAATCTTATAGGTTACAGTGAAAGTGGTGCTCAAGGGTAAATTTCTAAATACAGATGCCTACATTAAAAGAGAAGAAAGACATCCAAGCAGTAACCAAACTTTATACCTTGAGAATACATAGAAAAACTAAATCTAACAGTAGAAAATGAAGGAAATAATAAAGATTGAAATGGAGATTTTTTTTTGGAAAAAAAAATAGAAAAGCAATAGAAATAATGAAGCCAAAAGCTGGTTGTTTGTCAACAAAATTGACAAAGCTTTAGCATGTTTGACCAAGATGATACAAAATAAAATAAAAAATGACATGGAGGTGTTATTAGTAACCTTAAGGAAAAGTGAAGCTTTATAAGAGAGTAATAAGAACAACAATTTGCCAATAACTTAGATAACCTAGAGGAATGGACACATTTATAGAAACAAATGGCCTACCAAGACTGAATAATGAAGAAATAGAAAATCTGAATAGATGTACAAATTGTAAGGAGATTGAATCAGTAATTTAAAACCAGTCTACAAAGAAAAGTTGAGAAACAGATGGCTCCCCTAGTGAATTCTACCAAACATTTAAAGAAGGATTAACAACAGTGCTGAGACACTTTCATAGAAGAAAAGAGGAAGGAAAACTTCCTAACTCTTTCTATGATACCAACATTACTCTGCTTACCAAAGGCAGAAAAAGACATCACAAGAAAATTGTAGACCAATATCTCCTGTGCACATAGATTCAAAAATTCCCAACAAAATACTTGTGAATTGCATCCAACAGCATATTTAGAAGGATTTTATACCATGAACAAGTAGGATTTATCCCAAGAATGCAAGGATGGCTCTGCATAAGGAAATCAACCATTATATCACATTAATAGAGTAGAGGGAAAAACACATGACGATCTTAACTGAAAAACAAAAGGCATTTGACATAATAGTCTCATGATCAAAACACTCAGAAAACTAAGAACATAAAGGAACTTGTTCAGTATGATAAAGGGCATTTATGGAAAAACTACAGATAATATCATTTCAATGGTGAAAGACCAAAAGTTCTTCTCCTGAGATCAGAAACAAGGTGAATATGTCCAATTTCACCACCGTTCTTAAATATGGTAATGGAAATGATATCTATAGCCATCAGGCTAGAAAAAGAACTAAAAGCATCCAAATTGGTAAAGAAGTAGTAAAATGATTTCTTTGCATGTGCCATAATATTTATATGTAGAAAATCAAAATAAATACACAAGAAAGATATAAAGAAAATATACAAATATTGCAAAGTTGAAAGGTGTAAAATCAACACATAAGTTTGCTTGTGTTTTTATATACCAATAAAGAACAGTATGAAAAATAAATTAGGACCATTTATAATAACATTGAAAACAAAATACCAAGGAATAAATTTCACCAAGGAGGTAAAAAACATTCACTGGAAAACTACAAAACATTCATGAAAGAAATTAATGCCTAAGTAAGTGGAATGGTATCTTGTATTTATGGATAGAAAGATTTAGTATTGTTAAGATGTCAATAATACCCAACATGATCTATTAATTAAATGTAATTTGTATTAGAAGTCCAACAGCATTTTTTTACACTAATGGAAAAGTTGATCTTAAAATTCATATGGAATTACAAGGGGCTCCTATATAAGTCCTTAGCAATGAAAGAAAATACAAGGAAGACTCATGTTTCTGGATTTCAAAACTTAATACAAATCATAGTAATCAAAATAGTGGAATATTGCCATAAGTTTAGACATATCAGCCAATAATTAATAGAGTTGAGAATCTAGAAATAAACCCATACATCTAAGGCCAACTTTTGTTTTTTTTTAATATACTTTTTTAGTTGTTGATGGATTTTTATTTTATTCATTTATTACTTATATGTGGTGCTGAAGCTTGAACCCAGTGCCTCATGTATGCTAGGCAAGCACTCTACCACTGAGCTGCAGCCCCAGCCCCTTGTTTTATTTTTTTTGACAAAAGTATTAAGTCCATTCAATGGGGAACTAATAATCATTAGGGTAAAACAATGCAAAATCACAGTGAAATACTGCTTCACACCCATTAACATGAATATAACTTGTCTTTTAAAGAAAGAGAAAAGACATACATTTTGGTATACAGTTGTAATCTCAGCACCTCGGGAGGCCAAGGCAGGAGGATTGCAAGTTCAAGGTCAGACTCAGCAATTTAGCAAGGCCCTAAGCAATTTAGCGAAACCCTGTCTCAAAATAAAAAAGGGGAGCTGAAGATGTAGCTCAGTAGTAAAATGCTCTTGGGATCAATCCCTGGTACCAAAAAAAAAAAGTGTGTGTGGGAGGGTGGTAACAAATGTTGAAGAATGTGTTGAGAACCTGGAAACTGCACAAAACTGGTGGAAATATAAAATGGTGCAGCCAGTGTGGATAGCAGTTTGGCAGCTCTTAAAAAGGTTTAGGATAGACTCCCCAACTCAGCAATTACACTTGTAGGTATTAAATAACTGACAACAGAAGCTGAAAAAAATACTTGTATTACAAAGTGCATTATAGCATTATTCAAAATAACTAAAAGTTGGAAATAAACTAAGCATTCATCAACAAATAAAAGGGTTAAGAAATGTGCTATACAAATGCAATGGAATATATTTTGCCATGAAAAAGGAAATGAAGTTTGGATATATAGTGGAGATGAAAAACTTTGGAAATGGATATTTGGGATGTTTACACAGCATGATAAATTAAGGCCACAAAATTGTCCACTAAAATTGGTTAAGATGGAAGATATTAGATTACTATATTTGACTATGATTAAAATTTTACAGAGATAGAAACCCTTTTCTGATTAAAAATAAAGTGATTAAATTGATTTTATTTAAGATGAAGTGAAAGTGTTTTCAAATCATTTTTTCTCTAAAAAAAAATAAAGATAACCACAAATAAATCCCTACTAGGAGTAGAAATGTAATGCTCATAAAAAGGCAGCTTTTATCTTTCATATCTATAATGACTTCATTTTAGATGAAAGAAATATTACTGACACTTTACTCTGTATTAAAATTATTTTCTTTTGTGTAATCTTTCTGAGATGACCAATGTTAAATATTACTATAATTACTTAACTTTCTCATAGTAATTTTTTTTGGTACTGGGGATTGAACCCAGAGGCACTTAACCACTGAAACACATCCCCAGTCCTTTTTATTTTTTATTTTGAGACAAGGTCTCACTAAGTTGCTTAGGGCCTCACTAAATTGCTGAGGCTGATGTCAAACTTGCAATCCTCCTGCCTCAGCCTCTTGAGTCACTGGGATTACAGGTGTGTGCCTATAATTTTCTTTTATAGAACACATAGAAAGACCCGTCTGAACTAATCTGCTTCATCAACACAGCTTATTTCTTCAACTTTAATAGTCAAAGCCTCAAAACAGTAGCACATTTCTGGCTAGTAAAGTTTCTAGCAATGAATGTTTGGAGGGCATAACATGGTTCATTCCTCTGCTCAGGATCTTACAAGACCTAATGAAGGTATTGACTGGACTGTGTTTGTCTCTTTCTGGTAGTCAAAGTGATCTAAACTCCTGTGATTGTTGGCTGGATTAAGTTGTTTATGGTTGTGGAACCAACATCCTCATTTATTGCTGGATGTTACCCAAGCTATTCTCAGTTCCTAGGGACTATATGGAGTCCTTGCTCATGTGGCAGCTTACTTCTTCAAGGACCATCACAATCTCTCTTAATGCCTTCGTCTAACTGAGTCAAGTCCACCCAGATTAATGTCAGTTTTGATGTACTCACCATCAACTCATCTGGAACATGAATTGCATCTTAAAAATCATTTTGCCTTTGCCATATCCTCTTGGCTAAAAGCATATCATAGGTTCTGTTCACAATTTAAGGAATCAAGCAACACTATAGAATGTGTCTACCATACCTCGGGACTATTACCTAACATTGGCAAAAGATGGGGAGGAGGATGATTTTTACAATGAAAACCAATGTAGCTAGGTTAAACTTTGGTTGAAGAAATGCGCAAGTATTCTCTTCATATTCTCCAGCTTTCCATGGTGGCTGTTTGCATTTGTGAGGGTTTTTCAGAGAAAGGGAACCAACCAATACGGTGTGTGCATGTGTGTAGATGGGTGTACATGTTAGGAATTGGTTTCACATGATGAAGAAGGCACGTAGGGGCACTAGGGTTGTGGCTCAGTGGTAGAGCACTTGCCTAGCATGTGTGATGCACTGAGTTCAATTCTCAGCACTGCAAATAAGTAAATAAATAAATGTCCATTGACAGCTAAAAAATAATAGTAAAAAAGAAGACAGGTAAGTTCCAGGATCTGTGGGGTCAGCTGATGAGCTGGAGATCCAAGAGTTGATACTTCAGTTCTATTTCTAAGGTAAGAGAAAATTTAATGAGTTGATTTGACAAGGATCACTATTACTCATGATATGGTCAACCTTTTTGTTTTATTCAGACCTTCAATTGATGGGACAAGGCCTACCCACATTAGGAAGGACAATCTACTTTACTCAGTGTACTGATTTAAAAAACACCCCTACAGACACAGCCAGAATAATACTTGATAATACTTGACCAAATATCACAGACAGCACATTGCCTAGGCAAGTTAACCCATAGTTGTTCTTTAGTAGTTCAAGCCTGAACTCTGAGATCCTACTATTCCTATGAACCTGAAGTCAGGGTTGAGACATCTATTTCAGACAATTTCCTGAACCCATTGCTGGGACACATTTCAGGTATTTCCTGAACCCATTGCTGGGACATCTATTTCAGACAATTTCCTGAACCCATTGCTGGGACACATTTCAGGTATGTTATAGTGCTTTAGGCAATGTGCCTCCAGTGAGCCAGTGGACAAACAGAAGACAGCTGCATATGATCAGGCATAAAGGGGCAATGATGATACCAGGAGCAGGGACAAGAGGCCTTCCCTTCCTAGAGTTCACCAGTTAGGCATACCTGTTGCCCTCTGTCTACTCGCCTCTGCCACTTCCATCCATTGTGACCACAGTCAATATGGATATCAGAAAAGATAACCATGTTCCTGTTCTGCTCACCCCAAATTTGGAATGGAACTCCCAAACCTCTCCACAGAGCAGAGGAAATTATAGAGAAAGGGACTGCTGAAAAATGTTGAGAAGCTAAGTTGCATGTGGATGTATCTGGAAACCTTGAGGCTTTGTAGATTTGAGTGTGAGCCATCCTGCTTTCAGCCCAAAACATTGTTTTCCAATTCATCCTTTTGAGATAGGGATTTGAGTTGAGTGACATCTTGAGTAGCTGAGAATATCCCATGTGCATTATGCTTGTCTTGGAATGGTTGTCACTGAAACAGATGTTATACAAAGACATGGGGAGAGAAAGGATGAGTGAACCACTCTCAAAATGACTCTAACAGGACTGTAATTCTTCTGCATGTCACAGAAACTCTAAAGGTATTGGTTCAACCACTCAGCAATTAAATATCCATTTGGTTGGGAGAGAATTTAAGAACATTTGCCCTGGCTTTCCTAAAAGAAATTTTGAACTCCTCTTCATTATCCATTAGGGAAAATGCAGAGGGTCATCTTTAGTATGAGAACTGGGAAGTGGTTCTACTCCCCCAGCTATTTGTCAAGCTTGGGAAGAATGACATATTTTAATTTCTGGATGACAGTAACAGGTACTCCCTAAAAGACCAGGTTTGTGCTATACATTTACCAAACCCAAAATTTGGAGGCGTGTCAGTGGCAAACTTTCAAAGGCCATCAGAAAAAGACAGGGAGGTCAGATTTGGGAAGCTCCTGCTGCCTCCTAGTGTGAACACTTGGCTTCAATGCAATTCCAGAGGAATGTGTTCACAGTTGCATTTGCCCCTTGCTTAGCATCCCTGTTCCCCTGTGTGTCTGGCATGATCTTTCCCCAGCTGCTGCTCTGAATCAGGGCTTTTGACAGAGATTCCTGTGGGACTACAGCAACATCAGTCAGTAACTAGTGATTTCCACAGCAGCAAAGAAGGTTTTTAAATGAATGTCGTGGTGTGCACCTTCCATCTGTGAAGGAGCAAGCTGACACTTATTCATTGTGCCCCTCCCTAATACTCAGACTTTCCCCCATTCCTTCCTGCTGCTTTTGCTAGCCTGGGAGTGAAGGTCTTTGGTAGTAATCTTGGCTACAAAGAGAAGTGGACCAAAGCCAAATTGGCCAGCAGAGCTTGACACTGGAGATGTTGGAGGCTTCTCCAAGTATCCTGAAGGCTATGATTGTGAGCATTCACAAATATTGCTGAGAGGTATAGGGACCAAAAAACACAATCCCAAACACTTTCTTACTCCTCTGTCCAAGTTGTGAACAAATTGAGAAATGAGTCAAAACAGAAAGATGTATGGAAAGCAAAATATCATCTGTATTCCTAGTAAAGTTGGTGTTGGAGGAAGAGACTTTGTGAAGCCCCAGAATTAGAGCTACCTGGTTGTGGACAACTGAGTCACAGTGCACCCCTATCTTCCTCTCCCAACTCTCACCTGATCCAGGCCCTCCACCTATTAAACTTAGAGCCAAACGAAAAAGGCAGGAACTGGCTGGGAATGCTGGTTTCTCTTTTAAAACCTCACCACTTCAGTCTACTGCTTTCAGAAAAAAGTGAATAATAGGGCCAAAGAAAGGCAGAAATGTTATGCTAATGAGCTTTCTAGTGAAGAAAACATCAAGGAGAGCAAAGGATTCCCCCACCTGAAGTCAACTCAGGAACAGATTTTAAAGGTCATGTGGTCAACTCCCCTTGAGGACATGCGGATTTATACAGTGAAGGGAAGCAGCTCAGCTGGGCTAGGAACCCAAGCACCTGGCTTCCAACATGGCTTTCCCACCATTGATTCCCCTTACTAACACCTGAAGTGTTATATTTGTTTGGTGGGAGCTTTGGCATAAAAATAGAAGAAAATATGGTTGGCTCTTCATATCTATGGGTTGCATACCTACAGGTTCTTGACTGGCATATTAATCAACTATCAGTAAAAAATGTTCCAAAAAAATCAGTCTGTACTGAACATGTATAGACGATTTTTCTTTTCATTATTCCTTAAATGGCACAGGATAACAATGATTTCCATAGCATTAGCATTGTATTAGGATTAAAAGATAATCTAGTGATGGCCCATATATACAGCTTTCCTGTTCCCTTTCTGATCTTAATTTATACCAGTGTCCCCGTCAATCGTATTCCAAATTCCAGCCAACACTGGTCTTCATTTTCTGCAAAAACAGCAATTCACACTGTTAATGTTTTGTTTTGTTTTAATAGTGAAGATTGAACCCAGGAGTGTTCTACAACTGAGCTACATCCCCAGCCCCTTTAAATTTTTTTTTATTATCATTTTGAGACAGGATCTCGCTAAGTTGCTGAGGCTGACCTTAGACTTCTGATCCTCCTGCCTCAGCCTCCCAAGTCTCTGGGATTACAGGAGTGCACCTCCAGGCCCTACTGTGATTCACACTCTTATCTCAGGAACCTTGTATTTTTTTAAAATTTTTTTTTTAGTTGTTGATGGATCTTTATCTTACTCATTTCTTTACATGTGGGGCTGAGAATTGAACCCAGGACCTCACACATGCAAGGCAAGTGCTCTATCACTGAGCCACAACCCCAGCCCAGGAACCTTGTATTTTTGACCTCTCTGCTGGTGACCCTCTTGCCCTTGATATTTCCATGGTTCACTCTCTTCTGTGCTTCCTCCAGACCTGTGCTTGGATATCTCCTTCTCAGTGATGTCTTCTATATTGTTTTTATGACACTAAAATACACTGTAATAACAAAAAGCTAGCTGACATATTAAGTGCTTAACTTATAAAAAAAGTTTCTCACTTACATGGGTCTCACAGCAATTCACAGAAGTTCACTTCTGATTAGGGATGCCAAGATCCTTGATGGTGTCACCTTAGTGATTTATATATTCTGTTTACTGCCCCCACCAAAGTGTAAAATCCATGAAGGCCAGGGATTTTTTTCCAACCTCTTTTTCATATCTGCCATATACCTTAGGTCTCTAATACTCCTTGTCATATAGTAAGTTCTTGGTAAATATTTGTTGAAACAAAGTTGAAAGTATTATGGGAGAGAATGGAAATGGAAAACCTTAAAGGAAGTATCTTTTCTTCTTAGGTTAAAGATGATGAAGATATATCAATTACCCATATGATATTTGCTTATTGTCATTAAAGTAACTATAGATGATTTATAGGTGTTAGAACCTACTTAGTTTTTTAGTGCTTAGGTTTGAATATTGTATTAGTTTTCAATTGCTGCCATAACACATTATCATAAAATTAGTGGCTCAAACCACAGACATATATTCCTACATTTCAGACACACATCTCTCTAGGCCAAAAGTAAGATGTTAGAAGAACTGTATTCCATTTTTTGGAGGCTCATTTTTGTCTTTCTATGGCTGTCAACTGAAGGCCATTCCCAGATTCCCAGTGAATGTGTATTCCTCAGCTCATGGCCCCCTTCCTCCATCTTCAGAGGTGCCAGTGACAAAGCAAGTCCTCTCACTCTTTTCATCTATCCTGCCTCTTTTCCCTTTTGATCTCTTTGACATACTCTTCTACCTCTCTCTTTTGATTTTAAGACTTCATGTGATTACACCAGGTCTACTTGGATATTCTAATCTAATTTCCCTTCATTTAAAGGCCAATCAATTAGCCGGGCATGGTGGTGCACGACTGTAATCCCAGCACTTTGAGAGGCTGAGACAGGAGAATCACAAGTTCAAAGCCAGCCTCAGCAACAGAGAGGTGCTAAGCAACTCAGTGAGACCCTGTCTCTACATAGAACACAAAATAGGGCTGGGGATGTGGCTCAGTGATCGAGTGCCCCTGAGTTCAATCTCCAGTACCAAAAAAAATAAAAATAAAAAATAAAAATAAAGGCCAATCAATTAGTAACCTTAAATCCACATGTTGCCTAAGGTAACATAGTCACAGGTTCCAGGGATTCAAAGTTGAGCATTTTGGAGGGACCATTATTGAGCCTACCACAGATGGACAAATGATTATGTGACAGGGATGTGATAGGGTCTGGTGGGTATGGTATGTGCTGGGTTTGGGTTCCAGCTCTCTATTTTTTTTTTTTTTTTTGGTACCAGGGATTGAACTCAGGGGTACTCGACCACTGAGCCACATCCCCAGCCCTATTTTGTGTTTTATGTAGAGACAGGGTCTCACTGACTTGCTTAGCGCCTCACCGTTGCTGAGGCTGGCTTTGAACTCACGATTCTCCTGTCTCAGCCTCCCAAAGTGCGGGGATTACAGGCATGCACCACTACTCCCATTCAGCTCTCCATTTTGATAGCTGAGTTACTTGGAAAGTGTTTCTTGACTTCATTGACATTCAGATTTTTGTGTATTGAATGGGAACAATGATATTATTTGCTTCATGAATTGCTGCAAGTATTGAATATGATATGTGAAAGTAGGTAGTATGTATCAGGAATTCTATTTTACCATTCTAAAAACACCATGGGAGCATTCCTTTTGTTCTAAATACAAGCTCCAAACCCAGCTTTGAGCCCACCTTGGAAAATCTTACCTTTTTTGGGGGGGGTACTGGGCATTGAACTTAGGGGCACTCGACCACTGAGCCACATCTCCAGCCCTATTTTGTGTTTTATGTAGAGACAGGGTCTCACTGAGTTGCTTAGCACCTCGCCATTGCTGAGGTTGGCTTTGAACTCGCGATTCTCCTGTCTCAGCCTCCCTAAGTGCTGGGATTACAGGTTTGAGCCATCACACTCAGCTGGAAAATCTTACCTTTAAACGGTAAAAGGAGACCGAGTGCTCCTTTGCTAAAACTTCACCAAACCAGCTGGGTTTACAGGGAATGAGGGGGAAGTTAAATCTAAGTGCTTATGATTCATTTACAACTAAATCATTAAATGCTATTTTAAGGACATTTGATGGCTCGAGGCTTTTAAAATAATCGTACTGCTTTTTTCTTAAACAGAAATGCTGCCAAATGTAAACAAACTCAAATACCATTTGCTTAAAAATTCTTCTCAAACAAATTTGGAGTGGGTTCTAACCTGGCACAATATATTCTTCCATCTGAATTCCCTGTAGGAATTCCTGAGAAGCAACACCATCTCTGTTTATTGAATGGGGAGTTAGAAGCAGTGGCCCGCATAAGTGCAAAGAAAAGCACCCATCTAATTGGAATTTTTCTTTCTTTATTAGAATTATTTTCTAGATTTCAATTATTTTAATTGGGAGCTACGTTCTGGTGCTTTCCATTAGCTAAAAATGTGCTTCTTTTAACTATCTAAGGGGGATGAATTCCTTAGTATATAGGTAGAAAACTGCACTTCCTGGAGGTGCTGAGGACCATTTGAGCTTGCAAATTGATGAATATGACTTTTAGGCCAAATTGAACTAACTGCCTTTTGATGAGCTTGAGTGCAGCTTGTGACTAACTAGGGAGAGAAGAATCTAAACAGTGTGTATTTTATATGAAATGAGATAAGCCAGGATTCATGTCTGGATCAACTGGAAGAAGCTTCTCTTTCCTTTCTTTCTTAGCCTTCCTCATACACTTACTGCTAGTCTTACAACTGGCACAGCTATATTCCATGGAAAGCCTGGGAGCACAAGGCTACAAGAATATACACAGATTCATAGTTTTTGAGAGATATTTTCATAGCTGAGCCCATGTATTAGTATTTGCTTTATGGTTCCTGCCAAAGGGTTAGTCAAGATGGGTCACTAATATATTCAAGTGTTTATTTATACCTTTATTTATTTACTTCTATGTGGTGCTGAGGATGGAACCCAGGGCCTCACACATGCTAGGCAGGCGCTCCACCACTGAGCCACAACCTCAGCCCTCAAGTGATTTTTTTTATCGGTGTCCATGGAGTTGAAAGGAGGCCCCAGTAGGTATCAGAAGCACATGTAAGCAAAGAAAACAAGCCACAAGGGAAGGAAGAGAACTCTGACTGCTTGAAAATAGAAGCATTTCATGACTGATAGAAATCATTAGGGGCTGAGTTGTGGCTCAGCTGCTGAGTGCTTGCCTTGCATGTGTGAAGCACTGGGTTCCATCCTCAGCACCACATAAAATAAAGATATTGTGTTCATCTACAACTAAACAAAATTAAAAAAGAAAACATTAATTTCCTTCTTCAATACTTTTGGAGGGAGGAGTGTTCTGGAGAAGTAGAGGTGAGCCAGATGGCACAGGTCACTATCCCAACCACTTAATTTTCAAATAACCTTGTAGTATAATTTTCCAGAAATTAGAAATAGGACCAAGGAATTCCTGGCAGTCAACAGAACCTGTGAAATGGGTTTTATGAGCTCCCAAGATATCTTAGGAGGCGTGGGGCAACCATTAGGACCAAACTTCTACCTTGGCCCATAAGATTTGCATCAGGGATTAGCTTTTGAAACTTGAAGTGCAAGTGTGAAGAGTGTGAAGGGGCTAGAGAGGAGGAGCAGTGGAGGATTCCTGTCCATGCCATGTGTGTGTGAGGAGGTGTGATATGGAGGTGCACGTGCCCTAGGCAGGCTATAAAGCTTCAGAGTGCACTTGAGAGTATACTGGCACGTAAACCTCAGTCCTCTGAGATGTAGTAATCTAGAAATGGAAACAACTGAGGGGGAGAAAATAGACTTCCTTTAGCAATTTAGCCTGTGATGTTCCCTGAAAAAGGTCTTAAGATCAAAGGCTGGCAAGATTTCAGGACAAAAATTTTCCATGAGTAGCTATGACATTATTTTGAAAGCCTAACTGGAGTGTCTATACTAATAGCTGTTAAAAGCGAAGGCTTGTGTCAAGCCACACACACGTGAACATGAACATACACTTATCAGAGGTGGCTGAAACAACATGCACAGAGCAGTGCATTATCTGGGAACCTTACCCTTGAATGAAGCCAGTGACCTCCATTATTATGCATGGAGAAAAATGCAAAATTTAGTATAAAAGTGATGCCTGGAATCAGTCTATAAGCAATCTTTAAAAGCCGCAGAGGTGTTTCAGTCCCTAGGACACTGGGCCAAAAACACTTTGCATTAATAACAAGACAGTTGAGACCAGATAAAATTTGTCAATGAAGCCAGTCACAATGAAATATTTTCAAGAAATTCCAGATGGCATTTTAAAGAAGTATAGCTTAGGCTCATCAGTAAGTCTGATAATCCATGAGCAATACAGCCATCTTTTGTCTCCTCTTGGTCATTCCTACCATTTTGATGGAATAGTAAAGTGAAGATCATGCAAAGGCCTTTCTGGACCAGCAAGGATAAAGGTTGTTGGTGTTTTTCCCCCTTGTGAAAGGCATCAACATTAACTTAAGGTCAGGCTCATTTGATAACTTAGGGAGTTCTCAATACATATGGAGTACCTATCATGATGTTTTTGTCAGCTTTTTCACCACTGTAACTAAAAGTTCTTACAAGAACAATTAAAGGAGGAAAAATTTATTTGTGGGGCTCACAGTTTCAGAAGTCTCAGTCCATTCCTCAGGGCCTGAGATGAGACAGAACATCATGGCAGAAATGTGTCGTGGAGGAAATCAGCTCAGGATATGATGATCAGGAAACAAAGCTCTCAGCAAGGATAAAATATAAACCCCAAAGACATGCACCCAGGGACCCACCTCCTCCAATCACACCCTGCCTGCCCACTTTATCACTCAGTTAATCCCTATCAGGAGATTAATTCACTTATTGGGTTAAGACTCTCATAACCCAATCATTTTACTCTAAAACTTCTTGCATTATCTCATACATGATCTTTTGGGGGATACTTAATACCTAATCCATAACACAAGGTCTAGACATTGTGCTAGATGCTTCACTTTCATTATGTTTTTAAACTGGTAGAACAACTCTAAGGAGTTCAATGTTGTCATTCAGTTGTGTCTTCTGTAAAAGGTAGGAAATTGACTTGTCCAAGGTCATGTAGTTGATGGCAGAGGTACTCCCTCTTCCACCCCATGCCTGGGTTTCCATGAATATACATTTAACTATCCCCAAATAAAAGTTTGGTCTTAGGAGAGAATGAATGAATCTATGCTTAGTAACAATTTTGTGCCAACCACTGTGCCAGATATATCTCAAGCTTTGTGCATAGCAATCACTTTAGAACCCTATGAAAATATGGATTCCAATTATGTTGATCTGGAATTGGCAGGGCTGAGAGTCTGCATGTGTAACAACCTCTCAGGAGATACCAAAAAGTGAAGACAGGGTCCAAAGAAACTTTTACATGATCTTTACTTTAGTTTTTGAGCCAAAGTAGGGAGAATGACCCAGGGGAGAAAAAAAGATGGCTGTACTGCTCATGGATCGTCATATTGACTGACAAGCAAAAGCCATATTTATTTCAAAGTGCTATCTGGATTGTTTTTTGAAAATGTTGACTCATGACTGGCTTCCTCAAAAAATTATATTTGTTCTCACTTGGGAGACCAGGGTCTATACTTAAAAATAGTTATTGCTCTATTTTATGGGGGAAGGAACAGCCCCAAAGAGAATACATGATTTGCCCAAATTCATGGTGATGGTAAATAGTGCAGGGCTATGATTTGAAACAGGAACAGGTTGATGATAAGGATGTTGTCCATATATGCTACTGCACTACTCCTTGAGAGATCCATTTGTATTCCACACTTGATCAAAGAGCCTGGTACTTTAAAGTCCTAGCTTCTTGTAGAGCTTTTCCTTTTTTTCTTCAGAAAACATCTTTTGCAGTTAATTGTGCTTACACTTGTGAGTTTTTCTCTTTCTCATTCAATTAGACATATTGCTTTGTCACTCTCAGTGCACCTTGGAACCACCTGGGGAACTCATTAGACTACCAAGGCCCAAACCCCACTCATAGACCAATTAAACCAGTCTCTGGAAGTTGGTCCCAAGTATGGATACTTTCTAAAAGCTCCCTAGGTGACTTTTTGTGGGGCTATCAGAACACTGAATTGTAGGATTTAAAGAAACAATTTCTGGAAAATATCCCCCTAGTTCCCCTTTTTTATGATGTCCAAGAAGGTCCTGTATATTTAGCCAGTCCCCAGCAAGGTTTGTAGTGAGTTTTTGCTATCATTTTGTGCCTGTGAACTTTGACTTTGACTTCCCCAAGGTTTCAGCTGATGTAAAGTTTGGCATGGTTCTATGTGAACCCTAAAGGTTTCTGTATGGGTTCCTAAATGTGAGGAACTCAGGAAGGAACTGATGAGGAGGGACCAAGGTGGAGAGATAGAGCTTCATGGATTCCCTTCAGGGCAAGATACATGTTCAAAGTTGTGACTCACTCACCAGCCTAAGATCTTGAGGGGCATTAACAAAAATTCAGTTTGGTTTTATTCAGTTAAATAAAACTGGCTAGTGAGGATATATTGATTTTTAAAGATGAGAACACAGGGCAAGTTTAGACTAATGCTATAGTAGAGCTCTGAGTAATCTGTCATGGTGGTTCAAGCACAAAGAGGGCTGCTTGTATAGTGATGTGTGCTACTGTGTTACTTTACACAGTAAATAGCACCACTGCACAACTGCACAAGGATTAGTGGCAAGTCTGGACTGACCTCTGGGAAGAGTTGGAAATGATAAGATAATCAGAGGCCTGAATCTGTCCTCCAGAGAAAAAGGGAAAGGAATTTTCACCAGAGAGAGAGAGAGGAAAAGCTTTATGTAGAGTGGTAATCTTAATTCTGGCAATGCAATCAAAAAACATCTGAGGAGCTTTGAAACCTTCCAGTGCTCAGGCTGCAGCCAGGAAATGCTGCTGGTTTAATTAATCTGTCTTGCCACCATGGGTATTTTAGTTTCTAAAAGTCCCACAGGTGATTCATTAGCTCAGTCACAGCTGAGAATCACTGCTTTAGATTGTATTTCCACTGGGCAGGAGAGAATGTAGACAGGCACAGGTAAGTGAGGAGAGACAGAGGAGTAGATTGGGAATATGGGTTCTCCAAGTGTGATCTCTGACCAACAGCAGTATCATCATCTGGGAACTCGTGAGAAATGCCCATTGTCAGGCTCCATGCCAAACCACTGCAATCAGTAACTCTGGGGCTAGGACCTAGCCATCTGTGTCTTAATGAGTCCTCTAGGTAAGTGTCTTGCGTACTTATATTTGTTTTGGACTTGAAGAGCATTTATGGGAGGGGAGTACAATGAGATATGGCCAGAAAACTTGAAAGTTCAGGCTGGTGTCAATTCTTCTAACTATACTATTGAGATGTAAAGCAATATCCGGCATTCTATGGTAGAAAGTACTTCTCTATGATCTTGCTGTATTCTTCTCACATACTTAAAATTATAGCAGGGATAAGGTATGTGTCATTCATGCCAGGGCAGAAGACCTCTGGAAGCATACTCTTCTCTGCTGGTTGGAAGCTGCCCTTTTCTTCTTTTTTTTTTAATTTTTGTTTTTTAGTTGTTGATGGACACAATGTCTTTATTTTATTGCTTTGTATGTGGTGCTGAGGATCGAACCCAGGGCCTCACGCATGCAAGGCAAGCGCTCTACCACTGAGCCACAATCCCAGCCCTACCCTTTTCTTCTTAATGGATCCATTTATGTCTTCAGAAGGTAGATGCATCTTCTCTGGGCACATGGGCCATTCATTACATGATGAGAAGGCCAGACTTGGAAAAAGCTGCTGTCATAATGCCAAAGAAGGTACCCCCAGCTTCTGCTCCTTGCTTCTAATTCCCACCTAAGTCAGGACTTTGGTTGGCTGGGCCCCACCTATTGTTCACAGGAGGCCCTTGAGAGTACTCACTGAGTCCCAATGGCACTCAGTTGGGAAAGCCTTTTCCCTAATCTGACTAAGGTCTCTACTGCTGTGTAGCAGGAGGGCTTTCCGCTTTGCCAGTCACAAGGGTTCTGTTCCCTGGGTGATTGGCAAGCTCACAAATGCATCTCATTCTCTTCCTGGTCCATGTGGGCCAAGCTCCCTTGAATAGAATTGCTATGTCTTGGAGGATGCTGAGCATCTATTTGCTACAAAGGGACTTCTGGGATTAGTGCTACAGAGAGGACTATAGGTTAGAAAGACTACCCATCTTCAAGTCTAGTGATTCTCTACTAAGCCAATTACAGCTTCAGTGGGTGTGGCAGGAGTTATTTGGCGATGTCTGGAGACATTTTTGGTTGTCACAGCTGGGGAAGGTGCTACTGACATCTAGCAGGTAGAAGCTAGGGATGCTGCTCATCCCACAAGGGACAGAACAGCACCCTACAACAAAGAATTATTAGGCCCCAAATGGTCAAAGTACCATTGTGTTCAATGGTCCAGTCTAAAGTTTTTATTCCTGAAATGAGGAAACCAAGATTCAGAGCAGTAAAATGGCATTCCAGAGGTCATACAGAAAGTGTTGAGTAAGGGTGGGGATACTGATTTTCTAACCAGCAGAATGTCAGGCTCAGCAGTTCCTTCTCTGACAGGGACATCGTTTCCTCCACTGCAGAGCCCCCTTACTTTTGCCTGCTACATGTCAGGCAATGTGCTCTTTCCATTTATCCCTCCTCCTTAATGCACCATGTTCAAGGTAGGCATGACTATCCCTAGAAGGAATTCATTTTGTGCATATAAAACTACCATATGCAAAGTGTTTCAGGCCATTTGCAAAACAAAGGTGTTCTCCAAAGAGATTGAAATAGTTTTTAAGGTAACATTCTAGGCATATGTGTGAAAGCAATTATTCTTCTAAGTTTTCAGTAAAATCCCACAATATTAACCTAAAAGCTGTCCAAGGTATCATCAGATAAACTTCCTAAAAAGTTATATGGAAATTAACAGTTAGGAGAGGAAGCTGACTATTTGCATTGTGGGAACAGTGAGTGAAGAAGGACAGCATCTTTCAATTGGCTAATGAGAATTTTTTGAGTGTGAGTTTGGAGTGAGGCTCTGTCCTGGACCCCATAAATAATATGGTGAAGGAGATATATAATATCCCAGACTCAAGGTGCTTGTATTCATATAATGAGAGTCAGACAAGACACACAGATAGATAGATAGACAGACAGATAGATAGATAGATGAAATAATTATCCTGGGAAGTGCAAACCTAGAAAGGCATCTATAATGGGTACATTCCAGTGGAACTCTGAAGTACATAGAAGGGCAGTCAAAGGAAACAGCAACTCCAAGGCCTTGAGGCAAGATAAAGCTCAGCATATTTTAGAAGATAATAGAATCTATTGTGAGCAAGAAGAAGGCATATGATGGAATTGAGGAGGTTGGGGGCATTGGGAACCATGGTAAGAAGTTTACCTTTCATTCTATTCTGAAAAGGGCAGAACAACTTGAAGAAAGATGGGATAGAGGAAGACCTAGAAGTGCTTGGGGGACTGAATAGAGAATGGTGGAGATGAAAAAGCAGGATATAACGAAAACTTCAACAGGTATTTTAAAGTTATGTCCACCTTCACCAACTTTAATGACTATTGTCATTATTCTCTTCATTGACTTACTTAACTTCTTCATGCACATTTTAACCTGCCATCTTGATAGTGTCTACTGTGGCTATAAAGCTTAATATCATATTCAGATAAGTAGATAGGTAAGGAGGCAAAATGTGGGTCTGGCACTAACAAATGCTCTGGTTCTATGTACTTTTGAGCATGACAGGTGCTCAGTGACATGGAAGAGTAATTGCAGTAATTAGTGCATTTTCCTCTCACTTTTTTCTGATTACATGAGGACATTTGGTAATCTGTATATTTTGTCATATTTTCTGTTTCATAGAGGTTTTTAAGTATTTTCTTGTTGGAATCACTAATATATGTCTAATAACTTTGCTTTGATTTAAAACATATATCATTAATTATGTTGAGTCATCTTTGTGAAGAGTTAGTTTAAAAGCAAAAAAAAAGAAAAACCCACAACAAAAAACAGAACCATCAAGTACCTGAGGGCTTATTAACTGCTCTCACCTTGAAGCCAGTAACCCTTCAAATTACAGTAGCATGGTGACAGGGGAGGTGCCTTTTCTGGCATTGTCTAGTTTCCCAGGCTGTCTCTGCATACATTTCCATCTTTGAATAAAGAAAGAAAAATTGGTTGTAGATAGAGGTACTCATGGAAGTTAAGACATACCAAAAGACCTTATTGCTATCAGTGTATTGATGCTTTTACAAAGTAGTCTACTTTTAGACTTTCTGGCAAACATACCAGAATCCTGGCTTCTGGGATTTTCCAATAACTTGGAAAAAGTTACTGTGTGACTTTTTCAAGCCATTCCCCTTTTTAAGCCTTATTTTTCTTGTTTTAAAACAAAAAGTTTGCATTAAATTATCTCTAAAGAAATTTTGATTGGAATGACATGGAGGATTACATCATATTACTAAATATTTGGGTACCTGTTTTATATCAATATTTGTTGATATAATTTTATACACTAAGAGCTTCACTTACTAAATATGGAGAAATGATGAACTTTTTAATTAAAAGTACATTTAAACCAAGCATGGCATTGCACACCTACAATCCCAACTATTTGGGAGGCTAAAGCAGGAAGATCACAAGTTCAAGGCCAGTCTGGGCAATGACTGGGGAGATTCTGTCTCAAAATAAAAATAATAAAATGGGCTCAGGATGTAATTCAGTGGTAGAGCACTTGCCTAGCATTTTTGAGGCCCTGGGTTCAGTCCCCAGTAGTGCAAAAAGCAAACAAACACACATGCATTTGAAACATATAGTACATTGAAATTTAAATATTTATCAGAGGTTAAATACTGCTATAAACTGATACTTTCTTTTTTTCTAGATTGAAATGGGAATATTTCTGCAAATATGTGTATCTTAGGCCAGGTCAGCAGGCTTGAACTCTACCAAATTCTCTTCTCTTATCATGACTGCCCCTTGTCCTCATCCTTGGTTTTGGTAATTGGTGAGAAGCCTACTGAAGAGTGGGGATGGTTCTGTATCAGTCCAATGTTGCTACTGAAAAACAAAATCTAGATGCAGGCTTACCCACCTAATGCTTAGTTGTAATGGGAACTAGGTCCTTCATAAATTGTGCTCATAACTATAATTCTACCACTAAGGTCACTTATTCTTGTCACCTCTGTGTCTGAGTATGCCACCTGTCAGTGTCTGTGTGTCTGTGGATGTGTGGATTTGCATGTATGCACTCTTCTAACTCTGTGCTACTTACTCCTGTGGCACTTTGGAAGCTTGAGAGGGTGGACTGTGTGGCCAAGACTGAGGGTACTACTTTGTCAGTGAAAATTCTCCAGAGGCCTACCCCTTTGCAGCTGTTCTCATGGGGCTCAGCAGCCTCTTGAAAAGGATGGGGCTCCTGGATCCAGAAACCAACCGTGAGCCAGTGTTACCATCTTATCTGTCTTGCAGAGTCAAGTATAACCTCTGAAAGAGGAAGAAACTGTATAATTTCAGTGTCTACCTAATCGATGGGTATTTTTGATCCTCCACCCCCACCAGGGTTGGATAAATCTATTGTTGCAAAGGACAAGAGGTCTCACTGAATGAAATGTGGACAAATGGTTCCAATGAACATATGGAGGAGTCAGGATAAAGGTTGTGGGCAAGAAGGGAATTTACTGGAAGTGGGGAAATGGCTGAGAACAGTGGATTAATCCAAGAAAAGAAGAACTTCATTTTCACTGTTTTGATGAGCTGAATTCCTTGCAACCCCTTAACTTTTCTAGAGCTGGTAGCTCTTGGAAGCACAGAATCTTCATCCCTTCCTTAGAGAAATAGAACAAAGCTACCCACCTGCCTTAGTGCTGGGGTCCTGTGGGAAATCCCCTTTCTCTCCTGTTGCTATCCAGTGTACATACAGCCAGTCTCTCACCTGAGGGAGTCCTGGGAATAAGAGGATTTGATATTATAGTTTTAGTTTTTCCTCCAAAATAACTTTAAGGCCAGATTTTATAGACCAAAGTGAGGTGTTGCTTATACAATGCCATTTCTGGTTAGAAAATCCAAAATGTTTCTAGCACATGTGTCAACATAATATCAAGCTGCCTTAAGGTTGAGTATTCTTTCTTTTTTCTGTGTTGCCTGACTTGACTGATGTTTGAGGCATTGAGTAGAGAGACAGCCTGTGACCCAAAGCTGAGCCATTAACTCCCAGATGTTCACGATTTTCAAGGAAATGTTCTGTGCCTGTGGTTATTACTCAGATGGCTCCTTAAATGCTCTCATCTTGGCACCTTTTACACTTGCTAAATTCAATTTGAAGAAAGAACAGGAGAGAGAGGGAATTTTGTGGTACACAATTATCCTGCACTTTCACGACCTTCATGCTTTCTCTGTCATGATGAATTTGGGGGTTAGCCTTTGTATCAGTCAGCTCACAGCTTTTGCTAGAATTTTGTTGTATGTTACAGATAACCAGTTGTATCTAATTAAACAATAATGATGGCAGTGTAAGGCATTTTCTGAGAATTGATGACCAGCTGGGAAAAGCTGATGGCTGGAGAGTCAGCCAAAGGCTATTACCTTTGGTCCACCATTAATCTCCAGAAATGCCCATTTGTGACATCATTGTTGCTATTGAACACTGAAAAAGGAAGACAATTTACCAACATATACATCATGCACTCCTGAGCAACAACTTTTCTATGCAATCTTCAAAGTCAATTTTTTCTTTTTTATCCTCCAATTGCCCTTTAATCTTAAAATGCGTTTTCTCTATAGCACTTCATGAAAATGGAATTTCTCAGTTTTCATATAATCATGGGTTTTTTTTTTTAAGTGTTCTAATTTGGGGAGTTTTCTTTAAATATTTTGGATGGTAAAAAATCAGAATTTGTCTTCAGCTGTGATACTGGAATTTGATAAGTGTCTATATTATCATAACTATCTGCTCATGGCAGGAAATGTTTGCACATGTTTTGAACAGCAGCTGTTGCTAGCAAAGATATGTATTCCACAACAAGATCCTAAAAAGTTGTAGTAACATCTCTAGTAGATGAAGGGAACTCTGTGCTGGCAAAAGCTATGCTGGTGTGTCTATAGAATATTTTCGATTACTGCCACTGACTGCTAGAGCAAAATAGAGAACTGACTAAAATATTCATCACTTTCTTGCATAATTTAATGACTTATAAAGGATGACAATGATTCCAAATACAGGCAATCTATCAAAAACTTGTTCCAAACTCATAATATGAATTTAAAAGTTATGTTGGTTTTTATGCCATCCCCCTCCCCCCCGTATGAAAGGAAGTTCTTAAAGCCCATTAAAATCCCAGCCAATGAGCTAGGAATGTGTTGCCAAATGCGGCAACTTCAGCTCCCATCTAAATTCAGCCATAAACGGTTTGATTTTACAAACACCACATCATTATTCCCCCCATAAGAAATCTGCTGGTGGTATCAGTCCTCCTAAATGCATGTTAAGTGTATGCATTTGGGGGACAAGAATGAGTCAGCAAATCATTAATCACAGCTTTGCAAGCACTGACTCACTCCTGGTGAAAGGGAATAGCCTCATTGGGAAGAGTGTGAAAGAGAAAAAAAAATCCATTCTGGGGTTTATTCTCTGTTTCTGCAAATACAGATCAAATTTGCACCCACTTTGTTGGGTGGTTTTCCGAATATAGAATGTAGCAGTGGACCCTATAAAGGCAGACTTCTGGGTTTTGCAGGGGAAAAAACACTGGTGCTACACAGGCCTACCTAGGAAACACACATGGGGCCTTGAAAGAAACAGCAGACTGAGAGGAGCCCGGTGTGTATCTAAAAGGCCAAAATTAGTAAACCAGGCCCTGCTGTTCCACAATCCAATAAGGTAGGTGTTTGATCCATGGTTGATTATTGGGCTGACAGCTAGAATCTCTGGACTTCACTAAAGGTTTTTGAACATCTGAAGGTCATTTATCATGGCCCCAGTTCTTTGGAATCCAAAGAGCAGAATCCTCCGTTCTTCTGTCAGACTCAGTATACACCCCTTGGAAGTCAAGCCCTCACCAAAAGCTGACCAAGAACCATAAGCTAACTCACTGATAATTGGTCAACATTAGGCAGTTTATAAATATATAAATATTTATATTGCATCACAAATGGAAGCATGTGAGCTCTTCATGGTGTTTATTTACATACAGCATGGCTATTGATATTAAGATATTTTTATTCATTGCAGGTACAATTTGAGGCTTTTTTTTGTTTGTTTGTTTGTTGTTTTTTTTTGTTTTTGTTTTTGTTTTGGTACCGGGGATTGAACTCAGGGGCACTCGACCACTGAGCCACATCCCCAGCCCTATTTTGTGTTTTATGTAGAGACAGGGTCTCACTGAGTTGCTTAGTGCTTCGCCATTTCTGAGGCTGGCTTTGAACTCGTGATTCTCCTGTCTCAGCCACCCTAAGTACTGGGATTACAGGCTTGCGCCACTGCACCGGGCCCAAGTCCTCTTTGTTTTGGGACAGAGTCTCATTAAGTTGC
>CM053417.1:13375269-13501287 GCA_028644305.1 Xerus rutilus
TTGGCAAACATAACAGAAAAAAACAAATTATCAGAAGCTGTACACACTATTCACTGAAAACATTTGTTGAGGCAAATAGAAAAAAATTGTTACAATCATAATTTTTCTAACTTTGCACAAAATTATAAGCAGATTACATTCTTCATATTAAACATCTTTATATGCACTTTTAATGAACAGTATATATATATATATATATTTATATATATTTTTATCAACCATCTTTACTATACCCATTCCCCTTTCCTGCCCCCCACCTCCCCCATGTCGCGTCTAGTGTTTCTCTATTTCTTTCAAAAGCTTGCTTGGTGGTTATACAAATGACTTGGGCAGTTTTAATGGGCTTCAAGCAATTGGAGTCACTGGACAGAACTTTATGGAATGAATAGAGGCACACGATCATGTAAACTCTGGGCTGGGAGAAACTATCAAAGGTGTCCTGTATAACCACCAAGCAAGCTTTTGAAACTCCTGACAGCATTCCAGCCATTTGCCAGCTCTGTGACCTAAGACAAAGAACTTTACCTCTCCTAGCTAGAGTTGTCCTCTGAAAAGAGGAAAGGAAAGAAAAAAAAAGGAAAAGAAAACCTTGCAAGGTTGTCATAAGGATTACTGAGAAAGCATGTACTCCTGAAACATGCTGGTTTTCTTTAAATAGACTTTGTACTTTTTTCAGACTTTTTTGCTTTTTAAATAGACTTTGTTTTCTAAAGCAGTTTTAGGTTAGCAGCAAAACTGAACCTGAAGTTCATAGAGTTCCTATATACCCCCTGCCACTTGTCCACAGACTTCCCCCTTCAACATCCCCCACCAGGGTGGTACATGCGTTACAATAATTAACCTACACTGACACATCATTATCACCCAAAGTCCACAGTTTACATTAGGGTTCGCAGTTAGTGTTGTATATTCTGTGAGTTGTGATACATATATAATTACATGTGTTCGACATTATAGTATCACAGCATTGCACTGCCCTAAAAACCTGTGTTCTGTGTATTCACCCCCTGCCCAAACCCCTGATAACCACTGATTTTTTTTCTTATCTCTGTAGTTTGCTTTCTCTAGAATGTCATATGGTTAGAGTCACACTGTATGTAGCCTTATCAGATTGATTTCTGCAACTTCTTAATATGCGTTTAAGCTTCCTCCATGTCTTGTCATGGCTTGCTAGCTCATTTCTTTTTAGTGCTGAGTAAATGTTCCATTGTCTGAATGTACCACAGTTTATTTATCCATTCACCTATTGAAGGACACCTTGGTTGCTTCCAAGTTTGGGCAATTATAAAAGTGCTGTAATCATCCTTGGCCGGGTGGGGGGAGGGGGTTGTGTGGATATTAGATTTCAACTTATTGGTACCTAGTACTTTATAACAAAAAAATGCATTTGTCCTTGCTCCCCAAAATCCCCCCACATAACTTCTTAAGGTGAGGGATCAGTACATCTGAGATGCCCAATTTGTAGCAAAATGCTCTTTCTTATTAATTAGCCGAGAATCTGTGGTGGCACAGCAAGTAAACAATGTACTACAAATCTGTTTACATCGGCTTCTGAAGACATTTTAAAACAATTAAGCTATCAAGGGGACCTGGAGACAGAGCTTTGCATTTTAATGAGAAATGATTAAATCTCAGGCATTATTGCTTTTGATGTGTCTGGGCTCTAAGAAGAGGGCAGAGTATTGATTGAGGCCTCCAGGAAGGCAGGAAGCTTGCTTGGGCTGCTTGACCACAAAGCAATGAAAGCTTGGAAATCCGCAACTTCTTAGGCCAGAGAATTAACTAGATTTGTCAGGTTCTGTTTAGTTGGACTCTGCCTGTAGGGACAGATGATGGATTGTGACTTTAAAGGTTACTATTTGTCAATTGTCTGGGAGATGGAGAGAAGCAGATGCTGATGACATCTATTAAAAAGGTTGCATGACACAGCACTGAAGTGTACCCTAGTAGTGATTCTGTTGGGATTGAAACTATGGTATGCACTCACTGCCTGTCAGCTAATGCAGAACTATATAACCCGAGAATACAGATGTGCTACATTTATGGCAGCCACACAGTCTCAGATTTCTAGTGCATTCTCTAGTGAGGATATACCATTCTCTATTGATCTGAATTATTCACAGGTGCTTGTCGTATCTCACTTGGTCTTTGCCCTCTAGCCACTCATAGTCCAATAAATGTGAGATCATGTAAATAACTGAATACAACCAAATTTAATAGTATGATAATAGAAGTTTGTGGAGTAAAAGGACCAAAGAGGCCACAATGTGGAAAGGTGGCAGAAATGTTTGCTTAGAGAAAGCTGAAAGATTAGTAGGCAGGTATGGAAAGATCTTGAACAAAGAGGCAGAGGTGCGGAATAACTTTGGTAGATACAGGGAAGTCAGACTGGTGGTGTGGAGTCAGACTGGTGGTGTGGTGGCGCCCTGAGCCAAGGGCTCTTTTGGCACAAACATCACCCCCTATGACTTTTTATAGGATGGAAGACCTTGGTCCTAAGGTTTCAAAACTGAATTATAACAGGGGAACATTGACATACCCTATGCCTTTCTGTTGCTTAGCAACCTTCTTATTTGTCATGCTACCCAAGAGTATTCCCATCAGAGAAGACACTTAGTTCCAAAATGAAAATACCTTCGTGAAAACTGACAAAGTGTGTGTATTTATTGAATCAGATTGCTTTCTTCCATAATTCCTAACCAAGAACTGAGCTCCCAGTGGCCTGAGCAACTAGCTCAGCTTCCCAAAGAGCAATGGGAAAGACCCCACGGCCATGCTCTGAAGCTGATCATCTGCCCTTTCCAGAATTATTGATTATTTAACAAATGGTGTTCTTGAGGGACGGAACTGGCTATATTATTTGCAGGGTTTAGTACAAAACAGGACATAATGAGGACAGCGAGAGGTGGAATGCAGGAAAAGGCAGGAGCATGGGCTGCTACTGAGGGGATGGGGATTGCTCTTGCAGTGGAATTATAGGCAGCTAGAGAGCAGCATGGAGGACCCCATAGCTGGGAATGGTTCAGGGGAAAGGAGAGTGAGGATAACAAAAATGAATTTCACCTGCCTTGCAATTTGGCTCTGTGTCAGCCCTCATTTTGTTTATTTCTGTGCTGTCTAGACATCAAAGGATTGGGTTGCTTCTGTCCCTGGGGACTCCCTTCCCCACTGCACTGACCAGTGCAGCCCCTGCACGGCCATTATACAAAACAATGGCACAACTCAAAGACTGAGTCTCTTGATTCGACCTGATAAGACCACTCAAATGGAGATGACTTAATTTTATCCCTTGAGAAATGCCTTTTTTAAAAAGAGCTCTTATATTGGCCAAGAGATGCTGCCTCCATATTAGGGTTTTCTATTTTTGTTTGAAGGAAGTTGGCATCTCTCCTGTAGGAGGAGTTCACTTAAGCCTAAATTCTTCCATTAGCCATTTTGGTTGCAAACAGGGAACTGAGCATAAGCAACTGAGCTCCTAGTGGCCTGAGCAACTAGCTCAGCTTCCCAAAGAGCAATGGGGAAGACCCCATGGCCATGCTCTGAAGCTGATCATCTGCCCTTTCCAGAATTATCGATTATTTAACAAATGGTTTTCTTGAGGGACAGAACTGGCTATATTATTTGCAGAGTTTAGTACAAAACAAACATGCATGGCTCCTTGTTCACAATTGTTAAGGAATTTCAAACCAGTGACAGCAAATAATTTAACCAAATAGAGAACCCTTGGGTAGCCACAGAAGTCACACATGCAGGAATTTAGCCCTGCTGAGGACCGGCTTCTCTGCCCTTTTGGGTTTTAAGGGATCCTAATGTTCAGACTCCTCAGGCTATGGATGGCTATTGAGGTGTAGAGGAGGGTGTTTGATGTCAGGGCAGAACAAATTTTCTCCATCCTCTGCCTCCTGCTGAAATCCCATCCTTACAGCTAAACCAATTCTGCTTGAGGCTGGATCCCTTTGGGAGGGGCTAACATTTGCAGCTGTTGTCTGTTACACTCTTAGTGTTGGATGGAAAAGTGGAGGGCAAGAGCACAAGGCAACTTTGATTATGCAGAGAAGCTCAAGGAAAAAAATATGTAAGTTCATGGAATACTTTTGAATATACATAATCTTCCTTTCCATATAGCACTGAATACCAGTGATGGGGCTCCATAAATATAGCTCCCTGTGGGTGTCAGTAATTCTTCAATATTCATTGATAGTGACAATATTCAGAACTTGAGACAGATTTCCTTTCTCTCTGACTCAAGGGAAGCTTTCCCAGAGCCACACAGAAGGAGAATCCAATCTGTTCAATAGGAAAGACTCATTTGCTCCCGGAATAACTGAAATCTCCATTTCCATTTGCATTTTTTTAACCAAAATACTGGATCTTTCATAAAGCAAAAATAAAAAGAATGGTAATTTGGCTTGGGATTTTGCTTTTTCTTAAAATTTTGATTCCTATATTAACAGTGTCGACTGCTTCAGTAACATGTATGGTATAATGCTGAAATAGTCTATTTCTTGCTTTTTGTTAAAATTAGCTGAAAGCCTTTTTCATAGGCTGCTAGTAGATTCTCTGGATTTTTAACAAAAGACTTTGAAATGAAAATGTATTTTTTAGATGAAGAACTGAAAGTTCAGGTAGATTTTCAACATTTTATAAACTGTTTCTGAGGATTGAGTAACTATATTTCTTACTAACGTTTATTTTGCTCGTAGCATTTTCTGTTCATCAATAATTCAATTTCAAACCAAAAGACACATTTCTACATCCCAAAAGCTACTGGGGAGCCTTTCAGAATATAAGATTCCTGACTAGGGAGAAGCATCTACCAAATAAGGCAGCCAGCTCCAAAAACTCCTCTAATGTGCTGAGGGATCCTGTTACAGACCATTTTTCATAATTCTAAAAGGCAAAATAAAATTTTATGCTTGGAAATAGTAAGTTTAAGCAAATAGTATGGGCAAAGCTTATATCTGCGTCCAAGCAATGGTCTGATTACTGCCAGAACAATACTGCTACATGATGAATCATTAATGATCTGTGAGAGTCATAATGGTCTGTCACTAATGCCCATTAATGATCTCTCTATACCGCGAGCATGGGCTTGATGTTTCTGGCCAGTACCTTGGAGAATACTTTAGATATGCCTTAAACTTTCTCTGATCTCCTCTCTCTGTGTCTGCTCCAAATGTAGACAGCAATTGTCTGGGTAGGACCAGATTATAAAGAAGCATGGCTTTGTTAAGGAAGTCGTATTCAGGTAAGATTTATTTAAGCAATGTTTTTGAAGGATTTAGATTTGAAGTCTTAACCTGAACACTGATGTCTTTGTAGAAATTAACAAATTTATCCTGGGGATCTTTTTGTTGAGGTATTTCTTCTATCCAGTTGGGACAGGGGCTCTTGATTCCCCAAACTCTATGATGTTTGGCTGTTGAGCTTAGACTCTTTGAAAAATGCGACCTTTGTTTTGTTTTCTAAGAGGAATTGAAAATATTGATATTGAAAAGTGAATGTGTATATCCGACTGTTTAAAGCTCTGTTTGTGTTTAGAAAATGGTGTGCCAGCTGATTTAAAAGGATCTCCTAACTCTATACTTTGATTAACTTTAAGCACACAGCACAAAACATTAATTTTAATTTATGACAGAAGAGCATAAGTAATTATAATTAGCTATGGGTATATTTTTCTTAGAGCTTAGTGAATGCAAAGAAAAAGGGGACAGAGTGCCAGGAAAAGGTGGACACAATCATGCATTAATTCTGAGAATCTTATTAGGTGTATCTTCAGGGAAATCACAGAAGATAGGCACTCCATAATGCCTAAGGGAAACTAGGAGAAAGCAAGTGTCCCTCCATGGCGGCAAGGGAGATGCCGCAGATAGCTGACAGAACCAACGCCCAAGAGCCTCCTGCTCACAGAGAAAAACAAGCGGAGAGGAGGTTGCTGGAGCCAGCGGTCACTTTCAAGCCTCTTTGGAAAGAGCAGAACAGGGATTCTTTGGGAGGGTTGAAATCACTCCACCGGCTAATTTTTGATGGGAAAATTTAATATGTAGCTAAATGAAAAATGACATCATTTCTCAGAAAACTTTTTTTGGGGCCAATTTTCATATTATCTGAATTGAGTAACCTCATCAAGCAAACATGTCCATTCTTTATCATTGGACTTGAGAGGTTTCCGGAGAGTGCTAACCTTCCTGAATGTCTTATTTTGCTAAAGCATCTTGTCTAGATGAGTGATTACTCATTGTGATGTTTTGGTTCTTCCCAATCTTTCCCCCTGCCCTAAAACTGCTGAGGAGCATGTGTACCTTCATATACTACAGTATCTCCTGAGCGACTTGGAGTGGTCCTAGAACATCCCCAAATGAAGGTTTAGGTTGCTCTGTCATGTTGTGTGGGTGTTATTTGGTTATTTTGGATTGTTTTTCCCATGAAAACGTGTACAAGGCTTCCTTAGAAAGCTAAAGCAGCAACGGCAACTGTAGCGATGAAAATCATTGTAGAATTTGTGAGGTCAGTTCAGCATTTATCTGATTATTTTCACAATTAATGCCAGAAATAAATATGCTAGAGTTTTCACCTGCCAGATGGGGGACAGCTTATAATCATCCTTAAAGGAAGAAACTACAAACTTTATGCCTTTAATTCAGAATATGCTATGTGTAGCTGAGACATTGATATTCAGCACTCTGTAAAGTGTTTGAGTGGAATATGTACATAAATTCTTTGCTGAGTAAGGTCTGTGACACAGGTAATTCTCACCAAACAATTATTGCATTGACATGTGCATCTGTTAATTGGAAATGGTCATGCTGCCATCTAAGCTGTTGGGTTAGATTCAAGCATAAACCAACTTTATGCTTACAAAAGACTTCTAGATGATTGATGGAATGTTATAAATAGACATGTCCATTTTAATAAATGTATGTTCATGGGAAACCTAGCCTGTTTGCAGAAATGAATGCAGACTATGGGACAGATCAGCAGTGACTGGAGATGCTGCAGGTGTTCTTCTTTGAAAGGAATACTAGAAGTACCTGATGCGATATAGGGAAGGGTCTGAGTTCATGGAAGTACAATGCAAATGAGACCAGGAAAAAGTCTTATGAAATAAAAGTGTCAAATCCCAAGAAAGATGAGGTAGTTTATCTCTTTGCCTACAGACAGGAAAACACTTCAGCCCTCGTATACAGATGAGATTGTACCAGCCACCGCATCCATAAGCTCTCTAAAGAACTCATTTCAACAGCTCTTAAGACAAGAACATTCTCACTAAGTCCCTCATCTTGCAGTGAAGTCTGATGCCTCTCATTTGGTCTTTAGGGAAGGTAAAGAACAGACAGTAGCTGTGCTCTCTGTAACCCATCACTGCCTGGAAGTCCTCCTCATCTTGTTTATTTGAGTTAAGGAGCCTGAGTTTCATTAGTCTACCCTTTAGTCTTTTCCAGCACACCATGTTTTAGCTTACCCATTTACCTCTCTAAGGTAAAACTGTATGCCTTCTTCTTGATTTGCTGTCTTCTGCTTGTTCATGACTTCTCAAGGGCTCATCATGTTCTCTTGTATTTGTCTCTGGCTACAAACTTTGTATTCAGCGACCATCTGCCTAATAGTCTACCTATTGTATTGACTTTGAGTTTCTAAAGACAGAGTACATGAAGACAGATTTCCCTCTCTTTGGGGACCATAGGAAACCATACATTTTAAATTATTTTCTTAGATATGGACAATGAGGAAATGATAAACTTACTGTTTTTAATCAACAATTTCTTAGTCTATTTTTCAGGGGCTGCAGAGGTGTTCTTTCAGTGTCCACAGATCTCTCATTCCAAACACTAAGGCTATTGTCACTTGGACAGTATCTCAAAGTGCCTTCTTATAATATGTAATTCTGACAAAGCTGCTGGCTTGTGCTATTTTGATAGTCAATGTTTTTTTCAAGTGATTATATCTATCCAAAATGGCTGCATAGAACACTGAAAAATATGTGAATATTTTCTTTGGGAAATTATTAAACAATCTATGCTGATTTTATATAATAAACCAAGATGACTCTGTTTAACATATGTCTTTAGAACATACAATGGAAGTCTGTATTTGCTTCTTACCATTTTCTTTAGAAACTGGAGGCTTTGGAGTTGAGAATAACATTGGAAATGAAAATATCTTGGATGGTAGGACAATTCATCCAAGCAGCTAAGCACTTGTGCCTCCTGTGCAGAAAGAGTTCTTTAAGTTCCCTTAGCATTCCTGTCTCAAGAGAGAAAGACGAATATGCCATTAACTTTCCTTTTAATTTCAGCAGTGCCACTGGGCATGGCCTACAAGTTTAGGCATATCTCAGTTGGCAGTGCAAGTGTGTCATGCTTTATACAATAAAATTGTTTCTAGAAAATTATATGTAACTCAAATCTCATTTGAAATCCATATGGGTTGTATAGTGAGAAAAGGAGTCTTTTGTGAGTGTTTCTATAAAGTGAAAATTTCTTGTATAATAGGCATACTTAAAGGATCACTCCTTTATCTGTTTGAAAGTCTGCATTTTTTATATCAGCATGAAAACAAGATATCTACATTCTGCTCAGAAGGAATTATTTGGTAAAAGCTTACTAGGCTTATGTATATTTTAATACAATAATGCCTCATTTGTGAGAATATTAAAATGATTACATTTAAATCTGCCAACTTTGTTTTGCAAGCTTTGGAAGAGCTTATTACTATCTCTTACTATTTAGCAGCTATTATCTGATTAGACATGATAGTATTGTCTTCTGAAATAGGATTTTTAAAAAACCTTACCCAAAGGGTGCTGTAAGTAACAGGTATGGCCACTTATATATGTGAATAGGGTATGTACCCATCTTCTGGATCCAAGACTCTAATTAATGTTAACCATGCCAATTCTCTATGTCTAGTATAACATGCAGCTGTGGTGTCCAAATATTAGCTCTTTCCTGGCATAGTTCATTCTTTTCTTTGTTCTTAGAGTTATGATTCAGAAGTTTTGCCTTTCATGACAGGGTGGATATTAGTGAGACATGTACCAACTCTCCAGTGGAGTCAGAGTTGAAGATGTTTACTGGGACTCTTTGATTGGTGCAATGCTTGCATTCTCTATGTAGTTACCGAATGTAACACTATTCTTCGTAACATCCACCATTCCTCTCCGGCTTCAATGCATAGTTGAATATGAAGGGTTTTTTTTCAGCTCTAATGCTAACTAATATAATGGAACCAAAATAACATCTCCAAATGCCACATTCATTATATTCCTTCATTATATACAACCCTTTTTTGTTTTAAATGCTAACCAGTTGGGGGCAGAGGGTGGTTTATTTTATTTAAACTGCATAGTAGTCTGACTCAACATATTATTCTAGTCCTATGATCTTCCTTTCCTATAAATAATACTTTAGCCAATCCAATGTCTGCCATTGGACCTAGACGTATTTGTCCAATTCATTAGTGGGTACTCTGTGCAGTGCCCTCTCTATGATGTGCTCGACAGTGAGGAAGGTGCCAAGATGAAAGAGCCATATACCCTGCCTTCCAGGAAGGCACGATCTGGTTGCCCAGCTAGCTTATATAGAAACTCTGGGAAGAGGGCTGTAATCAAAATTCAAAAAGCCGCAGCAGAACAGGATTGAGAAAGATGCCTTTGGGAGCCGGGTGCAGTGGCTCACACTTGTAATCCCAGCACTTCAGGAGGCTGAGATGGGAGAATCATGAGTTCAAAGCCAGCCTCAGCAAACGGCGAGGCTCTAAGCAACTCAGTGAGACCCTGTCTCTACATAAAACACAAAATAGGTCTGGGGAAGTGGCTCAGTGGTTGAGTGCCCCTGAGTTCAATCCCTGGCACCAAAAAAAAAAAAGATGCCTTTGGGTTAGGGTTATGGCTCAGTGGTACAGCGCTTGCCTAGCACATGTGAGGCACTGGGTTCGATCCTCAGCACCACATAAAAATAAATAAATAAAATAAAGGTATAAAAAATTAAAAAAAAGAAAGATGTGTTTTCCTGGATAGATTTGGGACAGCTTCATCAAGGAGGTGTAATTCTTTGAAATATTTTTTTAGTTGTTAATGGACTTTTATCTATTTATTTATATGTGGTGCTGAGAATCGAACCCAGTGCCTCACACATGCTAGGCAAGTGCTCTACCACTGAGCCACAACCCCAGCCCTAGGAGGTGTAATTTAACCAGGGATTTCAATGTGTGAGACTTTAGTTTTTTATGTTCTCTGAAATGTCTTTCCTGTCCTCCCAACTAAAATGAGATTTCTCCCTTCTCTCCTCTCCCACTATGCCACAAAACTCTCATAATACTTGCTAAACATTCATACAACATTTATCCTAAACTCCCTCATATTGTATTGACCGTTGTGTTTATTTCCCCCCACTGAGTTATAAATTCCTGGGAGGTAAGGCCCATATTCAACACTTCTTTTTATCCTTCTAATCAATCACCCACAACCAATAATGATAGTAATTGAAAATGTTATTTATGTGAAAAATATTTGGTTGAATCCTGAGAGTTCTTTGATTTCTTAGTTAACCACTGCTATACAGAAGGATACCAAGAGAATCAAGCAGGGAAAAAATAAATCATGTGTAGTGTTATTAGCTGGAAACTTAATCTAATTTCCTACTATGTTCCAGGCACTGTGCTAGCTTCTAAGTTTAAAGTACTGAACAACACATGGACTATAAGGTTTGGAAGCAACTGAAGTGGTCTTTTTGGTCCCTTTCCCCAAGCTTACATCCTAATCCTGTCCTACATGTCTTAACACCAAACACAAGGAAAAGTGAATGATACAAGAGCAAGAATTCAGAGTTTTTTGTTTTTCGTTTTTTGTTTTTTGTACTGGGGATTGAACACAGAGACACTTAACCACTGAGTGACATCTCCAACCCTTTTCATCTTTAATTTTGACACAGAGTCTAACTAAGTTCCTTAGGGTCTCCCTAATTTGCTAAGGTTGGCCTTGAACTTGTGATCCTTCTGCCTCTGTGTCCCAAGCCACTGGGATTACAGGTGTGCACCACAGCACCTGGCTCAGGTTCTTATTTTTCCTCTCCACAATATTTTATTCTTTAAGTATATGACCCACTTGATCCTTAGTCAATATTTTCTTTGTCCCTGTTTATTAAGAAAAGGAAGCTTGAATAATCACTCTAATGGTTGGACTGTGACTAAGAAATGACAGTCACCATTTATTAAGCATCAACTATGGGGCAGTCTCCACCTGAAATATTCTACAGAGTATTATTAGTATAAGTATATTGTATATTAGTATAGATATTATCCTTACAAAAATTCTGCAAGACAGATTAGTAGTTTGTTCATTTTAATACTGAGGGAACTGAGGCTCAGAGAGGTCAAAATAACTTGACCAAGATGCCTAATTAACAAACACTGGAGCCACTTTTCAAAACAGGTTCACATAAAGTTATAACAGCTTAGATATAGTAGATTTGAGGCAAATAATGATCGATCGATTGATTGATTATTGCCATTCTGCCTGAAAGCTCTTTGTATATTTACAACTACAGTGTGAGAGATTGGTAGTGTTTGGTTGCTTTCAATCCTGAGCAGATGTCTTTATGTTCCTAATAGTAGTTGCTTGAATGCTTTATGCTTCATAGAAGCAAAGCTATTGTTTCAGTGCAATATAACTCATTTTCTTTAAACATTTTTACATGAATATTTATTGAAAATTTATCTAAATAACATAGGAAGAGTTAGAATCCCATTTAAAGTTCTAGTTTCTGTCAGATGCTCAAAGTTTCAAAAAATTACTGTCAACTCATCTCAATAAAATAAAATAATCTAATTTACAGACATGAAAGCTGGCTCATAACACTCATAACTCATGAAAATATCCAAAATCACATTTTAAGCATTAGCTTCAATGTTGTCTAACTATACTATTTCTATATGATAAAATTCTGTATTCTGGGCTGAAAATTCTACAACCAGCTGGTCCCAGTCTTTAGCATGTGCCATCAGTATCCTCTGTGAAGCTGGTTAAAATTGGAGATTCCAAGCTGAGCTGGTTGGAACCCAAGGCTGTACATTTAATAAGCACTCTATGTGATTCTGATATAGGAAGACGATATGTATCTCACTGAGAATTCCTCCTATAAGTGTTCATCTCTACCAATGTCTCTTTTACTAGTGCTCATGGTTCATCCCTCAGCAGACTCACCCATCCACATACAAGAAGTTGAGTGTATATTTCTTTTTAAAGTTGTCTTGCTATTTCTGTGTAATTGATATACAGTGAAGTAATCTGTGGATAAAAAGACAGTTTGATAAGCTTGGAAAATGCACAAAGTCATGTAATCTATTCCTCTATCAAGACACAGATTTTCATCACCCCAGAAAATTTCCTTCTGCCCTTTCTAGTGAATGTCCCTCCACCACCAGAAGTAACCAGGAACTTATTTCAATCACCATAAGTTAGTTTTCCCTATTTTAGAACCTTATATGGATGGAAACATTACATAACATGCAGTTCTCTGTGTGTGTGTGTGTCTCTGTGTGTCCATGTCTGCCTTGTTTCACCCAGAACATTTTCAACATTCACACATGTTTTTGTGTATGTCAGTAAGTCACTACATTTTATTGCTGAGTAGTAGTCCATTACATGAATATGCCAGTTTGTTTATCCATTCACACATTCAAGGACATCTGGATTGCTTCCAGATTTTGGTTTTAATGAGTAAAGCTGCTATAAACATTTTTTTTCAAATCTTATTTGGACAAATGTTTTAATTTGTTTTGGACAAACACCTACCAGTACAATTGTTGGTTCATAAGGTTGATATAAATTTAACTCAAGCTACTGCCAAACAATTTCCCCAAATGGCTGTACCATTTTATACTCCCACCACCCACAACCTGTGAGAGTACTGATTGTTTCACATAATCCCAGCATTCAGGGTTGTCAATTATTTTCATTCTACCCATCTTGTGTGTATATAGTGGTATTGAAGTTTGGTTTGAATTTGCCTCTGCCTGATAAATAATGATGTTGAGTGCTTTTTTGGTGTGCTTAATCCATTTGTATATTTTCTTTAGTGTAGTATCTGTTCAAGTCTTTTGTCTTTTTTTTTCATCTAATCAGTCAATTGTTTACAACTACCCCTTATTATCTTTTTAATGTCTATAGCATCTCCAGTGATATCCCCACTTCCATATATTATATTAGTCATTTTTGCAATAATAGTTTATACTAAAAGTTTGTCTCTTTTCCTTGATCTGTCTTGCTAGTGGTTTAATATTTTATTAGTCTTTTCAAAGAACCAACTTTTGGCTTTGGTAATTTGATTTATGTGCTTTTATGTTGTTCCTTGATTTCATTTCTCATTTTTATTACTTTCTCCTACTTATTCAGGATTTAATTAATTCTTCATTTGCTAGATTCATCAGATAGAAATGTAAACTCATTTAGAATTTTCTTCCTTTTGAGTAAAGGCATTTAAAGCTACAAATTTCCCCTGTTAAGGCTACTTTACATTAATCTCCTTTTTTTCACTGTATTAGGCTTTAATTATTCTAATTAAAGTATTTTTCAACTACCCTTCTAAATTATTCTTTTATTCATGACTTATTTAAGTCATGCAATTTTTGATTTCCAATTTGGAGAGATGTGAGCTTTTTACATTGTTTTTTGACTTAAAGAATTTTATAACTTTGAAGGGAGGTAAATCAGTTGTACCCCCGCTTAATCTTTTTTTTTTGCTCCAATCAGTTATACATGACAGTAGAAATGCATTTTGACACATCATCCATAAATGGAGTATAGCTTCTCATTGATTTCAAGCTCAATATTTTCACAATGTGAGTACATGTCTTCTTTGGTTTTGACCCTTAGAAATTTATTTAAACTTATATTATGGCTCAGTTTATGGTTTACTTGGTGACTATTCCATGTATACTTCATTGAAAATTTTTCTGTTGCTCAGTTCTACAAATTTATATCAAGTAAAATTCATAGTGTTGATTAATGCTTCTATATTCTGATTTTTTTTCTATAAATTCTATCAGTTCCTCAAGAAGTATTGAAATTGCTCAAAGTATTAAAGCTTTCAACCTGTGTTATGGGTTTATCTGTTTCTTTCTAGTGCTCTCAATTTTTGCTCTAAGTATGTAAGAGCTTTGTGACTAGTAGTTCACATATAGAGGAATTTGTATATTCTTTTTACATTGAGCATTTTATAATTATGAAATTTCCTCCATAATTTCTGCTAATATTCTTTGCCATGAAGTCTACCTCACCTGATATTAGTATAACCACACCATCTTTGGACTTCCATTGTTTTTTGTGTCTTTTTGCTTAAAATGTGTTTCTTGTGATGACTCTTGCCTTTTTCTCATGGTCCACAGAACTGCCTTCTATTTAATCTTTTATTCTGTTTACATTTTTTTAAATTTTTTTTTAGTTGTAGATGGACACAATGTCTTTATTTTATTGCTTTGTATGTGGTGCTGAGGATCGAACCCAGGGCCTCACGCATGCGAGGCAAGCGCTCTACCGCTGAGCCACAATCCCAGCCCTCTGTTTACATTTATTATAATTATTGGTATGTTTCAATATAAATATTCCATTTGGTGCTTGAGTTCCACTTAGCCCATCTTCTCTGTGTCCCTCTGTTCATCTTTGCTAGCATTTCGGAGGTGAACCAAACATAAGTTTTCATTTTATCGTCTTTGTATTCTTTTATACAAATGTTTTTTTGTTTTTTTTTTTTTTTAAATTTTTTTTTTAGCCGTAGATGGACACAATGTCTTTATTTTATTGCTTTGTATGTGGTGCTGAGGATCGAACCCAGGGCTTCACGCATGCGAGGCAAGCGCTCTACCGCTGAGCTACAGCCCCAGCCCCCTTTTATACAAATGTTTAAAAGCAAAATGTGCATCTTTATCTCTGCTACTTTCAAAACATATTCTATTAATTCACAAATAAGGTAAAACACAGCATCATTCTCCTAATTATCCCACTCACAATCTTTCTGTTTATTTGCTCATGTATTTTGTTCTGTATGTGTTATAAACCACCTTGTTAGATTTGTATTATTTTTACTATAACAGTCTGTGGTTTTTGATGTGATGTCTACATACATGTATACATATTTAATTTTTTTATTTCTTCCTGAAAATGGGAATCTATATGGCATACTTTTCCTTCAGTTTGAAGACATTTTTGTGTGCATTTCTTATAATGTATATCTCCTGGAGAAAAATTATTTCTTCCTTTTTTTCCTGAAAATTTCTTTGTTTTCCTTCATCTTTGAATAGTATTTTTTGCTGGGCACATGATTCAGGTTTGACAGGTCTTATTTTTCTTGCAGTATTTTAAAGATGAGATGTCCCAGCTGGCACACATCTATATTCCCAGAAACTTGGGAGACAGAGGCAGGAGGTTCACAAGTTCAAGGCCAGCTTCAGCCACTTAGCCAGGCAGGCCCTAAGCAACTTAATGAGACCCTGTCTCAAAATAAAAAATAAAAAGGGCTGGGGATGTAACTCAGTGGTAGAGCACCCCTGGGTTCAATCCCTATCACTGGTGGGAATAAAGGATAAGATGTTCCATTGTCTGCTATTCTTCCTTCTTTCATTGAGAAGTTATATACCTCTCATTATTGTTCCACTTTGTATGTTATTTCTTTTGTCTCTGGATGCCTTCAAGGTTTTCTCTTTACCTTTGTATTTTTACAGTTTTCTTATGACATGCCTGCCTGGTATTCTTTGAGATTCTTGCATATATAAGATGTTGTCTCTTACAATTTTTTTAAAAATATTTTTTAGTTATACATGGACACAGTATCTTTATTTTGTTTATTTATTTTATTGTGATGCTGAGGATTGAACCCAGTGCCTCACACATGCGAGGCAAGTGCTCTGCCACTGAGCCACAACCCAGCCCTGTCTCTTACAAATTTTGAAAACTTCTTGGTCATTATCCCCTCACATATTACTGCTGCCCAATTCTCTTTCTTCTTCTGAGACTGCAATTACTGTTTTTAAGTTGTAGATGGACACAATATCTTCATTCCATTTATTTATTATTTTTTAATGTGGCGCTGAGGATCGAACCCAGTGCCTCTTGCATGTGAGGCAAGTGTTCTACCACTGAGCCGCAATCCCAGTCCCCGAGACTACAATTACTTATATGCTGGATAATTTGCTGTTGTCCCAGAGATATTAGACAGTGTTCTATATTTCTACTGTTTTGTTTTGTTGCATTTTGGATACTTTCTTTTAGACTATCCAAGTAACAAACTCCTTTCTATGCTATACCCAGTCAACCAATTAGTCCTTAAAAAGGTCTCATCTCTGATATTCTACATTTCATTTCTAGCTTTTCCATTTTTCACTGTTTTTTTTTTTGTACCAAGGATTGAACTCAGGGGCACTCGATCACTGAGCCACATCCCCAGCCCTATTTTGTGTTTTATGTAGAGACAGGGTCTCACTGAGTTGCTTAGCACCTCGCCGTTACTGAGGCTGGCTTTGAACTCGGCAATTCTCCTGTCTTAGCCTCCCAAAGTGCTGGGATCACAGGAGTGCTCCACTGCACCTGACCATTTTTCACTCTTTATGGCTTCATCTCAATGCTGAAATTATAAACCTGTTCATGCACATTATTCACCTTGTCCACCGAATCTTGTAAAAAATTATCTTAGTTATTTTATTTTTCCCAGTATTGGGGTTTGAACCCAGGGACACTCTACCACTGAGCTATATCCCCATCCCTTATCTTAGTTATTTTTAAGGCCCTGTTTGATTAAGTCCTTTATTTGGCCATCTCTGCAATGGTTGAGATGGCTTCATATTTTCTTCATTCTATGTAAGTGTTTTTTGTTGCTGTTTATCTACTTTCTGTTTGAATACAGCTTGTTACTTGCAAAAGAACAGAAACTGAGGTAAATTATGTCAGTGTTCCAATATGGAAATTTTTAGGCCACTTGTATTTTGTTTGGGATCAATTTACTGTTAGATTGAGGCAGATCTGAGCTTTGTTGTTGCTTTAGTTACATTCAGTTCACCGTAGGCTGCATATTATTTAAGAGAAAGATCACAACCTTATCTTTAATGGGGCTTTAGATATGAGTACCTGGATAGTTTGTCTCTGTGCTCTTTCCTTGACCTCATACATCTGCAGGACCCTAGTTAGAGGGGGTTTTCTTTCTTATATCTCTCACCCCTCATAGCAGTAGAGGACTATTGGGTGCTATTAAGTGTACTAAAGTAATAAACATATGTGTCTATTCTCTCACTTATTTTTCCTCCTATACTGTGCATCTAGAATATGGTGGCTCTCAGCTTTCATTATCTTTCCCCAATTTAGATAACCATTGTTTCCTACTTACAGTAAAGCCTAGGATGTAGGAGCACTCTGACTCATATTTTCTGAGTTTCATTTACCATTTTATCTTAGACTTATGCTTGAGTATCACTACATAGAATATAGCTCAATATAATGTTAATAAAATGTATACCAACTACACAATATTCTTAAATTACGTACATGTTTTAGTCAACTAAGTAATAATGTTACATAGGACCTGGTTAAACCCAGTCTTCAACTTGGATATCAGAGTTTGTTTATGATAAACCTTAAATGAAAAGTCTTTGAATATTTAAGAGACTGTGGCTCAAGGAATGGAGTCTTTGGAAATGGGAAAAGGGAAAAACCTTTGTCTTTGTCTATCCATGTTTAAATGCTAAATAGGAGATATACTCCACTTTGAAACTTTAAAGAACCTGGAGTTCTAACCCATAAAGCCAAAACAGCAAAGCTGCAAAAAATGTATCAGCTTAGAGTGGAATGTAAGCAAATAAGTCATTACATGATGGATTATGGTTCATAGAAGACTTTGATTTAATATAAATGTGTTCATATTTTACTGCATGTAAGGATCCTCAGCAGAGTAGAAATTCACACGTTTTTCTTCAGCTTTTGCTAACTGTAGCTTTGGAAGGGATAATATAATATTAAAATGCTGGGTGAGTAAAAGTCACTGTTAAAATACAAGTTCCCTCATCTGCCTTCTTTTTCATATTTAGCATTATGACCTTATTGAACTTGGGAGATATTTTGACACAAAATTGAAATAAAAAGTTGTATGATAGTAATATCCAGTGGGAAAGCATAAAAATCACAGAATTGACATATTTTTCCAATACTTTGTTGTTCATTATAATGCCTTTTGGAGCATTCTTTCGTATTAGTATTTTGTGAGCAATACTTACATGTAATTTAAAGAGAAGGAAACATTAATTATTAGCTTAATTCTACACTGACTACGCTTTTTTAGTAGATCACAAAAATATATTGACCTCATTGATAGCCTATGCACTTCAAGGGTAGATCTAGAAAAACTGTTCTCCTATAGAATTAAATAGAGCAAGTTTGTTCCACAATTATGTCCTCTATACATTTCATTGTATTTCATCATGTAAAAAGTGATGTGATTATGGGCTTTAGTCAGAATGTTATTTTGTTCACTTAAGATTCATTCTCAGGAAGGTTGAACGAATTTGAATTTCATATGATAGCTTTCTTTATGTGCTTCAGTAACTTTCTTCCTTTATATATGAGAAAATCTTGTTGGTGAGAACTCCCCCGGGCCCGGGGGCAGGGGCTAGACAGTCAGTATGGGGCTTCAGTGAAAGCTGTTGCTTTCTGGTCCCTCATTAATAGGGGGTGTGTAGCATATTTCCCAGACAGAATGTTGGTGTTGCAGTAATTTAACTCTCCCTGAAATTCATCACTGAATAAAATTTGCCTTCATCTTCTACTATGAAGCCTCTGAGTTTTTAAAAAATGGGTCTCTTTCCTGCCAAGACCCAATTAGGTAGAGTGAATGGACAGAACACAGATTGTAGATACAGACTCTAGCATTTCTCTCTGATTTTTGGTAAGTTACTTAGTCTTTTTTTAAACTGATGTATGATGCCTGTACTTATTTATAGTATACAATATTATAATTTATAAAAACATGTACATATATATGCACACACATATACATACATATGTGCACATATATAGGTGTGCATATATATGTATATATACACAAACATATATATATTCACCTTCTCTTGCTCCCTTCTTCCCCTTTCCCTTCCTAGCCTCTATTGACTTCTATTCTGCTTTCTGCTTCTCAGAAATCAACTCTTTTATCTTCTACAAATGAGTGAAGACATTCAGCATTTGTCTTTCTGTGCCTAACTTACTTAGTTTATTGTCCCCAGTTCCATTTATGTTACTACAAATTATAGTATTTATCCCTTTTTGTGATGGAATAATATTCCATTGTGTATATATCTTACATTTTTTTAAATCCATTCATCCATTGATGTATATCTCAATTGATTCCATATCTTGGCTATTGTGAATAGCACTGCAATAAACCTGTGTGTTAGTCAGCTTTTCATCACTGTGATCAAAATACCTGACAAGAACAACTTAGAGGAGGAAAAGTTTACTTGGGCTCATGGTTTCAGAGGTTCATGCCCATGGCTGGCCAAGCCCATTGCTCTGGGCCTGAGGTGATACAGAACATCATGGGAGATGGATGTGGCAGAGGAAAGCTGCTTGGTCATGGCAACCAGAAATGGAAGGGCAATTATAAGATATATAATCCCCAAGGACACACTCCCAGTGACCTACTTCCTCCAACCTCACCCTGCCTGCCTACAGTAGTCCTTTCAAATTATTCATTGCTCAAATGTATTAATTCACTGATGAAGTTATAGCTCTCATAATTGAATCATTTCACCTCTGAATATTCCTGCATTGCCTAACACATGAGCTTTTCAGGAACATTAGAGATTCAAACCATAACAACATGGAAGTTCAGGTTTCTGTTTGACATGCTGATTTCATTTCCTTTGAATATATACCCAGTAGTGGGATTGCTGGATCATATGGTAGTTCTATTTTCAGTTTTTTGAGGAATCTCCATACTACTGTTTTCCATAATGGCTGTACTAATTTACATTCTCTTCAACAGTGTGTGAGGGTTCCCCTTTCTCCACATCCTCAAAAACAGGGAAAACACTTCAAGTCACTTATTCTGAGTATCACTTTCATATCTATAAAAATTTAGATAAACATGATTCCTATCTTGCAGAAGTAGTATAAGTATGAAAGATACAGTTGGTACTGAGCTTAACATTTGGTAGGCACCTAACAAATACAAACTATTATGATGGTAGAAAAACAGAATATTAAAAGCAGGGACTCCAGAACCGTCTCTTTGGATCCATGTCTCCTCCTGACTGTAATGTCTCCTAACTGCTTCTTAGGCAAGCTGTTTAACCTCCCTATGCCTCAGTTTTATCATCCCCAAATTAGGTAGTCATTAATAATATCCACCTCATCAGAAGGATTAATCAGTGCATCAAAGGACCAGTGTTTGATACATAGAATAAGTGTGCATATATGTACTTGTTATTCTTATTATTTGTTATTATTATATGTCCATATTATTCCTCTCCATTTCAGAAAGTCCAGATCATGACAAGCTGAAGAGATAGGAGACCACTGGAGGTCTCAACTATCAGCGATTTTAGTTGATCTATAGTAAATAGGAGGTTTCGGCTGCTTTTGTAAAGACATGTATGCAGACAAACTAATGCTAATAAAAACATTCTAGGGGCTGGGATTATGGCACAGTGGTAGCGTGCTCGCCTAGCACACATAAGGCACTGGGTTCGATCCTCAGCACCACATAAAAGTAAAATAAAGATATTCTGTCACCTACAACTAAAAAATAAACATAAAAAACATTCTATCTGTCAATTAAAAAATTACAAAATAAGTAACTATAATTTGAGTATGTACAACATACCAAGTATGTACTCTTTAGAAATATTAACCATTTAATTCTCATAATTAACCTAGAAACCTAGAGTAGATGCTGTAGTTATTATCATTTTGCAGTAGAAAAATTGAGGAACAGAGAGATTAAATAGCATTCAAAAGTTATGTATCTAACATGCTACTGAATCAAGATTCCCACCTGAGTTTCCTGGCTACAAAGCCCATATTCCTAACCACTCTGCCATGTGGTCCACTATCTTGCACACTAAGTAGAGAGCTTGCCCTGGGGCTTCAGCATTCTTGGGCTTTATGACTTTTTCAGTTTGATGGAGCAACTGAACATGACTATGTGATTAATTCTCATAACCATTGTCTTTCTGATTAGTGGTGGATTGATTAATTTCAAAAAGGTTTCATGTTCCTAAGCCTTGGAGGTCATATGATTTTAATCCATCATTTTACATATTCAGAACAGAAGCTCAGTGTGTACTTAGAGCTTTCCTAAAGTTTCAAGACTAGGTAAAAAGAGAACTGAGACTCAAACCCAAAAGGCTTGTGTCCATCATTCCAACAAACCTATTAGTTTGAAAAGTAGAAATCATGATGCACCTTGACTACACCTAAATACTGCTTATAATTATGATGTAAAAACTATACCAAGGCCTGGTGTTGTGACACATGCCTATAATCCTAGCAGCTCAGGAGGCTCAGGGAGGAGGATCACAAGTTCAAAGCCAGCTTCAGCAACTTGGTAAGGCCCTAAGCAACTTAGCTACATCCTGTCTCTAGATAAAATATTAAAAATGCTGGAGATTTGGTTCATTGGTTAAGCATCCCTCAGTTCAACCTCTGGTACCAAAAAACAAATGTCTTCTTATAATGCCTAGGCCTTACTTCTGCCAATGCAAGGTCAGGCTTTGCCCATCACCAGTAATATCACTATTACTGCAGGGAGTGTGGGGGAAGGAACATCAAGCTTCCTGAGCACAAAAGTAACTATTGGTGGAAACACATGCCAAATATCCTCAGTTAGGAAAGAAGCTGTTGTATTATCAATACTCTTTGCCCTAAATGGCATTTATGTACTGAAGTCATAAACACCCTCTGCAGCTAGCTCTTCTGAAGAGATAAAGACTTCAAATTCATGTGTAGTGCTGACAGTCTTAATGCTGATAAACCTCATAGTACTTCTTAAGAGAAATAAGGAGATAGTTTCTAATTCAGTGGGACATGAAGAAACTATTCTTAATTTGTTTTGACTTTCTGCTCTGGTTGTTAGATTCAGGGAGTTGTAATCTCTAGTTATAGCCATGCCATGGGCTTCACTAGTCTTGGTTTGCTGCTTTTCTATTAGCAATGACAAAAGGTGTACATTTTATCCCTAAACACCTGTTGGTGTGATATTATTTGTGTACTCAAAAGGTCCCCTTAACTCAGGAAATTGTACAATTAGAAAAAAATGAATGAATGAAATATTTAGACCTCATTTTACATGCATCTTTTCCAACCCCATAATATCCCATTACTTATTTCCTCATAAGTCAACTTAAGTAGAAACTGTTTGTACTACTTGGCCTCTGAAGTGGTTTCCAGATCATGATAAGAAATGAAACAAATCACAGTTTGTAAAACATAATGAACTATAACTCATAAAATAGATCAATTGGGGCTGGGGCTGGGGCTGTGGCTCAGTGGTAGAGCGGTTGCCTCACATGTGTGAGGTACTGGGTTCAATTCTCAGCACCACATATAAATAAATGAATAAAATAAAAGTTCATCAACAATTGAAAAATAGATTGGAGAAAACCATGATGTGCAAGACAAATGAACCTCAAAAAATTTTAATAAACTTTAAATTTGTTTTGAATAAGATTTATAGAAAAATTGTAAAGATAGTGCATGTACCTTTCATGCATTTTTCCCTAAATTTAACACCTTACATACTATGGTATTCTTATAATAACTGAGAAACCAACACTGCCATATTACTACAAACCAAGCCACAGCCTTTATTTGGATTTCATCAGTTTTTCCACTAATGCCCTTCTCCTCTTGTAGGATTCAATCCAGGATTGCACATTGTATTTAGTCATCACGTCTTCTTAGCCTCCTTTGGTCTGTGACAGTTTTTCTTTTTTTTTTTTAGCTCAGACTGTTTTAACAGTGATTCAACATGGCTCATGTGTCTTAAAGATAAGACCACTGACTATTCCAGCAATCCACTTACCTTACAGATTTTGACCCGAATTTGTAAGAGCCTTACTTAGAAACTTCTGCCCAACTCTAGCCTCTAAGAACCTATGCCTACTCTCTACTAACTCCTCCCTTTTGAGCTGTTACTGATCCTCGATCAAGGGGTACTTTCTCTTGTTTAGCATATTTCACATACATACAGTATTATATGACAAGCAGATTTTTCTAGTGGTCTTTGTGTAGGGGCTGTGACAAATTCATCCATGATAATGTGATTCGATCATCCACTAAATTCAAGAATTCCTTCCACAATATGGGATAAGCATTGGTACAAGTTGTATGACCCTCCATCCCCTCTGTGAATATTTTCAGTGACAGCATATTGATTAACTCCCAAGACAAGTCTGTGCTACCCACTTTGGACAGTCTGTATTGTTAAAATGAATTCATTAAAAATGAATTCTAATCTGTTCTTTTGCACCTTCTCTTCATTGGTTTTATTTCTATACTCCAGAGAATCAAGGTAGTAGATAGAAAATAAGCTGCAAAATATAGTCCTACTCCAGTGGTGTGGAAGGAGTTGGACACACTCGGGAGGATCCTAGCTTTATCCACATAGTACTGTTTATTGGGTGTCTCATTTCAGACATATAACTCAATCTCTCAGCATCTTAATTTCCTTAACTTGTATTTAAAAAAAACTTACCTGATAGGATTGTTGTGAAAATTAAATGGCATAGCACATATAGAAGCACCTAGCACACTAACAGTTACAGAGAAGACTCTTAAGAAATAATAGTTATCTTTTGGTCAGGATGATCAACTCCAGAATACCCGGATGAACTAGACCATTTTTGTTGCCCTGCATTATTCTTTGTTCTTTCTGAGAGCAGTGAATTCTTTCCCTTCTTGCTAACTAATTTCTTGAAAGATGAAATTTTATTTTTTCTGTCAACCTTTTCTCCCTTGAGGATTAATTAAGCTGTTACCGAACAGAACTAAAGTATTAAATAACCTCAGAGGATCAGTTCCTAACATTCATGAATCCTATATATCACCAACTGGTGAGATTAGTCATGGTAGTGGATTGGAGTGTTTGGCAAGGATTAGCAAATACCCCTGCTAATCAACAGAATGTGCAAATTAGGCTATGGCTCATGGCATTGATCTAAATCTCCACGGCAACACCAGGGTTAGCCATATACATGTGAAGAAGTGATTTCAAAACTGTAAGGGATGATAGAAATCACTGCAGTGAGCATAGAGGGAAACAAACCCTGAAAAGAAAAGTATTCTCACTTCCTGAAGAAGTTCATACAACTTTCTATAAACTTAGTGGCATCTTTACCTTCCCTGAGCCTCTACTACTGGAATGTCAATTGACAATGATATAAATAGAAAACAAGCCAAAAGGAGTAATAAAATACATATGTTAGGCTAGAACTAACCCATAAAATATATAATCCATCCATTTGACCAAATAACTATGAATTAGGATTATTTGCAGGCATAGCAGTGTATAGCAGGATTGTCTGCATTAGTATCCTAGTTCCAATATTCATTAGCTCTGTGACCTTCGGCAAAATTTTTAAACAAATTTTTTAGTTGTTGATGGATCTTTATTTATTCATTTATTATTTATATGTGGTACCGAGGATCGAACCCAGGGCCTCACACATGCTAGGCAAGCGCTCTACCACTGAGCTACAGCCCCAGCCCCTTAGGCAAAGTTTTTAACATCACTGTGCCTTACCTTTCTCATCTATGAGCTGGGAATAGGAACAATGCCTACTGCATAGAGTTGTTGTGAGACTTGAATAAGTTAACATATGTATTTAGAACAGTTCTTGACCCAGTGTAAATGCTTGGAAAATGTTAGTTGCTATTATTATTATCATCATTCTTATCATCATTATTATTATTATTCCTGCTAGTTGGTCATGACTCTAGAATGTAGACTACCTTTCAATTTTTATGCCCTGTGAAGAAACTGCAGGGCAAGAAAGGTTATATTTTCCATTTTCTAATTTTGTTTGTGCTAGAAAAGAGACTTGGAAATGTCAGCACTGGAGAGGTTTTATAGGTATTATCATTTTCAATTTCAGTGCAACACTTAGGAAAATGGTAACTGTGATTCTTGTTGAGGCATAGGATCTAAGTAAAGCCACATTATTGTTTAAACTCTCATCAAAATCTAGGAGCAGATGGATATCTCTAAAATGTTGTGTGATCAAAAATGAATTAGTTTACCACAGAAACACAGTCACCTCTTTTATTATGTATGTGTAGCTCTGAAAAACAAACCCAGGCCTCTGCCATCTCATGGACCAATTTTCTTTGTGGTCTCATTTCATTTTACCTTGCCTTTGTTGGTTATGTTTCTAGTCCAAGCAGAATAATTGCAGTAATTGATGTTTGGATTCAATATTCAGTGCTCACATTTGATGGGAGATTATTCAAATCATAGTTGTTTGGGCTACATGCTTTGTGAGGCCAAAATCATTACTGATTTTTTTGAACATCACCAAAATTTCTGCCCATTATCACTTAGTGGCTAACAAACTTTTGGAAGCAGCCTAATGGGTCTGAAAAGCAGTGACCTGAGGAGTCAGAAGCTTTGAGTTTTCAACCTTCCTGAACTCCTCTCCTGATTCCAATGTCCTTTCCTTTGTGTTTCAGTTTTTCTTTCTTATGCACCTTTTTATAAATGAGTAGTATGATGTTAGACAAATCATGACCATTTTACTTATTTTTTTGCTTAGCAAATGTTTATTAGAAGAATGAATGAATCATTTGCTCAAACTTTTTATGGCTATGAAGGATAATCCTTATAAAGAGTATGTGGCAATTGTGAATACATTATAATGTTATGTTTTTTCAATCAATATCAGCATATTTAATTTTTAAATTTTTATTGATTTTTAATTGATACAATATAGTTACACATACAAATGGAATTTACTGTTATATGTTCATGCATGTACATAACATAGTTTGGTAAATTTAATTCTGTTGTCTTTCCCCTTGCTAATCCTTGTCCCCCTTATTCCTTTTCCTCTATTGCACTGTTCTCCCTTCTATTTTCATGAGATCTGTCTCTCTCTCTCTTCCCCCTTTTTTTTTTTTTTTTTGGTACTGGAGATTGGAGATTGAACTCAGGGGCACTCGACCACTGAGCCACATCCCCAGCCCTATTTTGTGTTTTATGTAGAGACAGGGTCTCACTGAGTAGCTTAGCGCCTTGCTGTTGCTGAGGCTGGCTTTGAACTCGCTATCCTCCTGTCTCAGCCTCCCAAAGTGCTGGGATTACAGGCTTGCGCCACCACACTGAGCTGTCTCCCCTTTTTAATCCTTTATTTCTCTCTAGTTTCCACATATTTGACTCTTGACTTTCTGAGTCTGGCTTACTTCACTCAGCATAATGTTCTTAAGTTCCATCCATTTACTCGCAAATGACATAATTTCATTCTTCTTCATAGCCGAGTAAAATGCCCTCGTGTATTTATACCACATTTTCTTTATCCAGTTGTCTATTGATGGGGCACCTAGGCTTGTTCCATGACTTGGCTATTGTAAATTGTGCTTCTATAACTATTGATGTGCCTGTATCATTATACTATACTGATTTTACTTCTTTGGGGTAAATTCAAAGGAGTGGAATAACTGAGTCATATGGTGGGTCCATTCCTAGTCATTTGAGAAATCTCCATACTGCTTTCCATAGTAAACCATGACCTCTAGTTTGTAAAATGGAGCTATTTGAAACTTATACTGGCTACCTCACTAGTCTTCATGCAGAGTAAATAAGATAATTGTTTAAATAGGCTTCATCAAACCTTGAAGTGTTGTATACTTATACATTTGTATTTTAATACCAGAATATTGCTAAAATATGGACCAATATAACTACTAACTTGATTTCACTTTCCATTTTACCAGGAGGCATTAATCCCTTGCTTATAGTTCAATGCCTGAACACTTCCTCTCTCTTTACTTTAAACATGGCCTAAATTCTGCATGCTTTGATGTATACTGCACATGAATCTACTCCATCTACATGGATACATGCTGCATTTCATTGTTTCATATGCCTCCTGTCTTCTTTCCCAAGGGACAAAGGGAGAGTTATCAAATTCTTTTGTTAATGAAACTATCATTTATTTAACTCACTCTGTCTAGATATGGGGACACAGAGATATGGTACCAATCCCTGTCTTGGAGAGCTTATGGCTTAGTAGGGAATGGCAGACAAGTAAAAAAGTTAAAAGTTGTCATAATAGCAACTATATGTAAAGGGGGTTGTGGAACAGAGAAGAGAAATAGTGACTTTATATGGGAGTTGTTGGGGAAGTTTTCCTAGAGGGGGTAATACCTGAGATCACTTGTGAAGACTTTTCTGGATGGGATGGCATCCAAATTTCAAGGGTATACCAGTTGGAGTGGTTAAAGGATAGGAGAGATATGTTTGGGGACAGGAAGTACTTTGATATGTCTGAAATACAATGTGTCAGAGAAAGAGTGGCAGGAAGCAAGTATGACAGAGAAATCTGGGGGCAGATAATAGTGAGCGTGTATGTGTTGAAGAGCCACTGGAGACTTGTTAATAGGGCATACCATGATCAATTTGGTAGGTTAGAATTGTAGCAGTGCACAGAGTATTTTGATCACAGGTAAGAGAGGAGGCAGAGAAGCACATTAGGAGACTATGATGATATTCATCAAAAAAAAAAAGAAATAGGAATAGATAAAGTGTTACAAATGGGAATTTAAGAGAGATACTAAGGAGGTAGAACCTGCATTACCAGGTTACCCCACTGATACAGGGTCAGAGTAAAAGGAAGATTTGGGAGAGAGCCCAGGTTCCTAGCTTGGTTGAGATATTTGATACATCCAGACAGGAGTACTGTATAAGACACACTGTTAATCACCAGTGTGCTGAGAGGAGATCAACTTTGGATTTATTTAATTTTAGGTCTCATGGGGCACTGGGGTGAAACTATCCATAATATGGAGTCATTTGAACTAATGACAGCAATGGAGAACTTGGAAGTTGTCACAGTATAAATAGTAGTTCTTTTCTACACTATCTATGTGGCTTGGCCCTATCATATTTCAAAATTATTATCTCCTTTTAGAAGTCTTCCCTGACTTTTCAATCTCTGTTTCTTCCATATTACTCTTGGAGAGCATTCTGTTCTTATATTTCATAGTAATGATCACCGTTCATAACTACATATTTATGTTATTATCTTCCTCTTCACTAGAATGTAATTTCCATGTGAGTGGGATCACCACTGCCTTTTTCACTTTCAAATACCTGCATGTTGACCTAACACATAGTAGATGCTAAAAGAACATTTGTTGAATGGATGCATGAAATCAATGGAGCAAATCCCTAGAAAGAAAACACTAAGGGAGAAAATTAAAGACTATAGGACAAAATCCTAAAGAATTCAAATGGTCTGGAAAAGGAGGTAGAGAAAGATTAGTTAAATAAGGTATGAAGAAACCAGCCATTGGAAGCTACATGGCCATCAAAAGTAGTAGAAGTGGAGCTTAAATTGAAGCTACAGCCTTAATACAGAGTCCTGAATTTCCTGCATAAAGCTAGGAACCAAAAAGACCTGCCTAGTTAATGATGAGTCAGGACCCAAGGCTCAGGGGTACAGTATATAAGTGGACTGAGATTATAATAAATTTGAACTCACATCTGAATTTCTAAACTATTCTGAGAAATTCAAAGAAAAACTGATCTGGAATAAGTAAAAAAACATGCTGGTAGGCAACAAACACAAAATTATAGAGACATATAACTCTTCTATCCTGGGTTCATGTGTGACTCTTACAGAAAACAATTCTTCTGCTGAAGGTAAGCCCATGGTCAAATTTACAGAACAAGCAAGGAAACAAACTGCATCAGGGAAAGACAGCAGTGGCAAAAATCCAGAGTGGTATTCCAGAAATAAGGCAATATGAAAAAGACTTTAACGTAAGTATCTTCAAAATGATCAAAGGGACAAAGGAAGGAGTAGAATCCATAAGGTATACACAGACATTGTGAAAAACAGCAGACATACTAATAATGACCAAAAAGAGAAGTGATAAACTAAATGGATAATATATGTATATATCATTTTATAATATATATAAAATATAGTGCATGATATACAATATAGTATGAGTATATACCAATAAACTCAAGCAAAATCAAATAGTAGACTAAGTCCAGCTAAAGAGGGGAATGGGTTGAAGTGTCCATGGTTTGCAAAGAAAGATGAAGAGATGAAACTAGGAAAGAGAACTAGGAATCATGATGGACAGAATGAAGTGGAACATACACTTAATTGAAGTTTCCGAAGAAGAATAGAGAGATTTAAAGAGATGCAATAACTGAAGGGATAGTGGCTAAATTTCCAGAATTGAAGAAAAATAATTGAACAATTGAAGGACCACAATTAAAGAGGAATGCAGTGAGTAGGGAGATTTATAAATATGTTTTCAGTATATTGTAATACCAGCCAAACCCTGCTTATATCCCTCTAGCAGGAATACCAAAATCTACATAGAGGAACTGCTAGGAATATATAAAACCAGAATGAATTGTGAATATAAAGGAAGGAAGTAGGGATTTTCAGTCAACAATTTCTTTGCAAGAATTTTGGCTATAAAGCATAAAAAAGATTGTGCTCATCTAATATATTAATTTATGCCACACCAGTTGCAAAAACAGCTCAGCAATCTCACATGTACACTTATGTGCAAATGTATTCATAGAGCCAGCAGCATGAACTGGCAGGGGACATTTCTATTTTTTTACTAGAGCATTATAATTATACATAGTATTTGGGTTAATATTGACAAAATCATACATGCAAGGATTTTTAAAAAATTTTTAGTTGTAGGTGGACACAATACCTTAATTTTTATTTAATTGTTTTTATGTGGTGCTCAAGATCAATCCCAGTGCCTCACATATGCTAGGCAAGTGCTCTACCACTGAGCTATATTCCTAGCCCCATGCAAGGAATTTGATTTCAATCCCCATTTCCCCTCTATATTTCCTCCTCTGGCCTCCCTCCCCCATTCTCCCTCCTCTACTCTACTAAACTTCCTTTCTTCCACATATACATAAAGGTGAAATTTCCCTGAATTGAAGGATTATTTGAAGGTATCCCTTCCCCTGAAGTCCTTTCTGTCTTTCAAATATCACCATTAGTGGTGCTTTTTTATAGTTTAATATTAACTCCGTAAAATCCCTGTTAGTTTGAGCCAGTCTGGGTATTGGGGTGTGATCACCTGGCACTGATGGGGGTATCTGATGAACAAGCTGTCTCATTGGAAGGCAGTGATACAGGAAGGGACCATATTAAAGATGGAGAATAATTGAGAAAACATGGAACCTAAAGCTTTTTTTCTGGAAGAGCAGGTTCCTGTAGGGCCTCATAAAGACTGTGGGCATCTGGGTTAAGGTGCTAGCCTTACATCATTTCCTGAGGCCTGCCTGGAGTGTGTACACACACATACATGTATGCATGCCTGTACATACTCTATATTTTTTCTTTATGTAGTGAAATAGAACATTGTTTCCCTTATCAATTCTGTTAAGTGGTTTTTTTTCCTTCAGGCCAAATGATACCAATATTCTGGCAAAGAAAGTAGGTATTATATTTTGGGATCAGGAAGAGGAATCCGATGAACAGGGAGATTTTAGACATGTTTTCAATATATTCAAATGTCAACCAAATCCTAGTTGTTCCTCTCCAATAGGAATATTCAAATCTACATAGAGGAATTGCCTGGCTTCAACAGTTACTTTACTATAATACTTAATTCACTTGTTAATTTATTTTTTTAAATATTTATTTTTTAGTTGTAGATGGACACAATATCTTCATTCCATTTATTTATTATTTTTTATGTGGTGCTGAGGATCGAACCCAGTGCCTCACGCATGCTAGGCGAGCGCGCTACCACTGCGCCACAACCCCAGCCCCTACTTGTTAATTTAAAGCTTTATCATCATCAAAATAAAAGTCATTTAATGAAGTTCATATACAAATCTCTGGTCTTCAAGCTCACCAAGGTTATTTCAGGAGGGTGATGGCTGGCTTTGCTGCAGCATACCTGTCAATGTAATTTTAAATTTGGCATCTTTCTAAAAGGATTACTTTTACTAAATCAGGGCTCTGCTGATGGCAGTGGTAAATTGATAGCAATCATACTTTTGAATATCATCATTGACAATGTGTGCTTAATGCGATCAGTGAGGAAAGGAAGACAATCAGTTTACAAGGAAAGATAAAAACCAAATGTTCATTGGAATGTCCACATATCCCAACAATTTCTCTCAATCTCCAATATGGTCAGGATGCTTCCTAACCATACGGGTAACATTTTATGAGGAAGCACACTTGATATTAGAGCAACTTATTGGCAGGTGATTCGAAGTAAAAGGATATAAAAATCCCAGTTTTCCTAGGATCATTCATCTGAGAGGAAATAATATGTACTGGTAATAATCTAGTACCAAGAGTCACTTTAGACCTAACTTCCTAGCTCCTTCTAATTCTCCAAAAGTCATCTTTAGGGAGATGTTTCTTTCTGAAGATGAACGTGGTCCCTGCCCTCCTGCCCAGTTAGCTGCGCTTCCTTTCAGGGTCCCCCAACACTTTGGACATATGGTCCTACTCATTGTGTTTATCACATTTGTGTTTTTATTATTCACTTGTCTTTTCCCTCCATTTAACGCCAAGGGTAGTTACTGAAGAGGCAATAGGAATAGTCTTAAGAACATGGGATCTGAAGTCAGAATACATGCATTTGAATCCTGATTCTGCCACTTTCTACCTGACCACATTCATTACCCTCTCTTTGCCTCAACCTCCTCATCTCTAAAGTGGGGATAAGCTCCTAACACTTTTGTAAGTATTAAATGAATAAATAAGGATCCAATAGAGCCTGGGATAAAGTTACTGCTCTGTAGATTATAGCTATGAGTAGCATAGCATTCTTCAGATCTTAGCTCTGTATTGGGTGGTAGTTGCTGGTAGATCTTGAAAGAATAAGCAAATGAATGAACAAGTGAACAAATAGCCCAGGTCAAACTATTTAACTTCTCTTGCTCCATATATCTTCTCAAAAATGGGATCCTTAGCTGAGCATCCAAGCCTCTGTTATGAAATCCAGTTCTAAAATTGCTGGAGACTGTCCGTGGTTGCAAGAGAAGTTATGAAATAAGTTCAATCACTTGATTGTACTTTTAGCTGTCTGTCAGAAGGGAAAAGTGAGAGCAAATTAGAATGGATACTGGAGAAACCCCTGATTGCAAAAGGATAGTCATGGGCTTCCAACCATGGAAGTAAATACACTGTGTGTAATATTTTTCTCTCTTTTGGCTGAACTCAAGCTTCCTGTAGCTGAGAGCAGATGGCACAAAAAAGCTTACAATGTGGAAAGCCAGCTTTCCCTATATGAAAAGAATTGAGAGAATGGGGAGTGCTTCTACTTCTTGTCTCTGCTAAGTAATAATTGAGATAGAGGAGTAGAAGTGTCCTTTGGGTCTATGTCATTGCAAAGGCCCAGATTACCTGATTCAGAATACATCCTAGTGCCAAAGTATTTCCCTGAGCTGGGAAACCCCAGAACAACAGTAAGCAGTGATTTGTAATCACTTAATTTTTGTGAGAAAAATAGCAATGTGTTCTTTTTAAGTATTGCCCTAAGAGGCTATTATTAAAAGTGTTGTGAACTTTTAACTCATAACAATGTATAAATCATCTTTATTCTTGTTTATTTTATAATTCCTTTTTGTTATAGAAAGGAAAACACCACCACTGAATTGAGAACATGCTGTGTCTCATCTTTTTCAGTTACCCCAGCCAAGAAATAGCCATATCCAGGCACCACTGTTCAGCAACCCAATTCCAGACCCTGTGCCAAAGAGAAAAGAAGTCGTATTTAACAGGCTGGCCTTGTACATATAAATTGTATTGGCTGAGGATCCTTAGTTTAAATACTGGCACTGCCACTTGTGTACTTGCCAAGGAACCACAGATACATCATTTAGTCTTTCTAAACCTCATTTTCTTTGCCTCTAAAATGGCAATAATGATAGTACCTACCTCACAGGTTGTTTTAGAGGAAGTAATTTTCTAAAACTTAACAATTTACTTGTCCAATAATAACCATAGAATTTATTGAATATTATTACTATTTGAAATCCTAGTTTTAGAAAAAATCTAAAGCAGATCGAAGAGTTTAAAAACCATCCATGACATCTGCACAGTTCTCAGGTGGGTCATGGACCCATTGTTCAGACTCCTACAGATTCTGGAGAATAATATTTCCTCCAAATTCTGCAGGTTCTCCTGCACAAATCCTAGTCAGGTGTCTTAAAAGAGAAGTGTTAAGACTCTTAACTCCAAGAGAGCACTGAAGTTTTTTCCCATTAACTCTCTGATTCTCTAAAAATTGAAACCTCTTGATAGGAAATTAGTAGCAACAGTGCCATTGGCAAATAGGAAATCAATCCAGTGTTCTTTATGCTTCTTTTGAGCCCTGTGCTATATGCTAAATAATAACACACATGAAGTCATTAGCAAATACTGCATTCCTTTTCCCAAATCCCTAGTTTAGATCACCTGTTTCCATTAACCTTATTGCTCAAAACATCTTAGGTCCAAAAATATTGGATTGTCTGCTTTTGCTTCAAATCCTCCATCATTTTCCCCCAGTTTTTCATTTAGATTAGTTAGTTCACTAGGCAAGAAATGAAGCCAGTGTTACAGATATTTTGCCTCTGAATCTTGCAGATTTGTAGTCTGCCATAAATGTTCATCATCAAAACACCTCATTTATGTTTGTTAGCCTCTAGTCAGTTCATGAAATAGCAACTTTTCTTCCAAGATCTTCAAATATTGAATCAAACTCATTTAGAGAAACTGATGCTTTTATCAGTTCTGGATATTCAGTCACCACAGAAGCAACCTATTTGGTAAGGAGTAAATATATTGTATATACAATGTGTTTTCCACAATTTGAATGAGAGAAAGTTTGGAAAGTGAATGTGACTGCCTTGACCCTTGTGCTCCAAGTTCATCCAATATGATCTTCCAAGGACAAAGGCACTTGCTGTCTCCATGCGCAATTAAGCTTTCTCAGTAATGGTGTGGCTCCCCTTTTCCCCTTTCCCCTTTCTTTGTGACCACATTTTAGTTGTGGGTCATGAGTATATAAATAGTAGTGTAGTTTTGTGACAGATTGAGAGCTGAGTGAAATCAACCCACATAGCCACCTAGATGGATCAAGTTTCCATTATATTCCTAAAAACATCTACAGAAAGAAAATCAGTAATCAATTATGGTATTTAACAACCCTTACTGAAAAGAATGTTTTCCTCCTACAGAATGTAAATCTCCACATATTGAAGCTTAAGCTCATTTCCTTATGTTCTCTCCTTATGATCAAGAGAGGAACTTCTACCCCAGCAAGCTGCTATTTCTCTTCAGGTTTTCTTGATTAAATGGCCAAGCAGGTAATCACAGGCCTTGAACTCTCAATGTTGTAGCTGCCATGGCTAATTAAATGGTCAAGAGCTGAACTCATAGATATGATTAATACCATGAGGAGTTTTATGGTTTTAATGTTCATAAATTATGACTGAACAATGAAATTTTTATGTGGGTTATAGGATTTTTCTTCTTAAGAATCAGAACTAATCAGTGTTTTCTCAATTGATTTTAAATATAAATCAGAGGTGGCTTCAGTAAATTCTCTAACAAGTATTTAGAGAATGATCTCAGCGGGAAGACATAATAAAGACCATCCCAGTGCAATGCAAACCTAGGGTCCCATGACTTTTCATTCTGAATGCGAATCTGGAGAGCCAATCAATTTATTAAAATTGGTTCTGGAGACCATTGTTTCTGAAGTCGAACTCCCCCAAATGATCTGACTGAGAAAGACTCTTTGGCAGTTAATAAACATGTCAGGTCATGTTACAGGATACATTTGTCACTCTTTTTGTCACTGAAACTCCAGTGTGACATTGACAGGATTTCCTTAAATTGCATTTTTCTTCCTGCATGGAGTTAAGTGGCATAAACCTATTCTAATGGCTTTTCTCTAATCTCCTCATTTGTACTTCTATCTAGTTGTTTCTCTGGGCTTTTGGACATAATTGGGTAGACCACAAAAGGTACTACTTGTTGCTTATTTCTTAAAAAATTCCCCCTGCTGCCTTACTCAGTGAATGAGGAGGTCCCAGCATCACTTCACTCCAATGCACTTGAACCACCGTCCCCCCCACTGCCTCCCTTTGAGCTCATCATCAGTCCTTGACCTGGGAACTGGACACTCAGAGGCTCTGATGAACTGTTAGTGGATATGGAGAGCAAACTGGCAAGTGGCTCTGATTATGTTTAGCTTCCTGAAGGAAGTGTGTTTGAAATCTCTCATTTTCAGAGTTTCAGAAAGACAGCCACTTACTTCCTGCTCCAAAGGTATTGAAACTGCTCCTGATTAGGCTGTCTGAATACTCTCGTTTTTACTCATCACAGTCACATCTGTTTGGGTTTCTGTCTTTCTCCTGGAGATGCGTCTTGAGAGCAGGTCCCCTTCGTTTCTTACAGCTCATCTATGGCCTGCCAAGAGAGATTGGCAGAGAACGATCAGTGTTCTATGCTCTGATAACTCACATAACTCTTTGAAAAGGATGCTAAAATCTGATTCTCAAAAGAAGCCATGAAGAATGGAGCCAAAGGGACTTTTGTGTTTTTCTTTGGAATCCCATTTAGATTTTATGTTTTGGTAGGGGGTATGGAATGGAAGGGAATGGAAGGATGGGGAGTTTATTTATTTTTTTTATTTTATTTTATTTTTTGTGTGTTGAAGAAATAAGTTATATTTCAAATTAATGTATAATGGCATGGAATTGGAGAACACTATGCTTAGTGAAGTAAGCCAATCCCAAAAAACTAAACGCCGAATGTTCTCTTTGATTAGTGGATAAGAATACATAAGGGGGGGTGGGAACGGGAATAGGATGGGGAGTTTAAAGACACAAAGATAGGAGGTAGGAGGAATAGGATAAATGAAAAATAATCACAGTCTCCCAGGGCCAAAAGAACTTTAAGAAACAGCTCATCTAGAGGTTTTTGAACATTTTATTTTCAGTAATGGGATCATTTTTATTTTTTATAACAAATCATACAATGGGCCACAGTATATAGAATAGATGAAAGCAGAAGTGCTATGCTTGAAACACTGGTGAGGAAACATATCATGCCCATGTACTTTAGGGTACTGCAGAATAGAATTTGAAAGACATCAATAATATCTAAGCATTACTTTCAATATGGGAAATCTGAGACCCCCAACAGGAGAAATGACATATTCAAGGTCACACAGTCAGTCAGTGGCAGAGATAGGATTAAACTATATGCCTCCTGCCAGCCAGGCTAAAACTCTTTGGGAGTGGAATTAGAGGAAGGGGCTAAGAATGCATTCTTTCTGAATGTCAAGGAGAGAGCTTGGTGGGCAGTGCAATGTGGGGATGGAGGTTTAGACAGGAGGAACAAAAGAGAGTAGACTATCCAGCCTCAAGGAGCTGGAAGCTCAGAGGTGAACCAGAGCATTGAAACTCTGAATCTGGAGGAGATCCAGAAGTTCCACAGCAGAATTGTTAGGAATAAAGCAAGTCAGGAGAAAAGAGGTTTTGCAAATAGGTGTCAAAAGAGAGTTCTCTATTCTTCCAATAAAATGCCATTCTCTTGGTCTGAGGTGGCAATGTGGAAGAAAGAGAAGACAAAATGGGCTTCTCTGGGATGGGCAACCCATCTATCTTTCAGTATGTCTTCCTCAGATGGATAGGTCTCTGGCCCACTTCCCCTTTGAGGGTTTGAGAGTACTTTTCGCACTCATCTCTGAGTTAATAAGCACCTGGGAATAGGAATGAGAGTTAGGAAAGTATAAACTATTTACTTCATTAATAGAGAAGCTGAGTGGATAATATGTCTTGGGTAGACCCAAGTTGAAAATGGCCTTTCTCCATTTTCTGTTCTGGATTGAACTGGCCCTGTAGTCACAGGCCTTAGTTCTCTTAGTGAAGGAGAGAGAAGAATGCAGGTGGTCTAAAGGCAGACAGATCACAGAATGTTAGAGGGCCCCTTCTCCAGTCTCACCAATAACATGCCATCTATTTTCTTATTCATGGAGATGAATGATGGGCTATAAAAAGGGGACTGACAAGAATATGTCTGGTACCCTCATACTGCTCAATTTTCAGGATTATAAAAGTCAACTGAGGAGAGGCCCATCAATGGGTCCTAAGCAACAGTTAAATAGGTGCAAGAAGTTCTGGTGTGCTGTTTCACAGTAGGCTGACTATAGATAACAAAAATGTAAAAAGTTAGAAGAAAGGGTTTCGAATATTTTCATAGTAAAGAAATTATAAATATTTGAGGAGATCTATCTATCCTGATCTGAACAAACATCACATGGTGCCACATTTATGTGTACAATTTTATGTTTTTGTGCCAGCAGTTAAATGTTTAATACAAAACAATTAGGGAAAGGGCTATGGAGAAAGAAGGGCATCGTTAAACACCTGTAGAATCAGTAGGCTGTCGGCTTCGACCTACTAGCTCCATGAGCTTATGGCACAGAGTTAAATTCTCTGTCAGAAAAAGCTGTAGGTGGTAGATAGGGGTTAGGAACTGAGCAGATGCATTTACATGTTTGTGTTTGCAATTTTGTAATAAGAAGTGTGTGCTGCCCCCAACCCTTGATAATATAATCCTGAAGTCTTCTCTGGGTCTGCTTTCCTCTAATATCCACCTGAGTAGCCATACTAGTGATTCTACAAGCATCGTGAAAATACCTCATGGGTAGTGTTTGAATGAACAAATGGTGAGAGCTCTCTCAAAAGAGGAGTGGAGAAAAAAGAATGGGAAAGCCTTCCTCATTTTCTCAACACCATCCTCTCATTCTTTCCAGGTCCATATCTTTCCTGAATCAAAACTACTTTGTGCTTTTTTTTTTTTGGTACTGGAGATTGAACTCAGGGGCACTCGACCACTGAGCCACATCCCCAGCCCTATTTTGTGTTTTATGTAGAGACAGGGTCTCACTGAGTTGCTTAGCACCTCACCATTGCTGAGGCTGGCATTGAACTTGCAATTCTCCTGTCTCAGCCTCCCTAAGTGCTGGGATTACAGGCTTGAGCCACCGCACGCCCGGCTCTACTTTGTGCTCTTTAGCTTCTTCATGCCTTTTCTGGCTTAAGATTCCAAGAAAGAAACAAGAGTAGGAAAACAAGGGCCCTTGGGGTGGGTGCTCAACAGAAGACACAAACAGGCAGCATGAGCAAGGGCCTCTTTAACTGCATCCACACCCCAAGAATTTGATCCTGGTCAAAACTTCTGACTCCTCTTTGGTGAGGTTATTTCCCTTCCTGGAATTTAAACCAACAATTGCCTACATTCAGAGCCGGGAAACATCTGGTTCCCTCCAGAATTGATAAGGGTAGCCTTCTTCTTCACAGCCTCTGTGAAGCAGGAGAATCTACAGAAGGCTCAGGTGATTCAGCTCTGATGGGCTGAGGAGCCTGAAAGAGCTTCTGCCTTGCCGAGTCTGAGCTTGTTGGGAGGTCAGGCAAGAAAAAAGGACTGGAGTCTTGGGGATAAGCTGTGCATTTGTTTATGCATCTACCTCAATTCTGAAAAGATCTGGAAAGGAGGAGGAAGGAGTCCAGTAAAGAAAGTGTAACTCTACGATACAGCAGTCCTACTATTTGGGACTTCTGCTTGGCCTCAGAAATCAAGTAAAATAGTAAAACAACTGTGTCTGTTTGAAGGTAGAGATGTCGACAGACCCTTCTCTTTACTGCGTCCTTGGCCTCAAAACCCCTTCTTTCTTCTCTTGTTTACAGTGTAGGTCAGAACTTGCGAATAGAGTGAAGCCAGAAAGAGCCACACGGGATTCCAGAATTGGGGCGGGGGGTGCCTGAGCTCGAGGAGCAGATAAAAGGAAGAAATTAGGAGACTGGAGATGGGCCAGAACTTAAATAAAGACATTTCCCAAATAATGCCTATGGTCCAAGACCCACCTCTCCGCTTGGATCCCAAAGTCAAACCGACAGCCGAGGGGGCGCCGAAGAAAAAGAGTTCGGACCGCACAAATTGGCATGAAATGAAAAGTCAGCAAAAACCACTGGGTGGCAGCGTGGTGTGCGGGCGCAGCGCTGCAGTGCCTGCTGCTGCCTCTGCCGCGGGGGCTGAGCCCGTCTGGGAGCCCTGGCCTCCTCTCCTGAATGGCTACAAGTGTCGCCAGGCAAAAATACCTCAGTGGGGGTGGGGGTGTTGGTGAGCCTGAGCCTGGGGCTGGGGGTCTGGTAAACTTCCAGGGCCTCCAGCCTGAGCGCAATCTGGCCCGCTAAGAGTCAAACACTAAGAGAACACCCCCACCCCGCTCCTCCCTGCACCCAATCGCGGAGCAAACCCCCGCTCCTTCATTCCAGCTACCTCATCCCGGTGCCTCCTCCATCACTGTTTCCTCCCAAAGCTCCTTTCGGGAAAAGGAGAAGAGAAGGCTTAGGGCCATGGGGCAGAGCCCAAGCCCCTACAGGTGTTAGCCAGAGCGGCCCGCCGGGGACTTGGGGGGTGGGGCGGGTGGGGGCGGCAGCGGCCCAGAGCCAGGAGGCTTCGCGTCGGTAGGGAGAGAGGGAGGGGCCGCCGAGGGAGGGGGCCGCAAGGAGGCCTTTGCGCTCTTCGGGAGGGTGCCTGCAGCGACTGAATTCCTGTGCTGCGACTGTGCCGCGCCCAGAGCAGCAGCAACAGCGAGGATGCGAGGCCATTACCTGTTTGATCCCAGCCGGGAAGCCGGCACGGGCCAACTTTTCCCGATTATCAGGCCAAGAAGTTGCAAGGACTAGTGGAAGACTCGGAGGGGCCAGGGCCAGGCGCGCTCCCCCGCGCCGCCTCCCCCCCTCCTCGCTCCGGCCCCCGCGCTCCCGGCCTCTCCCGCCTGCGCGCTCTCCCTCCGCCTGCCCGCCTCCCTCCTCCGGCCCCCTCCAGCGGCACAGGGCGGGGGGGTGCCGCGAAACTCCGACCTGAGCCACTTGGACTCGCACAGTGTCCTCGGGGCTCAGGGGCCGAGCGCACGCAGTCGCGCAGCTCTGTCTCCGCCTGCCAGTCTCGCCTGCGATCCCGGCCCGGGGCTGTGGCGTCGGCTCGGACCCAGGCAGCCAGCAGCCCGCGCGGGAGCCGGACCACCGCCAGAGGAGCTCGGACGGCATGCTGAGCCCCCTCCTCGGCTGAAGCCCGAGTGCGAAGAAGCCCGGGCAAGCGCAGGCTAAGGAGACCAAGGCGGCGAAGCGCGAGACAGCGGGAGAGCAGCGGAGGAGAGGAGGAGGCGAACCCGGCGAGGGGCAGCAAAAGAAGTGGTGGTGGTGGGCGTCGTGGCCATGGCGGCGGCTATCGCCAGCTCGCTGATCCGTCAGAAGAGACAAGCCCGCGAGCGCGAGAAATCCAACGCCTGCAAGTGTGTCAGCAGCCCCAGCAAAGGCAAGACCAGCTGCGACAAAAACAAGTTAAATGTCTTTTCCCGGGTCAAACTCTTCGGCTCCAAGAAGAGGCGCAGGAGGAGACCAGGTCGGAAGGGGCTTTAGCAATTTTCGGGTTTTTTCCCCCCGTACTTTATGAGTGTGGAGGGGGTTGGAGGGCGGGTATGGAAGCGTAGGGGAGTTGTATGTAGCCCATATTGTGCAGGTGAGGCTACCTAGCCAATGTGCGTGCATGGCAAGGCGATTGCTTTTTTGCCTCCTTCGTAACAGTAAAGGGCTTGCTGCATTGCAACTGCCCTGGGACAGGCGCAGAGCCTGGGTGCATACCCTGTCCAGGAGGCGCGCCATCAGCTTCAGACGTGTCACATATGTGTGTGCATGCCCGGTGGGCTCTGGGAAGGCGTGACCCAGACATGGCTATCTTGTGTGTGGCGTTGAAATTGCAGAAGCGGAGCTGGGCAGACACCACTGCCTGCTCCCCCAGGAAAACCCAGGGAATCCCTCCCTTCCTGTATCTCTGCCTGTCAGACCCTTCCCCTACACTTTCCGCCCCCAAAGGATATGGGCTTCCGCTGTCTAGGCATTCCATTTCTTTGATTACTTTTATGCTTTTCGGGACAGACTTGACTTGTGGTGCAGCTTTCAGATGTTTGCGGGAGGGGAGGTAGGATTTCTAGAACCTTGCGGCAAAGAGCTTAGTGATCTGGTTAGACTAGTAAAACTGTGGTTACTTGGTGTTAAAAGGCAAGATTGAAGAGGGAATTTAAACTCATAGCTAGATTGTGGGTCCTTTTGAACCATTTCAGTGAGAAGAGTAGCGCGATATTCTGGTGACTGGATAATTCAGACAGCTCTAGGTGTCAGGTTGCGTCAAGGTAGACCTTCAGGGGAGCAAGCAGTTTGTCATTCTTAACTAAATGAACGTTTTGCAGTATTTTCTTACCTTTTACTAGATTAATATTATAGCAAATCAGACTTACTCATCGATCTGTTTTTTCTTTATGTGTTCTACACACCCCTGAATGGAATCAGCGTACGTCTTCTGTTTGTACAAAGTTTGGAATGCGTTAGCTGTAAATTAGGCTTGTTCTAAAGAGGCTTAAGCGGTTGCAAAGTATGATTATGTGGCTGGAATAATCACATAAATATTTCAGCGCAGGTGTCTATTCAATAAAAGCAAATTTCGGATAACATGGCTGTTATTGGTAAATTAGGCTCTTGATTAATCCATGGTGATTCAAAATTGAAAATCATTTTAATTAAGAACCCATGTTGTTGGTAATCATATTTCTGATATTAAATCTGAAAATAAGTATGAACTAATTTTCTTTCCTCCCCATCAACAAGAAAACTTGCTCTTCTCACATCCATTTTGCTTAACAGTAATTAATATGATAGGGCATGATGATGGGTGTTTTATCCCCCCTCCCTATTTTGTAGGGAAGCCTCAGTTTTCTAACTACAGATCCTTTGATGGGTTCCAGGTTATTTGTGAATTTTTTACATTCTTAGAACAGAGGGGATTATTTATTCAAATTATGGCAATTCTGAAGGAAACCTTTACTAGTGGGTTCTTTTGGCCCCTGGTTGGCAGACAAGTCTAAATCATCCTTATACTTCTTCTCCTTGCACATGAAAAACAGCACATTGTTAAAAAGGCAGAATATACCATTTGCCAACCCATTTGAATGTTCAGTCAGACATTGTAAGCCAAAGGACAAGCTATGAGAAACTGTGGATGCTGTCAGAAGCTTTAGGGCTTTACCAACGTTCCAATACTCCAAGGTAGAAATGAAATGTTTCTTCAGTAGAGAAACATGGAGATTTAGTCTGAAACTTGCAATTTGTTTTCTTTCTTCCAGAGGATTCTTTAAACATGTAATTCAACCCTTTGCACTAGAATTTGCAACAGAGATTAGAATTTTGAATTGAGTCTTTTCAACTACATAAGCACAATCTATCAATTGATCCAAACCATTGTTCTCTTTGCAGAGCCTCAGCTTAAGGGTATAGTTACCAAACTATACAGCCGACAAGGCTACCACTTGCAGCTGCAGGCAGATGGAACCATTGATGGCACCAAAGACGAGGACAGCACTTACAGTAAGTGACCACTAAATAAATAGTATCATATGCCAACATATTGTTGACTTTGTGTTCTTTGTATTTACTTTTTCAGCAAAGAACCCTCGCTAAATCCTTAGGTGAATGTAAAATATGATCACACCACATAATCCTGTTTACACAGGTTCACCTACAGGAAGTCAAACATGAAAATATCTAAAATAGTAAACTTGAGAAAATAATGTTGACACCATCTGAAGAATGATCCAAATGTCATCTCCATGGTAATCTAGATAGATTTATGGCTGTCCTTTAGATTTTATTACTTTTTTCCCCACAGAAAATTGACTCACCCACACACCAATCCTGAAATAGCATGTTATCTCTACTCTTAAGAACTGGTCTTATCCCAAGAGACAGGAGTGGTTTCATACCATGAGAATTCATCATTTCAAGCTTTCATTCCTGGTCCCCTCTCCACATACACACTGATAAACCAGAGACTAATTGGGACGTTAATGTGGAGATAACCTCCACAGGTGGGTGAAGGATTTCTTTTAGTACTTCATTTAAATTTTTTTGGTTGTAGATGGACACAATACCTTTATTTATTTATTTTTTTAAAATGTGGTACTGAGAATCGAACCCAGTGCCTTGCACATGCTAGGTGAGTGCTCTACCACTGAGCCACAACCCCAGCCCTACTGCTTTATTTTTAACCATGGTTAAGTAAAGACCAAACTGGAGACTATAGTGGTAAACCTAAATGGGAGCACATCAAAAATAACACCCATTTCATTTCTAATTATTGAAAAAAGGTAATTTCAACATGTTATATAACCTTTGATCGCGGATGTTTGGTTTATTTAGAATAATAAAAACAAAAACACATAGTTCAGCCTTCTCTTCCATATGATGATTGGTGTTTTCTTGCAGTTTACAGATTTCTGCAGACCTATTGAATGCTCCATACAGCTAAAACACTTGGTTTTCACAGTTCATTCTCTGTTCTTCAATTTGTTTTGAATTTCCCTCAGACATTGATAATTTCTAGAAATATTCCCATTGTCAGCTGAGAAAACAGCTGAGGAAAGAAAGCCTTGCTCCTAAGGAATACTCTGCAGCTTTTGAAGAATTTGTGTGGCTGTAGACAGCAAAGCCATAATCAGCAAAGCCATAGACAGGGGTCCTGTTGTTAAGGATTAAAAAGTTTCGTACCCTTTAGGAATGCTTCCTGGGCTGATGGCAAAGCTGTGACCTCAAGAGGAAGTCACCTTTAATTACCCTTGAAGAAAGCTCTGTTGGTTCTGAGGATAAAGAATCTCCAAGCCAGGCACCGTGGCTCATGCTTGTAATCCCAGCACTTTGGGAGACTGAGACAGGAGAATCCTGAGTTCAAAGCCAGCCTCAGCAATGGCGAGGCGCTAAGCAACTCAGTGAGACCCTGTCTCTACATAAAACACAAAATAGGGCTGGGGATGTGGCTCAGTGGTCGAGTGCCCCTGAGTTCAATCCCCGGTACCAAAAAAAAAAAAAAAAAAAAAGAATCTCCATTTCAAATGACTCTTCTTGTTTTGCAAAATGCTGTCACTGCTGTGATATTAAATTTTATAATGAATCTTAGTTTTGATTTTCTGTGTACTGTTCTATTTAAAGTAATTAATTAACTATAACTTGGGCCTTTACTAGTATTGAATAACAGATATTACCACTGTAATAAACTATTTCCCCAAATGACTTGTAGGGATTGCTGTTTGGGTAAGAAATTAAGGGCTATAAGGTACTTTGTTTTCCAGAGTGCCTCATGAAAATGGGTCTGTTGGGCACTATTAAAGGGAAGCTGGTGATTAGCTACCAATGAGCCCTTCCCAGTCAAGTTTTCTCCCATCTATATTTAATCTCTTCTCCAGGTCCAAATCAGAAAAGAAATATTTTGGATCCAGTGTTCACATGCGTTTCCTGAAAAGGAATTTACAAAAAAAAGATGATTCATTATGCTGTGTCTTACTAACAGCTATATGCCAAACTCATCAAGATAACACTCTATGTAAGCTTTTTAGGAGATACATGCCGCACATGCTCACACACACAGACAAATCAAGGCTCCAAGTCTTACTATGGATCTTTAAATCATGGAGTGGGTTTTACTCTTCCGTCCCTATGTATGCAATAGCTCCAGGCTTTGGTTTTCTTATAACTCTTTACTGATAAACATAGCCTTTATGTATACTACTGATATTGGAAGGCTTTTGGATAACAGTCTGATAAGGAGAATCCACATTTAGGCAGATTAAAGCAAAGACAGGTAAGTCAACAAAGGTAAGTATTAATATCTCTAATGTGATGCATACAGATAGAAATTATTTCAAAGGAAATAGCACTTCAGTGGGACTTGGCTCTAGCCTTGATGCTGAGTAACCAGAAGCTAGAGAGCTAACTTAGCTTCCCTAGTAAGAATATCATGCAGCATAAGCCATCATGAAACAAGAGTATTTAATGACTGAACTGATCTGTCACAATGGAATCTTGTCATCCAAATTTACTTCGTTTTCTTCTAAACCCAAGCAATTTTCCTGGCATCATTATTATTATTATTATTATTATTATTATTATTATTATTATAATACTGGGGATTGAACCCAGGGGCACTTAACCACTGAGCCACATCCCCAGCCCTTTTTATTTTTTATTTTGAGACAGGGTCTTGCTAAGTTGCTGAGGTTATCTTTGAACACATGATCTTCCTGCTGTAGCCTCCCAAACCTCTGAGATGTGAGGTGTGCCTGGCACTAATTTTTAACTAATTATTTAAATGAGTGGAACAAGGATCCAAGTTGTTTTTTTGTCAGTGACCACCACTCATTTATAGAGTATTTCCTTAATATGTATTCCAGTATTAACATTTATGTTTTTCTTTTCCTAATTTTTTACCATAATTTTCTCATTTAGTTCAATTTAATTTTATGTTATTTTAATTCTGATATGGAAAGCAAGATCATGATAAAACAAATTATTTCATGTTTACCCAGACATATTCATTCCTAAAAGCATGTTTGATATCACACATTTAAGCCTACCTTATGTAGATTTATTACAATGGTAAATGTCAGTCCAAGGAATTACATCATGAGCAAATCAGCCATTATAAATTATGTATTTTCCCCTGAAAAGGAAAAAATGATAGGCATTTTATGATTATGGTACAATAAAGACTATTTTTAAGGGATAATTTGCCCTTTCTCTTCAAATCTACTATAGTGTTACCAGCTCAGTGTGTCATGTCTTTCCAATGTACATTAAAATATGCATTTATTAATTATTGTCTTTTGCAAAATGGACTTTAACTCAACTGATGTAAAGCATGGCTTCACTGCCAGCTTCTGCAAACACTAAGTACCAGCTATGTGCACAGCTCCGAGAAAATGATCCCTTCAGGGTAGAATGTGTTTTTGTGTAGACACAACACAGAACAAATAAGAACCAAGGAAGCTTCTATTTGTTACAAACTTCTTCAAAACTTTAGCTGAAATTGAAAAAGTGATTTTAGATCTTTAATGAATGTGTCTTAGATGCACAAATAAAATCAAGTCCTTTCTTCTCAAATTGAGAATGTCTTCATCCTGATCAAAATAGTGTCTTAAATCCATGAAGAAGTACTTCAGATTTAGAGAAACCAAGGCATATAGGAGGGTAGTGACCCTGTCCAAGCTTACCCCTAATATAATTTCTTTGCATTTTTTTCTGGAAAGACTACCCCTTTAGACACATTTGAAGCCAACACAGTTTATGATCTGTCTTGAGTGTCTAAGTAGAGGAAAAGATTGGACTAGTATGAGCAGGACTCTAGCATTTGCTGTTCAAGTTTTTTCTTGGAATACTGGGGTTTTTTGTTTTTGTTTTGGAATCAGACTTCATAAAAATACGTAGTACATAGTGAAATTTTTATTTTCTACTGCACAGTTAATCCCATTATTCAGGTAGGATTGCTGATGTCATTTGCTTCTCTTCCTCCTGCAGTTGTCCAATGTTTTAAATTTAAGCATTTTGATGCTTATTAAAACCCAAATCAGGGTTGCTCAGTGGTAGAGTGCTTGCCTAGCATGCACGAGGCACTGGGTTCGATTCTTAGCACCACATATAAATAATAAATGAATAAAATAAAGATCCCTCAACAACTAAAAAATAATTTTAAAAAACCAAAATCAGAGGGTGGTTGTGGTACAAGGCAATCAAGTCAATCTCAATTTCTCTCTCCATTTCCCTTTTTCTCCCCAACTCTGTTTCAAGCTGCACCAAGAAAACTAAAAAAGGTTTGACAATATTGTCAAATATAATATTCTAGAAATTTGAAATTCTGAATTTCATTTATAGTTCTACATCATCAATTAGCATGATCAAACTCATTTTCAGACATATCCTTGTGTTACAGTTATCAAGAAATATGTAGTGATTAAGGTTTTCAAACCAAAACTATATGAAAGCTTTTGTTTGCTTTTTTTTTTAAGATATCAAAAAATTTTAAACTATGGGCTTTTATATTATGGAATTGTGATCTACTGCTTCCCTCAAATATATTATATTTTCACCATATAGTTTGCTATCAATCCACAAATGTGTATTGAACACCTTGCTGTGTGCAAGGAATGTCAGTAAGAAATATGACGTATAGATGACATTCCTGAAGATATCAGACTTCTTGCCTGTGCATTACATTGTCAACTATAACATGAGATCCTAGCTTGTAATCTGCACGATTACTTTCCTTTACCTCACATAACGGAAGGACACAGCTTTTAATACTTTTAATACAGTGAACACTGAATAAAATGCCGTCAGTGGCATGTGATAGGAACACTTGTATTTTGAATTGTACAATATGTCCTAACCCCTCTTTGGTAACACCCTGATTTTGAAGAGAAAGATATACTGTAGGCTCACCAAGGAATACTTAGTTCCTCATTAATATTTTTCATCCGTATTACTTTACCTACTGCAGCAGAATATATATGCACAGAGAAAAGTGATCCCCCCAAAACCTGTTTTTACCCATAAATTGATTTCTTTACATTTATGTGCACAAAAATAACAGACCAATTTATCATCGTTGAGAAAATTACAAAACAAGGCAAAAATCGTCAACATTGGTCTATGACTCCTGAGCGAAAGGTGCATAGGCTATTTTCAAAAGATGTGTGTGGCAAGCACTACGTTTTAAAAATGTACTGTTTTATTTTTGTTCACAGTGTGGGAGGGAGTAGACAGCTGGTAGTAGGAGGACACCCACTGGTTGTCTCCAGTGAGTGGTGTGTGGTTGTGAGGAGAGCCTGGGTGTAAGTTTCACGCAACCAGACCTTCAGACGGGGGCAATGAAGGCCTCATTGGCACCAATCAGCTGCCCACTTGCAACTCTTTTGCAGAAAAAAATAAAACAATAAAATACACCTCTTTCAAATTCACTATTTTTATTCCTATAACCTTTGCTCTTAAAGACTAAAAGTTAGGAGCCCTCTCAACTCTATCTGGGAAAATGTCAGCTTTTTAAGAAATACTACTCTGGGAATATAGGACTGCAAAATGTCTTTTTCACAAGATCTAGATTTATTTGGGGGTTTTTGCATTGGAAACCATACAGATAATTTAGATGAGGATGTTGGACTAGTATTTAAAAGTCTAAGAATCTCTCCCCAACTGGTAGATATTAACTGTGCCTGTGCAGATTTCAGCAACTACCTGGGGAGCAGTTTGAAACCTTACTTTGTGGAGGATGACACTGTTTAATATACAGACCAATTCCTGGAACTAGATCTCCCCTAGAAGCATCAAGATTCCCCACTTCCAATAGTGTAAATCCCATAGAATTGGGACCAAAATCTTCTATTTCCCCTTGTATCTAAGAATGTATAGTTATACTTTCCATTAAGTGACTATAACCATAAGTCAAGCATACTAAAAGATAAAATGACTTTCTGTATCTAATTATCTATCTTCACCAGTTCACACTACTTTTGGAGAACAAGATAGTCCTGCTAGAAATATTAAAAGCTATGAAATCCAGAATATTAATATTGTTTTTACATTCTTTTAAATTTCAGCTCTGTTTAACCTCATCCCCGTGGGTCTTCGAGTGGTGGCTATTCAAGGAGTTCAAACCAAGCTGTATTTGGCAATGAACAGTGAAGGATACTTGTACACCTCGGTAAGTCTCTGATTGTGCATGTTTTGACTATTCTAATTTTCATCTGATATGAAATAAAATGTGCTATGTATGTGTGTTAGTCAGTTTTCCATCACTGTGACAAAGTACCTGAGAAAAACAACATACGAAGGAAAGATTTATGTTGGCTCATTGTTTCAGAACTTTCAGCCTGTGGTTTTTTGGCTCTACAGTTTCTAGGCCTTTGATAAGGCAAATATGTTAGAGAGGGTGTGGCAGAGAAAAGCTATTCACTCCACTGTGGCCAGAAATCAGGGTGGTGGGAGGCAGACAGACACTGAGGATAAACCATAGTTCTCAAGGTCACATGTCCAAGGACCTACTTCTTCCCATTAAGCACTAACTCCTAAGTTTCCACCACCTTCCAATAGTCTGTTAAATTATGAAAACTTCAATGGGTTAATAATCAGGTTACAACCCTAATTCAGTCAATTTCCAAAGACCAAATCTCTGAATACTGCCATCTTGGCTACATAAAGCCATATGACCTTCTGGGGAACACTTCAGGTGCAAATCATAATAATGTGTTATCAATGCAGGTTTCTGTGATGAGCTGAAGAGTGTTCTTGATGGAAATGTATAATTGAAAGGATAAATTAGTTTCCTGTGAAAATTATATCACTTATTGATTAACCAATATGAAGCTAACATGTTTAGTATAAAATTAAAGATTCACTGGAAGGTTGTGCATATGGTGTCATTTGCTGCTTTGTAAAACAAAGCCATTTCTTAATGCAATTAAACATATTTATCCATGTTTACTCCTAAAATAATTAATATCTCTCCCTCAGATCAATTCTAAGACACAAAGACCAGTTCTAGTAATGCTACTAGAGTTTTATTAACTCTTCAATTAGTACATGATGGCTGTCTGCCTATACTTTCAATTTTATCAATTATTATTTCAATTATACAATTTTATGGGGTACAGTATGATAATTCAATATATGTATACAATGTGTAATGGTCTAATCAGGATAATGAATATTTCAATTTTCTTAACCATTTAAAATTTTCTGATGAACACTTAATAGCTGTACATATTTATAGAGTATGGTGTACTGTTTTCAATTCATGTATATAATATGTACCTATCAAAGCAGAATAGTTTGTATTTCTATCTCAGACATTATTTTGTGTTTGGAGCCTTTGAATTCCTCTCTTATTCATAAAACATATAGTTTAAGTATCATTTTCTGTCAAGCACAGTTTAACCTCTCCTTACATACAAATTCCTGCTTGACTTTTTCTTACAAGTTTGGAGTGCAAGAAGTGAAAAATGGAACTTTTTGTAGGTGAATGTAGAAGGAATATAGGCTACAATTCAGTCAGGAACATGAGGCCAAATTAAGCTTTTTAACAAATGTTTGACATTTAAATATGAAGCAAAACTGGTAAAGTTCCAGAGTTAGGATTTCTTTCATATCAGTAGATCTAGTTTCAGATTACAGGAGACCATTTAATATATGAATTATTTTGTTTTTATTTTGAATTCTTATATTTTAATGAAAAGGCAGGATTTTTGTGATTTGTTTATTTTTTATTTTTATTTTTAAATTTACATATTCTAATTAGGTATCCATGACAGCAGAATGCATTTTGATTCATTGTACACAAATGGGCCACAACTTTTCATTTGTCTGGTTGTACGCAATATAGAGTTACAACATATGCGCAGTCATACATGAACCTAGGGCAATGTTGTTCATCTCATTCCATCATCTCTCCTGCCCTCATGTCCCATCTCCTCCCTTCCCTCTCCTTTGACCAAAGTTTCTCCATTCTGCCCATGCCCCCTTCTCCATTATGGATCAGCATCCACTTATCAGAGAGAACATTCAGCTTTTGGATTTTTGGGATTGGCTTACTTTGCTTCGCATGATGTTCTCTAACTCCATCCATTTACCTGCAAATGCCACAGTTTTATTCTATTTTAATGCTGAGTAATATTCCATTGTGTATATATACCACATTTTCTTTATCTATTCATCTATTGAAGGGCATCTAGGTTGGTTCCACAGTTTATCTATTGTGAATTGAGCTGATATAAACATTGAAGTGTCCGTGTCACTGTAATATGCTGTTTTTAAGTCCTTTTGGTATAGACCAAGGAGTGGGATGGCTGGGCTAAATGGTGGTTCCATTCCAAGTGTTTTAAGGAATCTCCATACTGCTTTCCAGATTGGTTGCACCCAATTGCAGTCCCACCAGCAATGTCTGAATGTCCCATTTTCTCCACATCCTCACCAACACTTATTTTCTTTAAGAGGAAGAAATTGTTTGTCAAACTGCCCACCAGCTTGCCCTAAAGGAGATTATTATTATGACTCTAGGAATCTATTCCTGAAATGGCAGATAAAACACCTGCCCCCACTCTTGCTCTCTTCTATTCTGTGAATTTATTTACAAGTCCATAGAAGGATTCTTGGAAGACATGGTGGAAACCCATGCTTTAATTCTGTTTCTCAGAGGCCACAACAGGAAAGAGGAGAGAAAAGAGTTAGATACCCAAAGGGCTTGTGTATTTGATTAACCCAAGTGGTCCTTTTCATGCAATGAGAAAAGATTTTGATAAAAAGATAATTATCAGCATATACTTCAAATCCTGGTCACTATCAGCTTTCCTATCAAGCCATTTCAATCTTCTCATTGCTTAATGAATGCAGAGATTTTATTCCTCTTACTAAATGAAAGATTTGAAAGTATTATAAACTTCATGAAATCTGTGACTTTATTAATACAGTGCTATTATAATAAATGATAGGAAAAATTTATTTTTCAGATTTGTACATTAAGGTAAGATAATTTTATAATGAATGATTTTAAGTAGCCTCACTTAGATCCACAGGACCAGAGGCAAAGGTAGGTTTTTAATAAAAGAACACTTTCAAAAACTTATATGCAGGCACAGGAAGGAAATGGAACATAATGGACAGTATTTTGAGAAGGCAAATACCAGAGGGCATAGGAAATAATAACTGGTAAAGCATTCAGAATTTCAATGGGGTGTAGTCACCATTATGGTACCATGATGAGAAGGGTAGAGTAAAAACATCTTACAATGGTATAATTTTTTTTAAACTCACATTTGGGAAATAATATTTGAGAGTGGGAAAATCATTTAATTATGTAGTATGTGAGGTTCCCCCACTCAAGAAAATGAGAAAATTCAGTATTAAATTTAGAGACCTTGTATTGGAAATTTATTGTCTACCATTCAAATTTACCATTACTCCATTATTCCAGCAAACTGGTAAATGTCAATGTGAGCTCATTTCTAAAAATGGCTTCCCAGCTGACGGGTATGTTAAGGCACACCTGTAATCTCAGTGATTCAGGAGACTGAGGCCGGAAGATTGCAAGTTCAAGATCAGCCTCAGTGACTTAGCAAGACCCTCAGCAACTTAGTGAGACCTGTCCCAAAATAAAAAAACTAAAAAGGACAGGGAATGTATCTCAGTAGCAAAATGCCCCTTGGCTCAATCCCCAGTACAAGGAGAGAGAGAGGGAGGGAGGGAGGGAGGGAAGGAGGAAGGAAGGAAGGAAAGAAGGAAGGAAGGAAGGAAGAAAGGAAAAGGAGGAAAGGAAAGGAAAGGAAAGGAAGGAAGGGAGGGAGGGAGAGAGGAAGGGAGGAAGGAGGGAAGGGTTTGTGAGTTTCATTTTTAATAATGTGCAGGATAATAGCAAAATGTGGAACATTGTGTATGCATTTCCTATTTAGGAAAAGGAGCAGTAAGTAAGCATTTCCTATAAAGAAAAACAAACTGATTTTATTAAGGAGAAAAATTCCTGGTTCATTATTCAGAAATTCATACAAGAAGAAAATATTCAAATTAGTCTATCCAAGAAAGAAATCCAAATCTTCTCCATGATAAATGTCACTGTTGCTCCCATGACTTGTTACTGATTATGGCATAGAGTCCCTATACCAGGTTGATCACCATCCTCTGTGGATACTTCACTTTCTTGTCATCTTATTTAAAATGTGATATCCAAAGTCTATTAAGATAGAATTCTATGCTAATGACTTCAGCAACTATATGACCGACACCAAAAAGCTCAGGGAAATGTCATGCTTCATCAAGAAGTGAAGGCAACGAAAAATAAAAGAGTGCTCTTCCCTTCCATAAAACCATGGCACTTCTACTACAGGTAATACCATATGCAGTTTTGTTATCTACCTTTTAGCAAAGAGATAATAGGACAGGATAGTGACTAAGAAGAAAGAAAAAATAGTGAAGGAAGCAAGGGGCTACTGATGTGTGTAAGTAAAAGAATACTGTTAGGAAGTTATTGCAGATAATCTTGGGGAGGAATGACTAGGGTCTATCTTAAAGCAGCTGCAGTGGAAATGACTAAAATAAGACTGATTGCTGAGATTTTTTATAGGTAAAAGTCATCAGGATTTGTTGGCTAATTGTATTTGAAAAGAAAGCAGGACAACCATATATGATTAAACATGTATGGTTGCCATTCACTATATGGATGGAAACGAAGTATTTATAGGTAGTGACTTTTTAACACATTTGCACAAGTAGGGCTCAGGAAGGAGAGGGAGAATTTGACCTTTGACATTTGTTTTGATGGTAAAGTTATTAACTAAATGGGAATAAAGGAAGGTGGACAGACCTGAGGAAGAAGATATTTGGGTAGAGCTTGCAAAAGATATTTGAAAATGTGGACCTAGCACTTGAGAAAGAGACTTGAGCTAGAGATAAAATTGGAAGATATAATATGTAGGTGGTGCTTGATGCCATGGGAATAGTTGAGAGCATATGTAGCATAAGAAGAGACTAGAATTGTCAAATAATATTAGGGAATGCTAGTATGGAAGCAGCCAGGAGAGGAAGAACTAATTATGGCAGATATATTGCAAAAACTAAATGGGGAGAGAGTATTAAAAGAGTCAGCCATGTCAAATGCTTCAGAGCAAACAAAACAAGAACTGTGAATTTTCCATATGAATGTCTTTGGTGATGTAGAAAAAATCACTTTCAGTCGAATAGTAGGGACATAAGCCAGGCTTCAGAGGATGGAGGAGGGCAGGGGAGGAGAGAAAGAACAGGCATCAAGGATAGAATTCCTAAGGGAAAGGGAGACATGTTGAGTATTTAGAGGAGTACACAGGGTTCAGGAAAGCTTTGGAGGTTTTTTAATAAGACACATGAAAATATTTGTTATGTAAAAGAAAGGAGCCAGCAGAGATAGAGAGAGAGATTGATTAAAGAAATAGGAAATGGGATTCTTTATGGGGTGTAGCTCCATAGTAGATGGGAGAGTGATGGAATTAAGAGTATAAGTAAAAGGATTAGATTGACCTTGAGAAGAAGGGCCACTCCTATGGTAGAAGGCAAAGATGATGACAGATGCAGATGTAGATGTTCTGAGTTGGCTGGTGATGGACAAGAAAGTTGAAGGGTTTCCTGCCACATAACTTGCATTTTCCCACTGATGAACAACAAGAGGTCATCTGTGAAAGTCAGAGGCATAGGGATAACATCAGGTGAGGAGCAACTATTTTGGGAAAGGGACAAGGGAAGTGTCTAAATTATTTACCAAATAACTTGACCCTTTACCAAAAAATGTTTGTTGAGTCCTGAACTCTTATTAGACAATGAGTTCTCAGCCTTACTTATCCATCAGAATCACTTAGGAACCTGCAAAAAATGCCATTCTCTGTGCTATACCCAGGCCAATTATATTGGAATATTTGAGGGTAGGGTGTATTTTATAAAGCTTCCAGGCTAATGTGTTTTTCTAGCCTGTGTTGAAACCACAGATCTGTGGCTAACAAAAATGATTATGCAATAGCATTGAAGACCCCCTGTGAATTCCGAAACCATGAATTTATATGCACTTTATTTTATTCCAAATTTCTGTTGCCAATCTTTTTCTGCTCTTATAAGCGAATTGCTTTTACATTTCTAAAGGACTATTCTTGAGATGATAGAAAATGCTGATCCTTGGAAGAACTTTCTTATTGTATCTCCTTTTTTCTTTCCTGTTTTGCATTTGTTTCTATATCCCTAAATTTCTTTTGAATTCAGGATTTAATTATAAATTACAAATTATACCCCCTTGTCCATTAAATAAAGAAATAACACCTCCACATTGTTATTGTTACAGAGATAGCAATTTACTTTCCATGATTAATCTCGGGATTCTTGCACTTCGCCCTCCCCTCCCCACCTTTTTTACTGTTGCCATGGGGGACAGACTTGATGTAGGCTCAAGTGGCAGTGAAAAACCATCTGTGGCGCAGAGAATCATAATTAGCCATTATTTCATAACATAATTACTTTCCATCATGATATAACTAAATCTTTCTGGAACTACAAGGAAATTATTATTCGTTGTGCATTGGGAACTTTGTTCTTACCTTTGTTTTTTCTTACCAGTAATGAGTTCCGCATGAGCCTTTGAGAGTTCTTCAAAACTTTATTGAATAGATACTGAATAATATGAAGCCACTTACAATAAAAAATTTTTCAAAACTGTTTAAAATATTGTAGCATATTATCAATATTTCATTTCTTTTTATGACTGAGTAATATTCCATTGTATTGGCTATTCCACAGTCTATCCTTTATTGGTTGATGGATATTTGGATTATTTTTCCAGATATCTGCAACACTAATTCTTTCTCATGTCTCACCTGGAAGGCATGCCTTAGAAAATCCATTTTTGAACACCTTAACTAAAGCAGCACATTTACTGTCTATATTATCTTCATTTATCTTCCTTAAGGCCTTATCTATTTTGGGAGGAGTACTGGAGATTGAACTCAGGGGCTCTTGACCACTGAGCCACATCCCCAGCCCTATTTTGTGTTTTATGTAGAGACAGGGTCTCACTGAGTTGCTTAGCACCTCACCGTTGCTGAGGCTGGCTTTTATTTTAAATTGGCATTCATCTCTTTCTTCCTGATTTTCTCTCATTCCAGTAAGCATATTGGAGCACATATTCCATTTCTGTTATTCACTAGAGCCTTGATGGGTACATGCTATTGGTTTCTCAATAAAGGCTTGATGACTGACTTGATTAGACTCAAAAGAGAAGAATAGATGTGGCCTCATGAGCATTTTTTTAAAAAATACTGTTTATTTGTAAATAACTTAAAACTTACAGAAAATCTGCAAGAATACCAGTAGTACAAAGAACACCATATATCCCTTACTCAGATTCATTTTACCCCATTTGCTTTATCATTTGTTAATTTGTTCTATCTGTCCATCCATTATATTTTTCTAAGCTATTTCAGAGTATGTTGAATCCTGGCATTTTACCCCTAAATATTTCAGTGTATGTTTCCTAAGAATAAGTATATTATCTTATATAACAATAGTATAGTATATTTATCAACTGCAATAATTTGCATGAATATAATATTTTATCTAATCTACTGTCCATATTCCAATTTTGTTAGTTGACAAATTGTTCTTTATATCATTTTTTTTCTTTCACTTTAGGATCCAGCTTAGGGTCTGATACTGCATTAAGTTGTCATGTACCTTTAAAGTCCCTTAATCTTCCATAGCCTTTGTCTTTTTTATATATTTTTTTAGTTGTTGATGGATCTTTATTTTATTATTTATATGTGGTGCTGAGGATCGAACCCAGTGCCCCACTCATGGTAAGCAAGCGCTGTACCACTGAGCTACCGCCCCAGCCCCATAGCCTTTGTCTTTTATGACACTGTTTTTGAAGAAAAAAGTCCATCCACCATTTCTGAAAATAGACATTACCAATTTGGGGTTTGTTTGATAATTTTTCATGATTTGACTGAGGTTAACTGTTTCTAGCCAGAAAACTACATATCCTTCTTGGGGTGTACATATCTGTCTCTTCACTGGTGACATTAGTTTTGACCATCCAGTCAATGCATCATCTGAATTTTTCACTGTTTGGCTCATGACTTTTTGTCCATTTGCTTCAACTAGTGAACAGTCCATCAGGAGACACTTTGAGACCATGTAAATATCATGTTCCTAAGAGCCCAGTTTTTAACATTATATTTTTAGGAATCCCTAACCTCTTTCAAAAAATAATATAATTAGTTTCACTATAATTATATTATTCCAGGATTCAACATACTCTCAAATGGCTCAGAAAAAATATGCAAATGGCTTCAAGACATTCATTTCTGTGAATAACAGAAATGGAATATGTACTTCAATATGTTTACTGGAATAAGAGAAAATCAGGAATAAATATATGAATACTAATAATTATATTAGTAATATGGTCAGATATTCTTTGTAAGTTTACTGATACCTAAATTGAGGTAGAAAAAATATTTTATTTCCCAAAGTCAATAAGAGTCATAAAAATAGGATATGGCAACAAAGGATTTTATGGGTTTTTATTTTTATTACTGGGCTTAAACAGAATTATTTTATGGGCAAGTTTTGTCCAGTTATATTTAAATCAGTTCTGATCAATGTTTTAATTTCATACTGTGGATGAAGATTGGTTCATGTTAAGATGCCTCAAATGTTTAGTATGTTCACCTGTCAACTCTGAGTTGCTCTGCTGTTAATTTGTTTAGTTCTTCTGATTTTAGTGTGATATTTTAGGACCTAATTTTACATGACATAACTTCACACCTATAACCCATGTTCTACTATAGAAGGGGTATTGAAATTTTTTTTAAATATTTATTTTTTAGTTGTAGGTGACAGAATATCTTTATTTTATTTTTATGTGGTGCTGAGGATCGAACCCAGTGCCTTATGCGTGCTAGGCGAGCACGCTACCACTGCTCCATAATCCCAGCCCCAGGGGTATGAAATTTAGATGAATTTATGGATCACTGCAGTGATGAATATACTTCTAGTAAATATTTGTAGCATGTAAAAAGTTTAAATTATATCAAATCTGTATATCAGCATATGCATATAATTTAACTTCTAGGGTTATTATTATAGAGAATTGCAAATTTAATAGAATTAAATGGAGATCATTGATTTAATTATTTGAGCTCTTTAGAAAGAGAGATTGACTCAGTTACAAAAGGAAAGTGATTTAAAATATGCACCAGCAGTATCATATCCAATGTAGAAGAAAATTATCATTATCAAATGAAAATATCAAATCAAAATGGGAAGGAATGCACAAAGAATTCTAACTACTAATTTCAACTTTTGCTTATTTGTGCCCTTCATTTAACTTAAAAGGTTACTGAATTTGGTTCACTTAATATAAAATTGAAAAGATGTTGATTATCAAAACTTAAATTCCCTGATTTGGTGCATATACAAGAAACTTTTTGACAAAGTAGTGAAAATCTATAGAAATAAATATTTCAATGGGCATTTTGTTTGGTACCAGGGATTGAACTCAGGGGCACTCAACCATTGAACCATATCCCCAGCCCTATTTTGTATTTTATTTAGAGACAGGGTCTCACTGAGTTGCTTAGCGCCTCACTAAGTTGCTGAGGCTGGCCTTGAACTCGTGATCTTCTGGTCTAAGCCTCCAGAGCTGCTGGGATTACAGGCATGCACCACCTTGCCCAGCTTCAATGGGCATTTTTATTTCAGACTACTGAATTGTAAGATTATGAGGGTAATTATACATATACACACAAACACACAAAGGTATTTCTGAGCAACATCTCTAGAAATGGGAAATGTAGAACGTTAAATTATTTTACAAGAAGACAAACAGAAAACAAGAGTATTTTATTTGTTACTGAATGACTCTGCTAGCTCAAGGAGCTAGATTTTATGTTTTAAAGAGATGCTCAGTTATGGTGTTGGTGCTATTGAGTTAAGAAGTCATTAAAATTATTGCAGTGAAAAATATACCAAAGTAGCTGTCTTACATTTTTTCCCTCCAGACTACCAGTGAATCAGCATAATTTTCAATGCCAAAATACATTTCCCAAGTCAGATTATTTCATGTTTAGTATTCTTTGCAGGTAATAGAAGTTTCATTAAAGTGTAAAAGAAAATCTAGCTGACCATATTTGAAAATGGAATTAGATAAATCTGTTTGTACCTTCAAAATCAAGTATCTTTTCTTTATGATTTCTGTTAAAAAATAAACCAAAACTGTTAAATTATTTACTTTCTTAAGCATAAGAATGATGATGGTACTTTCTCAGAAATAAGAGAGACTCTAGTGGTTGTATTAAAGAGAGCAAGATTGGCTCTGTATTCTGTTTTTCAGGCCAAGTTGAAAAACTAATCTAAATAAGAGGTCATGGGGTGCATATTTAACAGTGTCTTGTGGCTTTAACTCTTTAACTCTAAAGCTAAATTCATATTTGCAGGAAGAAGCCAGTATCTTGGAGCTAAAGAATAAAATAATTGGCAGGAATGACTAAGCGGACTTTTAACAAGTAAAGCCAGATGTAAGGAGATTACACACACAAACACACACACACACGACCGAAACCAATCTTATATTATCACTCTGTTGCTATGATGACACTAGTTTATTTTGGAATTCTTAAAATAATTCTAAATTTTAAATATATAACCTACACTGAACATTTGGAGATTGTTCTAGCAACATTCAGTAATGCTTAATAGCTTTATGAAAGAGAACAAATAAGACTTCTTAGCTTTATTTTATGTGATTATCCAGTAAATTGTCTGTCTTGATGAGGATATTGTTTTTTAGTCTCTGCCTTCCTGTTTGTATCATTTACATTCACAATGGGATAGGAGGAAAAAATCTTTACTCATTAAGCAGTAACTGATTTCTTTTTTTTCCACTCTCCCCTTATTCTCTGAGCAGTATTTGGCAAAAAGTATGGTTTTATACATATTTACTAAATTAATTAGTAGATAATTGTGTAATAAAATATAAAGACCACTGCTATTTTTCTGTTGGGTATTTTGAATATTTAAAATATGTTAAAGGGCCCAATTATAACCTTTCGTGGATCTGCTAAAGTGTTACCATTTCAAGATTATATAAGTAAGCAAATTACCGAGACACAAGAAAAAAATTGAAGGCTGCAGTACTGGTTTCAGTGATTACAATGCTTAAAGGGAATTGTGACTTCTGAACAGAGAAACTAAATGAAAACATTTCTCTGATCATTATAATAGCTGTAACCAAGGTTAATAACTGACAAGCCCCTGACTAATACATTTAATATGTTTTGCCCAGGCTGAATGTGCGAATAGATGACATGTCTGTGCAAAAATTCTGATTAAGTTATTCATCAGCTACTCTGATGCTAACTATTTTTGACAACCCTGGAAGTAGAACTATGGGGGAAAACCTCAATTGATTTCTTGGATGGATTTTGCATATAGCCAGTAGCAATAATACATAACACCCCCTTCCTTAAGGGCTTCAGATGGGTATAGGAATTCTGGGACAGAATATACAAGAATAGTCAAAATTAGAGATCATGAACATTTTTACCCAAGAAAATATATTTCATAAAGATTTGGAAAAGGCAAATGTACAATTCCAAAGTATTATAACGTAGACTTTGAAAATACAAAGGATGAAAAATGCTTAACAGAGGGAAAATATGAATTATCCCATAATACTTTCATAATTGGTATTGAAAAACCTGACAATCACAGTAATCACTTTCAGAAATCAAATTCAGACAGGTAAAACTCCTTTGTATATAGCAAATACTATAACAAAAAAGTCTGTGTTATTAACATCCATTGTTGTACCCTGGCCACAAAGTCAGCAAGGTTATAACAATAAAATCCCTCTTAGATTATTTGGTTTTGGGTCTGGCTAAAGAATTTTTAAAATATTGTATAAAGTATTCCCTGGTTTCTGCCCATATCATAACAATGAATCACTCTAATAAAAGTCTTAATGAAAAAGCCTCTTTGCAGACAGTTTGGGTAGAAAAAGATAGAGCCTATTGGAGACTGAAAGCTGAGTGGTTCTGTTTTCTATCAAAACCTGTGAAGTAGAGATTTCCCAGAAAACTTCTTTCATTCCTCTAGTCTCAGAGAACCCAGTCACACACTCCCAGTGAACCTGAAGCATGAAATGCTCCAGGAACTTTTACAGCCACTCAATTAGCAGACACCCGTTGAATCTCCATAAGGTCCTAGGCACCCCAGGCAGTGATCATATTGGTCCCTACTGACAATGTCTGGAGTTTACAGGGTGCATAAATAGATATGCCCTAAATTCAGAGCTCTGATTGTTAATAGTTGATCTACTACAGGAAGGATCTGCAGAAACTATTTCATCAAGATTTATGCAGTCTGGCAATGCTATTTTTAGCCCAGAACTCATTGTAAGAAGACTCCATATAGGGAAACAATTTGAAAGCCTTTGGATTTGGGGGTGGGTAAGGGCACACCTTTATGGGAATTTACCAGTTGTAGTAAACAATATATAATGATTGCTTGGCACAACATTCTTTAGCATATCACATTAAGACCATGTCTATATGTCATGGGAACGTAAAATTGAATGTAATGGAAAACGGTCTTCAATTTTAGCCAGAAATGATGTTGGTTCAAGTGCTTTAAAATTTTTATAAATGTGCGATTCTTTAAAAAAATCTCCCACTTGCACAGCACAAGTGGATTAGGATGGAGTCAACCAACCAAACCTTTTAAGTATTTCAGAGTCTACCTTACAAGGACACAGGGCTATTGTTCCCTCCATGATTCTCTTCTGAAGTATGAGGAATAACAAAGAGAAATGATGCATATCTGGAGAGATACAACTGCTCAGCACTGTAATACACAAGACATATTAACATCTGATATTTTGAGTAATAAAAAGTGTATCTTTCCTCCAGAAAGGAGTTATTTTCTATCATTGACTTTCATGAGTGATGAGGAAATGGAGTCATATGTTGACCCTACTATTTTCTATTGCTTCAAAATCCCCATTATTCACTTCTTATTTCTTTAGGAGTAGATGGGTAGTTAATGCTAGAGAAAGTAAGTAAATGTAAAACATATTTATTGAAGCTATTTATTACATTAATATTCCTAATATCCTTACCAGCAAGGGAAACCATCTGGCCAACTCATGTTTCCTTGTACTTATCTATTTCCAAATAGGTTATTTGCTCGGACAAAAGAAGTTCTGTTTGTAGTAGGGCTATCAATAAATCAAAGCATTTGTATGTCACAAGGGTATTTTCACTTAGTGATTTTTAAGTTGTACATAAGAAAACAGGCTTGGGCTGGGGTTGTGGCTCAGTGGTAGAGTGCTTGCCTACCATGTGTGAAGCACTGGGTTTGATTCTCAGCACCACATAAAAAATAAATAAATGAAGGTGATTGACAACTAAAAAATATTAAAAAAAAGAAATCAGGCTTAATTAATGCTTTAGCTGCTAATGGTTTTGATCTAAGCATGAGCCTTCATTCAAATCAGTAGTCAACCCTGACAACAGTGGTCAACTGAACTGTGATGGATGGTTTTGCATAGCACCTTTCTTTGCTATGGACCTTGGCCTGATTTGGTCTACATGGAGCAGCATTCTATTTGAGATAGCTTGGAAGCTCTTTTTATCCAGCTTGGAAGCTCTTTTTATCCAGTAGTCTAGTTGCTTCAGGTCTGCCATCTATTCACGTTGTGAGGTGAAGCTTTTTTTTTCTATAACCTGTGTTTTCTTGGCTAACCTTCTCAGTACCAGCTGTCTTAACTTTCTGAATCCTTGGTGAGATTAGTGGAATTTTGGCATCAAGGAAGGTATTATTTGTTTTCTGATATCTGTAACATTCTAGTGATGTTCATCTATCTGCATGAACCATACTCATGGTCCCTGCTGACAGACAGGTAAGGGCTCTGCCTCATGGCACTCACACCTGGGCGTTGATCCACAGAAGCAATTGTTTTGCAACAAGCTACCTAGATAGCAGTGTTGTTTTTATCATTGTATAAAATCAATACATGCAAAAATGCAAGCATACAGGTGAGGAATGGTAATAATAAAGAATGGTAAGAATCCCAGATGTGTTTGAAAGAATTCTGGTCTCTGTTTCAGACCCAGTTCCTTTTCATTTTAGCAGTTGGGACACTTCAGTCTTGGCAGTTTGGGGAACCAAAGCAAAAATAAAATGCAGTTTCTTCTACAAAGTGTTTGGTTCTCTTTGAAATTCTGCTTAACCTGTAAGTGCTAGGCTCCACTCTTAGGGTTCAACAGTGTTGGGGCTCCTGGCCCAGATATCCCATAATTCCTATCTCCACCTTTGTTTTTAGAGATAATGCTATCAAATGGTGGGAGTTCAGTGACTCAGTAGAGTAGATTATATGATGGCAGATATTTTCAAATGAGATAATCATTGCTTTCCTTCAGCTGTGCTATGCCAATAGGTTTAAACGGTTTGATTTTATACCAAAAGGTCAGATTTTTTTCCTGTTGTTTATTTAGCATTTTCTATCAGCATGTTTGACAAAATATTTCTTATGGTGAATATGGAAGCATTTGTACAGTAGTATTTTTATATGGTCAGTCCTCCATTTGGAAGAGGAAGCATTTGTCATTTCAGAGTTGTTTTGAACTTCTTTAGTTTAAAAATTGGAAACGTAATGAGATTTGATGTTGTTGTAATAGGTTACTGTACTGGAACGCTGACATAAAAGCTTTCTGAGAGGAGGTGGACAATTAGTTTATTTGGATTTTTACTTTTTTTTTAACAACTCATGCTTGGTTGTTTTTTATCATTAATGTTTCCTGAAGTAATGCTATGCATCGTCAAATAGTGACTAAATCAACCTTTGAGAGGCTTCACATAAGCACATTCCAGCCTTTTTCTAAGTACAGCTAATCCTCAAGTATAGGTGTCATTTACACAATTTGAGTCATTCTTTAATATGACATAATTTTCTTAGCTGAAATTATATAAATTTCTTTAGATCCAAAATTCAGTAATCCAAAAAATTCTACCAAGACTTCAGTGTCATTTGTGGAGAGGTAAAATTACATCAAGATCTTGCTATATGAAATGTGTCATAAGAGTATGAGAGATTAACCCACTGATTTATTGAATAAATAGCATCTAGTAGTAAAATATGCTTTTCTCTATGCCTCAGTACTCCTCAACCTGAAAGACCTCAAACTTCATAGGATGTTTTCAAGTCAGGTAAAATGAAAATAGGGTTCTGTGAAAAACCCTGGAAAGTATCACTAGCAAGTTTCTCATTTCTGGCACATTAGTTAATTACTTCACAAATTTGTCCATCATGTTCTCATTTCACTTTTATAAGCACAATAACACTTTCTTTTACTGAACATTACCAACATTTAATTTCATAATGAATTAATGACTGTTGCATAGGTTATGAATTAGCATATGGGTTGACCCACTCCAGTGGTTATGGTGCTTTCTCAAACATTTATTAGAGCATTACTGAACCCATTCAGTATCATTTTTGCATAAATAATATTTTTTTCTCTTTGAAGTTAAGATTAACCTTATTTCCTAAAATTTAGAAGCAAGACATTTTAAAATAATACTTTTTCAGGTGGAGTTAAAGTACAAACACAGTAGATAATTTGTATTTTTTATGAGATTTTATTGAACTTTTATTTGCTATTATTGTGGCCACCCAACCTATTGCCATCTCGTCAGGAAGGAGTGTGTTATTCAGTATATTGAGGAAATTACTCTTTTGGGAAGCCACAGTAGAGCTGTTTTATCAAAATGTAGGGTGGGTCAGAAGTTCACAAGAGACCCTGGATATAAATGTTCTCACTATATATGGGAGGATCTCTTTTGAAGGAGTTTAGTTTGTCATATGACAAAGAAACTTTGCTATAAAAACAATTTGCATTCTGTTTTTCATACTTATAGGACTCTAAGGGTAAGATTATAGAAATGTCCCAGTGTAATCATATTAAAAGATATAATATTTAGTATGACAGTTCATGCTTTCAAAGCCCTGTTGCCTAGCTTACCTTACAGCACAATATGTGCACTTACTTAACAAGTGATCCCAAAACATTATTGTATTGGAATTGCAGTTTTGCATTGTTATATTAAACACAAAATCCAAATAGGTCCAGATGGTCCAGATTTTCTAACAATAGATAAATATCACAAAAAGTGATAGCTTGAAATTCATCATTTTGTCCATTATTTTTTGGCATTCATACTACTTTTATTATGGTGTAGGGTCATATTGAAAGGGTTCTTTCATCCTAGAAGTTGTAGGTGAAGTATCTTTATCTGTTAGGCAGTGCTGGCCAGGAAACCATTCAAGTATCTTTCTTGAAAGATGCATGAATTTCTCTTTAGTTGTTGTTTAAGTCTCAATCTTGGGAAGAATTCCAAATTCACTGCCTTTGATATGATCTTGAGACACATTCATATATTATCTGAAGGTCTTAGAAAAAAAAATTGCTGTTAAGATACTGATAGTAGAGCCAGGCACGGTGGTGCGCACCTGTAATCCCAGCACTTAGGGAGGCTGAGACAGGAGAATCACCAGTTCAAAGCCAGCCTCAGCAATGGTGAGGCGCTAAGCAACTCAGTGAGACCCTGTCTCTACATAAAACACAAAGTAGGGCTGGGGATGTGGCTCAGTGGTCGAGTAGCCCTGAGTTCAATACCTGGTACAAAAAAAAAAAAGATACTGATAGTAGTCCCCATGGCATTTCTACACCTTCAGTGGTCATCTCACCAAATTCAAGAAAAAAAGTGTTCCTCTAGACAGTTTTATTGTATCTATTTGTGTTTACTAAATGAGCTTCCATAAAACTCAATTGTAATTCCTGCTTTAAATTGAAATTTTCTTTTGTAAGAATATCAAGTAGTTCATTTTTCCTTCAGATGTGAAATTCTGTATTCAAATGAGATAGGATTTCTTGTTGGTTTTTGCTTTATTGTTTGTTTTTTTTGCACAGCCATTCTGTTCTCTCTTGAATTGCTCAAGGGAATACTCACTGCCTTCACATTTTTATTTAGCAAAAGTCTCTTCAGTAGAGGTTGAATTGCATGTCTGTAAGTCTACACCCTCTTTGGACTTCATGAGCCCTTTGTAAATGAAAATATTATAGAGATAAGTATCAGATAATATCAAACTATTTGCTTGTGAGGTTACAACCTCATAAAAGGCTACAGAAACACTAAAGTACCTTAACCTTGCATTTTTAGAGCACAGCTTGTATACTATTTTCACATACCTCTTTTATCCCCAAATAATCCTTACATATAAATCTGGTATCTTATAAACTACAATTCAAGCTGTTTTAAAATAAGAATGATGCCTTCTTTTATATTTCCCACTATATCAAATTCATTACCAAATACCCAGTAAATAATCTACAAATATGTAATACATAAATAGTTGAAGAAACTTTTACCATGCAAGAGGCCAAAGATTTTGATAAAAATGATGTCTCTCTTTTATATAATAAAAGATGAATGGATCAGAATGACACCATTTAGTAAGGAACCATTTGGAGGTTCAAATTATGTGTATTTCCATGTGCCTGCACGTGTATATGTCTCTTCATTTTCCTCATAGAAATGATTAATGTACCAAATCTTTTTCACCATTTCAAAGTGGTGGTGAATAAAATGCTGGTTGATTTATCATGTCTTGTTATATACATCAGGAATACTGGTTGAATAGGGAAATACAGTATAGGCATACTGAACTAGAAATCCAGGAACATAGCTTCTAAGGCTTGTTTAAATGAATGTATGAAGTTGACCAACTCTCTCCTTTTTTGTGTCTGATATTAAATGATAGCATTTGATTCCTGTGGCCCCTTGGATATATTTTGTAAGTAGAAATAATCCCTCCGCTTTGTATTTATTATTAAATTTTCAATCAAATCCACAGCAATGAAGTTGAGTAGAGTGCAGATCTAATGAGTGAGCCAGGGAGAGCATCTCTTTGGAATGGATGGGCTATATCTGGACAAATGAATGGTTATTATCTGCTCACGATCAAAACAATGGATATAGGTTTCTATTGACTCTTTCATGATGACAGTTGTTTATTTTTCTCTGCCTTTGATTATCCAGTTTATTTATATAAAAGTAACATTAGAATTCCACTGTGGACGTAATTGGTCTTGACCAATAAAGGATGATTGTTTGTGCCTTCTAATTGCCTCCGCTTAATGGTCCTGCTCTTCATCTCACTGAACTATGGAAAATGTCACATTTCCGTGCTCTATGACTCACATAACAAATGAATGTGTGGATAGTGTCAAAACACAGCAATTTGCTGTTCGCAAAGGGAGGCAGACAGCTTTTGAAAATGCTAAGGTACATAGCTAGATATTTCTAAATGGAAAAACTCTCATTTGGGCTTAGAAATATACTTTTGTAGTACACTTAGTTATTAAGTCATCTAATGAGGGTTCATTTGCCCAGTCTTTATTCTTGTCCCACTGATAATTTGCCCCAGGAAGCAAATCAAATGGAGTTACAACTGAAGTATCATTACCCCACATAACAAGAGAAAACACATGATTTCCTTCTCTGTTAGAATCAGGTTTTTCTTTGTTGCTGGTTTGTTTAGTTTCCCCCATAGTATAGTCTTCCAAATATTTGTTATTTTTCTTTTCATGCAGTTTGAATTAATGTGGGTAATTGTGGTAGTTACAGGCTTTACTCTCTCAGATGGTAATTAGCCAATCTGTAGTTTCATTTTAAACTCAGTTAAACAGTATTAGAAAAGTTGATATTTATCAGAAAAGATCTCTGGGCACAACTGAATGTAATATGTAAACGTAAGTCAAATTAAAATTAATTTACCTCCAAAGATACCCTAATTCTGTACTGTGTTAGCAGGTTTTATTAGTGTTACTACAGAATGTCAGCAAGCTTCTGATGTATTTATTGGAATCTTGTCTCTTCTACGAATTTATCAAGTATAATTGCTGAGAATTTATATTACTTTTGCTGGCAAGAAAACATGCTTGAGAATTCTTCAGAGGAATTGTTCAGAGATAAAGCATCTAAGCTTTGATGATGTAAAGAGAGAGGAAGTGCTAACACTCTAGGTTTTACTCAGTTTTGCTTATTTATTCCTGTGTATTTCATTTTTTTGGGAGGATCAAAAATACTGATGTTTAGAATTTCCAAGAATTAAACCAAAGAAGTTCTGTGCTGTTCCTTCATAAATGACCTAGGATAAGCAATTTCATAGTTTATAGACCTCTTTCATCGATCTCGAAATGGCAATGAAATTCAGGATAACTTTTAGAGGACATAGACTCTGTCATAAAATTCCTATTTATGTACAAATTATTTCATTTTAGAGAAACACAGTAAGATCAATGTTCCCAAGTTCCTCTTCTAAAAATATATTCGTAGATAGAGATTTGTATAATTCTGCAGGAGCTATGAGGATTTACAATCCATTTAGTTTGCAGAACAAAGTTGAGAAGTTCCATGATGTAACTTTTCCCACAGCACTTGTTTTCTGACCTAGACAGTCAACCCACTGTAGTGGCATGACTTTCATGGGTATTGTAAATATTCCTTAGACATGGCAATGCATGAAATTTTCCATGTTATAATCAGTTTATAGATATGTATAGGAAAGAATTACAGAGGAAGCCTCAAACAACCTTGTTTCTTGTGTAGAATAGGGTCACAGAAAATTGAGGCATAGGGAATCCACCACTAAATCTCAACACAGGCACCATAAACATGAATATCCTATCACTTGCCAACTCTGTGACCTTGGGCAAGTTACCTTAGATTTATGAACTTAAGAATCCAAAACTAGAAATGGAGTATTATCTTTTCTTTGGGTTCAATGAATTACTTACATGAATTATCTGTCATATATAGATGCTTGTTAAATGTCTGCATCCCTGTTGTTGTGGTTGAATGAACATTGGACTAGGCCAACCTCTATGTAACAAAAGTTCTAGAAACATTTCTTGGGGCTCATGTAATTGCAGAGTCTAAAATTTAATATTAGGTAGAAGCTCAGTTTATGGAAAAGCCATGGGGATTTTTAGCTTTTTATATGAAGCAACTTATAAAAGAAAATATCTCTTGTGGCTACTTTGTTATCCTGTTTTATTTGGTTGAGTGTACTTTGTTCATTATAAGCTAAAAATTCTTCTATGTTAAATAAGCTGAGAATATCAGTGAAAGATGCTACACTCATCTAAGTTCATATTTGATAGTATAAATCTGAGATTGTTTCAGAGCTAAGACTTGCTGTGGCCCACCTGTCTAGCATTACAACATATGGTCTAGTTGTAAAGGTGCACATATAGGACCCTGTGAAAGGCTCACAGTTGTAGTCTCTTCTTTCCAACCTTGTGTGGACCCATAATAATTATGAATGGTATTTGATTTATATTAGAAAGGAACCAAAAGTACATTCAAGCTACCGAAATACTATTTGACATGACTGAATCTAACAGCTTAGTTACCCATATCAAGGGAGAATTTATTTGGATTTCTATTTTATTTCCTAACATATCATTGTGTATTTCATCACTCTTCCTGCCAGTCTGTTTTGCAGAAATATTATATCAGTATATGACTATAACAGGCAGTACACAATATAGTGAAATATGAAAAGGTTTCTGAGAAAGGATCAACCAAATTTGAAGACTGAGCTAGTCTTAAGTATTAATTATATTCCCAAACATTTGAATTTCTGATTGGCTGAGTTATGTGAAAAGAGTTCATACTCTTTTTTTAAAATACTTTTATTTAGTAGTAAGTGTACACAATACCTTTATTTATTTATTTTATGTGGTACCGAGGATCAAACCCAGTGCTCCACACATGCGAGGCAAGTGCTCAACCACTGAGTCACAACCACAGCCCAAAAGTTCATACTCTTATGAATTCTTTATAAGGAAATCATGAGAGTCTCTACAGTGGTGATCTAGTCTTGAGCTCCATTAATGTAATCCCATATCCTTCACAGCCTCCCCATTTTATGGCTTGGAGGACTGAGGACACAGCTAAGGCTTTCTGAAGTCATTGAGGCACAGTGATGAAGGAAACACAGATGCATGGATAAATCTTTACTGGACATTTAAATGGGTTTTCCAAGTGCATTAACTTTATCCATTTTTTAACATACCTTTGAACTCTGAATGGCTCCATAAAACCAGCCTGTATCTTAGTTCCAACTCATTGTTTTCTTAGGCTGCTGCAGTAATAGACCTTGTGGGTTTGGTAGGGCCAAAGAACTAGGTAGCTGCTGATTCACTGAGCCATAAAATTTTTCAAGTATGGAAGAGTTTTTCAGTTTTTCTTCCTTATGTCTTTTTTTATGTTATTTTTAAACTTTAGTCACTCCCACCATATCTCTACCCCAAGACATTTTAGTACAGATTGAAAATGTTTCCATTCATTTAAAATAATTTATTTTCTGGAGCAAACCCCTTAGTTATTAGTGATAATGCCTTAATAATTATTATCTATTGCTATTTAGCAGAAAGCTGAATTACTAAAAAAATGCTAAATTACCAAAAAAAATTACTAAAAGATTGAGAGGGTACAACAGCAACAGTAACAAAAACTCTTGTAGGTAGGACTCAGAAAGATTTAGATTTCCAGCATGCTACAGTGATGCAGTCACATCAATGTTCATAGCAGCTCAATTCACAATAGCTAAGCTATGGAACCAACCTAGATGGATGGATAAAGAAAATGTGGTACATATACACAATGGAATATTACTCAGCCATAAAGAAGAATGAAATTATGGCATTTTTTGGGTAAATGGATGGATCTGGAGACTATCATGCTAAGTGAAATAAGCCAATCCCCAAAAAACAAAGGCTGAATGTTCTCTCTGATATGCAGATGCTACCATACAATAAGGGTTGGGAAGAACAGAAGTTCATTGGATTAGACAAAGGGGAATGAAGGGAAAGGAAGAGGATGGGAATAGGAAAGACAGTAGAATGAATTGGACATAACTTTCTTATGTTCATATATGAATACAGAACCAGTGTAACTCCACATCATGTACAACCACAAGAATGGGATCAGAATTAGAATATGACATACTCCACAGATGTATAATATGTCAAAATGCACTCTACTGTCATGTATATCTAAAAAGAACAAATAAAACAATATTTAGATTTCATTTATCTTTTGCATTCCAGTTAAGTAAATCCTCTTTCTTGGGTCAGGTGACCAGAACTTTTGGAAAATACCTGTATATAACAAACATTTGTGTTGGAGCTAGTCACAATGCATGAGCTTTGCATTTTTGTCATGTAAAGTACAACTTGCTTCATTGGGAAAAAGAGGCATGAGAGACAAAGTGTTCACAAAATTAGCAAGCTTATAGCAAGAGAAGTTAGCAAGTAGCAGATTGATAGGAACAGTGAAGTGATGACTTGGGAAAGTGACAAGAGTTTGAGGTATTCATGAGAACTATATTCATGAGAACCATCAAGTTCTCACTATTAGTCTCCTTGATTTCACTTCTGTGAAGGGATGTTAAAACCCCTTGGAGGCCTTTTTGTTGTTTTCTCATCATTCTTTCCAACACCACTATTGATAGGCCATTGATAATTTTGTCTGAATTCATGATCACACCCTCTAACATTTTTGCTATAAATCTTGATGATTTCAGTATCCATGTAGATGATTCTCAAGTGCTCTGACGTCTCAGTTCCTTCCACCTTTCTCCTCCATGATCTTGCCCACCCTGTATTACCCATCCAATTGTATTGAAAACCTTACTGCCATCAAAAATCACCTCTGCACCCCATCTTAAATTTAAGCATTCCATTATTAAATTAATAATTAAATTAAATTAATAAATTTATAATTTATTCTTTCTAGTCCCCAGATTTTCAAAGTTTCTTGATCCCATTGGGAGACACCGTATGGACTCTATCATCGTTTCGTACTTCCTCAGCCACCTTCTCACTTTCATGTCCTCACTTCCCTCTCCTAGCCTAGAGCCCACTATCTCATAAGATTCTTCCATGCATCATGTTTTCATTTTCCATTTTTCCCATCATTGAAAATCAATAGGCAGCACCCCAGCCCTAGGTACATCTACCTCTATGCCAACCCTGCAGGTGTACTAGTGTTGCTGGGGGGGAAACACAACCACACTGACTGGTGTCACTTTAAGCCCATGACTATCAATGGGCCATCATTGCAGCCCAGTATGCCTTCAGCTCAAATGAGTTATTGACTTGACTTTGTTTTCTCATAATTATCTGTATATTAATATACAGATAATTATAGCAAACAAACAGGGTCACAGTTATGAGATTTAACAATGTTACCATACATTAAGAACCTTAGAAGGACTGGGATGGTTGCTCAGTGGTAGAGCGCTTGCCTGGCATGCGTGAAGCCCTGGGTTCGATCCACAGCACCACATAAAAATAAACAAATAAAATAAAGATGTTGTGTCCATCTACAACTTAAAAATATAAACAAAAAGAACCTTAGAGCAGTTTCTGGTATCTAGTGAGTGCTTACTTTCTTCTTTCTTCTTCCCCCTCCTCCCCTTTTAGTATTAGTGTTATTAGCATTTCCCTAGCTGAATTACTTTATAGCTAATGTTGCTGATTATTTCATGCATCCTTTCTCTTGAAATCTGGAATGACTCCTTCCCTTTTTGCAGGCCATTTTTTATTATTTTCATTATTTCACAGAGAAAACAAAGGGCAAAATTTGCTTATACTCTCATCATCATATCTACTTACCCACTTATCTATCTGCCCCCATACTCTGTCTTGTTTTCTGTTATTAAGAATCATTATCCTTGTTTCTATATGAGGCCATTCTTACAATTTTGCACTGACTTCAATACTTTATGTCTCATCCCAGTTTATCAGTAAGGAAACCTCATTCATTATCTCATATATTCATATGCATATCTCTCTCCTCCATATCATCAAATTTCCCTCTCTACCATATCACCCCCATCAGCACACAAATATATTCTCATTTAAATAAGAAAAGTCTCCCTTTATTGTACAGCCCTCACCAGCTACAACCCCATTTTGTAGTTTGCACAGCAGAATCCCTCAAATAATTACATGATCCTTATCTTCACCTCATCTTCTCCCATTGTCTCTTAAACCTGTTCCATTTGAGCTTTTACCCCCCTATTATTCCACTTAATTACTCTTCTCAAAATCACCAATTACCTCCATGTGTCCAGATCTAGTGTCCAGTCCTTAGTCCTCCTCTTTGTTGACCTAACTGTAGTGGTTAGTGCTATTCACCACTACTTCTTCCTAAAAGCACTTTCTTCACTTGGCTCCTAAGATGTCACATTGTCATAGGTTTTCTCTTACTGCACAGGTGGATCCTTGTAAGTCTCCTTTATTGGTGCCTTCTCATCTTCCTTGCCTTTGGCCAGTGGCAGGCCCATGACTCAATTCTCAAACCTATTCTGTTCTCTAGCTAAATGCACCCTGATGATGTACCATTTTCATGGATCCAAATACAGCAACTCCAAATTCTTTGGCCGAGACCTTTAAGCTAAAGTCAAGAGTCATATTTGCAACTACTTCCCCAACATCTCCATTTAGATAATTAGCATCTTTCATTCAACAAATCCAAAACAGAAATGGCCACACCCCTTCCTAGATATTCTATTGCAACAGTCTTCCAACAGTAGCTTAGATCAACATTTTTGTACCTATGCTCACCTTCTTTACGATTGCATACCTAACACATAATAAGCAAATCTTGACTTTTCCTTCAAAATGTATGTACTTCAAAACCAAACTAGTTCTCCTTATTTCCACTTGTACCTTCTAGTTCTATGCTCTCATACTTGGATTCTTGTAAGAGCCTTGTAATTAGGCTCTCTGTTTTTATGCGTATACACCCCCACTCTAGGTTCTACATGGTTATCCTTTTAAAATGTTAGTCAGACCATATAATAAATTCTGTGTTCAGATTCCCCCAATGAATTTATTGTAGTCTTTTGTATGGACTGTAAGGTCTTGCCTGATGTGGCCCATTGGCAATCTGTGTGACCACATCCTCCTGATACTCACGAGCTCCCCACTACCTATATACTATGCTCTACTCCCATTGGCCATCCTGCTGTTCCTCTACCACATCATGACAAGCCCACTTCTGCTTTGGTGTCTGCACTAGCTGTTTGTCCATTCTGGACTCCTTCTCCCCATTACTCACTCCTTCATTGCCTTCAGGTGTCTGTTCAGATATCACTTTCTCAAAGAGGCTTCCCTGACTACTTAATTTAAAATAGTACTTTGTCACCATCATTTTCCATTTCCCATTATCCATTATTGATATATCCATCATTTATGTTGCACATATAAATGAGTCAAGTAATGTTGAATATGTTGAGTATATTTGTTGAATAAAATGTTCATTTGTAAACAATCAACTCTCCATACCTGCTGATAGTGCATTCATGAATTCCACCAACTGCTAATTGAAAATGCTAAAAATAAAAAAAATTGCATCTCATCTGAAAATATACAGGTTCTTTTATCACTATTCTCTAAGTAATACAGTATAACAACTACTTTTGTAGGATTTATGTTGTATTTAGGTATTCTACATAATCTTGAGATGATTTTAAATATGGGAATATATACATAGTTTATGTGCAAATAGTGCATCATTTTATATAAGGGACTTGAGATTCTGTGATCTTTTATATCTGACAAAGGTCCTGGAACCAATTACCCACAGATACTGAGGGACAAGTATGCTGTTTATATTTGCATTCTAGAATATAAATTTTTTGTAGGCAAGGTTTTTGTTTTGTTCATTGTTTTGTTGAATGAATGAATATACATGTATTCTTGTGTGTATTGTCTCTGTACTAGAATGTCAGCTTCTTGATGGCAGGGTCTTTATTCTGTTCAGTGATTTATCCCCAATGGCTAGAACAGTGCCTGGCATACTGTGGGTGCTTAATGAATGTTGTTTGAAATAATTAATTAATTAATTAATTAGTTCAACAAATAAAACAGCTTCCAAGAGTAATGTTCAAATTCAATCAATGTGATGGATATTTACCCAAGGGCTATATGAGAAAATGTTTTGATTAACATTGCCTGTGTTTTTAAGATTCATAATTTTATTTTTCCTCTTGGTATAGAAATGCTGATTTGTTCAAACATAGTTAAATATAAATATAAAAACCACAGCTTTTGCCTGCTAGATGTATTGCCCCATGTGAAGGAGAGATAGCATTCAGCCTTATTTATATTAAACATCTATAGTCTATCCATTGATTCTTTTATCCTTTGTTTATATTTGTTGCAGGGGAGCACTAAGAGTGTTTTAGATGTATATTTATTTCCCCTAAGAGTTAATCACTTCCATGTTTTAATACCCTTTTTGATGATGGTGGTGGTGGTGGTGGTGGTGTGTGTGTCTCGCAGCTAAAGAGCAGCATTGAGATTTTCTATTCAGTTCACACACACACACACACACCACCCACAACCCCCTTATGACTAAAAAAGAATTATGAAGTGGGTCATTCTCATAAAGTGTTTTAAAAGAGATGTCATTACATCTATTTCCTAGATTAATTCAAAGTATGCTAACTCTTATTTAGTATGGGTCCTGAGATGGCCTGATTTAATGAGATGACATACAGTTAGTGTCTCAGTTGTTTATAGATGAATTAAATTGTTTGAAGATTCCAGATCAATTTGTTCTCAGGTGCTTTTTATATCTTCTTTTTATACTACAATGAAAACAAGTAAAGCATCACCACAAACTCACCACCCAGAGATTGGTGTCTATTACTCATATTCCTCTCCGTGTATATATACATACATATGTACTTGATTGTACATTAACATGACGATTCTATATAGAAGCCCTCCCTTATCTGAGCTTTCACTTTCTATGGTTCCAGTTACCCTTAGTCAACTGTGGTCTGAAAATATTAAGTAGAAATTTCTAGAAATAAACAATTAATGAGTTTTAAACAACTTTTATTACAATATATGTTTATAATTTTCCCATTTTATTATTGCTGTGGTTAATCTTCTACTGTGCCTAATTTATAAATTAAAATTTATCATGGATATGTGTGCGTAGGAAGAAAGCAGTATGTAATAGGGTTTAGTGCTATATGCTGTTCTAGACATCGATGGAACATTCTGGAATATATCCTGCATGGGTAAAAGGCACTACTCTGTGCTGTTCTGTAACTTGCTTTTTCCATTCTTGCTTTGTGCACATATTTCTATGTCAACAAATGTACATCTGCATTGTTATGTTAAAAAATGCATAATATTCTGTTGTATGCATATACCACAATTTGTTTAGCCAGTTCTCTGTTGATGAATTGTTCTCTTTGTTGTTGTTGTTTTAAAACAATTCTGCAGTGAATGTCTTAATCCCTGCATCTTTGTTGTTCAGTTTGCAAGTACTTTTAAAGTTTCTTCTTTAGTGTCATTATTTTGTTTTCCTGTGTTAAAGGAATCATTAATAAAAATGTCTCCATTATTCTGTTTCTAAATTGCTGTAAATTTCAAAGTCATGAGATTGTATAAATGAGATGTTACTCTGTACTTTGCCCATGGACCAAAAGTATACTCAAAGGGAATAAAAGAGCTCATTAACAAATAGAGCTATTTAAGTTAAAGATCAAGTCTGTTGAACATTTTAACCTAAATATACCAAACTGATTTCTTGACATTTTTTGTTATATTTGATGCTGACAATAAAAACTTTGGAATAAGCTATAATTTCTGCATCCATGCATATTCAGGTCTGAAAATGAAAGAAGAGTGTGACAAGTTTGCATGTAGAACTTCCCACCCACACATTTCTTTCCTTTCTGATTCTGACACTTCAGCCTTTGAAACAGTTCCCATGAGCAATACTGAGATTCAGACTATTTAGATCTAAAGGAAAAAACACAAGATCTTCTGCTTATATCTAGCACCTGGAAACCTCTTTGAAAAAGTGCTGAAATATAAATCATGCTGTTATTTGTTACGCACACAGGAGAAATCCTGAAATATTTTAGGGAGAAGGAGAAGGAATTTAAAAATAGTATGGACAGGGGTGAGGTAAGGAGCCCCAATTCACATTATTAAAGTGACCTATTTTCAAAATAGTCTTATCAACTTCCATGTAGATTGCATGTCATTTTCATGTAAAAGGTACCACATTTTATTCTCAGCATTTAGAAAAAGCCAAGCAAGACAGGAAAAGACAGTTCTTTGCTGAAAAAGTCTACATTTAGTATCAGGTAAATGGCTAATTAGTAGTTGTGTGGAACAGACTGAATCCTTGGAACATTCCCTTTACTATGTGCAACCAGTCTAATCCCACAGGAATATATTCCCTTTCTACTTTTCCAAAACTCACTACAATAGCTGTAAGATTTTTCATCCTTCATCAAAGAACATGAACACTGTGAAGGGTCTTACAGGTCAACCACTCTTTCCCTAAAGAAGGGTTTGACTTCCTTTTCAGGTTAAGCCCTCTACCTTTCTATTGATTCTGTCCCTTTCCAAAGCCATGTGGACCTGGATATATCATTGACCTTTTCCATATCTCCTGAACTTTTCCCACTGACATACAGATCATTTCAGGGCTCCCCATCCCAAAAAATTTCTCCTGCAACTGTCTCCCCCTCTGACAGATTACCTGTCATTCCCTTCATAGGCAAAACCCAACTTTCCCTTTGCTTCATTTTATCACCTATTTTTTAATTCCCAAACCCTCTTCATTCTATTTTCTGCTCTCATCACCATCCTTAAACTCCTCTTGCTAAGATCACTAGTGAGTTACAGCTAAAAGTCCATTGTTCCCTTCAGTCCTTGTCTTATTTCTCCTTTCTGAAGCATCGGTCTCTGGTTGCGGATGTCCTCTTCATTGAAATCAATTCTTGTCTTTCTCTCTGTTCTTCACCACCATTTTTCTCTTAATTTTTCCTCTTCCTTCATATCTTTTTAAAAGTCCAATGTTTTCCCTTCCCCTAATTTCCAGCTTCACTAGTCTCCTTCTATTGTACTGTTTTCTATTCATGTTACCCTCCATATACAGGCAACTTCCTTTTGAAAGCCAGACCAGAATAACTGGTTCCTATGCATTAGCCTATCACTAATGGTTCTTCAAACTGCAAATAGCCAACTATAGAGCCATTGTCTTTATGTCTGCAATAGAACAGAATATTTCTCCTGCTTACTCTGTGGCAACAAATATTTGATGTCCTAGGGTTAAACAGACTCCACATCACTAATAAATGTTACATAATATTTGCTTGCAGAATGCTTGCAGTGGTTAACAGGGAGGGCTCTACTGGGTTACTTGGCTTTGAAATCCAGCTCGAGTGTTTGTAAAGTTAATGGTTTGTGACAGAGTCATTAATCCTTCTGTCCTTTAGTTTCCTCATCTATAAGATGGGATAATAATAGTATAGACCTTGTAGGGTTATTAGGAGAATTCAGGGAGATGATACGTGCATAGCATTTTACAGTGTTAAGCACAAGTTAATAAATGGTGCATATTATTATTTGCTATTAAAGTCCATATAATAACATGCTGCCTTCAGGCCCCTATGTAACAGCATACAATTCTTGCAAAACTGTGGGAATCTTAACATGTATTAAATTGTCATATTTTGTTTTCTTAAAGACTGAATTAATGTGATATATATAAAGTCCAAAAGTACACTTATTTTCAGGGGTAAAGTGATCCACAAAGCCACAGTCTACCCTCATCAGCCAGTATCCATCACTGAAGTAGGACAATTCAAAAGGAGAAGGTCACTCACCAAGCCATCCGTTTCCCACATAAAGTCACAACAGAAGAGAGAAAATCTCGAGTGGAATGTTGAATTGGCTGCTGTTGGGAGACCCTGGTCTGCACTCTATCTGTATGCTTACTGAAGGGAGCGCAGGGCAGGGTTTCCCATACAGAGGGCACAGGCTACCACTGCAAGGCAAAGATTGACCAGAACTTGATTTCAGAGCCATTTCACCAGGAATTTACTGCACCAGTCCAAGGCTTCATGAAAAGTCAACTCATCTGCTTGTAAGAAGAATACTAACCTTGATAAGTCTCTTCAGTTAGTTGTTCAAATGTCCTTGTAACTCTCTTAAGTTGAACCATAATTGTAGTTTCAAATTGAGCCTCTGTTTCTGTCTCTCTCGACACTGATGTTTGTTTTCTGGCTATCAATGTAATTAATGAATGTTTACAAAAATTAGAAAATACAAAAAGGTATTTTAAAAAATTTCCCTAACAATGCTAATGTTCATTATAGCTCTTTAGACTGGCTGGCACTCTCTCTTGCTTTCTCTCCTGTGTGTGTGTGTGTGTCTGTACACATATTTAGAATCAATCTATGCATACATATTTGAAAATTGCTTTCTTCTCATCCATGAATACTACCTCATATATCAGAATATTCTAAATCAACATTTTAATGGCTGAATAGTAATAGTCCATTATGTTGTTTTCTGTTTATTTTGGTTTTGTGACTATTTGCATCTAAATGTGTACAACCTCCATCTAGATCAGGCACTTGAATTTTTGAAAAAGTATTAGGATATGAAATAGTTGATAATAATCTTTTGCTTATAAGTTATGTAGGTTTCTGCATCCTGTTCATATATAATAGTAATTTATATGTTTAACACTTTATAAGATTTTTAGTACTTCCACATCTATTTCCTCATTTGATCCCTGCAACAAGATTGTGAGATAGATACAACAATGTCATGTCTTTATAGATGAGTAAACTGATGTTCACAGAGATGATGTGATTTTTTTAAAGGACACATAATAAATATGAGGTAAAATTGGAATTTGGCATTTAAAATCAAGTATTCTGACTCAAACAATAATTTTCCTCTTTTTGCTTCTAGTAGGTCTTAGTTAAGTATTATCTTATTACACATTTTTTCAGATCATTCCTTAGGAGAGTATAGATTTCTCATCAATTTCCTTATTATGAAAAAAACTGAATATGGCTAGATTCTAATGATAAAAATTCCTTTCAGAAATGCAAATGAGCTATATATTATGTACCTAGGGAAAACAGTCTTAGATTTGGGATCTTTATTGATGATATTTATGTGTTCATGTAATAACTCAGGCTTTCCTTGGGAAGAAGTAAATCCATTACTTAGAGTATAGATTGTCATCATTCATACTTTGAAAGTCTTGATTTCAGAATGTGGATGGTCAGGTTAAAAAATCCAGTCAACTCACCAGAATCATAGGACAAAAACTCCCTATTAAAGCATCTTTAAGATATGATACATGGGGGGGGCTGGGGTTGTGGCTCAGTGGTAGAATGCTTGCCTTGCATGCATGAGGCACTGGGTTCGATCCTCAGCAACACATAAAAATAAATAAATAAAATATTGTGTCCATCTACAGCTAAAAAAATTTTTTTAAAAGATATGATACATGGTAAAATAACCAGATAGTGGTAATGGGGTCCCTCCTCACCTAACTGACTTCTGAAACAGATAATCTTGTGCCTTCCTATCCCATATCAGCCCAAATTGATTTGATGGTGTTATTGCTCCCCTCTTTTTTCCTCTTCACAGAAGGTTGCCATTCTTTCTAAAATAGCACCATATGCTGCCCTGTTCTATCCTGGTCAGGCACGTACTTTAACCACCTGTTTCACATGAGGGTGAAGAGTGTTTTTCTTTCAAGACTTAAGTGCCATTGCATCTCAGCAAAATTCCCTTCATCTAATGAGCACATTATCAATGAAAACTAATCTGCATATACTTCACAAATAGGAAAGAAATGTTTTAGTAGTCTCCCTTTGCTCAGAATTAATGTTTAGGCATTAATGCTTGGTGCTTCTGACACATTTCCAAAGGTCCAGCTGGAAGAGTATGGTATGGTGTAGATCTGTTTATGAAATCTCCCAAAATCATTTTCACAGGTGTTAGCTCACACTCTATCCCCTCAATATTCTCATAATCACAGTGAGTACAATGGCTGTTCAGTGCACCACCATGAAACTAACTTAATTACATAGTCAGGTCAAGAATAACTTGAGATCATAAGAGCCTAGATTCAAACCAAAATTCAGGTAGCTGTGGAATCACCATGATAATTGAAGGAAAATTGACACAGGTTCCAAGTTCTCGCAGGACCAAGAAGAGACAAGACAGCATGGGTTTGTCCCTTCAAATTGGTTATGAGTGAAGGAACTTTAGGCTTAAGTGATAACAGGATTTTGCCTGGAGTTGATCTCTTAATACAATGAGATAGAGTTTACTTCCAAGTCTAGTGAGCTATGAAGAGACTAAAGGAACAAACTCCAGGGCACTAGGAACCCCTTTCCTGCAAATGGAGACCTTGGCTGTGTTCCCTCATTTCCAGGGAGCTCACTGGACACAGCATGCCCTTGATTGTTAAGTTCAGTGCACACTGAATTTAAAAACAGCCTAAAAACAAAAGAGTGGAATAATGGTGAAGATGGAATAGGGTAAGAAGGGAACATCTTTCTTGTACTTTTGTTTCTCTGGATTTCTCAGAACCAAACTAGGTGGTATATGTTGCCTGAATTCTTTGAGCCAGACCATCATTGGTTATTTGTAGAGAGAGGTCAGACTTTTTACCTTTCTCTCCCTTTCTCTATTTCTTGGTCCTTCTGGCACTACTTCTTTTTAGCAGAGGTAAAATCATTTTTCTTGGCCCCATGTGGGAAACCCTCTTGGCATTTTCTAACTGCCAAGTGTTCTATAACCAACCATCTGTGAAAGAATTTTTTCTTGTTAATTTTTTATTAATTTATTCTCTCACTCTCTCCCTGCACCTAATGTTTGAAGATCAATGAGCAACTGATCTCTCTTGTAACAACTTTCTTTTTTTAGCTGAACTTTATTGCTTGCTTTTATGAATGTTTTCTCTTAAAATCATGTCAGTGAGGTAATTTCATTGGAACAATGGAATGATGTGTGTTTTGGGGGCCTGTACAGGTACCAGATATAACATATGAGGCCTGACTATTAATTTGAAATAACTTTGAGCATTTGGAAGGCCCTGGCTAAAAAGAAAATTCTAAGGTGGATTTTCACATGATTGTCCTCAAGGGACTGTGCTAGGCAGTTTCCTCCCAATCTGGATAGGGAACTTCATGCCATAGGAAATTTCAGACTTTACTGCATCAATCAAACAGATTGTTCTTGTAGTGGATACTTCCTGGGGAATTCACCAGCTGGGAGATTGTACCATTGAGCCAAAACAGGCCACTGGAACAGCCATACTCTTTACTTATTCATTTATGGAGCCATTTAAGAAGATGCTCTAGGAGCAGCTGCCTGTTTGTAAAAGCAGCCTTGGGGGTGTGCAAAAGAGACCTAAATTAGACTAGTAGATGATCAGATGACAAAGAATACAAAAGAGACAGGTGAATCACAGAAGAAGATGCTGTAGGACTTTCTGTAGGGCTTCCCCACTCTAACTGGAATGATGTCAAGTGAAGTATAAAGCTTGGAAAATATAGACCAAAATGCCTGTTCCACCCTCACAGCAACCCTGTAGTGTTTTGTAAATTATATTTGGATTTTGAGTAAGTGGCCACTTTGCTTTTTAATAAATGAAATATGTGCCTGTTTATTTGAATGTCTGTTGCTAAGATTGTCCACCAGCATATGTCCATTCACTTATTATATGCTTCCATAGTGAAGAGTGAGGGAGCATAGTCAAGGATGACTCATTTAGGATAAGATACAGAATATAAACAATTCAAACCATGCCATTCTCAAAATTTTACTGGATGTCTGTATATAAAGTTCAAGGTTAGCAATGGCCATCTCAATTTGTGATGAGGATTTAATGATGCATCTTCATGCATCAACCACTTTTTGGTGTTTGTATATTTTGTTCTTTAGAACTCACCGGTCAACTTTCAACTACATGTGTGTAAATAATCAAGTAGTATTCACTTCTTTATGGATTTTGTCCAGTAATTTGACTCAGGATTAATTAGAAGCAATTAGCAGATGGAAAAATTATGATTTGTATCTATAGAAAATGTTTACTTCCAAGCCAGGCATGGTGGCACATGACTATAATCTCAGAGGCTCTGGAGGCTGAGACAGGAGTTCAAAGCCAGCCTAAGCAATGGTGAGGTGCTAAACAATTCAGTGAGACCCTGTCTCTAAATAAAATACAAAAATAGGGCTGAGGATGTGGCAGAGTGGTCAAGTGCCCTTGAGTTCAATCTCTGGCACCCTCCTCCCCATAAAAAACTGTGTACTTCCAAGCTAGCTTAGCCTTACCCCATTTCCGAATTACTCCTTCCAACTAAAGAGACTTAAAAATACACAATCATCTTAATATTCACCTAAGCAAAAGATAAATTCCTGCCCTAAATACCATGTTGCACCATACAAAATTCCAAAAGAAACACATTTGAGGTAATTTTTACTCTTAGATAACTTTTTTGCAGATTTTTTCCTTTCCATTAATCCAGAATTTAGCCTTTGGGGGTTAGGGAAGAATTTATCTTGTCCAAGCTGGAGCTCATTACATAGCACATATAGTTTAGAAACCCTGAATAAAGCTTGAGACTAGATAATAAAAAAAGGAAATATTAAAACCGAGAGCTTTCTAGAGTACAAGGACATCCCAACTCTTATGTTGTCAGCTGGCTGGTGACAGCACCCAGCAGCTACCCAGTTGGTATCAGAGCTTCTAAACTGCAGTTACTGCCTCCTTTGGACGTAAAGAGAATGAGAGCTAGCTGAACACCATTCCCTCCTTAATGATAATCCATTATCCCACCGTGTTTTTTATTGCAGAATAGATTAGAAACAATTAGCAAATGGAAAACTGAAGAGGCCCTTGCTGCTTTTACTGTTAAGAATCAATTTTTGAACAGAAAAGAATGTACTTTTCTGAATCAGATGTGCCATTTTACCTGAACGATGTCTTATTTTCTGCCATGGACACATGCTTCATTCCACCTAAAAATGGAAATTTTCTGGACATGCATTCAGTATGTGTTGCTGATTACTGCATTTATTTTCAGATGCTTTTTAGAAAACATTATTTAGTAAGCTCATTTTCTCATGCTGAACAATGTATATTAAAATGATAGTTGAAGCATATTCCAAAATCACCTTTTAACTCACACAGCAAGAATATGGAATCATATTGACTGCTACTGAGACAGCTTAATCATTCATTGTTAACTGGGAGCATTTTATTTTTTATTCTACCTGTCACTACCTATCACTGTACCCTTGTCTGAAAAGGAACTATTTTATAGGAAAAAATAATGAAATTAAAGGAACAATGGATATGATTTTGTCAATGCTCAGGAAGTGATTCAGGGAAACATCATTAGGACTTCATGAATTTCAACTTTACTAATGTGGCATTTTTTTATATTTCTCACATAGATTTGGATGAGAACTTATGTAAATGCAAATTCCCTCATTTCTTATGTCGCTGCATTGTTTATTTGCAGTTTTACTGCACCTCCTCCAAAGAGAAGCAAAACTTGGTTAAAATGCAGATTAGAATTTTTATTGAGGCTCTTGGGCTTTATTTTTCCAAAGACTTAGGTGATGAAGAAGGTTAGAGACCACTGATGAAATTTGCATCACATTTAGAGAAATAGTCTAAGTGAGATTTTGTCATGAACATTTTCACAGCTTGATTCTGTTTCTCATTATATCCCAATTATCAAAAAATAAAACAAAACCATTCCTATAGAATGAAAACACATAAAAATGGCAAACTGTGAAAAGGAACACAGAGATACTGAACTTCAACTATTTCCATACCTTTATTTCTCACCTAATGCAGAAACTCCCTCTCTCTATCTCTTTTTAAATTTTTTTTGAGTTATGCATGGACACAATACCTTTATTTTATTAATTTATTTTTATGTAGTGCTGAGGATGGAACCAAGTGCAAGACAAGCGCTCTACCACAGAACCACAACCTCAGCCCTCTCTCTCTTTTTTTAACCAAAGTAATGAGGCAGAGAAATTAAATTACTATATAAAAATCTGATGAAAACCAAAGACTATATGAGAAAAAGTAAATTCCTCCAAATAGTAGCATAGTGCCTCCTGGGCCTCATAGTATGGGCAGCATCTACTATGATGATGTAATATAGCATTAGTCGCATCATCAGAGTTCATGATGAAATCCTTTCTTCCCTACTGGAACTCCAAAACACCAAGTAGATTCTGTGTCACAGCTTAGAAGATTAGATCCTTCCTCAATTGTTGGTCTCTCTATGAGCAAATAGAAACACAGCTGAGATTTATGTAAGAGACACAAGACGAACCATGATTCCGCATCCACAGATGTCAAAGGTAGAGGAGCACCAGTCATCTGAGATGAGATTTGAGGTTAATATTGCTTCCAATAATTTTTCCGAGCTCTTATTTATTTAGTGTGTATCAAAAGGAGAAGGCTAAGCAAGAGAGTTGTGATAGGAAGTTGGAGGAGGAAGGAAAAGGACATGGACACATAGGCTAGTAACCAGTATAGTTTGGGTCACTTGCTACCTATTTACTAGCCCAAACTCCGCCAGTGAATTAATAGTAGTGATAGTAGATTGCCAGAAAGACAACCCACTGTATAGTGTCAAAGGGCAGATTTCATCAAATGCGTTTCTGTGGACTTTCGGATCGTGTAAGATGGTTTTGGGAGCAGAAATGATTCTTCTCACTTATATTTATATTTTTCTTAGGTGAATACTAAAGTGACAGTGTACTCTCTATATGTAATTCCCCAAATATAATACATTTCAAATCACTTGGTTCTGAAAACAAAGTATATCTTACATAGATATAGTGACATTGATGTAAAATGTGTGCCATAAAGCATCTCTAGGAAGAGCACTTCAAAACATTGGCTTGACTTGCTAGACAAGGTGTAAATGATTTAAACAAAAGTGTACAGGTGGGTTAAAAAGAGACTAGGAAACCACTGTCACTTGTTTGCAGCCCCCAGTGTTGTTAGGAAGGGCTGTGGCATTTCACTTCTAAAGAATTGGGTTCCTTTTACATTAAGATGAAATGCAGTAAAATTCATTTCTTCTGACCAGCATTGGGTTCAAAACCTATGTGATAAATTTGTTTAGACATGAATACTTGAAGCATGCATCAGATTGGTAAAGGTACATGGCGTACCAAAACAAGAAGAATGGTTAGGTTTATAGTCACTTTATACTTAATTTAAAAAAAAAAAAAAACATCTCTTTATGGAACTTTCTTGGCTCATTGCTTTGGAAGGTATTAATGTGATTGTGAATATCTATCATTCACAGTTTTCAAGTCATTACTCGTGTCCTTCATATTTCAGGATTAGAGACATGAGAAGACCAACTTTCAAGATTATATAAGGTTGATAGAAAAAGCAACGTGGTATTTCCCCCATCAGCTTGAGTTAAGATCCTGTATTTTGACTTAGATCATTGAGGTGTGATGTGGGTGAATTTCTTTCAACTTGAGGTATTTGTCAGAATATGCAGGAGATGAGGGTTTACTCACATTTTAAAAACTAGCTTCTTCTTTAATGGCAATTTTGAGGAATAAATCAAGCCGGATTATGTAGCCTTGCAGAGATAATGCTCATCATCCCTTAGCTTGTAAATGGGAGAGATCAATATCATTCTTCTCATTGTATGAATTATGAAACTCAAGTCTCAAAGCATTTGCCAGGCTTGAGGAAAGGAACTTGTTAAGTCACTGACAGATGCAGAAGTTCCTTCCTAGAACCCCTGAATTTACAAGATAGGAACTGGACTCGAATATCAGCCATTACAGACAATTGAATGCTCAAACATTTTCCAGACAAACTGAAAAGTTATTTCCTTTAGTAGTATATAAGAATGATTATTCTTCTGTATTCACAAATTAAATTCACATTTGTCATAATTGTAACTTTTGAGTTATCTGCCTAGCCAAAGTAAATCAGAAAGTTTAATTTCAAAAGTACAATTAGAATAATTGGATTAGCTGGTTGCTTTCATTTAAGTATCCATACAAAAGGAAATGAGGTTTTAGGGATTAGTTTCTTACATGTGCTATGCAACCTAGCTGATAGCTGTTGTAGTGAAGGCAATTTCTGTTAGTAATTGCTGGTTATATTTGCTCATACCTTTCTTTAAAGGAAACTTGTCTGTTTTGACAGGCTCACATTTTCTGTTCATTCTGAAAATTACTTGGGAAAATTGCTTGAGTGCAGAAAATTTATTTTTCCTTCTATCTTACAAAAAACATCCCTCCCTCTGGAACACAAATATTATAGTTCTGGTGAAATCTAACTGCTCAACTTCACGAGTTGGCTTTGTTTCAGTAAGGTCTCACAATTGCAAATGGGAGCTTACTTCACAGTCTCCACCTTTCATGACTGAAGAGAAAAGAAAACAACCAATTAGGCATAATAAGTATTTGCATTATCAACTTGTACATAGGCATTTAAAAAATCCAAAGCAAATCAGTAAGGCAAGATCTTTACAGTAACTTAGAAAGAAACATCATGAGCAAAGAACAACATTAGTAAGTATTTCACATTGTGATTTGTGACATTGGTGAAGTAATCATTAGGGGCTGTTTTTGTTTACAGCCAGCAGAAAGCTGGGAAATAAACTGAATTTCTGTTATGGAATACCAGAGTGAGCCTCAGTCAATAAAACCCAGTCTTCAGTAAAAGATTTGTTTTTCTTAAGGATATACCTTAGCTTGGAAGAGGAAATATAGTCCATCATCACATGCAATATCATTGCATGACATTGGATTCAGTTTTGAAAATATTTTCAAATAGTTTATGTGTATTCGTATAGCTTAAGCAAAAGCTAACATTGGCTTTTGGGGGATAAATGCAAATGACCATCTTTAGCTACTCATGCTTGTATGGAATCTGTGGTTGCTAGAGGTATATTTGTATTTAATCTTCTGATAACATCATTGGTGAACTTCAAGTGATTAATGTTATTTTCATAGTAGGTGCAGTCATGTAGATACCTAATCGGTGAGTCAGTAGTGGGGCTTATTCATGATAAACGAGACCCTAGAGAAAATACAGATTTAACAACGTTTTTCATTTGTTTCCAAGAATTTGGTAGAACAGTGCCCTGCCCATAGGCAATCTACAATATTTAACAGTCAATTAGCTTTATTTTTGCTAAAATTGGTTTTCTTTTTATTCCTAAAGAATAAGACTCCATCGGAGGAGAACAATATATAGAAATCATTTTACCTATAATTGGGAATTCAGCTCAAAGTACACAGGGGTAGGCTATGAAACATCATCATGTGTGAAAAGCTTCTCTAAGAGTCATGACATAGAAAAGAGCCAGGCGAGGTGGTGCATGCCTGTAATCCCAGTGACTTGGGAGGCTAAGGCAAGAGGATCTCAAGTTCAAAGCTAGCCTCGGACTTAGTGAGGCTCTAAACAACTAAGCAAGACCCTGTCTCAAAATAAAATATAAAAAAAAAATACTGGGAATGTGGCTCAGTGGTTAAGCACCCCTGGGTTCAATCTTTGATACCAAAAAAGAAAACAAATAGAAGAGATTCTTTCATTCAAGACTATTAGTCCAGTTAAGGAAGTTAGGCCCTAGCAAATATCTGTAGCTGCCACTTTGTTCCTTTCTGTGTGAAGCATTTCCCTGGTTAAGATGTTTCACAATGTTTTCAAGTTAGCATCTCCCAAGCTGTTCTGTTTCCCCAGACATTGTGCCTATTTTGCAAGGTTTAGAAGAATCTATCATCCGATTCATAGTTTAGTAGTACCTCCATAGAAGATGGAAATGGAAGTTGTGCCTCCCTGCTTCCCCTCACTAGCATCATAGTTGGGACTGGCAATTCAGAGTAGCTACATCTTGCCATTCACTGCTTCTCTAACAAGCTCAGCTGAACTACTTGCCAGCCAAGGGAGTGCCACAGGACAGTTCTTGTTCTCTGTTGCTGTTAGCTCTGAGGAGCCTCTACAGCCTAGAAAAAGCCTTCTTAGAAAACTTCCCAAGACAACTCTACTATTCTCCCGGCAACACTTATGTGATCTACATCTGAATCCCATCTTATTACCTAGGTATATATGTATATAAAGGCTTATACACATCACTGATATACTTTAAGTATACAATAATAAATGTTAGCCATATCTATTATTATTAGTGCAGTACTAGGGATTGAAACTGAGGGTCATCTACCACTGAGCTACATCCACAGCCCTTTTTACTTTTTATTTTGAGACAGGGTCTCATTAAGTTGCTGAAGCTGGCCTCCAACTTGTAATCCTCTTGCCTCAGCCTCCTCAGTTGCTGGGATCACAGGTATATGCTACCATACCCAGCAGCCATTTCTTTTATTAAATATCCACTTTATGACTAAGCCTCTCTAGTGCCCCTCAGTATAAAATGGCTGCTACACCTGGGCCTAGTGTGCTCTTAGTAAACAGCAGCTCCTTTCTTGACTAGATAGCTGTGTGTTCTCAAAGTTTCCATAGTGCGTTGTGACTACACCTCCTTCAGGACTCATCTTGCCAAACCATATTTGCACATTCATCTCTCTTGTTTCTTTAACCAGACTATAAATTCTAAAAGGACAGGAAATTATTACGGCTTGTTCACTGTTGTATCCAAGGTGGATTACATAGTATGTGAACTTTCCATGTATATAGTAGGTGTTTAGTAAGTGTTGAATGAAGTGTTCTACTATCACAGGAGCTAAATGACTTCTAAAGAGTAAGAGTGGTCTCCAAAGGTGATGTACATTGTCCAGTTATACCCCCAAACCATAAGGGTTAGCATAATCAAGTAAGTGCTATGTGTATCCATAAATGCTATGAATAGATGCAAAGCATGACTATTAGTAATTGCGCTCCAGATATTAACCATGAGTTGGTAGCAACATGATAGTAACATTTTGAAATTAATTACAAATCCTTTGGTTAATAAATAATTATACTTTCACCATCATTATGCAGTATCATCACTAATTGGTTAAAATCTGCTTAGGGGAGCAGCCTTTAAAAGGCACTTTCCCTTTCACGTAACCGAACTCCACATACATCAAATCTACCCTCTCAATACACCATAAGCCTCTCCCACTTTTTTACTTTTTCCACCTATTATTGATATGCTCATCAAGTCTATCTAATCCCAGATTCTCATTTAGTTTAACAGTTAATAAGATTCTGAATAAATGTGTTTCTTGCTCCTTTTTATCTCTATTTCTTCTACCATTTTCCAAGTAGCTTACTATTTTTCATATATGTATTTATATATATATCCATCCATTGATTAGTTGAACAATAATCCACTGATTGCCCAATACTTGCCAAACACAGCCTCTGCCTTGCCTGAACTTAACAAACAAATGAAAGAAACAGACGCTGAACTGCTAATTACAATCAGTGCCTACTCAAGGCCCCTTCTAAAGTAATATCTGACCACTCCCAAATGAAAACTATCTGGTACACGTTACTCTTACAGAGCAACATTTTAACAGTATTTTAGATGGGAATATTAACAAAACAACAGCAAGAAATTCCTAGGAACTAGGATGCACTAGAATGGAACACATTTTTTGGAGGCCACTATCAGAATTTAAGCTCTTGTAATTTATTGCCTGGCAACAGAAGAAGCGACCTCACTCCTCAAAAGCTGAGAAAGAGCAGAGGCGTGGAAAAGCACTTCCAGAGAATTCCTCTGGGGATTTCTCAGCCAGATGTTTAGGAAATATTGTTTAAATTCTTAAAGGTAGAGGATCCTAACCTATGCTATGAGAATGACTAATTAAGGACAGATAGAAAAACAGACTTTACTAAATGAGTTACAGAATTTCATATCCTGCCCACCATCCCATTTTGAGAACCAAAAATCTAAATCATCTACTCTGAAGCAGATTTGATGCTGCCTGCAGGTGCTAATAATTAATTGTCAGTCCTGCTCTGGTTTATATGTGGAGCTCAAATGATTTTGTTAGCAGTCACCATCGTGTTAATATTTTTAAATTTTATTTTGGATTAACATATATTATTTGTACATAGTAATGGAGTTCAGCATGATATTTCAGGACATGCATACAATATGCACTGATCAAATCCAGCCTCCCTTTACCATCACCTCCCCTTCCCAGTACCTGGTAATCACTAGCTCTCATACACTGTTGGTGGGAATGTAAATTAGTATAACCAGTATAGAGAATAGTGTGGCTGTTCCTCAAGAAACTAGAAATAGATTAACATATGATCCCACCATCCCACTTCTGGGTGTATAGCAAGAGAAAATATGTTGATATTTTATGCAAAAAGTAATTGTGTTTTATATGAATGCAAACATCCTAAAATACTGCCATTCATTCCTGGATTTATAAAAATCTGCTTTAGAAAATTTGATTCCTTATCATAGATGGCCCTTTACAATAGCCCTTAACCTATTGTATCCTCCTGAAAACCCTCTGAAACTAGTAGTATTCCCACTTTAAAGATGAGGAAACTGAGGCACAGAAGCTGTTAATTGCCCAAGATTACTGAATTAGGCCTCTGTTCTGTTACTCTTTAAAACCTATTGTCTTAACCAGTATACAAACTTGCCGTAATATAGAACTCAAAATGAAGAACAAGAGTGTATAGTACAACAGTCTGGAACTGTCTGCCTTTAACCTTTAGGATTGTTTGAGGGGGCACATTGTTATACACTGTTTCTTTTCTCAGCCTGGCAAATCACTTAAGGTAAGACAGTTGATTGAAGTGGGTATATTTTCAAAAACCATTTCTGTGAAGGAATTACAGGGCCTAATGGGCTTGTTGCCTTATTCTTATGGGTCCAATGTCCAGTTCATTAGTTTATATCCAAAAGAGACTGTCTTAAAGGGAATACAGCCAATCCACTTCATTATATTTAGATTAGGGCCCTGAACCTCTGCTCCTAGCTAACCCATGCCAGGCATTTGGTTATATCTAGTTACTTCTGAGTCCACTTATTAGCAAGGCACGGTGCCCTAGAATCCTGAAGTGGGTATGAATTGTGCACTTACCTTTCATAGCCATGGCCAGTCAATGAGCAGAATATTAGAACATTTTCCATTGCCTGCTATTAACAAAGATAAATGTTTATTTATTTTTTAAATTTTTTTTAGTTGTTGATGGATCTTTATTCATTTTATTTATTTATATGTGGTACTGAGAATTGAACCCAGTGCCTCACACATGCTAGGCAAGTGCTCTACTACTGAGCTACAGCCCCAGCCCCAAATGTTTATTTTTGTAAAATGTAATTCACAATGTAAACTTTTTATTTTCCTTGTTGTGCAGGGGATCAAATCTGGGGCTTCACACTTGATGCTAGGCAAGTGCTCTACTCTACCCCCAAATCACTTTTTCATGGTTATTTTATCCCAGGGTATGTAATTAGTAAGTTGTGGCATTTAAAACAAGTTTTGGTAAATTGAAGACAAAACATGGTCCATGGCAAAGAAATGAGCTGTGAATCCTACTCTGTGTATATTCAGCCTGAGATCCCTGTATTCACACAGAGCAATTTAATCACAAGTGAGGCCAGGTTTTAAGTCCTACCCCTGAAAAACACTTCCACATTAAGCACTGGGGCCATGGCTAAGCTTCTCTTGGTGTTTTAATGCTTTAATCTTTAATGTATCTTAATTGAATCATTAAAATTACAGCATTTTCTTTGCAAAGATATATTCTTTATATATTCCTTTGTTCAGTACAATAAATGGACATTTCTAATATGTTAAAGAGAGGACTTCACTTTCATATATTACTGAGAAAAGCCCCTGAAATTTAGTAGCCATCAAAATTTGCTCCTTTCAATGATTAATTACCTGTTGGCACATTTTTCAAAGGTATTCTTTTTAGCTATTTCCTTTCATCTTGTTCTACCTTTTTTTCTGAATAGCCTTTCATGTTTAGCTCAAAAGAGTATTAGTAAAGGTTTATTTGGTTGCTTTGGATAGAGATGCTGGTTTATAATTATAATGCAATTCATAACCACAGTGAAAATTAAAGCCCTGATAGCTATACCTCAATAAGAGCCTAAATATTTTATGATAAATCTAATTATTTAACAATTATGGAGAGACCTTAATAATCTGGAACAATTAGTCCCGTCAATCTGCCAGGCCACCAGGACTCATCCATCTTTTCATTCAGTAAAATTTTTTGGCATGAATACAGAGCACCAGGCACTGTTCCAAATGCTGGAATATAGCAGTGAACACACTATGATCCCTGTACTTATGGAGCTTATGTTCTAGAGGGATAGACAGACATTAGGCAAATGAATATATAATTTTTTTGTGGGGAATAAATCAGCAGGGTTAGGAGAATAGTGAGTGCTGACAGATAAGGTTTCTCTTTCACACAGGGTGTTCAAGAAAAACTGCTGTGTTCATGTGGCATTTGAAGGATGAGAGGGAAAAGTTGATGTGGTTTTCTGGAGGAAGGATATTTTAGGCGTAGGTAACAGCAAGTTCAAAGGTCCCGAGATAGGGATATTCTTTACATGTTCAATGGGTAAGCTAGGAATCCAGTGTCACTAATGTAACATAAAAAAGAGGGCAAGTGGGCTGGGGTTGTGGCTCAGTGGCAGAGCGCTTGCCTGGCATGTGTGAGGCACTGGGTTCAATCCTCAGCACCACATATAAATAAATAAAATAAAGGTATAAAAAATACAACAATATTATTTTTTAAAAAAGGGCAAGTAATACCCAAGAGCAGAGAAGTAGCAGGAATTAGATCCACAACTTATATATCAAGGCAACAGCTTGACTTTCACTGAGTGAGATGGGAAACTATTGGAAGGTTTTAGTAAAGGAGTGACATTATCAGACTTATATTATTAATATTTTACTACAGTTATGGATTACATGGTACTGATGTCTAACTACTATAGTCAATTAGAGAATGTTATCAAGTAAACCACAAACCCTTCTCTACATAATCTCAGTAACTTTGCTTTGTTCCACAGCCACAGAATAAACTTCAAACTTTAACCAAACATTATGAACATTTGCTCTGTGGGTCACAATGGAGTTGGCAAGAAAGTGTAATTAGCTCAGGCTGTCCCACCCATACTGCAAGAAGGAAAAAACAAGTACATTCATTTAACTCTGCCATCAGCAGTGCAAGAACAACTCCCACTGGAGTGAGTCAGGAGCATCTTCATAAACCAAGGCAAGCATATTATGCCTTAAATGATGGCCCAGTGGCCTCAAGGCAGTAAAGCACCTTCCTAAGCACCTAATTTCCTACTAGGCTTTGCTTCAAGCTTAGGGAAAATCGAAGCTATCATTGCTTAGTCAAAATACAGTAAGCAACTGTGTCTAAACATTGAGTCTGTTTAGAAGAATAGAGTTAATATTGCCAAGAAAGCAAGTATATAATCTACAGTCATTCTCAAGCTGCCTTTGTGTGGATGTCTGTCCTCCAATGACTGTTTGAAAACCTATGTCTTTGCTTTTCCACTGGAGTCGCACAAGCAGTTTGATGTTTGCACAGAGTTAAACATACTGATTCTAAATGGCTTCACAGCTGCTTAATTTGTCTACTTCTGTTTCATCCTAATTCTAGAAAATTCACAAAGTTCCTAACCACTGGGCTTAGGCTGTGAAGCTCCCCACAAAATTATGAGGCTTGCAATTTAGTTAGTGCTTGCTCAGAGTCTTGATATTGTCCTTTATTCTGGTCACTTGACCTATGGTTTTCCTGTTTCTTCCTCCTTCATATGATTTTCAGCAAATACTCAGCTTCTATAAATATTCCCTCAGGTCTGATTTGCCAAAAGTGTAACTTCAGTGAACCAAAGTGTCTGCATTGTATGGCCTTGGGAAGTGCTCTTTGGACAACTGTCTCCAAAGGTACATGCTAATTCCCCAAATGCTCAGCACTGTACTTGTCAGAATCTAGTTTAGGGAAACTAGTGCACATGTTTAGCACTCAAGAAATTTTCATTGACTTCAATAAGGAACCTCCCCATAAAATGGTATATAGAATAGTCAGCCAAGGGTGTTATTGCACATTCTGCAAAAAAAAAATCATTGTACAAAGATGTTCAGAGAAGTTCTGACCCTCTAGGCAAATCATGCATTGTGATTCTTTACACAAACCAATTCTTTTCTGGGGCCAGAACCTTTACCTGATTTACATAGAAAACAGTATGGCATAGCCAGGCTCATCTGAAAATGTTTTATTTGATTTGAACTGGCACATGTGTCTTCTCTCCTTTTTCTGAACAGTTGGCATTTGAGAGTCAATCAAAGAACAAGTCCATGTCTCCATTCCCTGGTGATAAGTTTCAAAGCAAAGAGAAAATGGATCTATGATTGGAACGGGGAGGGAAGAATTGGATGTTAAACCCACACAACCACCTCTAGAGACGTAACTTGGACAGGAAGTAGAAAGGATGTACATCCGGTATACCCTGATTCCTTCCTAGTACTCACCTTTCCTTCAACTGACCAAATATGTTTATTTTAGTTGGAAGGCAGCATTGAATCAGTTCTGACTGAAGCTCAGAGAGGAAGTTTTAATTCTGAGGACTGTTCTCCCCAAAGGGCCATATCCTTGTCTTTCTCTTAGGGAGGAAGTGTTGTTTGCATCCTCCTGCTTATTGAAGGATGTAATAGGCACCATCACATAGCTACCTATCACGTGTATTATATCTGAGAGGTTAAAACACGAAAAGCAATCCAACTGCTGATATATGAGTCCTGAATAGATGATGTGATTTAGAAATTGGTGGTGTGATTTATTTTATACTAATTATGTACACTCAGAAGAACTGAAGAACTTTTGTATGAAATCAATGTGAGACATAAGACTAAATAACACATATATTGTGAACATTTAAAGTTTTAGTTCCCCTGATTATCTTTAAGGTAATATATACAGCATATTTGCCAGTATAGATTTTTCATCACCAGCCATCTGGTAAAGATTAGTATGAGATAAATAATTTAGCTTCCTTCTGTTCAGATACAATTTCATTACCCTCTTCCTTGATGCTGTGAAAAGTCTTCAGAAATAATCAATTGTTAAGTGCTTTTGCATTCCAGCCAAAGCTGAGCCTGGAGGTTTCTGACATGCTGACGTCTGACTCTTTTTCTCTTTGTGCTGTGGAAGGAAGAGGTGATGATTATTAGCTAGTGGCCCCCAAAGAATTACATGCCTGGTGACAGCCCTTGCACAAGCACACTGTCTGCTAACTCACAGTGCAGGGTACCATGATGTAGGACAGCTTGCGTGTTCCACAGGTGCAAATCATTTTTTTTCAGGATAAAAAATATAATAAAGCAGAGCATAAGAAAGACATTTAGGAGTGATTAGTTACATATTCCTTGTGACCCAGTGAGTGTCTCTGTAAACATAGAGAATATCCCAGCCTCTGAAGCACAGTAAATGGTTTGTTGGAGATATTTTCCATTCATAAGGGAAAAAAATAATCTGCTACTTTTTGTCCTGGCCTTATTTCTCCTTTCTGGCTTGCATTGAGGAATCTTATGCTGGAGTTGTAAAAGAGCAGGTGTCAGATTGTGGAGGGCCTTGAACGCCAGACCAGGGAGTTTGCAATTTACCCAGTAGGCAGCAGGGAGCCTTGAAACGATTTTGAGCAGGAGGAATGTAAAAAATAGGACTTGATTTGGATGCATGTTTAGTATAAAAGTGCAATGATAAGATATATTAAGGGAGTGTTACGGTTCTGTTCGCAGCATGAATATAACTGGAGGATTCATCTGTACTAGCTGTCTAGTTCAGCTTTTATAGCATGCAGATTTTTCAGAGCCAGCTGTAAGCTTGATGGTAAAAGAACAAAGTAAGAATTGATCATGTGAATGTAATTGTAAAGAGAAAGAATTTTAGTGATCATGATTACTGGTAACAGAAAAATAATCATTTTAAAGAGTGATTGTAGAATTGTTATTTTGTTTGCGTTCGATACCACTTCTATGCCATATAATTACCTTAAGTTTTAAGTGCTCCTGCAGGGATAATTTATGCATTTTGTGCTCTTAGTCAGATGCTTTCACAGTCTACACAGTTGAAAATGAAAGCTGAAAAAATTATTCCAAATAGATAATGGTTGTACAAAGCTTATGAAGTAGTCATCATTTTTATATAGTCTCAGTGTATATTCTTTCATTGTTGTGTTTTCAACCAAGGTGATACTTAAGTAACAAATATTTGAAAGTTTAAATTGCATATTTTGACAAAGAACTGTAATTTGCCTATTTCAAAATTGAATGTTATCAAATGCTTTTAAAAAATATTAGTAAGAAATATTGCAGCATTTCAGGAAATACAGAACAAACCAAATTTAATGTTAGCTAAGCAGCAGAAGCTCAGTTATGAATTATAGCTGTCTACTTGGTCTACACAATCCTTTAAAGCAGTGTTTTTCAGAATTAAGGCTTCACTGCAGCGGTTTCTACATAACCATAATATAAGGTGCTAATAATAATAAACGGCATCCCAGGTGATGGCAGTTTGGTCATAAATAGGTAACCATCATCTTGATTACTTCAGGGCAGCTACACAGCTAAGCATTACGTGTCCCTTGTGAAAATGTGATTCACTTTATGAGAGTGACATTCATATTTTAAAATGTCTTAATTAACTTTTACAGGACTTCTGTGCATCACTTCTTGGTTTCTCAAGAGACTTGAGTTTCCATTTTTTTTTTAATCCTCCCAGAGATGGATGTGCATTGTGCTTTGGGATATCTCCCAGAAGAAATAGGGTTACTTCTGTCTCTGGTACCTCTTTAGATACTAACTTCATCAAAGAACATAACCTGCCTATGGCAGCCTCTCCAATTTTACTCTTAAGTTCTGAGCACAGCCAGGATTGTGGATAAGAAACACATCTTCCCCAACAGAGGGGAAAAAACTTATTTTTTCACCTTCCCCACTAAACCCTTGGGGGTGCATTCTCAAATCCCATTGGATTATAGAATTGGGAAAACCTAATCATCACAATTGTTTCTTTCTCTATTTTCATTCTATGTTGTTTTTCTCTGCATTGTTTCTCCTTGTTTTCATCTTTTTCTCTCTCACATGTGCATGCATGCAAATATACACACGTAAGTGACTAGATTAATGTAGATTTCTCTTTATATGTGACACCCACATCTGCATCCATAAAGGCAGAAGCCTAGTTTCAGTAAATGTCCTTAAAAACCTCTGGGGTAGAGAGACAGTCAGTGGAAAGAAAAAACCTAACATGTGCTGAAATACAGTTGTAAATATTTTTGAAGTAGAAGAATGGACTATTCTTGGAATGATCTAAGAGAATGTTAACTGTACAGATTTATATAATAAAAAGGAAAGCTGCTGCCTGGTATGGTTAGAGGAAGAAGTATCTTGGCTTCTGCTCTGTGTTACAATTCATCCTTCCTTCTGGAACCCAGGGCCAGTTAAGGCTAGTGGGCGCTCAGTATGTTACTGCCAGGGGAGCATCTTAGAGATCAGGTTGCCTCAGAATAAAGGCCTCTCTGGGGCCAATGCCAGCTACCTTAAACAGATTTTAGCTTTCTCTAGAAAGAACTGCTTCCCTGCCCTGGATTCATTCTCTAGCAGAAATTGTTAATGCCAGGTACCAGTGTATTAGTATCTCTGGTTCCATTTCTTCAATGCTAAAAAAAGCTCTTTAGAGAATACTTATTTTAAAAGAAGATCTACCAAAATCCGTTATAATCATTGTCTTTATTGTCATCATCATTATTAAACTGTCCCTTATCTGTCACTTGAATGCCATAACAAAATGTTCAAGCAGTTGCAGGAAACTTTAAAAGTAGGCACTGCTTAAACATAAGGTACTATTAGGGTTTTCATTATTGTTTTTATTAGTAGCCTACATTATGAAAGTAGAACTAGTGAAATAGTGCTTTAGAACAAAGGAAGTGAGATAATAATGTTGTACTTTGTGTGGCATAGAAATTAAAATGAGACGTGGAAATGTCATTTGGCCCATTAATACTGGTTTATCTCAGAGATCCCTTTAATATCATGTGGGCTCACTGATACACATTATAGTAATTCTAGTTTTAGAATCATAGTATATTTTAACGTCCAAATTGAAAGCTTAGGTATTGTTACCCTTGAAAAGGAATTGCTACTGAAAGGAATTCTCACAGGTACAATTAATGTGTAACATTAACCCTTCACAGAAATGGAAAGGTGGTCCTCTACTCCATGTATCTGCATTGACAGCCACTAATTTTTATAACAGGGAAAAGGATCTAGTGGTCACTGAACATTGACACACACGTTAATCACTTCCCGTGCCTTCTCCATTCCTCCCTATGAGGCATATGATGCTGCTCCCATATTGCAGAGGCGGGATCAGAGCACAGAGTAAATTGTCTATTGTCAAAAAGCTGGAAAGAGGAAGAGTGCAGATTCGAACAGACCTTTTCAGTGTTCAGAGGGGCAGGGCACAGAAATGAGAGGAAGGGCTGAACCTTCATGTTGGAATCATACATTTAGAAAGCAGTTGACATTGAACTATTGTCTACACAGTAACTGCTAACTGGGTGAAAAGGTGAACTTGCAATTGAATTTATAAATAAAGGACTTGTTAAGGGTTTCTTTCCTCTGTTTTTTTTTTCTTTCCACCTATGAGGTGGGGGAACTTCTCTCTCAGCTCAGAGGGTGTAGATTCATGCTGCAGTGATTACAGACAGGTGCTGTCAAGATTAAATCAGATCATTACATGCACAAAGGGGTCTGCCAGAGTGCCCAGCATGCAGTAGGCTCTCAGTAAGTAGTAGTTTAGAATAAATTATTCCGTCAAGGATCTTAAATTAATGAATTGACTTCCTCCATTCAGACTCCTGGAAAGTGACAGCCACTAGCATCTTTTCATTTAGCTCTTTTCAAGGGGCAGATGACTGTGGAAATGCACTCTCTTTATAAGAAAGATTCCTGTCTTTACCACTTCCTGTCCTCAGAAGTAATTTGCAGAGATAATGTGACATACCAGTCCAATAGTCCTCTGTGACACTGTTCTCATCCTTGGCATATAGATGAGGCCTTTGCACCTTGCCCTCTGATGCCAGGTTTTCTACTTTGCAGTGGAAGCATGTGTTAGTGATTTCCATTGGAGCCGCCAGTCTCTCATTTAGCATTGCTTTTCTGCCTGTGCAAGAGAAGAAGTTAAGTCTCCTCTGGAAATCTTTGAAGAGGCAGACTCCTGATTTTTGTAACTGATATGCCTCTACAGAGACAGACCCTATCTAGTTTAACACAACCTCTATCCAACACAAGTCACAATTATGAAACTCAAAGTTTCTCAAGTTCTAAAGCATCCCCTGTACCTACATTGGTATGATTTTATTTTTTAATTGGCTACCTGTTGTCCCAGAACTTTTCAATTGCTCCAGGAAGAAAAAAGCTTCCTTTGCCTCACACTTGGTTGGATCTCTGGAAAAAATTTCCAGAACTCCTAGGCTTTAAATTTTCAGTCAGGTGCCAGCATCAGGTATTTGAAAAGATATAACCTACTAAGCTGGTTCTTCTGCTGCCTCAAAGTACTTCAGATTTCATTCTTTTGCAGATGGATTTAGATCACACTCTGAAGTTATTACAGAGAGAAGTACTGCCACAAATTAGAAAGCACCAGAGTAACAGAACATTTATCCAATGGGCACAAATTAATTCTAGTAACCAGCTAAATGATTATTTTGAGAAAACTTTTCTGATGTTTGATTCACTTTCAAAACATGTAGGTCAGCTGTGCCATAAAAAAAAGCCAACATGCAGAGCTAATACAGATAATGGGCAAAAAAGTGTTCAGGAGTTTTTTCCCCTTATAGAAGTATTCTTCACTAAGAAAAAACACTTTTTCTGCCGATTTCTCTTAAACAGCAAGATCTACTGCATTTAAAAATATAACTTGATGTTCACACAGTCTCCCTGAAACATATTTCTTTCTTAAACTGGTACATAAAACATTAAAATCACACATATTAATGGAGTACCATGTAATGTTTCAATTCAGGCACAAATTGTGTAATGTTTAAATCAGGTTAAACATTATCAATCTCTTCAAACATCATTTTTTTATGGTGAAAACATTAAGAACCCTTCCTTCTAGCTTTTTGAAAAGTAGTTTGTTACTATCTATAGTCACCCTAAAGGACAGTAGCACACTTGAATTTCTTTCTCCCATCTCATTATAATTTAGTGCCCTTTGATCAATGTTTCATCACCCCCCCGCATTCTACTTTACCCACCATTCCACTAGTAGCCATTCCATTCTAGTAGCCACCATACCACTCTCGACTTCTATTAGGTCTACTTTTTTAAGATTCCACATGGGAAAGATGATATGGCACTTGTCTTTTTGTGTCTGGCCTATTTCATTTAACATAATGATTTTCACTCCCATCCATGTTGTTGCAAGTGGCAGGATTTCATGGTTTATGGCAAAATGGTATTTCTTTGTGTATATGTGCCAAATTGTCTTTATCCATTCATCATTTAATGGACACTAAGATTGTTCCCATTTACTGGTCACTGTGAATATTGCTGCAACAAATCTGGGAGAGTAGAAGGAATGCTCTTTGATGTGATGATTTCATTTCCTTTGGATATATATCCGGTAGTGGGATTGCTGGATCATGTGGTAGATCAGTTTTTAATTTTTTGATGAATTTCCTTACTTTTTTCCATGCTGGCTCTGTTAATTCACATTGCTACCACAGAGTGCAAGATCTGCCTTCTCTCCACCTTCTTACAAGTACTTGTTGGTTTTTGTCTTTTTAATAGAAACCATTCTTACTAAAGTGAGGTGATACTTCGTTGTGGTTTTGGTTTGCATTTTCTTGATGATGAGTGATGTCCAGCCTTTTTTCATATACCTATTGGCCATTTGTGTGTCTTCTTTGGGGAAATGGCTATTCAGGCCTATTGCCCATTTTGTAATCAAGTTATTTGTTTGTATGCTATTGACTTTTGGAGCTCCTTACATATTCTGGGTATCACTTCCTTGTCAGATGTATAGATGGCAAATATTTTTTCCTACTCTGTAGGCTGTTTCTTCATTCTGGTGATTGTTTTCTTTGTTGTGAAGAAAGTTTTTAGTTTGATGGAATCCCATTTTTCTATTTTTGCTTTTTTTTTTCCTTTGCATTTGGGGTCTTAAAAAGAAATCCTTGGCTATTCCCATATCCTGAGCATTTCCGTTTTCTTTTCTTTTAGTAGTTTCACAATTTCAGGTCTTATATTTAATTATTTAATCCATTTTTAGTTGATTTTTGTAACTAGTGTGAAGGGTATATCTTTTGTATATGAATATCCAATTTTCCCAGCACTATTTATTGAAAAGCCTGGCCTTTTTCAAGGTGTGTTCTTCGACCCTTTGTCAAAAAATAATTGGCTGTTGATGGCTGTGTTTACTTCTGGCTTTCTATTCTGTACCATGGGTCTATGTCTATTTTTATGCCAGTACCACGTTTGTTGGTTATTTATTTATTTTTTTGGGACCAGGCATTGAACTCAGGGCCAATTGACCACTGAGCCACATCCCCAGCCCTGTTTTGTGTTTTATTTAGAGACAAGTTCACACTGAGTTGCTTAGCACCTTGCTCTTTGCTGAGGCTGGCTTTGAACTCACGATCCTCCTGTCTCAGCCTCCCAAGCCACTGGAATTACAGGCATGCACCACCGCACCCAGCACCATGTTGTTTTGATGACTACAGCTTTGTAGTATATTTTGAAGTTGGGTAGTGTAATGTCTCCTGCTTTTGTCTTTTTGCTTGGGATTGTTGTGGCTACTTGGGGAGTTTTGTGATTCTCATACAAATTTTAGGATTTTTTTCAGTTCTATGAAGAATAGCATTGGTATTTTGATAGAGTTTTCATGAGTGTATAGACCATTTTAGGTAATGTGGACATTGAATTATTTTTCATATAACTCACTATTAGTGAACAGTAATACCACTGATTTCTGTATGTTAATTTTATATCTTACAACATTGCTGCGTTTATTTATTAGTCTACCCGTTTTTTGTGGAATCTTTGGAATATTCTATCTGTAGAATCATGTCATCTACAAAAAGTGATGGTTTTGTTTCTTCATTTCCAATTTAGATGACCTTTATTTCTTTTTCTCGCCTTACTGCTTTGGCTAGGAGTTCCAATTCTATGTTGAACAAAAGTGATGAAAGTGGGCGTCCTTGCCTTGTTCCAGATCTTAAAAAACTTTTAGCTTTTCCCATTCAGTATAATGTTAGCTGTTGACTTATTATATATGGCCTTTGTTTTATGGCAGAGGCCTCTTCTATACCTAATTTTTTAGTGGTTTTTATTATGAGATGTTAAGTTTAATCAAATGCATTTTCTGCATCTATTGAGAAGATCATGTGGTTTTTGTCCTTCATTCTGTTGATGTGGTTTATCAAGATTATTGATTTGCATATGTTGAACCATCTTTACATCCCTGGGATGAATTTCATTTGATTGTGGTGAATAATCTGTTTCATGTATTGTTGGATTCTGTTTGCTAGCATTTTGTTGAGGATTTTTACATGTGTGTTCATCAACCATATTGGACTGTAGTTTTCTTTCTTGTTGTGCCCTTGTCTGTTTCTAGTATTAGGGTAATGCTGGCCTCATAGAATGTGTTTGGAAGAATTTTTCCCCTTCAATTTTTTGGAATGATTTAAGAAGATGGTTATTAGTTCTACAAATGTTTGGTAGAACTCATCAGTGAAGCCATCTGGTCCTGAGCTTCTCTTTGATGAGATACTTTTCATTACTGATTCAGTCTTACTTATTATTGATCAGTTCAGGTTTTCTATTTATTCAAGATTCAGTCTTGACAAGTTGTATACATTCAGGAATTTGTCCATTTTTTCTAGGTTACCAAAATTGTTGGCGTATAATTGTTCATAAAAATCTAATGATTCTCTGTATTTCTGTGGTATCAATGTAATATATTCTTGTTCATTTCTGATCTTATTGATTTCAGGCTTCTCTTTTAAGCTAGCTAAGGGTTCATCAGTTTCATGTTTCCTTCCAAAGAACTAGCTCTTGAATTCATTAATCTTTTGTATTTTTTAGTCTCTTTCATTTATTTCTGTTCTGATCTTTATTATTTCTTTCCTTCTGTTAACTTAGGATTTGGTCTTTTCTAGTTTCTGGAACATATTTAATGCAAAATGATATATATCCTCTACCACCTAATTGGATTGCTTAAACAATCTGTATTCCAGAAAATATGGATTCGACTAACTTGTCCTATGCCAATCACACAGTCTTGAAGACATGTGAGCCATCTCAAATATTAGCAAGTTACTTCCATTTCACACTGCATTTGCTGACCAGGCTTGGAGCTGAATGAGGCCTTTGGATCATATATATACATATATATATATATTATATCATGACAAAAATAACCCTTTTAGCTCTGTAAGGCATGTATGATTTTTGTTTATTCTATTTTCTAGCTTATTTTAGTGTGTTTATGAAAACAAATTGTTTTTTAAAATTTGACAGCCTGGATAATCTGACGCATGGCCTCATTTTATAAGAATATATGAAAATCCAGAACTGTCCAGTACGAAAGTCTAAATGACCTCTGGGGCTAAAATATCATACTATCTGGGCTCTAATTATGTTTTCAACAGGCCATGGGTTATAACAGGTGCTTCAATATTTTTCTAATTTTTGTTTGTAAAGAACCCAGGAGAGGGCCGGGGTTGTGGCTCAGTGGTAGAGCGCTCGTCTAGCATGTGTGAAGCACTGGGTTTGATCCTCAGCGCCACATAAAAAATAAATAAGTAAAAAAAAGGTATTGTGTCCATCTATAACTAAAAAAGAAAACAAAAAAAAGAACCTAGGAGAATAAAGTAACACTGTTTTGGCATATTTTATGGACTCAACATAAAGTAAATTTAAATGTCTATGAAATATCTTAGAATATTAAAATACTACTAAGAATTTTTAATGTAACCTGAGGAAAAATTGCCCCATGTGCATATTGTGAATTATAATTTGCACTTACTCTCAAATGCTTGCTAATTACCATGTGTACCTTTTAAGTTATTTGCAGCAGGATATTTCATGAAGCCCATTTTAAACACCTCATTTCTTTAGTGCTGTGGCTTAAAGCACTGCAGCCATTTCAGCCTACTGCAGACAGAAATGAGAAATGAAAGGAGACAAAACAGTTTTCTGGGAAGCAAGCTTGGAGGAGAACACTAAACACCAAGTGTAATTCATGTGCAGTCCTAATTTTTGGCAGAATTTATATTCTTCCACGTTAATAAAATGTATATAGGTAGACTTTTTTTTGTAAATTGATTCCTTAGTAAAAAGGGCCTTGCAAACAAAAGAGAATTTATTTTGTCCTGGTTTTCTGGGCATGTATTATAAGAAGTAATTCTGCTTTTTATGTTTATGGAGCTTTACAATTTTCAGAGCTTCTTTCTCATACATCATTTCATTGGATCCTTGTACAAGAACCCAATAAGGTGAGGAGGACTGGTACCATTTTACAAAAATCAGACCAGTAGAATTTAATTGAAATATTTGGATACCCAAAGACCAAGAGTATGCATTTTGTGCCTGTGTCTTGATTATGAGGAAATCTCTTTATTCTTGCTTGCTGCTTAAGCGTTAGAAAACAGTGCTTTATTATTCCCTTTTCTTCCTCCTTCTCCTTCTCCTTCCCTTCCTCCATTCTTTTTCCTTTTTTAAAAATATTGAATTTATCAGTAGGCCACTTTCCTCCTTTTATTACATACTCTTTTCACCCTAGCAGGCAAGCTTTGTCCTTTAAAACAGCTCTCTCTATCCATTTGGAAAATGTGGTGCCACATCTCACCTTTTTTGGATTTTTACTCTTATCCAGGCCTTATACTACAAGCTGCCCTCAAGTATCTCATAGTCTGTGAACAAACCATGCACTTTTTATCATGAATTAACAATTTGGCTTAGCTACAGTGTATTGGGTAAGTGCTGATTCCCTTTTCTCCAACCTATCCCTTCCCATGCTTTGAACTCAATAATAATGAAGTTCATTCACATCAAATATACCCTGGGAGAGAACATCAAAGTCTTGAATATAATAATTAGTCCTGGCTTTTGAGATCACTGATGGAGGACAAGCCTATCTAGAGAATATAGGTAGTTACATTGTCGCCCCATGGGTCTGATTTATGTTTTAAAATTCTATTTATTTATTTTTTAACAAAGTTGAAAATCTTGTTTTAGCTGCCTGTGATTTTCATTAGCCTGGGAATAATTGACACACACAAGTCCAACCTGCTTAAATAACTTGCTAACTTTAAATCTAGAAAATTAATCATCATCAGAACATGGCTCAGAATTAGGAGAGTGACCCTTGCTATTGGCAGTAATTATTAAATTAACTGAATGATAAAGCCACTAGAAGAAAGAAGGGGAAGGGAGGGAAGTGGGAGCATTGAAGGGAAACGTATAATACTTAAAATGTAAAATCTGGTGAAAAGAGGAAATCATGGGTTTCTAGGATTATTATCAGAGTTTCTTAATGTTCACTCATACATCGAAAAACTATTTTCAGTTTCCATTTTCTGTGGCGCCTGCCTTAAAAATGGTACATGTGCATTAAATAAAATGTTTTGAGAAGCATTCATCTGTGCCAGGATGTGTGTGCACTTAGCATAGTATACACATATGTGAAAATTGATTAATGTGTAATACTGTTATCACAGGCTTCCCCCCATAGTCTAGGGGCTTAGTGTTGCCATTTTGTGCCTGGACCACTTCAGTAGACTCTTGCTCTTTCTAGATCCAAGGAAATCAGTGCAGCTCATTTAAAAAAATATTTCTTCTGGGGAAAATATTAAAAAGAAACATTTACAGTCTACACAGCAATCCTCAAAGCTTCCCATCCTGCTGAGATATAGATTTAAATGAAATGCTGGTACCTACTAGTGATATTGTAGCTGAAAATACAAGACCAGGGAAAAAAGGATGAAAACATGTTGTTAAGGCCTGTGTTTACAAAATTACTTCTTTTAATCTGGAAGGTATTTAGCATGAGTATCATTTAGTATTGGAGATGTACTTAAGGAACTGAGAAAATATAAATGATATACAGATGTATTTTAACTCTTGTGTTTTGAGTTATGGTTCCTGAGAGTGTAACTCTCAGTTACTCAGCCAGTGTCCTCTGGCTGAGTGACATGGCCCTTGCTTGGCTCCCTTCAGGGAAGCCACTACCACAGCCCATGTTTTTGACCTGACTCCTGGTCCAGCAGGCCAAAGATAGTGCACTCCTCATGCCTTTTCCTTGGTGTTTGGGGCAACTCAGGGCCCTGTTGCTTTTTCTGACTGTAACAGAGAATAGCAATAGTCTCAAGCCCTTTGTGCTCAGGCAAAGATGTTCCTGACACACCATTGATTGTTGGGGTTGTTTACACGCAAGCAACATCACTGATTGTGCTAATACCTTCTTCCCTTAACTCTCAAAGTCCGTGTGAAGGTCTTTTCTGCCCTAGAAGGGCAACTGACATTAATATCTGTGGCTAGCCAGGTGCAGTGGCACATGCCTGTAATCCCAGCACTGTGAGAGGCTGAGACAGGAGAATTGGGAGTTCAAAGCCAGCCTCAGCAATGGCAAGGCGCTAAGCAGCTCAGTAAGACTCTGTCTCTAAATAAAACACGAAATAGGGCTGGGGATGTGGCTCAGTGGTCGAGTATCCCTGAGTTAAATCCCCAGTACCAAAAAAATATATATCTGTGGCTGTAAAAGTTCCCAATATGTTCTATTGATGTGTTCTATTGACATAGTAGGGTTGCAAATGCTTTCTTCTTGTCAATATTACAATCTCCAAAGAATTGTTCCCCCTTAATAGCATGAGCAGATTGGCAAAACAGCAGTGTTAGATTTTACTCCTGGAACCACATGTCCAAGTGTAGATTCCTCATTCCTTACTCAAAATATGATCATTACAACTAGCTGGAATAGATTTCATAGATAAAAGTTTCAGTATTCACTGAAAATGGAAAATTTTGAACTTTAAGGGAAACAGAATAGAGATGATTATAAAGAGGAAAGATTTTAGAGACAGATAAATTATTTTATGAGCTTAAAAAGATGTAATTTCTCTAATACAGATGTGCAAGAGTAGTAAACAACTTTTAAGAGAAGTCTGTGTAGAAAAAGTTCTGACATAAACCACCTTTTCTTTTATACCCATGCCAAGTAATTTCTTAGTGACTATTCAGGGAATATGGGACATCTTTTTTAACTCATTCATTCATTCTACTAGGAGATATTTATCTAGTGCCTATTAATTCCAGAACACAGTGATTACTTTCTTAATTCAGTCCTTCATATGTGTAAAGACCACTATGGTCCTTTCTTCCAGGGTACTAGTGAGCATCTCCAAATCAATCAAAGTTGGTAGGTTCCTGGCATATGTCTACCTAGTCTCCCCTGAGTAGGACCTTCCTGGCTTGTGTGAAATCGGATTTCTATTATTTATGTGGATCACTGCTAAGACATAAAGAGAGACAGTTGCACTCTGTCTCCTTTGAGGGAACTTTCTGTGTTGGGTGGGATGCTCACATTTTCCACATTTGATAAAAATCAAGCCTCTTCTGCCTACTCATTCCCACACTGGATGAAATGACAGTGTCACACACACAGAACAGAACACTCCTTTGGTTGCTTCAACATTCTTTTTTTGGCCTCATTTTCCTCTCTCTCTTTCTACTGAGCTTTTGAGTCCAAATTTAGTGAGGATGACTAAGAAATTTCCAGGATGTGACAGAGCATTCAGTTCATTGAGTCCTTCCTTGCTATTTTCCAATAGTTGTAACAATTGCCAAGTTTTCTTCCTAATGTTGTAGGTGCCATATTATTCTTAACACATATTAAATCACACATGTGGGATCTGCCTGTGCAATGACAGCCTTCTTCTACATACAGCTGATTTTATTCTATGGCATTAAGGAAATCCCTGCAGATTTTTTACTGGTTGATATGTCAGAGTCCTGGAATTTCCAATATTTAAATATGAATCTCTAAAATTCAAATTCTATTAAGAACAATGGAGTGGTCTAATAATCAAGTAGTCTGCCATGAGCTAGGCAGTAGGACCTGTCATTTTTGAGGAAAGAAGATAGATTTGGAAATAAGATAAGTTCCCAGCCATCTGTAGCTAATCATGCCGTGTTTGAGTCACAGGGCCATCCTAGTCATATAGATGGAGTTTATGGGAGCCCAGGTACAGATGTAATCAGCTTTGATTGGGACAGATTACATATGATTCTAAACCAGTCATATTGGAGCAAGGCCTTGAATGATGAGAGGAAAGCCAGTAGAGAGAGAAAAGATAAATGACATTCCAAACAAAGAAGATGAATAGCATCTGGAGAGACACATATGGTTCTGTGGTGGAAGATGACACTGGAAGGCATGGTAGTGACTGAATAGTGGAAGATTTTAAATGCCACACCAAGTTGTTTGTCATTTGTACTATAGGTGTGGTGAAATCATCACAATTTCCTGAGGAAGGGAACTTTACTTTAGGAAGGCAAATCTGCCAGCAGAGGAAATGCCAGTTAGGAGATTCTTAGAGCAGTCCAGTAAAGAGGTAGTAGGGGCACAAACTAGAGCAGTGGCAATGAGGATGGAAGGTGAAGGTCATGGATCATGGATTGGAAAGCATGTAAAGGAACGTAAAGCTTTTAGTGCAAACTACTGCCAGGATAGATGACTCCAATTACTAAGAGAGGAAATTCAGGGAAAGTGCAGAGAGAGTGAGTGTGACTGTGCTTCTTTCTAGTATTCTTCCTTTTCTTCCATGCTGAATTCCTACCCATCCTTCAAGACTCAAGTGAAACGACACCTTCTCTGTGAAGTCCTCCAGGACCCCAGTCAGAATTAAGTCCGACTTCCTCTGTTCTCATATAACACCTATTTAATGCCGCCCTTTCTGTTCTTAGGGCAGCAGCATATCTTGTGTCTAAGTCATTTGGGTATGTGCCTGAATCCTGCAAAGTCATAATAAGTCATCTGGCAGCACATATTATTTACCTATGAATTTTCAACTCCACCTAAACACATGGATTATTAGAAAATTTGCATGAAATGGGGGGCTGGGATGTGGCTCAGTGGTAGAACGCTTGCCTAGCATGTGTGAGGCACTGGATTCGATTCTCAGCACCACATATAAATAAATGAATAAAATAAAGGTCGATTGACAACTAAAAAATATTTTTAAAAAAAGAAAGAAAATTTGCATGAAATGAATGAATGAATGAATGCTGCCATTACACAAGATGTTAAGTGCAGTTCTTTTGGGGGACCTACCTTAGAACACACTATGATCTCATCTCATCATTCTGTGTTCAGCTATACATTGTTCATGAGGCTAAATGGTACTTCCCACCTTGATGATATGTATTATTCAGCAATTTCATTTTCAAATGCTTTCTGACTCTTTACGAATGTACAATCTATTGTCCCAGGAAGAAAATTTTTTTTATCTTTAATCCATTTATTTACTTGTTCAATTATGGTGTATGAATATAGTGATTTCAGAATTGTCAACCCAGCCTACATAGGATAGGGCTTTTGTATCAGGGTGCAGTCTTATGTACAATTACTTATTCATTTGTTTGTTTAGTTGTTTTTTAAGACAGTAGAATTCATTTCAAGTCACAGTACAATTTTCCATTTCTCTGGTCGTACACAAGATAGAGTCGCACCATTCGTGTCTTCATATATGTACCTAGGGCATTGATGTCCATCTCATTCCACCATCTTTCTACACTCCATGCCCCCTCCCTTACCCCACCTACCCTTTGCCCTATCCAAAGTTCCTTCATTTCTCCCATGCTCTCCACCAACCACCCATTATGGATCAACTTCCACTAATCAGAGAAAACATTTGGCCTTTGGTTTTTTGGGATTGACTTACTTCATTTAGCATGATATTCTCTGCCTCCATCTATTTACCTGCAAATGCCATGATTTTATTCTCTTTTAATGCTGAAAATATTCCTTCTATATGTATACCACAGTTTCTTTATCCATTCATCTATTGAAGGACATCTAGGTTGTTTCCACAGTTTAGCAATTGTAAATTATGCTGCTATAAACATTGAAGTGGCTGCATCACTGTAGTATGCTGTTTTTAATTCTTTAGAGTACAGACCAAGGAGTAGGTTACCTGAGTCAAATGGTGGTTGCATTACAAGGAATGGATTCCTTAGATTCCATTCTAAGGAGATTCTAAGGAATCTCTAGGATGAAACATTTTTTAGAAATGATTTAATTCCCAATGAATTTCAGCAGTGTTCTATACAACTGACCCCACCACTACAGGAAATGAGAGTTAGAGTCAGATTTCTTTGTAGGCATACCTTAGGTCCAGAAATCCTACAAAGAGTTTTCACAGCCCGTATATAGAACTCTTCATTTCCTACCATGTGACAGTTGCCCTAGAAGTATGTTTCTTCTTTTTTTAAAAAAAATTTTAGTTGTAGATGGACATAATAACTTTATTTTATTTATTTATTTATATGTGGTACTGAGGATCAAACCTAGTGCCTCACACATGCTAGGCAAACACTCTACCACGGAGCCACAACCCCAGCCCATATTTTTTCTCAAGTAGGTCGAATTTGTGTGACTCCTCTGAGGATCTATCAAGTATGTGCCTAGGACGAAATATCCCACTCCTCCAGGATACTGAAATCCATGCACTCTGGAGGCCAAATGGGGGAGAATAGGTCTGATAATAGGGTTTGTACATTCCAAGAAAAAAAAAGAGGAAAGAAAATTGCTTTGGTGCTTAACTTTGAGAGAAAAGCTGAGAAATGTGCCCCTCTTTGCTGAAGTGACTTAAGTGTACTTCAGATGAGGTTGCTCAACGAGTGTGTTTTGCTTAAAATGATACCTAATATGAAAATGAAGGAAGTAGGGCTATAGAAGCAATGTTTAGACAAAGATGGAGGCTTACAACACAAGGTTTAAAAAATCTGGTGATATTATCAACAGTTATTCCTGATATCATCTTAAAATATTAGCAAAAATCTGATAATACTCCATTTGTATGTATATCATGTGTAGCTCAGTCAGCATTTTTCTCATTATTTTCCATTCTAAGTGGACACTCTGCTACTCTCTGGATTACTTATAGATTAATATCTGCTGTTCATTCATTCAACTTAGAAATGGTCATTTTTAATGGCTGTTTATTGTATGCATGTATGTGTGCACAGGTACACAAACACACTAAAAAGGAGGTTATTTTTTGGTTTGGGTTTTTTCCACCTGATAAGGTCTGGTGGGTTTGTGTGGACAAGTCCCAAGAAAACATGGCCAAGTACATGGCAGAATATCACATTCCAGGGTTCAGAGTCTCCTGGGCCACTCTCTCATATCTGCTTGTAAAATTCCTGTAAATTCCTTGCTTCTATATTGATTTGCTTGTAAATGTTACTGTAAGGCAAGGATGGGGTGAGGGGGGGAATTTTTTGTTCTTTTTAAAGTCAAGGTCCAATGATCTAAAAAAATCAATTTGGTTTACCTTAAAGTAAAAGGTAGCCCTTTTTTTGTAGCATCCTTTCAAAAATATAGGCAGCGAGCATTTAACACAGGTTTCTGCCTCAGGCAACTGACAACCATAGTGTATAATAACTTGAGAATCCATGAAAGTTAAGTACAAAGACTGAATGTTTATTTTCTCATGTTTATTCTTGAAGGAAGTAAAGCTCCATAGTATAGCTTTATCTTGGTCATTTCAACCATTGGCTCTTTTATGTATCCAATATATTACACTTATGTGGCTACTTCTCATTTTCCCATTACCTATTACAAAGAGAACTCATCATTGATCAGTAGCACTTTCACTTACCTCTTCCTAAAGCATCATCTAAAATGTTATATATAGTCTATTGGTTTCCAATGGTAATAGTTCATGCTATTAAAATAAAGCAGCAATCATACAAGCTTTACCAAAGTATGTCCTAAGCCCCTGAAAGGTGATTCCAGTTGTTCTACATGAAATTCATACCTACAAATATTGAGATTTTGGTGATTTACTTTTGTTGCAGGAACATTTCACACCTGAGTGCAAATTCAAAGAATCAGTGTTTGAAAATTATTATGTGACCTATTCATCGATGATATACCGTCAGCAGCAGTCAGGCCGAGGGTGGTATCTGGGTCTAAACAAGGAAGGAGAGATCATGAAAGGCAACCATGTGAAGAAGAACAAGCCTGCAGCCCATTTTCTGCCCAAACCACTAAAAGGTAAAGTTGATATTGTAAGACCTATGGATTATGGTACTAGAAATACTAATTTAAATCCATCCTTTATCAGATTTTGCAAAGTGGATCAAAATTACTATATGTTAAGGCATTTATACATAGAGTTACATTTTATCCTACTCAAAAACATCAAGACAATAATTAAAAGTCATAAAAATATTAAGAAATTGACAATGGCATCTATTCTCCTGATTTTAATTTTTCTATCATACATCTATATACAGTAACTCCTTACTTAGGTAGAAGTAGCTAAATTGCTAACTCAGTACAGTTAAGGTGCAGTAGTGTGTAAAGAAATTTTTGGCCAAATTATGCCAAAAGGGTACCTGGGATGAAACAGATGTTAAAATGTGCACATACTTGACACTAATCAGATAGCCCCTGGGGGTCCTTTCTAAGGACACAAGAACATGGTCCCAAGAATTCTCACTCATCGATTTGTTTTCTAGTCATTACTAGCAGATTAATAGCAAATTAGAAAGACAAAGTTTAGGAATTGGCTATGGAACACATAGCCAATATCTAAGGATATTAGAAGTAGTGAGATATTGTTAGAGAAGGGACAGAAAATTCAGACCAAGGAGAAGATTTCAAAGAAGCTATCCAGACTAGTATTAGAAAAAGAATTTAAAGTAGGAGCACAATGATGCCCCCTCCCGTTGAAATCAGCATACCATTATGTTTTACAACTCATTTTCTGGAGTCAGACTTTCTGGCTTGAAAAAGTAAAGACCTGGCTTCACTTTCACTAACTAGATGGTCTTGAAAAAGTTATTTAACAGTGTGTGACTCAAGTTCATCTGTAAAGTATGAGGAGGAGTATTTATGCCATAGGATTCTTACCTAGATTAAATGAGATAATGCATGTGAAGAATTCAGAACAGCATCTAGCATGTAATAAGTGTTTCATGAGTATAAGCTAGTGCTATTATTTACAGTCCAACAGTAGCGATTGTTACCATTTCCTGTACCAAGAAATATGGTACTAGACACTTGGAGAGTTTCATTCTAAGTATGATAGAAATCAGTGTTCTAAGATGCTTTAAATTTTAATATTTGGCTTGCACAGTATGCTATAGATCATATTTAAACTTCTAAGAGCTTTATTAAATGCATTTCTCATTAATCCTCTCATATATAAACATAAGTGATAGAAGTTAGGCATTAAAATTCTTTATACACTGCTGCACCAAGACTAGATTTTGCTTAATCTGATTGCATCCACTCCCTACTGAGTGCTTGAAAGCAGCATTTTTCACATTTGATTTGAGGCCTAGTAACCAGAAGAAAAGTTGACGAATGTGGAGTGGTAAGCCCAGTTTTTTTTTGTTAAGTTATTTCTGTATTGACGAATTAAACTATGTATTTTTCACAGACAAGATATTTTGAAACATATACATTGTGGAGTGGCTAAATTGAGCTAATTAGTGTATCTGTTGCCTTGCCTCGCATGAATATTCTTTTTTTTTGTGGTGAGAACACTTAAAATCTATTCTACAATACATTGACATGCTTATTTGAAGGCCTTTTACACCATCTTTATGTGCATTTCAGTGGCCATGTACAAGGAGCCGTCACTGCACGATCTCACCGAGTTCTCCCGATCTGGAAGTGGGACCCCAACTAAGAGCAGAAGTGTCTCCGGCGTGCTGAACGGAGGCAAATCCATGAGCCACAATGAATCAACGTAGCCAGTGAGGGCAAACAAGGGCTCTGTAACAGAACCTTACCTCCAGGTGCTGTTGAATTCTTCTAGCAGTCCTTCACCCAAAAGTTCAAATTTGTCAGATGACGTTTACCAAACAAACAGGCAGAGTTCACTATTCTATCTGCCATTAGACCTTCTAATCGTCCATACTAAAGCCCCATAATTTAGATAAAGCTTGTGCAAAAGAATGCCAAGCATTATCAATGAACTAAATCTGGGAGAAGGACTGCCAAATTTTCTCGCAATCTCATGTATACTTTGGGGATGATAACCAAAAATATTTCACAGCACTGACGCTGATCAAAATTTGCTCTCCAACCAAGAAAATTTCAAAGACCACAATTGTTCTTCAAAAACAAAAACAAAACAAAACAAAAACAAAACAAAACAAAACAAAACAAAATTAAGCGCTTAAATGTTTTGTAGGGGCAAACAAAACTATGTGAACAGTGTTGTTTTCCTGGCTTAATGTTTTCTATCTATGCTTCATTCAACTGTACTCTTTACTTTCATATAGCGCAACTTATGGTTTCTGAAATTCAATGGTTCTATTGACTCTGTGTCACCTAATCCAAATCAACCAAATTCAGGGTTGAATCTGAATTGGCATCTCAGGCTCAAGGTAACAGTGTTCCTGTGATTTTACCAATTATTTTCTTTAGATCTGTAGTATTCTGGTCAAGTTCTTGTGCTGTACTTTGTGAGTAGAAATCAAGTTATATTGTCAACCCTGGTCAGTAAAGATAACTTTAAAAAAAGAATCTCCTTAAGTGTAGATTTCTCTTAATTCCATTTGTGTATCTTGTTAAACTATTGTTGTGGCTTCTTGTGTAAGACAGGAACTGTGGAACTGTGGTGTTGTCTTTTGTGTTGTTAACATAAGAAAAGTCTTATCTGTATATGTATGAGTCCTCCTGTCATTGTATTTGGCACGTGAATATTGTGTACAAGGAAATGTTAAGACTGATTACCCCTAAACAACATATATTATACTTGCTACTGGAAAAGTGTTTAAGACTTAGCTAGGTTTCCATTTAGATCTTCATATCTGTTGCATGGAAGAAAGTTGGAATCTTGGCATAGAGTTGCATGATATGTAAGATTTTGTGCATTAATAATTGTTAAAACCTGTGTTCCAAAAGTGAACATAGCATGTACAGGCAGTTTTCTGTCCTGTGCACAAAAAGTAAAAAAAAAAAAGTTGTTTAATATTTGTTGTTGTATACCCAAATACGCACCGAATAAACTCTTTATATTCATTCAAAGAAGATTATCCTTCAACATATATTTATTGAGTATCCATTAGGTGTTATTAACTATATTAGAAACAAGTTAAACACTGAATTATGTAGATGAAGTCAGTGACCTCAGATAATCTACAGTCTAGACATTCATATTGACAGGAACAAAGTTTAAAGTACATTTATTGGACTTAGGCTTCAGATTGGTACAAGGAAATCTCATTCCTATTCAGCACTCAAGGTACACAAATGAGATCTATGCGTTAGTGGTCTTTTTACCATTCACAGTGTTGTTTCCTCTCTCCGTTGCTCATTTCTCACCTCTGTAAACGGAATACACAGGAATAAATATCTAAAGTTCTTCTCATCTCAAAGAGCTGAAGGAAAGTATTCTTTGGTGTTGATATCTTTCACCTAGCTCCCATAAGCTGCCATTGCCTGACCATGAATGCTTTGGGAGTTATCAGTATATGAAGGCATTTTAGTCAGCTTTTTCACTGCTATGACTAAAGGATCTGAGCAGAACAATCATAGAGGAGGAAAAGTTTATTTGGGAGCTCAGTTTCAGAGGTCTCAGTCCATGGACAGCTGGCTCCATTCCTTGGGGCTCGAGGTGAGGCAGAACATCATGACAGAAGAATATGGCAGAGGAAAGCAGCTCACATGATGATCAGGCAGCAGAGAGAGAGAGAGAGAGAGAGAGAGAGAGAGAGAGAGAGAGAGAGACTCCACTCGCCAGATATAAAACATGCCCCCAAAGCCATGCCCCAATTCCCACCTCCTCCAGCCATACCCTACCACTTCAGGCACCACTCAGTTAATCCCTATCAGGGGATTAATCCACTGATTGGGTTAAGACTCTCACAATCCAATCATTTCTCCTCTGAACCTTATTACATTGTCTTATATGAGCTTTTGGGGGACACCTCACATCCAAACCATGACAGAAGGGAAGAATGATAGACCAGATAAAGCATAATTGTGCTTTTCAAGGCATACACAAAATAGTTACTATGGCCCAATAAGCATCATTTTGCAAGGCCATGGGGCTGCCCATTCCCAAAATGTACATTCAACATGAACTCCCAACCCAACCCAGTCCAGCCTAGTCCAGTCACCTGGAGGTTCCATTTTAAGCCCTACCCATCCTGACTGAGCTCTAAAGCACACCTGCATGTAGTGAGGCTCAGAAGCTTTTGCCACATGCCTTAAACACCAGTGGGCTCTCACTTGATCCCCATCCCCCTTTTAAGTGTTACCAATTTTCAATCAATAAAATAGTGCACCATCTCCCTTTTTCTTCAAGAACTTTGGGGTTTTTTATTGACTATTCTGATTGCTGGTCTTGTTCTTTCATTGTTCAGGAAAACTATAGGTGTGCTGGTAATAAAAAGTCAGCACTTTGGTGTCTCAGAAACCTGACATAAATAAGGAAGAATGAAAATACTGAAAAAGAATCCTTTGTTCTTAGTATTCTTTTTGATTACTAGGAACAATGAAAAACAAACAAGTTGTTTTTAAAAGAAGGTGGTGTTTAAACAAATCAATAAATAGTTCTCAAAGAAGCCTCTCTGTAAGTGATGATACCACTTTCACACACCTTCATTGCTTACACACACACATCAGCAGCATTCTTCATGGCAGAAAATATTAGTCCTACCACATCCTTGATGAAAGAAAAAAAATTCTATAGTCAAATAGTTTTGAAAAACATTGCAAGATCACCTGGAAGACTTATAAGACAGATTGCTGGACCTACCTGCAGAGTTTCTGATCAAGTAGGTCTGAGATGAGCCCCAGACTTGTTAGAAACTTGCATTTCTAACAAGTTCCCAGGTGATGCTAAAGCTGCTGATCCTGAGGAACCACACTTTGACAACCACTGGCATACACTCTTCCCTTCCTCAGATTACAACCAGGTGTGGTGGTGCATGCCTGAAATTCTAGCAACTTTGGAGGCTAAAGTAAGAGGATTACAATTTCCAGGGTAGCCTGGGAAATTGAGCAAGACCTTGTCTCAAAACAAAACAAACAAGACAGGAGATATTGAAGACCTAGTAAGAAAAAAGTAAACTTTCTTTTAAAAAATAAAGTATGCATTAGCACACATTCTGAAAACAATAAAACAAAAAAATCCCATGTTAAAGAGCTCTGCTTAACTTGGAGAAATACTGAGATAAACAAATGTAAACATAATGCTGTAAGGCTTGGGCATACAGAGTACCTATTAACACTAGAATATGGACTTAAAAACTTTTGTGGGTATCTGAACTACACATGGTCATTTTTAATTTTCTGTATTTTTAGGCTATGCCTGGAAATCTTCTGAATCTGATGCCTACCAAACTTTGAAAACCATTGTTCTGTGGCATAGCACCTGATCACACGTCACTACTCTGTGAATATACATGCAATCCTTACACTCTATTTAGCCTTGGGCAGACTATAGAAATGGAATCAATCACTTTCTTCTAGGTAATAAGCCAAGCAAACTCCAGCCCCTACTTGCACATCCCAACCAGGAGTTTTGTTTGCACCTGGACAGGGCATGTGTTCATTGCCATGGTATCCTTATGGCATTGAGAAAGGAAGTGATCTATGGCATTCCTCCCTCACCAGCATATTTTCTTGGTCCTAAGCCAGTCGTGCTCCCTGAAGAATTTCTCAAAGACCTTAGCTACAGATTTCTAACTTTCCTAAGCATCCACTATCTAAGGGAATGTATAGGGGAAAATGAATGTCTAATAAGATTATCTCTCCATTGATAGTAGCTTATAATTATTCTGTGGATGAGGAGTGATGAGATCAGAACTGATAATCATTTTGAATTAATTTCATCCAAGTGCACCTTAGAGGCCTCATTAACTGAAGTGTATCATTCATGGGTTAAATTCAAAAGTACCCCCACAGGCAGTCTTTAAAGAATATCCATGTCTCTACCAGCAGTCACCTCAAAACAATATAAACTTTTTCTATTATATTTCTCAAATTCTTCCAAACTCTATTCAAAACCACTTCTACATTTTAGGTACTGATTATTGCAGGATCCCATTGCTGGCACCAAAAATCTATACAAGGATATGGCAGTGCCGTAATACATGATCATTTCCAATTACAAAAACAACTTGTGAACTATAGTCAGGGAAGGCCACTAGTACTCCATATTTACAATGACAGCATGCCATATCTTTCATTATTCTATGCACAAAGATGTGGTGCATTGTTGGACTTGATGAATTTTGCTACCCTGGAATGAAAACACCTAGCTGCCATGCTCGCTTTTTCTATGACCCTAGACATGCCCTTTACCTTTAATGAGAATGTTACAAGTTACTGTACACTCAAAAATACATGTCTCTAAATCTGGACTCTTCTTGAGAGAGAGCGAGAAGAAATATTCCAATGTAAACGAAAAAGCACTGGGGAATAATTCTTTCCTAAACCATCACATCCTGGGTCATTTTAGTCTCTAAACATCATACCATTATTTAGAGTTTGGTCTGAATTTCTTGCATAGAGAACAATCTATGCAAAATCAACCCTTTTGCTAATATCCCATGAGTACAAGTGTCTGGTATTTCTCATCACATTTACCCTAATGAATGCAGGAAAGTATATATGGCATTTTTTGGAGGAACATTCCAATTTCTGTATGGGTATTTTTGGTATTTATATGTATTATGAGATGGGGTCTCATATTGTTGCCCATTCTGTCCTTGAACTCCTGGACTCATTCTTCTACCCCAGCTCCCTGACTAGGTGGGACTACTGGCTCATGCCACCATGCTTGGCTTTCTATGTGGACATTCTTTTTGGTTTTTTTTTGGTTTTTTTTTGTACCAGAGATTGAACTCAAGGGTACTCAACCACTGAGCCACAGGGTCTCACTGAGTTGCTTAGCGCCTCGCCATTGCTGAGGCTGGCTTTGAACTTGTGATTCTCCTGTCTCAGCCTCCCTAAGTGCTGGGATTACAGGTGTGCGCCACCATGCCTGGCTTCTATGTGGACATTCTTGAAGATATTTATAAAAGCTGTAATTTTGTCATCATGCAGTAAGTTTTTGTGGAACATACAACATGGATGATTTTCACTTTTAGAATTCTAAACTGACCAAATAACACTTCAGTTTCTCCTTTTTATTATTTTTTATTTCATTCTGCCTCCTGTCTTTCATATAAACTTTTCTCTCTGTCTCTATCTCTGTCACTCTCTCTCCCTGCTCTCTTCTCTCCTCCTCGTCCTCCTCTTTTCTCTCTCTCTCTGTCTCTCTCTGTCTCTCTCTCTCTCTCTCTCTCTCTCTCTCTCTCTCTCTCTCACACACACACACACACACACACACACACACACAAACACAGATGTGCCTCCTAAAGGATGCATAGATACTTTGTTCTTCTGGAAGGATGACCATTTATCTATTCACTAGAGACACTAGAACAGCCAGATAAGAAATCCAGGGATCTCAAGCTTCAGAAGCTGACCTGGCATTTATGACACATGTATTCTGCACACTATGGAGTTTTGCCTGGGTATGCCTCACAACATGTTAGTGTGTCTGTACATTTTTGTACTCTAAATAATTGTGTGCATTCATAATAATCTGTTTTCAATGTTGTGTAAGGTTAACAAGTAGAGTTAATGTACGGAGCAATGCTTGAGTAAAAATTCAGTTTCTTTGAATCAATAGCTCAGCTTGTTAGCGCTGTGGGTATTTATTAACTTATAAACTGTTGATGCTGCATGGCATGTTATCGAGGCTGGATAAAGCATTCACACAAAGATAAATGGGTCAAAGATGAGACAGCCTCATAGGAAAAGACAGATTCTGGGTTCAACAACAGGGGAAGTTTGTATCCTTAACTGAGATTAATAAAGCGGAACTCTAATTGGCATTAACCATTCAGTTTTTCACACATGTAAACCTTTCTGTCACATATAACCTTATACAAACAGAATATTTACAATCCAAGCATTCTTTTCTTTAAAAATTTAAAAACCAGAATGAATTAGTTCTCAAAGACTATCTACTATAGTTCCCATTTAATATAAAATAGCTGAACAAAACAGCTTGAACAGCATTTGAGTTTCATAGATCTTAAGAACATTTCAAAATACATGACCATTACATTCGCAAATTATGTTTTGGTACAAAAACTTGCCATATAGTGTGCATTGTGTGTGCGTGTGCACACGTGTGTGTGTGTGTGTATGTGTGTGTTATGGAGCAAGGCACAACATAAATCTTGTTACCTCCTACTCTCAAAGAGGTTTTGGCTAAAGAGAGCTTCAAAGTTCCTTGGAGTCACATCAGTAAGTAAAATACCATGTGGTTAAACTGTGCAAGAAACCAAATACATAGGTTCTGCTTTCTACAAACTCTCAGTCTAGAGTGATCATTAGACATACTGAGGGTATGATAAATGATACAAAACTGTTAGATGTATAATATAAAAATGCTGAATATGTATGCCAATGATAGCACAAGGGGGAAGGGAACAGATGTAGGAGCAAAGTTTTCATGTACTACCAAGTTTATTATCAATCTGAAATACAGTGTTAATTGGAATTCTGAGAGCAAGCACTAAAACTTTAAAAATGTAGCAAAAAGTGACAAGGAAATTAAAGTCATACAGGAAAAATAGCCATTTAAGACATTAAAGAGAAAAAGAGACAGTAATGAAGGTGCAGAAGGACAAAGAAATGACATAGAAAATAAATAGCAAAATGGCAGATGTCAGTTCTACCATACTAATAATAACCTCAAAAATAAATGAATTGGCTATCCCACTACTGAACATATATTTAATGGACATGAAATCACTTTCTGAAAATGATACCTGCATAGCCATGTTTATTACAGCACTATTCATAATAGCCAAGATATGAACTCAATAAAGCTATCCATCAATTGATAAATGGATAAAAGATATAACATACATACACAGAGGGATATTATTCAACAATAGAAAAGAATTAAACCCTGTCATTTGTGGCATATTCTCTGTCATATATGGAAAATTTAAAAAGTTGATTTCAGAGTAATGTAGACTGGAATAATGATTATTAGAGGCTAAGAAGGGAAAGAGGAGAGGAGATAGAGGAAGGTTGGATAACAGGTACCAAATACAGTTAGATAAGAAGGATAAGTTCTGTTGTTCTATAGAACAATAGGGTGACTATAGTTCACAACAATTTATTACATAGTTGATAAAGAACTAGAAGTGAAGAGTTTTAAGGTTTCCAACACAAAGAAATGCTAAATGTTGAAAGAGATGAAAATGCTAATTAATGATTTGATCATTACATAATGTATACATGTATCGAATTATCACACTGTAGCCCATGAATATGTACCATTGCCATGTGTCAATTAAAATATTTTAATGGATTTGACATGGCACTGAATGCACAGATAACAAGAAGAAAAGAGGTAAGTTGGATTCATCCAAAATAAAACTTGTTGCGGGGCTGGGGTGTGGCTCAGTGGTAGCGTGCTCGCCTAGGATGCGTGAGTCACTGGGTTCGATCCTCAGCACCACATATAAATAAATACATAAATAAACAAATAAATATATAAAAAATAGCCAAACTTAAAAAAAAAACTTGTGAGAAAAAAATGAGAGTTTCAGTTTGGGAGTATAAAAAAGTTCTGAAGTGGAGAGTGGTGATAGGAACATATTAATGACAGTAAATTGTACAGTTTAAAATGTTTAAAGTGATAATTTAAATTGTATATTTTTCCACAATCAAAAATAAATGGATTAAAATCTCTAGTTCAAAGTCAGAGATTGGAAGAATGGAGAAAATGTATATTTTAGACATATGCTATCTAAAAGAACACACTTTAGAGTCTAAGACAAAAATATAGAGAGTAAAGGAAGAAAATAATATACTATGCCAAAAGTAACCATAATATAGGAAGAGAGGCTGTACTGATACCAGAAAATAATTGGTTTCAAAATGAAACTTGAGACTAGAAAGGACAGGCATTCTATAAAGGGATCAATCCATCCAGAAGACATAATAATTATAGCTATATATGAACATACCAATGAAACTCCAAATTACCTGAAGCAAAAACAGATCAATATCCTTTATTAGTAAAGATGCAAAAATCCTAAAAAGTATACTAGCCAACTAAACCCAGAAACATACAGAAAAGATTATATACACCATAAACAAGGAGGATTTATCTCAGGAATGCAATTCAACATAGAAAAATAAAATATAATGTAGCATATTAATTTGATAAGGGAAAGAACCATCTCAATAGATGCAGAAAAAAAATTTGACAATACTCTACACTCTTTCATTATAAAAAACACTGAAAATATGAAGCTTAAAAGGGAACTTTATTTGATAAAGGACATACAACTCCCATTGCAGTTACTGAGGAAAGACTGAAAGCTATCTCGAGTATCAAGAACAAGACATTACTACCTTCATTTTTTTCTGAGAATTTTGCTTTAGTTTCTAGCCAGTGCAATTAACCAAGAAAAACAAAATGAAAGGAATTCAGATTGAAAAAGAAATAAAACGACCTGTATTTGCAGAAGACATGAACCTGTATAGAAAAAAGGCTTTTACCAGACTATTGATTTAATAAATGAATTCAACATTGCTACATGTTACAAAATTAATATACAAAAATCAATTGTATCTCTATACCATATCAATAAATAATCTAAAATGAAACTACAAAAAGAGATTCATTTACAATAGCATCAAAAAGAATAAAATACTCAGAAATAAAGAAGTGCAGGTGTTGTACAGTAGAAATTATAAATTACTGCTGAATGAAATAAAAGATATAATAAATAAAAAGACTATGTTTCTGGGTTAGAAAACTTCATATTTTTAAGATAACTGTAATTTTGGGGTTTTTTTGTTCTTTTTAGATATACATGACAGTAGAGTGTATTTTGACATATTATACATACATGGAGTCTTTGTATCAGTCAGGGTTTTCCAGGGAAAAAGAAACAATAGGAAGAGCAGTCAGAAAGGGAGAAGAAAAAGAAAAAAAAATGTATTTATGAAGACATTTATTTGTTTCAAGGATTTGACTTGCATAATTGTGCAGGGCTATTATCCAAAATCTTCAGAGCAGGCAGTCTGGAAAGTCAAGTAGAATTGATGCTGAAGTTTGAGATAGGATTTCTTTGTTCCCAGGAAACCTGCTTATACTCTTTAGGCCTAACAACTTGTTGCTTAAAGCCCAGCACACACACTGTAAAAGATCATCTCCTTTACTTAAAGTCTACTAAAGGTATTTTCACCATATCTACAAAATACCTGTATAGAAACAATGACATTGTTACTTGATTAAACAACTGAACATTAACGAAGCTGCCACACAAAACATAACAACCACATTCCCCCAAATTATCCACAGACTTAATGCAATTTCTCTGAAAAATCTCAACTTTTTTGTATTAAAATTCAAGAGCTTATACTGAAATTCATAGGGAAATGCAAGAGACCAGAATGGCCAAATTAAGAACAAAGATGAACAAAGATGCAGTATTCAAGAAAGTGTGATATTGCTATAAGGATGTCAGTTGAGTTTTTAAATTATTTTTTAGTCGTAGGTGGACACAATATCTTTATTTTATTTATTTTTATGTGGTGCTGAGGTTCGAACCCAGTGCCTCACACATGCGAGGCAAGTGCTCTACCACTGAGCCACAACCCCTGCCCTATCAATTGAGTTTTATCAACAGTGCCAAGATAATTCAATGAATAAATATGAGGTTTTCAATAAAAGATTCTAGGACAACAGGGTACCTAGACACAAAAGAATAAAGTTGGACAACTGACTCACACCATTCATAAAAATTAGCTCAGAATGTACATATGAGCCCATTTATATTTGTACTTAAATCTGAAAAACTAAAACCTTAAAACTTTTAGAAGAAACCATAGGCATTAACCCTTATAACTCTAGATGAAGCAAAGCCTTATTAAATAGGACACCAGAGGCACAAGAGACAAAAACAGGAATAAATTGGCCACATCAAAATGTTTATAAAAAAACTGTTTTTTTTTAAAAAAAAGTAGTTGTAGATGGACAGAATACCTTTGTTTATTTTTATGTGCTGTTAAGCATTGAAACCTGTGCCTCACACATGATAGCCAAATGCTCTGCCACTGAGCTACAGCCCCAGCCCTATGAAAAAACTTTGGTGCTTCAAAATTTGTATAAAGAATGTAAAAAGGAAGTCTACAGAATGGGATGAAATATTTGCAAATCATATATATGGTAAGAGACTTGAATCCAGAATATACAAATAACCCTTACAACTCAACAATAAAAAGACCCACTTAAATGTGGTGAAATGATTTCAATAGTCATTCCTCCCAAGACTACAGAAAAATAGCTAACAAGCACATGAAAAATGCTCAACCTTGTTAGCCATTTGAATAATGCAAGTCGCAATCACAATGAGATTGCAATAAAGGCATTCACTAAAATGGTTAGAAAACAGACAATAAACACATATTGGCGAGAATGTGAAGAATATGGAAACTTCATATACCAGTAGTTGGAATGTAGAATGTGATAGCCACTTTGAAAAATAGTCTGGTAGTTCTTCAAAAAGTTAAATGTGAAGTTACCACATTTGACATAGCAATTCCTCTACTAGGTATATGCTAAATAGAAATGAAATGTTTTCTTAAAAATTCGTACATGAATGTTAACAGCAATATCATTCACAATAACTAAAAAGGGCAAATGACCCAAATGTACACCAACTGATGAATTGGTGAATAATATGTTGTATATTCACACAATAAAGGGAACAAAGAACTGACACATTGACAACGTGAATGAGCCTTGGAAACATGATGCTAAGTGAAAGAAGGTGGACATGAAAGGCCACATATGGTATGATTCCATTTATAAGAAATATCCACAAGAGGCGAATCCAATAGGACAGAAAGTAGATTAATAGTTGCTAGGGCTGGGCACGAGGAGAATCGCGAGTTCAAAGCCAGCCTCAGCAACGGCGAGGCGCTAAGCAACTCAGTGAGACCCTGTCTCTACATAAAACACAAAATAGGGCTGGGGATGTGGCTCAGTGGTTGAGTGCTCCTGAGTTCAATCTCCAGTATC
>CM053417.1:13501787-13558674 GCA_028644305.1 Xerus rutilus
ATGAAGAAAATGTAAATGTTTACAAAGGACCTTAAAGAATAGCTGAATAAAGCTGGGATTGTTGCTCAGTGGTAGAGCCCTTGCCTACTATGTGTGAGGCACCTGGTTCAATCCTCAGCAGCACATAAAAATAAATAAAATAAAGGTATTGTGTCCATCTACAACAAAAAATATTAAGAATAGCTGAATAAATATATACAGCTATTTATTCAGCTATTCTTAATAGCACCTGGTTCAATCCTCAGCAGCACATAAAAATAAATAAAATAAAGGTATTGTGTCCATCTACAACAAAAAATATTAAGAATAGCTGAATAAATATATACCATATTGCTACATGCATTTCTACCCAAGTGTTATGATTTAGATATGAGGTCTTCCACAAAAACTCATGTGTGAAACAAAGTAAGATAGTTCAAAGGTCAAATAATTAAGTTATGAGAGCTTTAACCTAATCCATGCATTAATCCACTGATAGGGATTAACTGGGTGGTTACTGTAAATAGGTAGAGTGTGGCTGGAGGAGGTAGGTCATTAGGGGAATATCTTTGGGGTATATATTTTGTCCCTGGAGAGTGAAGATATCTTTCTCTGTTTCCTGGTTTCATGTCCTGAGCTGCTTTCCTCCTCCACACTTTTCTGCCATGGTGTTTCACCTCACCTAGGACCCAGAGTAATGGAGCTGGCCGTCTATGGACTGAGACCTCTGAAACTGTGAATCCTCAAATAAAATATTTGTCTTCTAATTGTTTTTTTTACATCTTTTGGTCACAGTGATAAAAAAGCTGACTAAAACATCAAGATAATCTATAGATTTAATGAAATTATAAAGGATCCAGCATTAGTTTAGGAGTAATTAGGCAAACAGACTTGAAAATTTATAGGAAAAAGTAAATGATAACAAATAGTTAAGACAATTCTAAAAAAGACCAAAGAAGGATTTTATTCTACTATATTTTTGGGGGGAGGTGTTACCATGGATTGAACCCAGAGGCATTCAACCAAGCCCTATTTATTTTTTTGAGACAGAGTTTTGCTAAGTTGCTTAGGGCCTCACTAAGTTGCTGAGGCTGGTTTCATACTTGGGATCCTCCTGCCTAAGCCTCCCAAGCCACTGGGTCTGCTAGGTTTAAAAAAGGCACATGGTTGTAATTCTAGTTACTTGGGAGGCTGAGGCAGGAGGTTAGCAAGTTTGAGGCCAGCCTGGGCAAATTAGCTATACCCTGTCTCAAAAATAAAATCTAAAAAAGGGCTGGGGATGACTGGGTGCAGTACGGCACACTTGTAAACCCAGTGAGTGGGTCAGGAGGCTGAGACAGGAAAATCATGAGTTCAAAGCCAGCCTCAGCAACGGCGAGGCACTAAGCAACTCAGTGAGACCCTGTCTCTAAATAAAATACAAAAAAAGGCTGGCGATATGACTCAGTGGTCAAGTGCCCCTGAGTTCAATCCCTAGTACCAAAACAAGAAAAAAAAAGGCTGGGGATGTAATTCAGTGTAGAATGCTTGTCTAGCACGTGCAATGGCCTGGTAAATCCCCAGTATTGTGAAAAACAAACATAATACAAAGTTATATAAAATATTTAATAAATGAAATTGGAAAAACTGATGGACCATATTGAGAAAATGAAATATTTTACCTTTCACCATATGCAAAAAATAAACTCCAAGTAAAGCTATAACTCTATTATGAGGAATATAAAGATATTTCATTTATTGGATATCAAGAAGATTTTTTAAAGATGCAACAAACACTATTTTGGAATGGAAAATAATGGAAAAATTGCATTACATTTCAAAATCCAAGACTCACTTTATCAGAAGACACCACAAAGGGAAAGATTATTTGCAATATCAAAAACACAGATTTATGTATGGAGCAGTAGAATTCAATTCAAATTCAAATTCTTTCAATTCTATCATATCTAATGTCCTCTCATTGTTTTGTAAACATCTTGTTGAAATAAAATGTACGGATACTATAACCTACTAATACACACAATTTAGAGTATTCATTATAATGTCCTACTTGTTACATCAGAAGGAGTGAAAGGAAACTAGTGTCAAATAATAATGATAGTAATGTGCTCAAAATGTGAATGTCAGGGACAAATACACCACAAGATATAGAGAGCAGAGATATGATTGAATCTATACTTAGAATTATTAGGAATAGGATAGCTATAAATGTAATCTAATATAGATATGTTTTATTGAAGTCACATATTCTTCAGCCTTGCAGCCATCAATGATCTGCTTTTCTAAATAAACTGAGGTAAAATGATGGATAAAATAAGATGGGCTTTTTGTTTTAATTTTTTAATTTTTTTAGTTGTCACTGGATGTTTTTATGTTATCTATGTTATTTACATGTGGTGCTGAGAATCAAACCCAGTGCCTCACACATGCCTAGCAAGAGGTTTACCACTGAGCCCAACTCCAGCCCTGAGATGAATTCTTGAACAAAGCATAAGACTATTTTGTGCTTAAATTATCTGAATTCCAAATCTGATATATTTTATGTGGAAATGTTCATCATCCACATGAATATCTGAGAAGACATTTGAAAGTTGAGAGGTATAAAAGAGTATATTTTATGTGTAGAATATTTACCATTCCTGGGCCTTACCCACTAAAACTTAATAATATCCTCCAATCATTGAGGCAACTAAACCTCCAAAATGTCCCTTTGGAGGAGTGCTACTCTCATTAAGAAAATTAATTTAGTTGTACAAGAAACACATGCAAATCAGCAAGATAAAAATGAGACATCCATAATGGAAAAATAGTTAAAATTATAGGAAAAAGTTCAGAGAAGGACAATATGAATAGGTAATAAGTGGAGAATGAGATGATCAACCTTGTATATTAAAAATATACAGGGTGAACTTTTATTGTTTTAAATCGTGCTGCGTGGGTCCATTCAAAGAGTTGGGGTCCTGAGAGACGAGAAAAGGGGTCCTCAGGGAAGATGAAATGGGGTCTCACAGGACAAGGTTTTGGGGTGACGGTCCGCAGAGTCACTCCACCCAGACTCCAGGGTAGGTAAACAGTTCTGCCAGAGCGAGAGGCAGAACCACCATTTATTCCAGAAAGTACAGAAGCTTATATATACTTCTGGACCAATCAAGGCCCAAGGTTACAAACCTGCTCTCTGTCAAACGCACAGTCCATTAGCATAGAATGGGGAAAGATGGAAGGGAGGGGTTGAAGGTATGGAGAGTGCTCCTACAAACTTTAAGTACCTTGATACTGCTTCTGGGCCCCAGCCAGTGTCCCACGCTGGGAGTTATCCCAACTAAAGATGGCAAAGGCAGTAGCAAGGATAATCCAAGATGGCGACAGAGGGGTGGAAGGGAAAGGGAGGGGGGATGGGGGTAGGAAAGATGGTGGAGTGAGATGGACATCACTACCTTAGGTACATGTATGAAGACATGAATGGTGTGACTCTACCTTGTTTAGAACCAGAGAAATGGAAAATTGTGCTCCATATGTGTACTGTGACTTGAAATGCATTTGTTTTAAAAACTAAAAATAAATAAATTTAAAAAATAAAAATATTCAACATGAAACAGCAGTAAAGCATTGATTTATACTTGTCAGATAACTTTAATACCTGGATAATAACTGGTGCTATAAAGGTTGTGCATAATTTGGAATCCTCAGGTGTGTTGGTAGGAGTGTCAACAATTGTGGCCATTACAAAAATGCATTTGTAAGATTTCAGCAAATACAGAAACGTGCAATTTTTTAGGACCCAGAGATTCTACTCCTGAATATAGGGCCTAGAAAAATTTGCATGCACAGGCACCCAAAGATAGGAGTATGCTCATTGCAGCAGTGTTAGTAAAGTATTGAGCAACCTAAATATTTGTAAATAGAGAAATGTATAAATAAAGTGAGGAATATGCAGAAGATGGAATAGTAAAAAGAATGAAATTTATAGGAAATACTATTTTTCTAAATGTAAAACACAAATTATACATTATTGTGGATATTTAAATATCTGGAAGTGATATTGAAAAGATTCATATAAACTAGACAAGAGCAACTTCCTATAATTTCTATTATTTCCAGGTATGTTTTGCAGTGTTGTAAAGTATAACTTCTGAAAAATTGATTGTTATATTTCTTTTAATAGTGCCTATATTTTCAAAATAACAGAATGAAAGATAATTTCCTGCTCCTCTTACCTTTCCTTTCATCTCTTCCTCAGTCCTACCCTAAGGTAGCCAGGGCTTTTTGCCCTATAGATCTGGTTTCCCTTGGCCCAGGTAAGTGTCATTGTCATTGATTCTACTTTGTGGGTATAAAGTCTTAAGTGCAGAAAACTGTATGATAAATGGAGTTGGAGAATATCATGCTAAGTGAAGTAAGCCAATCCCCAAAAACCAAAGGCCAAATATTCTCTCTGATAAGTGGATGCTGATCCATAATGAAGGCGGGGTAATGTGTGAAGAATGGAGGGACTTTGATTAGGCAAAAGGGGGGGAGGGGAGGAGACACAGGGCAGGAAAGATGGTGGAATGAGATGGATGCCATTGCCCTAAGTTCATGAATGACTGCACGTATAGTGTGACTCTAGATCATATACAAACAGAGAAATGAAAAGTTGTGCTCCATCTGTGTTCAATGAATCAAAATGCATTCTGCTGTCATGTATACCTAAGTAGAATAAATAAATTTTTAAAACAGAAAAAAAACAATTAAAAAAAGAGTCTTCAGATAAACCATGTCATCATCAGAACATTCATGGCCACTTTAAAAGTATTATTCTTCCCCCCACATCCTACCTCCTTACTTCTAAATAAATAAATAAATGAAAAGTAGCAGATTGGGAAAATATTTAAAAGTAGGAACACATTTAACCCTGCTGATAATCAAGGAAATGCATTTTATAGAATGCAATATAAGGTCATTTAGTCTATTAAGTTACAAAAAAGCTGTGCATAGTGGTACATGCCTGTAATCCCAGCACTTTGGGAGGCTGAGACAGGAAAATCATGAGTTCAAAGCCAGCCTCAGCAACGGCGAGGCACTAAGCAACTCAGTGAGACCCTGTCTCTACATAAAACACATAATAGGGCTGGGGATGTGGCTCAGTGGTGGAGTACGCCTGAGTTCAGTCCCCAATAACCAAAAAAAAAAGTTACAAAAAATTAAATGAGGGCTGGGTTTGCATCTCAGTGGTAGAGCGCTTGCCTAACATGTGAGAGGCACTGGGTTCAATTCTCAGCACCACATATAAATAAATAAAGGTCCATTGAAAACTAAGAAAATATTTTTAAAAAAATTAAATCTGCCCTAATTCAGGCAACAGTGTGGCAGAACCAGTATCTTCATATGTAGAAAATTTTATTGCAAGTTTTATAGATCTCTTGGAAAGAAATTTAAAATATTTCATAAAATATTCATGCCCTTTTACTAATTAATTCCACTTCTGGGACTTATGCTTAGGAAATTATTCAAAATATAGTAAACGTTATATGGCTGAAAATGTTCAGTGCAGCATTACTTAAAACAACCATCCTAAACGCCTAATGAAGGGAAAATGGCTGAAGGAAGTCTGTTGCACTCCTTCACTAGAAATTGCACATTCATATTCACCTGAAATGTTTTGGCTTAATATCAAAATGCTTACGATCATGGGAAGGCAAGAGAAAGACATGAGATACTATAAAAAAATACAAAAATGTTAACAGTAGTTTCAGAAGGGTGGAAAATGGATTATATTTTTACATAAATAAATGTAAGTAATTTCTAATTTACATCTGAAATGTATAAATATTTGAGAAGACATCTGAACCTGAGAAAACTACTTTATATTAACACAACACTGAGATTTATGGATAACTTAGAAAATGATCCCCTAATTTTAAAATTACAGCTTATATGGTTTTATATATTAAATTTCACTTCTAAATCTACTGGGACCATCTGCAACTTTCATTTGGATAGGTTTTCGTGAACAATCTCTTGCTAAATTATTACTTCCTTTGCAACAAGACACAGAATTCCCCTTCAGTCCTACCTTCTCTGTGCTTTGGCTAACTTCTCCCATTTTGTTATGTACTGCATGGTGCCCTCCCATCCTGCAAATCCATGTGTTGAGGTCCTGACCCTCAAAGCAATTGTATTTAGAGATACTGTCTATACAGAGGTAATTAAGGTTAAACGAGGTCATGTGAACACAGTGAAAGAGGACTGCCCAGAAAGCAGGAAGGGAGGCTTCACCAGAACTGACCATGCTGGCACCCAGATCTCGGACTTTCAGTCTACAGAACCATAAGAAAACAAATGGGTATTGTTTAAACAACAAATATACCAAAAGAGAAAATTATCACTTTCTAAAAAGTCTCTATGGCTGTATTTTTTTTTCTTCAGTTTTAGGTCGAGGGGAGGTTTGATCTTATATCAGATATAAAGTTAATGCCTGACAATAGTCTGTGTGTCCCCATGGCAAGCACTGCTGGTATTACCTAACCTATAGCCAACTTCTCACTCCTCCATTACCTTACTAACAGAATCCTATGTTTGTTCAAAATATAGCAGTAAGCTCACAGAAGTTGTGTATCTATCCAGTCTAAATGAAACATGTTAACCTGCCTTCTTGACAGTTGTTATGATTTGGATATGAGGTGTCCCCTAAAAGTCCCTGTGTTAGGGCTGAGATTGCGGCTCAGTGGTAGAGCGCTTGCTTTGCATGCGTGAGGCACTGGGTTTGATCCTCAGCACCACATTAAAAACAAAATAAAGATATTGTGTCCATTTACAACTAAAAAACTATTTAAAAAAAAGTCCCTGTGTTAATTAATGCAGGGGATGAAATGATTAGATTATGAAAGTCATAACCTAGTTAGTAGATTAATCCACTTAATGGATTAATAATATGAATAGATTACTGGGTGATAACTGTAGGCAGGTGAGAGGCTTGACTGGAGGTGGTAGGTCATTTGGGGCGTGGCTTGGGGATTATATATTTTATCCTTGGCTCCTCCCACTCTGTCTCTACTTTCTCACTATTATGAAGTAAACACCTTTCCTCTGCCATGTTGCTCCTCCTCACTCTGGCCCAGACCCATAGAGTCAGGCAACCATGGACAGAACCTCTGAAACTATAATCCAAAATAAACTTCCTCATCTAAATTGTTCTTTTTATTTTTTTGGTACTGGAGATTGAACTCAGGGGCACTCGACCACTGAGCCACATCCTCAGCCCTATTTTGTGTTTTATGTAGAGACAGGGTCTCTCACTGAGTTGCTTAGCACCTCACCATTGCTGAGGGTGAACTCGCAATTCTCCTGTCTCAGCCTCCCTAAGTGCTGGGATTACAGGCTTGCGCCACCGCGCCTGGATCTAAGTTGTTCTTGTCAGGTATTTTGGTCACGACCACAGAAAGTTCACTAACATAACAGTGATCTGTTTAGTGATGATTATGTGATCAAGTTTTATTTTAAAAGACCTAAGAGGGAGCCAGGTGCAGGGGCACACACACAACTGTAATCCCAGGGACTTGGGAGGCTGAGGCAGAAGGATCTCAAGTTCAAGGCCAGCCTCAGCAACGTAGTGAGTCCCTAAGCAATTTAGCAAGATGCTGTCTCAAATTTTAGAAAATAAAATTAAAAGGCCTGGGGATGTGGTTAAGTGGTTAAGCGCCCCTGGGTTCAATCACTGGCACACACACAAAACGACATAAAGGGAATTCTTCCAATAAGGCAAGGGGGTGGGGCTTCTGGGTAAGGTTTCCTCCCTGATGAATAGCAGAGGATGCAGTAGGAGAACTCTTTGCCAGGTTCTCTGACAATGTGCTAGCTCGGCAAGATAGCTGTGGCAGCTAGCTTGTAATCCTGAGGGGGAAGCCAAAATAATTGTGAAGACACCAAACTCAGTCCTACCACTATAGATCCCAGGAAAGTCTAGTTATAGAGCTCTTTTTTTTTCATCAGTGTATATTAATTACACAGAGTACTAGGTTTTATTGTGGCATATTCATTCATGTGTATAACATACTTGCTCACATCCACTCCCACATAACCCTTTCTTCTTTCCCCTCCCTCACCCCTTTCCTTTAACAGTATCCCTTCTTCTTTCATGCCATCTTTTTATTTTTCTAGATTCCACCTGTGAGGGAAAACTTGTGATCATCTCCGAGTCTGGCTTATTTTGCTTAAGATGATCATCTCCAGTTTCATTCATTATCCTGCAAATGACAAGATTTCATTCTTCTTTATGGCTGAATATATTCCATTGTGAATTTCATACCATTTTTCTTTATCTACTCATCTGTCAATAGGCACCAAGTCTGATTTCATAACTTGGCTATTGTGAATTGTGCCATGACAAAAATGGGTGTGCAGGTATTTCTATACTGTGCTGACTTTAGTTTCTTTGGGTATATACCAAAGAGTGGTATAGCTGGATCATATGGTAGATCTATTCTTATCAAATCAGTTAACAAATTTGCATCATTTTAAATCACTTTTTCGTTGGATTTTCTGTTACTGAGTACTTCCAAGTTAAGTAACACAAGGCTTCCTTAAACCAAAAAATCAGGTTGAACAATCAGTTCAGCTACAGTTATTGTGAGTCCTTGCATTGTGTCAGCTATATACTTAATATGTAAAATTGTTATCCTACCCTCTACAGATTAATGCATAAACACCCATTTTACAGATGAGAAATCATTGCTTCAGGAAGAGAGTCCAAGATCACTCGGCTAAGAGGTGGCAGGACAGTACATGATAAGATCAAACTTCACTCGATCTGACTTCCAAATCCATGTTTTAAGCAAGCATGTTATATTTCTCTCCTATTGGAAGACAGTGTGATAAATAGGAGATGTGAGAGACCTGCTTAATATAGAAGTCAAGAGGAGGTTACAAGTTCAGTGCCACCAACAGTGAATAGAATGTTTCCATGGAGCTCCACATCAGGAAAGAAAAGCTTCCTGAAAAAGCCAACTTACCAGGTACAATACTTTCAATTAAGTGAAGTAGAGGCAAAGAGAGGACATATGATGGCTTGCAAAAAAGTGAAAATGCCTTATTGTTCAACTTTCATTGAGTTGGTACTCACAACTAGAACACCAGCTCGAATGTCCTAAATTGGAATGGTAATCTTGTGTCCCAGTCTATTTTGTGGGGCAATAACAAAATACCTGAGGCTTAGTACTTTATAAAGAAAAGAAATGTATTTCAATCACAGTTATGGAAGTCCAAGAGCATGACACTTGCATTGGATTATTGTGGGGTACTCATGGTGGATGGCATCACATGGTAAGAACACATGCAAGAGAGATATCACAAGGTAAGAGAGAAAGCAAGACAAGAAAGCTAAAGCTACTTTATAAAAGGCTCTTGCTATAACCCATCCAATCCCACAAGATCATCAGATGGATATTAATCCCTTCCAAATGTGCTGCTCCCAAAGACCTACTGTTCTCCCACTAGGCCCCACCTCTCAATACCACCAACTGGAGTTCATGCTTTCAGCACATAAATCTTTGGAGGACAAACCATATTCAAACAATAGCATCTTGTTAATATCACCATGTCAATTTTGAAGGGTCAACTTTGATCAGTAAATGATGGGCCAATTTCTAGCATTTGTTATATTAGCCAGAGTCCTCTGACTTCTTGATTCTTCTGTGCAGAATTCCACTAGCAGCAATGATTTTTTTCTTTTATTCTTTTTAGTTGGTTCTTTCTAGTTATACCTAATGTTAGAATTCATTTTGACATAAAAACATGGAATACAATTTGCTTTAATTCAATCCCTAGTATTTCCCTTCCTCCTCTCTCCCCCATTTCCATCCCTCTTCTATTTACTTGTAGATTATTTTTAATTAGTGCCTTGTGGATATACATAATAATGAGAATCACTGTGGTATATTCTTATATGTATATAAGAAAGTTAGGTCAGATGCATTCCACTGTTCTTCCCTTACTCATCCCCTCTCCCTCTCCCTCAATCCTCTTCCTCTCCTCCATTGATCTTTCTTCTATTTTGGCGGAATCCTCCCTGCTTTTCTCTTCCTTTCTTTCCCCCCTTATTTTAGATTATCTTCTGAATATCAGAGAAAACATATGACCTTTAACCTTCTGGATCTGGCTTATTTCACTTAGCATGAAAGTCTCCAGTTCCCTCCATTTACTGGTTGATGCCATGAAGTCATTCATCTCTATGGCTAAGTAAAACTCCTTGTGTGTATATAAACCACATTTTCTTTATCCATTCATGTGTTGACAGGCACCTAGTCTGGTTTCATAGCTTGGTTATTGTGAATTATGCTTCTATAAACACTGATGTAGCAGCATCCCTATAGTATTCACTAATAATTTTGTAACAACACATTTTATTAACTCTTTCAAACAGTTTACTAATGCTTATTTAGTTATGTCATGATAAAATTAATTTACATAATGTTGTTAAATCCATTAATGCATGCAAGAATACCAGGCCGGGCGTGATGGCACAAGCCTGTAATCCCAGCAGCTTGGGAGGCTGAGACAGGAGAATCACAAGTTCAAAGCCAGCCTCAGCAACAGCAAGGTGCTAAGCAACTCAGTGAGACCCTGTCTCTACATAAAACACAAAATAGGGCTGAGGATGTGGCTCAGTGGTCGAGTGCCCCTGAGTTGAATCCCTGGTACCAAAAGAAAAAAAAAAGAATACCATGACTGGGGTTGTATCTCAGTGGTAGAGCACTTACCTAACATGTGTGAGGCACTGGGTTCAATCCTCAGCACTGCATAAAAATAAATAAAATAAAGGAATTGTGTCCATCTACAACTAAAAAAAATATTTTTTAAAAAAGAATACCAATGGTGACAGCTAAAAACTGCAATGGCTCAATTGTGTGTTCAAGAAAAATCATTTAGGGAAGAGTCAACTTATATGGGTCTCCCTATATAAGACTGACTACATGAGTAAGCTAGAAAAACTCATTCATTTCCTTTGACTCTCGGATATAAAATGAAGGTGCTAACACCCATGCTATGAATGTCACAGTGTTGTTTTGAGGATCAAATGAAACAATGCATTTAAAAACCTTTTGGATACACAAAGGTATTCAATAAACAAAATGTTTTATCATTCTTTATCTAGTACATTTAAACATATCAAATTTTCATTAATCCAAATTTGCCTCTTAACTAAACAAGTATGCACACATATATTCAAGAAGAGATCAAATGGAACTACATGTTGGTTTGAAATTACTATTGGATTTTTTGGTTGAGATCACTTCCTTTGGGAGAGATGGAGGAAAAGATGGGGTTGGTGGTACTAATAAATTTGAGGGGAATTAACTATATTCTGAAAAGCAGAGATTGTATAGGAAACTTAATCATTAAACAAAAGAAAGCTCACATAGAAACAACTGGAGGGGCCCACACCTAAGTGACAATAATACATTCACACAATTATTTGAGAAATCATAATGGTGTCAGAAATTGACTTTTTTTTCCCTTTAGTTTTATCTGCGTAAGAGACAGAGCCAAACAGTCAGATTTCATGAAGCTGAGATTTATCTGCTGCTTAGGTGCCTAACAAGACACTAAACGCCAGGAGGATTTTTGTGAAAGAAATACGAATTTGTTTTTAGTTTCTGGTAGTTACTGTCAAAGCTTAGGAAGCATAGGCCTTAGGGGGTTTGACGGATTGACAGGTCTCTAGCTGTGGCTCAGAGGTGGAAGAGGTCTGTTTCATTACAAATTGGCTTATTCCTCAGAGCGCCACCACTCTAATAACTAGCTCATATATTTACATTAGCCAATATTATTGTTCATGGTCAGCCCATTATCCCTGATTAGCATAAATTAATCTCAATAAAAATTTGCCTGAGTGTAGAGTGACTCATCCTTAATGGTTATGATTTTATGCGATTACCAAATGAGCCTTTGAAAAAAAACTGAACTAAATATAAATAGTAAAAGAAATGGCAGGAGCAATACCTATTCTGATTCCTTTCACTTACAAAAATGAAATAATTGCTCAACACATAAGTTCAGGATTTTGTTTTTATAGGACACCTGCATTGGTATCCTCTAGAACATGTGTGTTTTGCAGATGACTATCTCATAAAACCACAGGAAACACTAGTTTTAAAACTTTGGTGTATGATCCCAAGTTACATATTTATTCTTTTCTCGATTGGCATACAACATTTGCTCTTATATTTGGGATAAAGTATCATTTTTTCTTCTTTAAAATAAGCAATTAAGTTTGGATGATTTCCAGTTTTTCTTCAAGCTGAAAAACAGTGTAACTAGTTTTCAGGTTTGCTAATTTTGGTGAGAACGATTCAAAGACTATTACTAATCAAACTGTTTTAAGGATCACACAAAACTGAATTACAACCCATCTCTACAGCTCCATCATTATTTTTGAATGATAAGTGTCATATTTTAAAATGTATTCTATTTAAAACACAAAACAGAATAAATAATGTGTGTTCAGGGTAACTTATTTATGGCATTAAAAACAAGTTATGCAGGGCTGAGGTGTGGTTCAGTGGTAGAGCGCTTGCCTAGCATGTGTGAGGCACTGGGTTCAATTCTCAACACTGCATATAAATAAATGAATAAAAATAAAGGCCTATCAATGTCTAAAAAATATTTTAACAAAAACCAAGTATGCAATTTAAAAGTTTTATTTTGAGATGTCACAGAAATTTCTATTAGAAAATTACAGTGACCTTCTAAGAGATCTCACTTCCCAATCTCCATAAAAGCTACATGTAAATTGTATCCATTCATTCACTTCAATACTACATTAGCAGAAAAATTTCAAGAGCAGTCTTAAAAACACATGACCAAAGGGCAAACTTACTTGCCATTGGTTTTACAATAGTAGGTTGGAGAAGTCTTTCCCAATCAGATGTAAAACACATCTCAATGATACTTTCAGGTGGAGAAGACACAAACACTTCATATAAAATGTGTTCAAACTTTGTTCCACAAAGGGAAAACTCCAGACAAAACTCATCTTTTTTTGATAGCTTGATTTGTTCATACACAGGCTGTTGAAATAAAGTATCTGCACCAAATAACTTGACAAGCTCCTGAGACATCATGGTGAATAAGATGCAAAAGTAGGGACCAGAAAAGAGAAGGGCCCGGAAGATTTGTAATACAATGAACCACCGTGCTCAAAGGGCAGAACTGAGTACATGAAACTTGGAGAAGAAAAGCCTCAGGAAGCCATGGAAATTTGAAAATGGAAGTTCAGGAATCATCTTATGTTGGCTAATTCTGTGGGGCTCAAAGAAAAAACACTAGGCAGCAAAAAATGAAACTAATCCCCTATTTCTCACCAAGCACAAAATTCAACTCAAAATGGATCAAAGACCTGGGAATTAGACCAGAGACCCTACGCCTAATAGAAGAAAAAGTAGGCCCAAATCTTCATCATGTCAGATTAGGACCATACTTCCTTAACAAGACTCCTACAGCACAAGAAGTAAAATCAAGAATCAATAAATGGGATGGATTCAAACTAAAAACTTCTTCTCAGAAAAAGAAACAACCAATGAAGTGAACAGAGAGCCGACAGTCTGGAAATAAATCTTTGCCACACACACATCTGATAGAGCACTAATCTCCAGGATATATAAAGAACTCAAAAAACTTAACATCAAAAAAAAAACTAATCAATAAATGGGCTAAGGAGCTGAACAGACACTTCTCAGACGAAGATATACAATCGATCAATAGACATATGAAAAAATGTTTAACATCTGTAGCAATCAGAGAAATGCAAATCAAAACTACTCTAAGATTTCATCTCATGCTAGTCAGAATCACAGTTATCAAGAATACAAACAACAACAAGCATTGGCAAGGATGTGGGGGGAAAGGCACACTCATACATTGCTGGTGGGACTGCAAATTGGTGCAACCAATCTGGAAAGCAGTATGCAGATTCCTTAGAGAACTTGGAATGGAACCACCATTTGACCCAGGTATCACACTCCTTGGTCTATACTCAAAAGACCTTAAAACAGCATACTACAGTGATGCAGCCACTTCAATGTTTAAAGCAGCTCAATTCACAATAGCTAAAATGTGGAACCAACCTAGATGCCCTTCAATAGGTGAATGGATGAAGAAACTGTGGTATATATACACAATGGAATATTACTCAGCAATAAAAGAAAATTAAATTATGGCATTTGCTGGTAAATGGATGGAGTTGGAGAATGTCATGATAAGTGAAGTAAGCCAATCTCAAAAAAACAAATGCCGAATGTTCTCTCTGATAAGTGGATGCTGATCCATAATAGGGGAGAGGACACGGGAAGAATGGAGGAACTTTGGACAAAGGGGAGGGAGGGGGAAGGGAACATGGGGACAATAAAGATGGTGGATTGAGATGGACATCATAGCCCTAGCTTCATGTATGACTGCATATATGATGTGATTCTACATCACATACAACCAGAGAAATGAAATGCTGTGCTCCAAAAAATAATAAAATAAAATAAAAGGCATATAGTGGTAAAAAAAGGAATCATACAGATAACTTTGTTTTGCCTCTATGAATAATCCTATAATCATGAATACGTATTGGCTAAAGTACTTAATTATAATATTTTAAATAAAAGACAATTTTAAAGGATTGGGCAATATTCATTTTTTAAAGCACCATGTTAAAATGGAAAAAATCTATCACATTGTCCAGGAAAAGGTACAAAACCTCTCACTGAGGTAGTACTGTGAATGGTATTTTTTTCTAAAACACTCTGACATGATTGTAGTTTTGATAATAGATCTTTTCTATTTAACATATCTATGTTTAATTTGTAATCATGTAATAACTAGGTCCTTGATTTATTCTGTAAATCTAAACTAAATTTTTTATCAGTTCTGGCAATAGATCATTAAATCAATAAATAATTAGATTGTCAATTAAAATAAATAAATAAATAAAATAAAAATAAAAGCTTTCCATGGCACCAAAAAAATACAAAACACTAGGTCTAACTCCTGATCGTTGGAATTTGCCTCAAAAGCAAATAAAAATAAACAAGATCCCCCCAAAACCTCACATATATTAGAAGTAGAATCTATGATATTTTCTTTCTTGTAATGACCTTAATACCAATGTTAGTGGAATTCAACTTCTGGGGTGATTTTGATCCAAGCATATTAACAACTACAAGGTGTTTGAAGTTCCTGAAGACCAAGAGGATAGCACTGATTCCAGAAACTTTTGTTTGAGCTCCTAATAGATTTCCCCTTTCAGAAAATAGTGTCAAAGAAGCCACTGTCGGGGCTTCGGTTATGGCTCAGTGGTAGAGTGCTTGCCTAGCACATGTGAGGCACTGGGTTCCATCCTCAGCACCACATAAAAATTTTTAAAAATAAAGATATTGTGTCCATGTACAACTAAAAAATTTTTTAAAAAAACCAATGTCTTTAGAGCAATCTGGAAACAAACCTTGTTGCTTGCACAGCATCACCATTGCCTATCACAATCCTTCTTTTTGCATCTAGGGACAGGTTATATGCACTCTGGTTCAGAGATCTGGGATAAATACAAACAAAACAATACAAATTTCCCCAATATGACCAGAAGCCATACCTAACTTACTATAGTGGGCACAATGTGGGAAGCATTACCAATCTCTATGAAGAAATAACATAAAAGGGAACAAAGTCTATTTAAGATACTGCTATGGGATAGGGATGTGGCTCAGTGGTAGAGTGTTTGCCTAGTACATGTGAGGCCTTGTGCTCCATCCCTGGTATTGAAAAAAAAGTACCATCACATATATTGCATATATATTGTTGACAACTGAATTGTAAAGCAACAGAGATAATTTCCTCTATGTTCTGCTTTAAAAGGACTTTACACTAATGTATTTAATTAAGCCTCACATTAAATCTCCCCTGAAACACCAATGAATGCACAGAAAAAGTTAAAAACTCAAAGAGGCAGTGAAAAGTAAGAGACAATCTATTGACAGATTCTTGGGAATAAGTTGTAGCAATGGTCTCTGAAAAAATGATCAGTTCCTTATCAATGTGCAAAAAGACAAGAAGACACAGTGTCTCTACTGACTACCTGACTTGTAGCACAAAATTCCAGGATCTGTACAGACTTGAAAATCATGCAAGCATTGTCTGTTCCAAGAGGCACTTACACTTTGAAGCAATCAAGATACTGTTTGAAATTACCAGATCTTTTATTTAACAAGTAATTTTTATTTTTTAAAAGTATATATGTTCACCATAGAAATTTTGAAAATTTAGAAAAATACAAAGAAAAAATGAAGTCATACCCACCATTAATATGAGAACATACATCCTTTCCTTTTTATGCATTATTCCATTTTTATGAAAATAGAATGTTATATATAAAATTTTGTAAATTGTTTTTAAAATAAAATGACATAACCCATGTCATCAAATATGTTTAGAACATGAATGGTTGTATATATATATATACACATATATGTATTTATACATATAAATATGAATATTCTATTACCCCATTGCATGCATGTACCATACATATTTTAACTAGTCTCTTCTTATTAGGTGTATTTTCTTAGGATAATGCTTTTGGAAGTGGAATGGTCAGATCAAAAGAAATCCTTGTTTTTCATTTTAAAAATACTCAAATTTATTAAACAAAATTTTAAGTATTATAGCACATTTATCTTTTATAACCTTCAAGTTTTATGTTGTTTTTATTTGTGTATGTAACTGAACTTCAAATCTGCTGACACTTGCTGAAATGATTCCACTATGAATTCTTAGGTGCCATTTTTTTGCAAAAATTTCTTTGCTTCTTCTGACACTGGTTTTCTCCTTGAGATGGCTAATGAAAGTATCATCAATTTGATAAGGTATCATTAAGCAGTCATCTGCCACCACGATTCATCAGCATCCCAATTCTAAATTTTGGAGTTCCCTGTCCTTCTCCTCCTCCCTCTCCCCTTCTTCTTGAACTTGTGACCCTCCTGCCTTAGCTTCCTCAGTAGCTGAGATTACGGAAGTGCACCACCATGCCTGGCTTCTTTTTGACTTCCTTTAACTCCAGGATTCTACCCATACTCTATACAGATTAGCTTATCTTTTGTATATTTTCTAAAGTATCACTGACATCTTCTGTAGCCTCAAGAGCTCCTGTGTCCCTGGCTCCCTGTGGCCAACTCCACCTACTCCTTAAGAATATAGCATCCTGGGCTTGGTTTGTAGCTCAGTGGTAGAGCGCTTGCCTCACATGTGTGAGGCACTGGGTTCGATCCTCAGCACCACATAAAAATAAATAAATAAAGATATTGTGTACACATACAACTAAAAAAAAAACTAAAAAAAAAGAATACAGCATCCTGAGTTCCTAATTCACCCAAATACTCAAGACTTAAAGAAAACTTATACAATTTAAGAACTTATCAGCGGTGTTGGGTTAATTTGTTTCCTTTCCTTGAGAATTTGAATTTGAAACATTGAGCCACATTATTGGGGAAATCACTTGAGATAGAATATAATAGGGTGTGCCAGCCCAGAATTGCTTCCATGATTTTCCACACCCTCATGCAAGTCATTGATACAGAAGAAAGAAATCTAAGAGAAGAATCTTGTCAGATGAAGCCACTCCATAGTTAGAAGAAACTATGTAATTGTTGATGTGAAAATTTAATGAAGTATTGGGAAATTATTTGAGCTAATCTCCGTCAAATAGAGAAAAAAAGACAAAAAAGGAATAACTAATGGAAACAAAGAATTTAGAAGATCATTATAGGATGCCAAATATCCAACTAACTGATATTTTAGAAAGGTAACAGTGAAATCAGAGAAGGAAATTGCACAGTATATGTGTTAATTTCCTAAAACTGAAGAATATAAGTTTCTATATCAAAAGAACATACCAAGTTCCCAGGACAATAAATAGGAAAAAAATTATACCAGACACATCACCATGAAATGAAAGTCAGAGCTAAAGAATGAATTGTAAAACAGTGTGTGGTGAAAATAAAAGTGGTTGGGCTGGGGTTGTGGCTCAGTGGTAGAGCGCCTGCCTAGCACACGTGAGGCACTGGGTTCCATCCTCAGCACCACATAAAAATAAATAAAATAAAGGTATTGTGTCCATCTGCAACTAAAAACTATTTTAAAAAGAAAAGTGGTCATATACAAGGAAACAGGACTCAAAATGGCATCAGTTTCCTTAAAAATAACATTAAGCCCAGAAGACGATGGAGATGACATCCACTTCTGAAATTGGCAGCTAAATAATTAGAATAATCTTCTATGGAACACATCTAAAACAAGTTGAATGCAATATTATACTCACATTCTAAAGCACAAAAGAACTGAAGAAATAACTGAATTCTGTTAAAAAGATGAAAATGAAATAGGGAAGCCCAACACTCAAAGACATTCTGGCTATGAAAGAAATTGTCTCATCTGAAAACAAAACACCTAACAAAAATGACCTGTATTTTGGGCAATTTCCTGGGGTAATAAGGACAATGGTCAAACCCCAGGATCTTCCTAGGATGAAGAGACTGAATAAATTGGCCCCCACTCTATGCTAGAACACCAAAGGAATAAATCCTCATCATGAAGGTAAGAGAAGTAAACAGAGCACAAAGAGTATTGGATGGTCTAGACCAACACAAAACTCAAATTTCTATTAAGGTGTTTTTGGAATAGTAATGTCCATAGGCACCTGGTATAAACGAAGATAATATCCCCTCTGAAGAAGAAAATTATCATTATAAGCTTCATATAATTCTTACCAGTTCTTTCAAATACAATATTAAGAAAACAGGTACCTATATCTAGATACATGAGGAAATAGGGTACCATGAGCAAGAATCAAAAGAAACATACCAAATGTGGTAGACAAAATTCTCAGACAGTTCCTTGCAGCCTTCCTCACAATCCCCTCTCCAGTTATCTTATCAAACATTAAGGTGATGCTGTGGAAAGGTTTTGAAGATGAAATTAAGTTCTCAAATCAGTTGACTGAGATAGGGAAATGGCTCTCAGGCTTTGAAAATGGTGGAGGTCATGTGTCAAGGAATGTAGGTATCTGACAACTAGTACTGCACTGCAGCTGATAGTCAAGGAAGGAGGGAACACAGTCCTAAAACTGCAAGAAATTTACTTCTACTAGAACATGAAATAGGAAGAGGACACTGTTTCAGATGAAATGCAGTTTGGCAAAAACATTATGAAACACCAACCAGAGAATTGCATGTGAGCTTCCAACTGGCAAAACTGTGACCTAGGGCTAGAGCTGTAGCTCAGTGGCAGAGTGCTTGCTTAGCATGTGTGAGACACTGGGTTTGATCCTTAGCACCACATAAAAATAAACAGATAAAATAAAAGCATTCTGTCCATCTATAACTACAAAAAAAATTTAAACAACACAAAACTGTGAACTAATAATCAGTTACTGATTTAAGTGACTAAATTTGTGGTAATTTGATATGCAGCCATAAAAATTAAAAACCAATACAGGCTACAAATTGGAATTATCTATAGTCAACTACAAAATGACCATGGTAACTGTGCTGAAAGAAATAAAAGACAAGCTTTAAAATGTCATTGGGAAATAATAAATTGTGAAATTTGTCACAGATTTCTGTATTCATCCATGCTAGAGTAATTGAGATTTCATGATGTATATATACATCAAAAAATCACATTTTACACTCTGAATATACATACTTTTATTTCATAATCATACATCACTAAGGTGGATAAGATTAAAATTAATAATAGGGACTGAATTTACTCTCCTTGCTGAAGCAACCAGCAAGCTGGATAAAATTCATGAATGAGTGGTTTTCAGACTGGACAATAGGCAGCACTGAATTATTTTCACAAAGAATAAGGAGGTGATCTCTTCAATTACCCCAATGTATTGCCTGGAGGTTTTTCCAAGCAGCAGTTTGGAAGGAGGTGGCAACTAAATAGAATCTGGTGGTATTGCTGAGTTGAGGAACCAATAATCAAACTTCAGGGAAGCCAACAGAGCTGGTCAATGGTATGACAGAGCACCAAAAAGAAAAATGCTCCAGAGACCTCCAGAGATGTTGCCATGAGTCTTTGGATTTTTATTCCTGTCCATGCGTGAGAGGAAACAAGCAGGCACAGGAAATAGAATCACTGAAAAGCATTAGGCTAAAAAATTCCCAACGTTCCACAAGGCTGAGAATGTTTTGTGTTCCTACCATCCTTAGTGGAAAACCTTCATAACACAAGGCATAAAGTAGAGCTGTCCAAGGGTAGCATCAATTGTTTAAAATGATAAAACCATAATGTCTATCTATGCAAAAAACCAGCAAAGTTTTCTTTTTAAAAAATCTTTGTTGGGCTGGGGTTTTAGCTCAGTGGTAGAGTGCTTGCCTAGCATGTGTGAGGCACTGGGTTCGAGTCTCAGCACCACATATAAATAAATGAAGGTCCATTGACAACTAAAAATATATTTAAAAAAAAACTGTGTTATGCAGATCTCCACCATCCTCTATTTCAAGGGAGGGAATAAGCAGGGCAAAGGCCTCATCTACAACAGGGAAATAATATCAGCTACCTAGTACAATGAAACCAATCAGAACTGACTTCTATTGTGAAAATCCTATTCCTTCAGAATTCTGAAGCCCTTCTCCTCCTCCTACTCTCCCCACCTCCTCCTCCTCCTGGTACTGGGGATTGAACCCAGAGGTGCTTTACCACTGAGCTGCATTCCCAGCCCTTTTTATTTTTTTGTTTTAAGCAGAGTTTGGCGAAGTTGCTGAGGTTGGCCTTGAATTTGCAATACTCCTGCCTCAGCATCCCAAATTGCTGGGATTACAGGCATGTGCCACCATGCCTAGTTGAAGCAATTCTTGCACTTATTTCTAGCACCCAGTTTTACACATAAGAAATCTGATGCTGCTCTCATATCTGTTTATTTGTAGATGAACTCTCTTCCCACTCCTTTGAAGCTTTTAGAATCTTTTCTTCATACTTGTTTTTTTAAAAAAATTTGAAGCTATATCTGGACATAAGACTTTAAATTCATTTTAGTCACTCTCTGTAGATCCCTTTGATAGGACAATTCATGTATTTCTGCTTCCACAAGAAATTTTAATTTGTCATTTATTTGAAAATTAACCTCAACTTCATCTATTGTTTCTTTTGGAAGTCTTATTAATCAGATGTTGACCTCATCAATTAATCCTTTATGCCACTAATTTTTCCCCATATTCTGGGAAATTTCAACTTTTTCTCCTATCTCTTCTTTTGAATTTCTTTTCTTAAAGTAATCTGGCTTTTAAGTTCTAATAGTTATTAATTATTCCTTGATTATTTTTCATAATTTTAATTGAAGATACAATTTTCTCAAATTTAACATTAAGTCATTTTAATTTAATTTCATTAATTTTAAAAAATTATTTTCTTTTAATTTACCTTCTATTCCCTGAAATATCTGTGTCCTTCCCAGTCATTTTGCTTAATTTTGTCCTTTATTTTACAGAGCTCTTTTTGTTTCATTTTTAATCAAATATGGTGTCTTTTATATTTAAGATGGAAATAGTGACTTTCAATTCACACTGCTTTTAATAATTCTCTGTTTTTTATTTACAGCATATGAACTTGTTGAATTTGAGCTTGGAACTTCTCTAAGACTATATTGAGATGACTGGCTTTTACCTCCATTCCAGCCTTCTCATCAATAAGTATATATTTTAGTTTCTTGATCTCACAGAAAGGAGTCACAACATGGAAAGGGAGAAAACATGGATGAACTCTGTCCCCTTGGATTTGAGTTGGAAAAAGTAGGCATAGGGCTGAAATGATATTTGGAACACTAGGAATTTCAAGTGTGCCTGACAGATACACTTATCAAGTAATCAAAGTGAATGAAAATCATCTGTAACAGGACAAAACAACACTGTGAGCTACGGATAGGATACAATGAGAACATGTCATCAATTCTGTGACCTAACTGTAAAAGATACATACCATGAATCTAAAGAGAGAAATATCTGGTGAACCAAATTTGAAAATAATTGCTCTATCATTTTCAAAGGATGTCAATTCACAAAATTCACATAAAGTTGCAGAAAATTTTGTAGACTGAAATGGCCTAAAAAACATGACAGCTAATCTCAGCATAAGATTTTGAATTGGGTATTTTACTACTTTGGGAGGCTTTTGGTATAATAAATGATGTATTTTGTTCAGGTGATCATTTAAATGTTAAATTTATAATTTTAGTGTTTTAATGTGCTTATTTGGAGGGAATATACTTACTAGTAGATTTACACTAAAGTATTTGGGGGTAATATAGTGTCACTTCTTTCAATTATATCATGAAAAGTATATTAAAATTGTGCTTGAAACATGTTTGACATTCTTTCAAACTTAAAATTAATTGTACAATAAACAGTCAATAGAGAAATTCAAATTAATTTTGGGGGGTACTAGGGATTGAACTCAGGGGCACTCAAACACTGAGCCACATCCTCAGCCCTACTTTGAACATTATTTAGAGACAGAGTCTCACTGAGTTGCTTAGTGTCTTGCTTTTGCTGAGGCTGGCTTTGAACTAATGATCCTCCTGTCTCAGCCTTCAAATTATTTTTTAAAAATATTTTATTAAATCAAGGTAAGATAAGAAAGAGGAAAAGAGGAACCAAAACTGAGACTGAGAAATCTGTTAGCTCTGGATGCAATGATGCCTATAGCAGTGTTAAGTATAAATATACCAAACCACAAACTAAATGGCAGAGATAGCCAAACAGGGTAAAAATAAACAAACGAAATAATAAGAGGCATCTTCATGATTTCCACAAAAGATGGACTTTAAAGGAACATTCAAATATGGTTTGAATGTAAAAAATGGAATAATACATTATAAATACAATAAGCATTAAAAAACTGGAGTGACTATACAAATTAAATAGATAAAATGCAATCCAAGACAAATAGCATTATTGGAAAGAAATAGGTACATTTCTTTTTATTAATTTTTTTTAGTTGTCAATAGACTTTATTTTATTTATTTATATGTGGTGCTGAGAATCGAACCCAGTGCCTCACACATGCTAGGCAAGCGCTCTACCACTGAGCCACAACCCCAGCCCTGGACATTTCTTAATGATAATAAACATCAGTATAGCAGGAGGACATAAGAAATCTAACTATGCATATGCCTAGAGCACAGCCAATAAAAGAAATGAAGAAAGATTAACTATATTATAGTGAAAAAGGTAAACTCACAAATATAATCAGATGTTTTTAATATCCCTGCCTCAGTAACTGATATAACAAGTAGACAGAAATAAGTATATAAAAGATCTGAAGAACACCACGAACCACATTGACCTAATTGACATTTACACATTATAATACCAGATAACTTTAGAATATGTGACTTTTTAACTTTCATGTGAGATGTACACCAAGACAGAATGCACGTACGTACATAAATAAAATATGAATAAATTTCAAAAACTCAAAATCATACAGAAAATCTTTCTGATTAACAGTGGAAATTAGGTTAGATATCAACTTCAATAATATATCTTTTAAACTTCCAATTATTTGAAAGTAAATATATTTCTATATAACTCATGGTAAAAATAAAGCAAAAATGAATATAGAAAATATTTCAAATAATAGTGAAAATACAACACAGTAACTTTGTGATATGCAGCTATAGCATCTGAAATGTTTAAATTACAGGAAGAGTAAAAGTCATTCAGTTTCTACCCTATGGCATGAGAAAAATAATATGAAATTGAACGTAAAGTAAGTGGAGTGAAGGGAAATGATAAAGAGCAAATATTGAATCAAAAAACATACAATATAAAATGAACTAAGCAGATATTGTTTTCTGAGAGGTTAATAAAATTTATAAAAGTCTAGAAAGCCTGACTAAGAAATAAAGAGTGAATAAAAAACCAAATAAATAGTGTCAGGAGTGAATGAGCAGATGTCTATACAGATTCTACAGATACCAAAGGAATGTATTATGCCAATAAATTAACAAATGAGATAAAAAGCATTAATTTGTTTGAAAAACAAACCTCATCAAAATGTTGACAGATGAAACAAAATCTGAATAGTTTTATATCTATCAAAGTAATTTAAATTATTATTAAAAACATGTAAACAAAGCTTCCACATCAGATAATTTTACTGCTGAGCTCTATAAGACATTTCGGAAAGAAATAACAATTTTATACAAACTCAGAAAAGAGAAGAAATATTTCCTAAATTTCAGAGGCTAGAATAATCCTAATGCCAAAACTTTCCAAAAGACATTTGCAGAAGAGTAAACTTAGACTACTGTTCCTCAGAAACACAAATCCAAAATTATTTTGTCAAATATTAGCAAACTGTATATATTAATACATATAGTAGAAAATACATTATGATGGAGTGAAACTATCCTAGCAATGTAAGGTAAAATAAGACCATGTAATTCAACATGTAAAATAAAATATAAATACTGAAAAACTATACTTCATAAAAATTTGCAATTTTTCCTCATGATAAGACACCAATAAATGGAAATGAATAGGCGAGCTGCAGACTAGATGTTATATTTGTCATGCGTACTGTCCTGTAAAAACTGTAAGGACAGCTGCAGCACAATTCTTTAAAGCCATAGTGATATTCTTCTGCCTGATTTTCCTAACTCTGTGAAGGGCTTGCCAACATGGGCTCATGAATGGTCAGATTTTACTTCAAATGTTAAATAGAGCATCTGAAGTGTCCTGGAATCCTGCCTCCCTACAAGAGTCATAAGTGACCATTTCTTATTGACTACTGCATGGATTGTAAGGTCTGTGTCTAGCTATACAAAAATGCTTACTTTGACATTGTTTATCCCATCTACTGTGGCCTCTTGACTCCTATAAAGAATTCTTCTGTGGTGCAAGTAAATTATCCAGGAGACTATGTTTTGTGCTATAAGTAACAACTCTAAAACCAAGTAAGCAATTTTTAAAAATCACATACCTATTTTATCAACATGTCATATCTTAGTATAATGTGTTAGTCAGCTTTTCATCAGTGTGACCAAAATAGAGGAGTAAAAATTTATTTTTACTAATGATTTCAGAAGCTTAGTCCATGATGGGCTGATTCCATTGCTCTGGGCTCCAGGTGAGGCAGAACATCATGGTGGAAGGGTGTGACTGAGGAAAGCTGCTCAGCTTAAGGCAGCCAGGAAGCAGAGGAGGGTGGGGCTTCAGGGAAGACAAATTCTCCCAGGGCATACCCCCAGTGACCCACCTCCTCTAGCCACACCCCTCACCTGTCTATATTTACCACCCACTCAGGCCATGCAAGCTACAATAGACTGATTAGTTTACAGCTGTCCTGATGCAGTCATTTCATGTCTGAACATATCCACATTAACACAGGAGCTTTTGGGGAATATCTCTTATCCAAACTATGACATGTAATGATTAATTTTTTGGCATTATCCATCAGAGAGGCATTCACTGTAGGCTGAAGAGCACTGGAATAAAAGAAATGAATATCTTGGACGACCATGCTTCATTCTGGGGTTAGGTGATGATGGCAATGTGTATGTTACAGCATTATCGCCTGAGGCTGAAACTCCACTGCCAGTTGTTGGGGAAAGGCCTGAAAAGACTAATAATTAAGCTTAGTTAATGATAGGAAGGCTTAATGCCTCTCTCTAATAAATCACTAATTTGTAACATGAGCATTTTGACAATCAACTTTAAATATGACTTTTAATAAGCATTGTGAGGCAAGAAAGGTTTCTTGGAATCTATATAGACTGTATTCTCACAAAGCTGTAAATCCAATACTAATACTATAAATTTCATTCTCAGGTCACTCGTATGAAGCAGGCAAAGGCCAAACTGGGTCCTTCTGTGGTGAAAAGGTGATGGAAAGAAACAGACAGAGAGTGAGTCACCACATACTGAGCAACCAAGAAGAAACTAGCATATGGCCTGTCTAGTTCTCTATTCTATGATGTCTCCTTCATTGTACCCCTTTGTCTCTCCAAAAGGTTCAGTAGGGTGTGGTTTCCATATCAAGTAACCCAGGTTTCCAACAATCATGTGAGGACCACATCTATTTGACCTTGAGGAGGCATGCCTAAAATATCTGGTATATATAGAGGATCACAAGGCTGATAAGTGGTGAACTGTGATCTCAAACCCAAGCCTTCTGATTCCATTGTGCAAGTCATCTGCTTAGGCTTTTACCAGCTCTCTATGAAAAAGTCAATGTAAAGACTAGATGACCAGGGAGGAGATGAGTTAAGCCGCTGGGCAAGACTTTATTGGAATACACGCCCTCGGGCGAATCTACCCATCTATCAGAGTGTGCCAGGAGGAATGGCGCTGGGGCTTCCGTGCACAGAGAATTTGAAAGGGTCTGGTCAGGAAGCAGAGGGCTTGGGGGCAGAAAGAGAAGGCCAGAGTCCTTCCTGGATAGATCAGGAAAACCCATCAGCATCTGGCTTGCCACTGCTCCACAGCTGCTGACTGCAACTGCCCAGACCAGTCCCTTTAATTGGACGTCCTGGACCCTGGCCTGACCTAACAGTCAATGGCAGCAGAAAGTAACCCTTGAGTATCCAATGAACAAGTAAAAACATCAAATTTTGACACTCACAAGAGAGGTTGAATAGTTACTATTCATAAAATTTCATCTCTCATCCTACAACACATACTGTGACACCTATTTTTTTTTTTTTTTGGTACTGGGGATTGAACTCAGGGGCACTCGATCACTAAACCACATCCCCAGCCCTATTTTGTGTTTTATGTAGAGACAGGGTCTCACTGAGTTGCTTAGTGCCTCACCATTGCTGAGGCTGGCTTTGAACTCGCGATTCTACTGTCTCAGCCTCCCTAAGTGCTGGGATTACAGGCTTGTGCCACTGCACCTGGCTGTGACACCTATTTTTAACTTAATATAGTGCATGTAAGTGTTTATAAGAATTACATTTTTGGGCTGGGATTGTGGCTCAGTGGTAGAGCGCCTGCCTCGCATGCGTGAGGCACTGGGTTCGATCCTCAGCACCACATAAAATGAATAAAATAAAGATATCTGACCATCTACAACTAAAAAAATTTAAAAAAAAAGAATTACATTTTCTTTGAGTCCATCACTTGGAATGAAATTTATATAGGATATACTTATACCTTTTAAAACACTTATTCAGCCACTCATAACTCTATAGTAATCTATCAAACGTTATCATTATTTATTTTATTTAACTTGATAATGAAATTGTTAATTGTTTATAATAAACACATTCATTACTATTTAATAGTCATCAAGAACTCCTTGAATTGCATGTTTGAAGCCAGATACTAATGACTTAATATTACTTTTTATCAGTGTCTATAAAAGAAGAGAGAAGATATATTCAACAGGGAGAAGCACAGCACTACGTAGCTAGTAATCTCTGCTTCAAGTAATTTTTCTGAATAAAGTAGGGTACAATAATGAAATCAACATGAGCCTATTTCATTTTTAGATATTTTTTAGTATTTATGTGCCTCGATATTCATTTAAAAGCCCCATTAATCTCATGCCAACTGCTATGGAATCCTCTCTGCCCCACCCTCATTGTTATCACCTTTTGATCTTTACGCATTATGTATCACAAAAGAAGCCTTCTGTACCACAGTCACGATCTTCAATTCTACCCTGTCACCATCATTTGGGAATTCAACATGCCTTGAAGGCCCCAAGTCAACTTTCTGGCCTAATAAGGCCTTTATCAGAGCTAATGAGTCCTGCACTGTCACCATTGGAAACCACTCTTATCCAAAATTATTGATTTGAACACCCTACACTGACCTTACTTCCATATTTTTATTGGTGTTTTATGATTATACATAATAATGGGGTTCATTATGCTGTATTTGTACATGCATGTAACATAATTTGATCAATTTAATTCCTCGGTATCTTCCCTTCCCCTTCCCTCCTCCTTCTCTCATCTGCTTGCTCCCCTCTACTGATCTCTCTTCTATTATTATTTTAATTAGTGCATTATGATTACACATACATATGGGAGATTCATCATGGTATATTTATATATAGACACAACATAATTTGGTAGATTTTATTCCACAGTACTTCCCTGCTCCCTCCACTCCTCCCTCTCTCTCAATCCTCTTCCTCTGCTCTATTGGTCTTCCTTCTAGTTTTGTGGGATCTTCCCTTCTTTTACGTTTCTATTCCTTCTTTTCTTTTTTTCATCTCTAGCTTCCACATATGAGAGAAAGTCTTTGACCTTTTTCATTCAATTCTTTGATAGATTTTTTTTCTTCCTAGATGTTTCACAAACACATTCAATTCAAATCATCTGAAATTGACAGGAGCTGGAAGCATGCCCATTGATGTAAATTCCTTACTTGCATGTTTGGATGACAATAGCCTGAACTCTTGTGACTAGAGATGGCTTGGTGTTTTGACAAGCCTGTGTGGACTTCCTTCAGAGTCTAGAACCCAGGTAGCAGCAGTTCATTGTGAATCAAAACAGTTCATCAACTTGAGGGCTGATGTCATCTTCAAAGTGGTGGGTTCATGTATTCTGTGGTGATGCACATCTTGCAGTTGTGGGACTCTATTGCTTTAACTAAGGGGGAGGGGAAGGAGCCACGTGGCTTCTCGATGAGATGGGGTCCAGAGAGACAGAGAAAGAAAGGGTCCCCGAGGAAGATGATATGGAGTCTCTCTGGACGGTGGTGATGACCCACGGGGTCACTCTCCTCAGACCCCGGGGTGTAGGTAAAAATCTGCTCTGCCCCAGCGAGACACAGAGACACCCGGGACAAGAAGCAGGGACACCGGGGCGAGGAGCAGAAAAACATCGTTTATTCCAGAAACTACAGAAGGTATATGCACTGTTGGACCAATCAGGTCCAAAGGTCACAAACAAAGGGGTGCACTTTGGCAAGAGCACAGCCTATTAGCATAGAATGGGGAAGGATGGAAGGGAGGGGTTGAAGGTATTGGAGATGCTCCTACAGGACTCATTACCCACCAGCTCCAGGATGTCAGCCACCAAGTATTGAAGAGTGGAGGTAAGGAAAACCAGGTGAATAATCACAGACACTAGACAGTGTATTCCTCCTGCCTAAGGCAATCCACACAGCTCCCTGGGAACTGCTTCTCAGTTCTTAGGAAGAAGGAGAAAGTTAGCTTCTTACACCTACAGGAACTCCTGTGTTTTATTTTCCTGGACATGGTGAGAATGAGATTGCTGGGTTTTGGTCTGACAGGTCCAGCTTGATTGTCCAGCTGTCCTGAGCATCTTGAAACACCAGTCACTGTGCTTATTCCATCTGCACACTGTATCCTAGTGCTCTAGTTCCATATTAGTCACCTTCTGTGACACCTCAGGCATTAGGGTGCCATTGCTGTCCTTTGGGCCCTGATAAAGACTGGCCTAGAAATATGCAGGTTAGAAAGCTGGTCTTCCTAATGACTGGAGCAAAATGTAATAGCAATATACCCTCAGAATGCCCAGTAACAATTAACGTGGATGAGGATAGAGAGTAACAAGAAATGTCTTATAGCCGGGCACAGTGGCACACGCCTGTAATCCCAGCATTTTGGGAGGCTCAGACAGAAGAATTGCGAGTTCAAAGCCACACTTTGGGAGGCTGAGACAGGAGAATCGCGAGTTCAAAGCCACTCTCAGCAGGGGTGAGGCGCTAAGCAACTCAGTGAGACCCTGTTTCTACATAAAACACAAAATAGGGCTGAGGATGTGGCTCAGTGGTCGAGTACCCCTGAGTTCAATCCCCAGTACCAAAAAAAAAACACAAATCTTTTACATTGTTGATGGAGTAGAAAATGGTACAACTACTTTGAAAACTTCTGCCAATCTCTTATAAAAGTAAATATACACCTATCCTATGATCCAACCATTCATCTTCTAGGCATTTACTGAATAAAAATAAAAATATCTTAATCCATACATGTAAGAAATATGCACCAGAATTTTTTTAGTACTTTTATTCATAATAGTCCAAACTGGAAATAGCTCAGGTGCCCATTAACAGAAAAATGTATAAACTGTGGTATTCACAATAATATGGATTAATTTCATAGGTACTATGCTGATTAGAGAGGCCATACATAAAAGAGCATATCTACATTTACATGTATAAATACATTAAATTTTAGGAGAAGCAAAGTTATGTTTGCCTCCAAGGTGAAAGAGGGCAGGATTAATTATAAAAGGGGAATTTTCTGGATATGAATGTTACATACTTTTTAAATTTTTGTAGTTAAAATGTGCACATTTTAAAGTATGCATATTTTACCTAACAATATACAAATGTAATAATGAAGTAACTTGGGAACTGGGGGTGATATAGATGAAACAAGAATGACAGAACATTGATAGTTCCTGAAGCTGGGTGACTAAGTATATAGCTTTCCATTATTTTTCAAAATTTTATGTTTGAAATATTTTGTAATCATAAGTAAAAAAGAATGAAATAAGGCAGCCATTGTTATTCCTTTGCAGTGTCTTTGTGTAAAAATTGTCTTTTTTTTTCTTTTTGGTACTAGGGATTGAAGTCAGGATCACTTAATCACCAAGTCACATCTCCAACTCCTTTTATTTTTTATTTTGAGACAGGGTTTCTCAGCCTTGCTAACTTGCTGAGGTTGGCCTGGAACTTGTGACCCTCCAGCCTCAGGCTCCCGAGTCAATGATTACAGGCATACACCACCGTGCCCAGCAAGAATTGTCTTTAATACATTAACAATCTCTAATAATCAATCAGAGGAACACATAAAATGATGCTTACTTCTTACAGTGGGCTTGTATACTCTGGACTTTGTATGCATGTGTGCATGTGCACACGTGCACACACACACACACACACACACACACATACAGAGTGAGAGAGAGAGAGAGAGAGAGAGAGAGAGAGAGAGAGAAGGAATAACCAGAATGACTTACTCCAGCATATTACAAGTGGCTACCTTCAGGTAGTAGGATTATAGGTGATTTTTTTATCCTCTCTATATTTTTCTGCCTCTTCCAAATATACAATCATGAATATTCATTTTTTTACAATAAAAAGTAAACCATACAAAAATATTAAATACCATTTTCATTGAGTTTCTCCTGTATTGTTACTATGGTTTCAGAGATTCAACAGGCTTTACCACTTCTCACTCTTAGGAAAGGCAATGCTGCTAATCATATTATTTGTTACGAAAAAAGCTTTTGCCAAGGTACGAGTCTCCAGGGTACTTTTTTTGTAAAGATAAAAATGCAACACTGCACAGGAGATCTGCTTATTAGACATTGGGCACACTCTCTGTGGAACCAAAATAACTCTTCAAAAATTTCCTGCCAAATTCACAGCTAAACTGTTATGCAAATGTAACTACATCTAAATTAAAAGTGCTGAGATGATACAGCCAACAGACTTTGAAGTATGATTGCTTTTTGGTGGTGTAGGCAGAAAGGTTGAGACGTTTTAAAATAAACAAGATGTATCACACTTTATTTTGTTTCCTATTTAGTTGGGGGTTTACAGTATACAGGAAAGAAAAAATCATAAGTGAAAATAAAGTAGCTATAAGGGGAAAAGAAAGGATAGGTTTATGTGTTTAAGGTAAAGGGCAGCTAAATCCTCATAAAACAAAATTGAAAACTGGACATGAACTCTAACTTCAGGTGGAGTCTCTATGTTTTATGAACTACACATAAGAAAAAGAAATGGCAGGATTTTGGCTGGGCACAGTGGTGCATGCCTGTAATCCCAGCACTATGGGAGGCTGACACAGGAGAATTGCGAGGTGCTGAGCAAATCAGTGAGACCCTGTTTCTAAATAAAACACAAAATAGGGCTGGGGATGTGGCTCAGTGGTCGAGTGCCACTGAGTTCAATCTGTGGTACAACAAAAAGGAAGAAATGGCAGGATTTTGTATTGTATATGTTAAAGTCTCATTATTTAACTTCTTTTGTGTTTAGGTCTTCTCTCCCCAACTTGATTTTCAAATCGCTAATTCTAAAGAGTAAAGAATCTATCTTTTATTTCTGGCTACTTGTTACTGTTCTATGAACTGTTAAGGGGGCAAATACCATGATCTGCATAGTTGTACACCTGGAACCTTGTCCAATGCCTGAGACATAGAAGGCAACCAATATTTGTTAAATAACTAACTGGCTTGTCTCAACAGCATGTGATGCCTTGTCTATTGCAGAAATTCTGTAAATATGTATTAAAGTAGTTATCCATAAATTTATTCATCTCACGCATATTTATTAACTATTGCTACATACCAGGTACTCATCTCATTGCTGCGGATATGACAGAGAGCAAATGAACATTCCTACTCTCGTGGTGCTTACATTCTAATGAAAACATTACTATCCAGATAACAAATTTGGATGTTTGAGTTTCCATTGACATGAGGTCATTTTCCAATGGTACTACACTGAGAAATTCCTTGGTAGCATTAGGGAACATAGCATTTCTATGGCACATTACTGTTAGGTCGGGGGCAGACACAGAAAACCAGACCCACTTGCTGTGCTGTGCGGTGCTGCGCCGCGGCGCTGTACCGATGCAACACCAGGAAGTTCGCTTGGGAGGCATTTTGGACTGTTTCCCACTACTGTACCACGCTGCATGGACACTGCGCCAGAAAGTTCCTTGGGAGACAATTCTAGAACCTCTCTCTCCCCCATCACCGCCCGGAGCCAGCCCACACACTGTTGCGCGCGACAAACGTAGCACACATGCGACGAGCGCAGCACGCATGCGTCAAGCACACCAAAATGGCAGCCCCCAATGATCTGTACGGAAGAAGAAGTGAACTTAGTATGAGAAACTCTATGGCTCTCGGCTCATACTGGAAGGGATCTGACATCACCAGCTGCACCAAAACCAATCTCAGAACACACTGGACTCTAAGTCAACATCTCTTCCTGGCCTCAAGCCTGCCTTTTCCGGATGGAGAGAGGCCTTATAACCCTGTGTAACACGAGGCACAGGGCCATTTTCCCGACCTGTTCGAGCCTGGTGACTGGGCGGGGAACTGGTCCGGGAGTGTATTTCTTAGAATGTAAAAGCCCGTGTTGGTCCTGTTTCACTTCCATCTGGTCGTTCATCTTACAATTACTTTTGTAGGAGAGTGTGATTAAAAGTGGTTTAAGGTGACAAGTATAAGTAGAAATAATTACTGCAATTGAATGACTTTCCACAATAACACATGAAAATTGCTAAAGAAACATACATTTCTGAAAGATGGCATCCTTAAAGACCAGGAGAGATGGTTTCCAGAAGAAGCAGATTCCTTTTATTGACAAAGATGAATTATTGCACTATGCCTCTTCTCTTTCTAATTTCCTGGCTAGTCGAGATCGATCAAAACTCCTTCGACAGCACCTATGTTAGCTTCTGACAAGTGTTATTTTTTGGAGCCATTCTTTAAGCTCCTCATTAATGAAAGGCAGTACTGTAGCATCTATAGCCACTTCCACTGTTTCCTGGCCTTGCTTCATCTGGTGCTAATACAAACAGCTGAAATCAGTACATTGTGATATTATGCAAATTTGCTGTGACAGATTGTGCTAAGAATAGCATGCATTGGGCTATTTCACTTTATTTGTTGTATAGATGAATTTGGTATTTTCAAATTAAAGAATGTTATGGACATTAAAAAATATACTTGCATTAGAAATGCCTTTCCTTATGAAGCTTAAATAAACACCGATGTAAGGAAAAACCTTAAACTTGCTGAATTAAAAACTAGGAATTCAGGGAGGAAAAAAATAGTGGGCATCTAGAAAGCAGATATTAGTGTTTCTCATGATGTCCTTTTGGATGAATTAGAGAAGAATAGGCTTGATGCCCAGTAGACTTTGGTGGATTCAGCCCCTGTCGATTTTCTATAGCCAAAAAGGTGCTGAGTACAGCTCCCTGCAATCCTAGAGGGAATTGTCTAGAGCTATCGTGCAGAGCTGGAAATTTGGGCTTGTCCTGTTTAATAATTTTTTTAATGATTTGAGTGATGGCATTCATAACATGCACATGAAATCTGCTTATGATAAGAACTTGGTAGGAACAGTGCATCTATTGTTAAGACTTAATCAGGAGCCTTAGAGATTTATCCAAGCTAGACTCTTGGTCTGAATCTAAACGATGAATCTTGATTGATATAAAAAAATACAATTTGACTGGAAAAAAGTCATTTCTGCAGTTAAAGTTTAGGGAAATGCCACCTTATGTTAGGGGAACTCTTAGCCAAAGATCAGGAGACATAGCTCCCTTCTAAACATAAGTTGATTAATCGATTATTAGTCAATTAATTGATAAGACTGTTAAGTAATACATTTTAGACTCAAAAAGAAAGTCAAAACAAAGACCTGTTTCTATTAAAGATAGCATTAAGGTACAATTATTTCCATAAGTAATGGTTTTTCAATCCTATGCCAACAACATTTGTTTCTTTTGTTTTAAACATTTATAAAGTAGAAATCCCACCCATTTCCACATTCTCAGGAGAGTTAAACTCGTTCCTTATGGGAAAGTATGCCTGCTTCTTCTTTTTCTAAAAATATTTTTAGTTGTAGTTGGACACAATAGCTTTATTCTATTTATTTTTATGTGGTGCTGAGGATTGAACCCAGTGTCTCACATATGCTGGGCAAGCACTCTACCACTGTGCTACAACCTCAGCCCATCTTCCTCTTCTTTATTATCATATCTTAATATTATTATATTGAGATGACAATCTTAATGCCTAATTATAACTTTTCCTTCTCATTTGATACAATGAAAGTGGGCTTTTTCTGTACTTAAAAAAATGGAGCTGGAGATATAGTTCAGTGGTAGAACACTTGCCTACCATGCACAAAACTCTGGGTTTAATCACCAAAATCACAAAAATAAATAAACAAACAAACAAATAAATGATCACAGGGTAACTAACATCCGTATTTTCTCAGGACAAAAGCAAGATACAACGTTTTCCCAGAGCATCTCATGTTTTATTCCCTTTCTTTGTAAAGTAAATCATGTGATGCATACATTGACATTTGGAACTAGAATGGCCCAATGCTTGTGATAATACTTCCTGGTAAGTATTTTCAAGGCTCTCCTGGTACAGTGTCAAAATGAGCATCTCTTAAAAAATAGGTTCTTTGCTGGGTGAGGTGGTGCACACCTGTAATCTCAGCACTTTGGGAGGCTGAGACAGGAGAATCGCAAGTTCAAAGCCAGCCTCAGCAATGGTAAAGTGCTAAGCAACTCAGTGTGACCCTATCTCTACATAAAACACAAAATAGAGCTGGGGATGTGGCTCAGTGGTCAAGTATCCCTGAGTTCAATCCTGGGTACCAAAAAAAAAAAGGTTGTTCAATTATGTTTCTATTTTTTGGTTGTTCATTTATTCAAAAATAGAAATAGGTGAAATGTGAAATGCAGCTTCCAAACAAAGCTAGTATAGTATCAGTTTATGCTATAAAAATTGAATTACCAAGGAAAAGAGATAATGGTTCAGCTTTGCTCTATATTAGTCAGACCATCCTCATCCTTATGTAGTACATTCCATTATATTTTGTCAGACTCCATATTTTGTGTGAGACAAAGAAATGCTGGAAAACAGGAAATATCTATATCCAGCTGTCCATAGAGAGTACAAATATTCTGAAAGGGATATGAAATAGGGAACAGATGAAGAACCTGGGGATGTTTAATCTAGAGAAGAAAAAACTGAGGAAGAACATGGTAACTGGCTTTCAGTTGTTGAATATTTATAGCAAAGGAAGAACTGAATGATTCTTTGCATTTTATGTTGGAAGGAGGACTGAGGAGTTAGTTTCTAGGAAGCACAGTTTCAATTGATTGATGACACTCATGTAGCCGACCTCCAAAAAATGGAATGGACTATAGTAGGGAAAGGAGATGTGCTTATTATTAGAAATGCTTAAACACCTTAGGAATGTGTTTGTACAGGGTATCTGAGCATTATAAGGGGTTAGAGCAGAGTATTTTCTTCTAGTACAAAATTTTAAACATGGGCAATGAGGCCCAATTTTGAACATTGAATTTTTTAAAAATTCTTGCCCGTGGCTTTATATGTAACCAATTAACAAGTTCTGTTGGCTCTCCTTTCAAAACACATCTTACATCATTTTATATTATTACTCTATGTATCCTGATTATTACAATATTCTTAGAGTTGGAAAGATCCATCAAAAAATGCACACATTCTTTGTGGAGGATTGTTTACAAAGATTCTCTAATTGAACATACTAATTAAAAAATAAATGGAAATAAAAACAAACACAACCTCTAACTGCTCCTTCTGCCTCCATTCCCCACTCTCTGTAATGCATTTGGTATGGTATTAAAAGGATAATATAATTAAAGCACTCTTTTTATCAGGTCACTTCTCTGTTCACTGACCCTCATTAACTCTCCACTGCCTAAAATGGTTTCCAAAGTGAGGTATTTTCTATTTATATAGTTGAGCTTGAATACTAATAGTGAATATGCAGATGTATAGTGATGCCTTGCCTGGCCTTTATAGGACCACATATGGCATAAGGTAGGTAAGGTTTTCTGAGGAGTGAGGGTTCCACCACACAGAGGGGTGTTGCACACACAATAGAACCCTTGCTTATCCCTTCACTTTCCACTGATTACAATGAATTATGGTTTCTGTGCACTCAGGTAGGTTGATTTGTGGGATCTTAAAAATATGGCTTGAAATAAACAAACCTTTACACAATTGACAGGCAACTTAAAAATATACCTTCAAAGACATTTAGCTTTGAGGCTAATACAAATAACAAGAGCACAAATTAATGACAGGTAAATGACAGATTTGACATGTTTCTTACAAGTTCTTAGCTATATTCAAGTTAAAAACAATGACTATCTAATACATATGACAATGACTTAGCTAAAAGAAAAAGAAAGAAAATGAACTCCAGAGTTTTATGTAATACTCATTCGAATGCCTGATGCAAATTCATTTAACAATGATAAAAGTTTGGAGGTCCTGGGGCTGGGGCTGTAGCTCAGTGGTAGAGGGCTTGTCTAACATGCATGAGGCACTGGGTTTGATCCTTAGCACCACATATAAATAATAAATGAATAAAATAAAGATCCATCAACAACTAAAATTTTTTTTTAAAAGTTTGAAGGTCTTTTCTTGAGATTCTTACTAGCAGATTATAAAATATCACATGCCACTTTGAACACACTTGTCCATTTGTCATGAAAAAATGAAATGACATATGATAATACAATGGAAATGGTTATCAGAAAATACTGTTGGAGTGTGCAAAAAAATTATTGTGGTAACACAATAACATGAAGGAATCTCAAAGTTATTATGCTTAGTAGAGGAAGCTAGACACAAGGATACATATGGTATATTTCCATGTATATGAACTTGTAAAAATTTTGATGAATTCATAGTAACCAAAACATCAGTAGTTGCCTGAGCCCAGGATCAGAAATAGGAATGGATTGGAAAGGGACTCAAGAGAACTTTTGGGTGATGGAAATGTTCTATATCTTGATTGTGGCAGTGATTCCATGGCTTATGCACATATATAAGCCTGAACATTTTAAAAGACTATAGTTCATTACATGTAAATCATATCTAATTAAAGTTAATTAAAAGTAAATATTGGAAAATATATTAAAATGTATACATAAGACTAAAACTAAGCATTGGGCTAGGGTGCTAGAGTTATAATGGTAAACAGATTAATGACTTTGGTTTTTCATGTTGATTATGGGTTATGTGGAGAGAGGACTAGAAATAAAATAATCAAAGAGAGTCCCGGGATGCTAAAAAAAGACTAGGAGGAAAACTGGAGGTTCTAGGAAAGCCTATAATGAAGGAACTTGTCCCAGCTTATGAAGTCAAGGAAGGAAGGTGGAAACTGGCACAAAGTGATGAAGAACTATGAATTCTCATAACCTTTATAAGCCATGTCTCTTGTTTGCATGTGGTGCAAAGATCAAAGTTGTAATGTAGGATTGATATGAATAGATATTTCTCCCTAACTAAACTATAAACAACTAGAGTCTGGAGCCCATTCATATTTCATCTCTCTATATTATCAAGAGAAGGGTGTACACACAGGAAGCAATTATTTACCAATGGACTAATTGGCTTATATATCAAAGAGAACAAAGTCATCCAGTGTTGCCTTCAAAGGGAGCTGGAAGCCATGGGAGAAAATAGGATGACTGGAGGTCTCCTCTCATTTTCCCAGTCCCATTCTGAGGCCCTATGTGCCATGGTTCTTGCTGCCCCTATGCTGTGGCTATGCCTCAGCCTGCTCTTCAGATGCCATATTTGAATAATTTTTAAGGTATTATAGCCCAGGCCCTGGTAAAGGCATTTTAAATTTTATTTTTAGTATTTCACTTCATAAATTTGATCCCTGCCTTAAAACTATTTTTTGCCTTTCAACACAATCAAATAATTCAGTCACTTTGCCAGCCTCAGACACATGGCAAGGACTCAAGAAATATGTATCAATCAGTTGAAATGTCAACCTCAGCCCATAAAAGGGCTCACTCCATTGTCCCAGAACATGAACTCAGCATCTATCTGAAACGGAGCTGAAAATAACTTCCCAAAGTTGTGCTATGGGTGCCATCTTTAAGCAGCCCTGGATTTAGCTGTTACCACATATAGCTTTTAACAACCAGCATTTTGAATTGTAGCGGCAGGTCTACGTGTCATCTGTCTTTACATGCTGTTTCAGGTCAGTGTTTGGTCAGGTTGCTCTATTGTGTGAAAATTGGCCATTAGCACAGCTAAAAATAGGGAATTGACTTTTCTACAGATACATGACTTTATAGGTATAGGGATATGAAAAGAGTCGATATGCCAGAACAAAGAGTATGTCACAGTTTTGAAGAAAGAATCTCCTAGAAAGTGCCTGGGGACTTTCTTTTAATCACAGGTAAGCAGACAAGCCATGGATGGGATTGCCCTCCTCATAGCCATTGATTATATTATAAACTCCTCTTTCAATTAAAAGGCTTTTGGTGGTGGCTTTACTAACCCCGACTGCCTCTTTACAAAAATTAAATGAAGGGGAAGCAATGAAATATGTTGTAAAATCAATCATTATGTAAATTGCAGTGTGACAGTTATGTCTTATATAAACAATGGAATGAGAACTAAGAAAAGGATTGAATCTGTCTGCAAACTATAGTTCTATAGTATATACAGTAGAGTCCTTGTCCCTCAAAATGGAGCATTCTTCAGTCCAAAGCCTCTGACAGAACATGGTCAAAGTTAATATAGAGAAAACATAGACCTCCAGAACTTCAGATCAAGGAGCATTGCATTACCAAAAACTGCCTCAATGAATCATGTTACAAGGTATGGCTCATGCTCTGGCAGATTGGCTATTATTCATGTCACTGTGCAGTATTAGTCTTGATATTGGAAAGAAGACATGAAATATAAAGGCAGCTATTTCTGCATGTAAGAAATTGGAGTGATGGTTTAATGGGCAAAATTGTAAGTAAAAATGGCAATAGGCAGGTAGCATGAACAATTAACTGCTAGGAGACTCTCGGAGCTGCAGGAAAATAGGATTTGTTAGTAGTTTTGTAAAGTAAAATATTTCATTCTTTAAAAAATTTACTTATTTATCTTTATAGTTTTCATAAAGATGATGTTTCTTTGTCTTTTAAGTTCTCTAATGTCTGTTATCTGTAGTTCTTACAACAGTCTTAATAAGTTTTCAGAAAAGGTGCTATGCATGAGGAGTAAAAATCCATAAAAATTAGGTAACTGACTCAGAGTCATTAGCTGGTATGTGGCTAAGCAGGGCCTTAAACTGTATACCCCTTGACTCTAAATTACTTTGTTGAACTGCTTCTCTCTCTGCACCCTTCTGCTTCTTTTTAAACACCGTCTATCAAAATGCATTTGCCCTGATTGTAGATTTTTTGGGGGGTGCATTTATTTCATTTTTCTTTTAAGGTGATGAGAATTGAACAAAGAGCCTTATATATCAGCTTTTTTAAGACCAGGAATATATTTTGGATCAAATGTATAAATTCATAATTCAATATGATTCAGCTATGTATTTGAGATCTGTATACTATTTTATTTTACTGTTTTGAGCTCAGAAATTCATAAAACAACCGGGATGATCATACCAAGTTATGTAATTATAGTTTGAGTATGTTTCTTAGATTAATAGGCAAGAATAAATTCCAATAACTTGGCAGAACTTCTGCTTAAAAAATATTTTAACTAGCTGTTCCTCTACAATATCAAAACTGGTATTCCTATGAAGCTCTTTTTTTCTTTTGTCAGATCTTTTGCCCATTTTTTAATTTGTTCTAATTATTTATACATGACAGCAGAATGCATTTTGACACACCATACATAAATGGAGTATAACTTCCCATTCTTCTGGTTGTACATGATTGTAGGATCACACTGGTCACGTAGTCATATATGTATGTAGGATACTAATGTCCTATATATTCTACTATCCCATACTTCCTACCCCATACCCCCTCCCCTCCCTTCACTCCCCTCTGCTTAATCCAAAGTACTTCTATTCTTCCTTAGCCTCCCTCTGATTGTGAATTAGCATCCACATATACTTTCCAGTATATTTTTGACTTCAAAGAACAGACTGGATAGTTGAGAAAATGCAAGGTAGAATTCAAATGTACTGACTGTAATCCTGATATGCCAGCCATTTCCAGGAAATCATTTACCTCTGAGGGCTCAGTGAAATAAAATGCTTTATATAGAGGTTACAAGTGTATTTCACTTACATATGTAAAAATTCTTTGGTAATTCTCATGGACAGGCCATCGTGAATTTAAAGAAGAAAATTAGAATCAGTTGATTTGTAAAGTACTCCAAGAATGTGGTAATATTCTTTCAGTAGTGCCAGATCAACTAAACAAAAATTAAACCCTTCCATTGAATCATTATGTTCAGCCATATTGTTTTGGGTTCAAATGTCTATTTTCTATAAAGTATGTGTGCCAACACTTCTTCAGGAATTCACTTGTGCTTATCTATTAGCTCTGATCATATATGACCTTAGTGCTGTGATTTAGGTGATGTGATCTAGGGAATAAAATGTGACTGCTAAAAAGGTTGGAATGCAAATATAAGAATGTCTATTGAGCACTCTCATTCTAACAAGGAGAACCATGGCACTCAAACTAGCTAAATTATGGCCCAGCTATACTGTGAAAATTTATTTCCAGAAAAAATAAAAGCATATCCAATTATAAGTCATGGTTTATAGGTTAAAGCATGTGAAATTACCTGTGTTCAACCACTTATTTTATCAGGAGAAACAGTGATTTCATATAATACAACATAAAAATATTACCACAAACACAGATCAACTTATTGCCTATGTGTTGATTCAATTCACTTCAAACATACAAGTGCCTACATTGTGTCAGAATTTTGGAGAACATGGCATCTATAATTAAAACCTGATGAGAACAAGTAGAGAATGAAAGGAACATAAGTAAGGAAAGATTGATTTCAAACAAAGTGGTAAAAAGCCTTCATAGAGAATTTGAAGGTTCAACTGGACTTGAATTTTGATAGACGTGAGAGCAAGACTGCAGATAGAGAGAGGGGCAGGTCTGCAAACATGAAATGCACTAGGGTCATCTCTGGAACAAAGAGTTGTTAAGTAAGAAGTGAGGTTCATGGGAAGATCAGCCCATGTTGCTCGAGGCAATGGAATTAGCTGCTAACTAGTTTGTTTTACTCTCTGGATTCAGCAAAGTTGTTTAAGCTGGTTATGGCATGATTACAGCTGAATATTAAGAAATCACTTCAGTGTACTATGAAGGATGAAATGAACAGAATGAAAATAGAAAAAGATTAATTAGGAAGCTTTTGCAGTATATTAGGAAAGAATGAGGGCTTTAATTAGGTTAACTTGACCACAAAACAGAGGCACATGTCACCAATGTAACAGTCTTAAAATCAGTAGGACTTGATGACTATCTTGATGTAGTGTGGGAGTAGTTCAAAACATAGTGGGAGGAATGCTTCAAAACCTGGTTCAAGATAATACAGAGTAATTGGGTAGTAATATTAAACAAAATGAAGAAATCAGGAGCTGCAACATTTTGGATAGGAGTTTACAATGCAATGGTGAGTTTCATTTTAAAATTGAGTTTGAAGAGCCTAAGGAACATTTACCTATAAATATCCACCTTGCAGTTGGTAAGGACTGATTTGGATCCTACATGAAAGGTGAGTACTTGAGATAGAAATACAGGAAGTGCATAAAAAATGAGATGAGTATGTTTGGGGGAAAGAGCCACAGGAGAGCAATGGGATCAATAAGATTTAAAATCATGGAGAGAATTTATTTTCCCTAAAATAAGAAAAGAAAATGAGGGAATGAGTGAACAGAAGTGGAATGGAAAAACCTTGAGGGAACTCAACAAAGATAATTTTCATCTTCTTATGTTTTCTTAGTAAAACTGGAGTTGAAACTGAGAATAGATAAAGAAAGATTAGGGACTTGACATGTTTGGATATCACTCCTAAGATGTCATACCAAAAAACTAATCAGAAATCAGCTCTGCCTTTGAGAAGCAATCCAAAGTGTTAACAAATATTGTTGGTATATTTCCTAGTTAAAAAAAAAAACAAACAAGTTGCTGTAACACAACCATAACTTAAGACAAAATAACTGCTTCAAATAACCGGTTAAATGACCAGTTCAAATGTAATTCATTTCATTTGTATCCCAAATGATTTCTAAAAGTGGTGGTTCTGAATTATTCTACCCTTTAAAATTATTTTTCAAGATATACTGGTTATTTCTCATCTTTTTCACACATTGTATGTTCTTCCATCCATCATTTCTTATAATATTAATGATAAAATTTTTAAAATTATTTCTTGATTTTAATCACTGAGAAAACTGACCAGATTTCACTAATATAGCAAATATGAATCCATTACTCAGAGAATTAAATTTACATTGTATGGACAGAACAGGGCATAAGAAAAAGATAATCTTTATTGGTGGCAGTTAAATTCCTCTTCAACTTGTAAAAGATCTGTCACAGAATTTTTGAGAAGTCCATTCAAATTACCCAGCTTACTGCATTTATTTCAACTAATTGAGCTTCGGAAATGAGTGTCTGGTTTCTTGCTTTGCTATCATTGTTGCGGAGGAGGAATTTGTTAAAACTTTGACACTTTACCATAGGGCAATAGTCAATTTAACCTATGTTACCATGGTTACTCCTGGTTGACTTGAAAAAATACCCAGACATCACAATTTGTGCCAATGAATAATATTATCACTAACAGAATCAGTGCTCTCTTCCTGCTTCTATTTATCTAAGTGAATTTTTTTGCTGCTAGTAAGCATTAAAAAATAGTTATTGAAAGGTGAAAACATTTAAGAAAACTGATTCACTGGGTTAAAGTGATATGTTTATGAACATAATAAAAGATCATAAACCCTTGACTCTGAAGAGGAATTCGGGGATAATTTAGCTTGAGTCTTCTCATTTTATATATATGAAAAAGGACACACTGTATTAGGAAAGGATTGCTTAGAGTCACAGATATTAAGTGATCAGAATAAACAAATACAATTCTCATATAATAAAGTGAGCTTGTGATTTTATTGAAATTTTCAGAAAAACTGAAAATATATAAAAGAAAAGCTAAGATATTCCTCATCAGTCATTTTATTGACCATTTCTAGGAGTCGTATCATAGAGCTTAGAGAGAGAAAATGTAAGTCTATCTGATTGATTATAAGTATTGGCCCATAGTCAATCTAATTAGTTTGGCAGCCCTACTGCTGAGGACAGATAAAAGTTGTATATATGATGTAACATATTAAGATATAAATCCCTTTGGGGGAGACATTGTGACATGTATTCAATATAAATGTGTGTATGAATATGAATAAGATACCATTCCTGCTTTCAGTGAGCATTTTTTGCACCCCACCACATGAAGTTGCCTGGCTTCCAGATGAGTTAGTGTTACTCTCCCTTTCTTTCCAAGTGATTGCTATACTTTTGCATTTATGAAATTGTGCTGTAGATTGGGATCTTGGTCAGCTTATAGGAAATATATCATTGATGATATGGCTATATGGTATCTGAGATCTTACACAGTTGACCTTTGAGTGAAGCAAGAGAAAATGTTAGCAATCCCCAGGATAAGGACAGAAATGGTCCTAGTGGCCCTTTCAACATGATGGCTTCAAGACAATGGTTTCAGAAAGTAAATTCAGAAGGCAAAGTAGTGCTACTTTCTGAGTTTCAGTATCACCCATGGTGGGCTGCAATAACAATAATAAGGTATTTTTTAATTGGTGCATAATAGTTATATAGAATAATGCATTCCATTGTGGTATATTTGTAGATGCACATAACATAATTGGATCAAGGAGCAGAATCCTTTTTTTCAAATGAAATTTTGTATTTAAAAAGTTCATTAATTACATCAAACAAATAAAAGCAAAAAGGCCCTGGATGAATCAGGAGTAGAGAGCTTAGGATCTCGCCAGCTAGGCTTATTCTCTCCTCTCCATTTTATCAATGAAGAAAGAGAATTCCATAGAAACAAAATGTGCTTGCCTTAAAATTCATTGTCCATAAGCAATAAACCAGGACTGGATTCTAGGTTCTTTTTCTACTATGCCATATTGCCTTAAGTGTATTGAATTTACTATGCTATTGTAGTCTAATTGGAAGGTATGAAAGAAGCTAAAGACACAAAATCATCTTTGAAAGAGTTTACAATAATAGCATGGAAATTAAGCAAAATTGCTTTCATTCGGGGAACATTTGCTACGTGTGATGCAGTAGGGATATAAAAGCTAATAAGATTATAGGCCTTCAAGAAGCTTACAGGTCTCATGGAGCATGTGATAGACTGAATAATAGCCTCCAAATATATCCAGGCCCTAATTCTTATTATAAATGTTACCTTATATGGTACCAGGGGCTTTGCAGATGTGATTAAGTTAAGCATCAAGAGATAGGGAGATTTTCCTAGATTATCCAGGTAGAACCTGAGTGTAATTACAAATATCCTTATAAAATGGAGGAAGAAGAAGATTTTACTGCAGAAGATTGAAGATGTGACAACATTAGAGAGAGATTAGAAGTTACTATGCTGTGAGCTTTGGACATAGTGGAAGGAGTCAGGAAATGCAAGGAATACAGGTGGCCTCTAGAAGCCAGAAAAGAGCAAGAGAGCATTCTCCTCCAGAGCCTTCGGAGGAAGTGTGGCATTGAAAATTAATTAAAGGTGGATTTTCATTTTACACTATATACAAAAATCAATTCCAGATGGATTAAAAGTCTAACATGAAAAACAATTCTTTCATTAATCTTCCAGAAGAAAATTAAGGAAAAAACTATGACTTTAGAGTAGAGAAATACTTCTTTCAGAAGGCAAAAACAAGAGGGGCTGGGGCTGTAGCTTAGTGGCAGAGCGCTTGCCTAGCATGTATGAGGCACTGGGTTCCATCCTCAGCACCACATATAAATAAATAAAATAAAGTATAAAAATACAACATCATTAAAAAAGAAGACAAAGAAAGCATACACTATAAAAAAGAGTGACTTGTTATGTAGAACCACTATAAATTGTTTTTAAACTCTTGATACAAAAATAATGGCAACTAAATAAAACACCATGCCACACACTAGGAGAAAACATTTACAGTGCATATACCCACCTCCACCACCAAAGCATTAGTATCCAGAACATATAAAAACTTCAATAAATCAGTAAGAAAAGATTACTCCAAAAGAAGTGATGAAAAAGGATTCTAGATCGTGTTCTGGTTACTTCACAGAGAGGGGACAGGAAGAATAAAAGTGTTCTTCTCTCCCTTCAGTTTTCTTCTTTGGTTCTTCCTGTGAACCCAAACAGAAGCCAAAGACAAGGGAACCCTTTGCTCTCATCTATACAGTTCAATCTCCTAGATCACCTAGAAGGGTAGAAAGGAATGAAGATTTGATCTGAGATTGGGGTTGTGGCTCAGTGGTAGAGCCCTTGCCTGGCATGGTGAGGCACTGGGTTTGATCCTCAGCACCACATAAAAAATAAATAAATAAATAAAATAAAGGTATTGTGTCCATCTACAATGAAAAATATTTTTAAAAGAGTGGATCTGGAGTGGCAGAAGATCCATCTAATTTTAAAACTCTAACCATACAAAGTGTTGGAGAGTATGTAGAGCAAAGAAAAGCCCCATACAATGCTGATTAAAATGTAAATTTTCAGCAACACTTTAGAGAGCAATTTGTCAATATTTACTAAATCTTAACACATACACACATTATGACTCAACAATCCCACTTCTATGTATATAGTTTGCAGAAAAACACAAGTATGGCAAAAGACAAGTATAAGAATGTTCATAGTATAGTTATCTTAAAATATTTGTTGAAAAAATAAACCATCAGTTAAAACAACCAATGAGTATATTGTACAGGTTGAGTATTCCTTATCTAAGATGCTTGAGATGAGAACAGTTTCAGCTTTTGGAAGTTTTGGTTTTGGAATATGTGCATGGACTTTATCAGTTGAGCACCCTTAATATAAAAATCTGAAATCTAAAGCACTTTAAAATTAAAAGCTTTTTGAACAACACGTAGGCACTCAAGAAGTTCCATATTTTAAAGAATTTTAGATTTCTGATTTTTTGGATTAAGGATGCTCAGCCTGTAGTACACTCAAGGCGAAGAACTGCAGAACATGCAAGAACACAACATGGAAGAATTTTGAAAAAAAAGCATTGAGCAGAAGCATACATTACAGGAAGATGCTTCCAGTATAATTCCATATGTGGTTTTTAAAAGATACCAAATATGTTGTGGAGTTCTACATGATGTGTAGTCAAATGATATGGAATTTCATGGAATAATGTACATCAAAGCAGAATAGCTTCCTCTTAGCACAAAAAAGAAGGATGGAACTCAAGAGGAGGCTTAGATGGCTTCAATGTTTTGATGAGGTCATTATTTCTTAAGTTGCATTGTGAATAAATGTTATTTCATTCAGTTTTATGTCAGAGAGTTCATAAGGCTCTTTAAAATATGAAGTGTGACAGTTGCTTTAAGAGAGGTATGCCCTGCTCAGGGGTCTCTGGGAGAACAAATGAGGGGTCCACATGCCAGATGTGGCAGGGGTTTCAGGGAAGTATTGCTTGAAGAGCTGGCATTTGCCAAATGGTTTAGACCATCATAAAATTTCTGAAAATTCAGGGAAGGAAGAAATCAATGTGGTATAGATACATTCACCAAGGAACTAGAGTTTAAACAGCCTGCAAGAATGAGGAGTACTTGTGTAAGGAAAGCTGTAGTTAGAAACAAGGTAGCTAAATTGGAGAGAAAAGGGTAGACCTACCTTTCTGGAGAGAACTGGGAAACGCTTACATGCAAGAAGCAATTTGTAGCCAGTAGGACTTGAAATTTTATTCATTTAGATACTAGGATCTCCCTGCCCTTACAAAAATGTATGCTCGATCTATACACATACAGGCCAAGGTAAGAATTTGTTTGGTCAACATGTGGTCAACAATCACCCCTTAATTTTGCATTATGTTTCACTAATTACAAAGTATATAGATCCCTAGAATCCTTTTAAAAACCACATATGGAAAAGGGGGAGAGCAGGCATCATTACAAGGACTGAGTCAATATTTAAGAGAAATACCCTGACTTACCCAACATTACCTGGCCAGTAAGTGATATGATCAAGCCTAGAACCAGTTCTTCTCATTGTATGTTCAGAATTCATTCTATTAACCACCAGGCTATTCCATATTTTTCCAGCTGAAGTTAGGTCAACTTTAAGAACATATTCTCTTACATAAGCACAAATCAACTGAAGAGATTTTTAGCAAATTTGCATTGAATGAGGGTGCTTACAACATATTGCTAATAATTTATTTGTACAAGGCAATGATTTATTGCAGTGGATTAAATTGTCTGATCTCTTGCCAAGAGTGTGTTGGTAAGTAATTGAGATATTCCAATATGTATAACCTTTTGCAAAGTATACAACCTGATTAAAAGTGTTGTCCTTTTGTAATAAATGATTCAGAGGTTACATTTCCTCTATTAGATCAGAAATTCTATAAATGAAATCAATGAAATAAAGCTGATGAGTTTTGTTAATAGAGTCATCTTGAAAATTGTGCTTTGGCCTTCAGGCTATAGAATTTTCTAATGAACACCAAAAAAACTGTTAGAAATGTGTCTAGTCTACAGTTTTGCCCTCCCAACAGCATATCAGCCAGTCTGCCTGTTTGACAGCCTACAGAGAGGCAAAAACATGATATCAGTGAAGTTGTAGATGAACAATTGAGTTAGAAACATAAATTTAATTTAATTTTATACTCAGGGATGCTCATAGAGCACAAATGTAGGTAGTGCATTGAGGGAGAAATGATACTAAAATGTGCCAGACAGATCCTTCCTTCCTTCCTTCTTTCCTTCCTTCCTTCCTTCCTTCCTTCCTTCCTTCCTTCCTTCCTTCCTTCCTTCCTTCCTTCCTCTTTATTGTTGTACTGGAGAATCAGCCTGTTTACTTTGGAATCCCTCTCTGTTCCTAGCTTTTTGCTTGACATTACAGGAGCATACAAAGGCACAATCGATGTTTTCTGCCATGGATAAGTTGATATTACACTTGGGAAATATAAAACATTGGAATACAGTAAGTTATGAGATATAGACTGCAGGTACTATTTGGAAGACACTAATTACAATGCCTAACAGATAGTTCTTACTTAATAAAAAACTGATATCTTGGGAAATTTTATCACAATAATTTCTTTCTAAAATATTTCAATAACAAACCATTGTGTTTTTTGAATGGTTTTATTTAAGTGCACTTCTGCAAAAGATACAGAATGGCTCCTGGATCAATTATTCAATCAACAAAACAATTGTTTCTGAAACTATTGGTTTGCAAAGAAGATGATATTTAGTTCAAATTTCATATACCTTGTACTGATAATAATTTAAAGAGGTGAAAATGAAAAGTGGAGGGAGAGGAGGGGACATGGGTGCAGGAAAGATGGTAGAATGTGATGGACATCAATGCCCTAGGTACATGCATGACTACACATATGGTGTGACTCTATGTTGTGTACAACCAGAGAAATGAAAAGATGTGCTCCATTTGTGTACAATGAAGCAAAATGCATTCTGCTGTCATCTATACCTAATTAGAATAAATAATTTTTTTAAAAAAGAAAATAGGAATGCTAGGAAACTCTACAAAAGATTAAAAAAATAAAAATTCAAAACAATGTTTTGTAACTTCCATTATTGCCTAAATAACAAATATATGATACTTTATCCACTCTTTTAATACTTGTCAAAAATACAATGCATTTAACTGTGGTTTAAAATACAACTGGAAATACTTAGGACAAGATCAAGAAAAATCTTACAAGGAAAAAATAATAAAACTAGGGTTTCAGCCTAAGAAAACAAAAGCAGTATGCAATAATTGGACGAACTCAAAGAAAAAGAACAAAGGATAAGCAATAACATATTAAATTATTGTTAATTGAAAAAGCCAAGATGTTCCTCCAGGCAGAAATCAGTAATTAGAATGTGGTGAAGCTCATTATCATCTGAGTTGGAAATAAAAAGTGGAATGTATCTCTTCCTTCCCCCATTTCTCTCAGTCAACAACCTTGAGGTACTTCTACTGGTGAGATGAATCAATGAGAAAGGTAAAACTCAACATCTCAATCTTTTTTGTTCCCTTAGAGACAGTATGTGTGCAGGATTTTGAAGTCCTTCTTTGCCAATCAACACCCATGAGATCAGGTCTACCCACACACAGCAGGAAATATGAGCAAGGCAGACAGCAGCCTGCTTTTGGAACAGCCATCAGTTCTTACAGATCTCACTGATTTTTGCTAATTGTAAAGTTATCTGACTATACATGGGGCCTACACCACCTTACCTTAGCTGATCTTCCTATTTCCACCCCCTTTCTAGCCTAGATGAACACGCCTGTGTGATTCCAGTTGGCCTGCCTATTTCAATGTCACCCATGCCTCTAGGGTTACAAAATTCTAGGGGTCCTTTTTCTAGGCCAAAAGCTCTCTAGATTCCCCAATCTTGGGCCTCAGTGTATAAAAATCCATCCCACATAGAGAAGATGCAGGACCTAGGTCTGTGCTTCTCAAAATGTGATTAATAAATTATCAGAATCAGAAATATCAGGAGATGGTCATGAAGTTGGCTCAGATGCAGATGTGGGAGCTCAACTCAGACCTACTGAATGAGAATAGTTGAGTTGGAGCCCAGAAATTGGCATTTAAATCAGCACATGAATATTTAAGAATCAGTCCTTGATGTTGCCTGTCCCTGTGTTTTAGTCAGTTTTTTTGCTACTCTGACTAAAAAGATCTGACCAGAACAATTTTAGAGGAGGAAAAGTTTATTTGAGGGCTCATGGTTTCAGAGGTCTTAGTCCATAGAAGGCTGGCTCCTTTCCTTGGGGCTTGAGGTGAGGCTGAACATCATGATGGAAGAGTGTGGCAGAGGGAAGCAGCTCACATGGTGATCAGAGATCAGAGAGACTCCACCCACCAGATACAAATATATATCCCATGGCCACACCCCCAAAAGAACATTTCCTCCAACTAAACCCCACCCACCTCCAGTCACCACACAGTTAATCCTATCAGGGATGAATTCACTGATTAGGTTAGGGCTATAACCCAATCATTTCTTCTCCAAACCTTCTCATATTGTTTCACATGTTGAGCTTTTGAAGGACACCTCACATCCAAACCATAACACCTTTTTATTCCTCCGCTTGTGTCCTATATTGGAGAGGCTTTCTCAGCCAATCTAGAGGAAGATAACTTGCCCGCATGTTTTTTAAAATATACTTTTTAGTTGTCAATGGATCTTTATTTAATTAATTTATTTATATGTGGTGCTGAGAATTGAACCCAGTGCCTCACACCTTGCTGCCAGGCAAGCACTCTACCACTGAGCCACAACACCAACCCTGCCCCCACTTTAACTCACTGTTTTAGTCAGCTTTTTCACTGTTGTGACCAGAAGACCTGAAAAAGAAGTCCGGTGTAGTGGTGCATGCCTGTAATCCCAGCCGCTCAGGAGGCTGAGGCAGGTGGACCATTACTTCAAAGCCAGCCTCAGCAAAAGTGGGGTGCTAAGCAACTCAATGAGACCCTGTCTGTACATAAAACACAAAATAGGACTGGGGATGTGGCTCAGTGGCTGAGTGCCCCTGAGTTCAATCTCTAGTACCTTCCCCCCACAAAAAAGACAAGAACAATTAGAGGAGGAAAAGTTGATTTGGAGGCTCATGGTTTCAGAGGCTCATAGTCCATAAATGTCCTACTCCATTGCTCTGGGCCAGAGGTGAGGCAGAACATTATGGCAGAAAGGTGTAGAGGAGGGAAGCAGCTCCGGAAAGATAGCCAGGAAGCAGGGAGATAGCTCCACTCATCAAAATATAAGCCCCGAAGGCATGCCCCCAGGGACCCACCACCTCCAGCCACACCCTATCTTCCTGAAGTTACCACTCCCGTTAATCCCTGTCAGAAGATTAATTCACTGATTGAGTTAAGGTTTTTACAACCCAATCATTTCTCCTCTGAACATTCTTGCACTTATCACATGTAAGCTTTTGGAGGACACCTCATGTCTAAACAATATAGTCACTATCGCATCATCCTGTGTTATATTCTTCACAGTTAACACCATCTGGAAGTTATGTTATTGTGTATATGCTTACTTTTTTATTACCTATCTTTCTCAATGAGGATGAAAATCCCACAAAAGCTAGAGACTGATCTTTCTTTCACAGCATTGCCTTTACAGTGACACACTGCAATAGTGCTTGGCATTTAATAGGCAGGTTCTCAAAAATATTTGCTGGGTTAATCAAACATTGATCTAATGGCAACACTCAGATTTCTAGAACCATCTCTAAAGTCAATGGGAACATAGAGACACTGTTATTTTTCTCCTATTAATGATTTTCCTTTCTCTTTTGTACAAAGCTCAGTGTGAGAATGTGTAAAGCTAAATTTGAACCAGATATATAAGTGCACTTTGAATGTGCCCCTGTAGTGGTGCCATATCCCTACAACCATCCAACCCTTGAATAATCTTCGTAAAACTGAAATATTTAGAAAAGCAATTGTTTGGATAAACAATTTTTCTATATAGATAAATATTAACCCTTAAGTTAATATTAATAACTTAATTGAATTATTTTAAATTATTTATTAGGTACTTCTTAAATAAGTGTATTGAGGGCAAGGAACTCATCATAAGACTTGGGTTCACCTGGGCAAAGATTCACAGGTATTCAGACATCAGGTGCTCACTAAGAAGTAACTGAACCCATTTATCAACATGTTTAAGATGCATCAGTCCCTCATGTACATTAATTTATTCTGGTAGTTTATCAATAGTTTCCTGGGCATTTGGGCTATTCTGGTGGCTCTTTTGAAGAAAGGTATCTTGTTTCATCCGAATCCAGCAAATGATCTTCAATCAATTTCTTTATCCACTTTTTGGGGGAGTTGATTATCATGGGGGCTATGACTTGTAAGGAGACCTTGTTCCATCCATATGTTTACACTTATGTAATTTAAAGTTGCAGTTTCATATTATTATCTCTATCCTACAATGAGCAACAAAAGTTCAGAGACTTTAAATAACTTCTCTGAAGTCCACACAGGTTTAAGAGTATCTGTATACTGATCTTGCTGAAACTGATTACTTGCTTACCCAGATGATAGCACTGCCAAGACTCAGTTGCATTCTAAGTTCCAGACTTACATATTGCTAGCTTATTAAATAAAGATGAGAAGGATATGCCAGGAATAATTTTTATTTTATTATTTTGCTTAGTTTTAGCTTTTTACATAGCACCTTTTTGATAAAAAAATGCATTAATATGATAAAATTTCATACAATATAGAATATTATAGTATGAATAGTATGTCTTTCTCTAGTCTCTACCTGCTAAAGCAGCCACAAAGCAACTACCATTAGCAGTCTTTTGCCTACTCTTCCAAAAATATTTTATGCAAATAATATAAGAAAGTATATATAAAACATATACATGCATATTACGTATGCATAGGTGTGTATGTATACACACATTATACCTATATCTTTGCATTACAAAAGCATAATATAGCGATTTGTGCATTGATTCTTTTCACTTAATATTATCTTTTCTATTTTTAGTTGTAGATGGACACAATATCTTTATTTTTTTTGTTTATTTTTTCATGTGTTGCTGAGGATCAAACAGAGTGGCTCACATATGCCATGCAAGTATTCTACTACTGAGCTACAACCCCAACCCACTTAATATTATATTTTTTTAAAATATATTTTTAGTTGTAGTTGGACACAATATCTTTATTTTATTTATTTTTATGTGAGGATCAAACCCAGTGCCTCATGCATGCAAGGCAAGCACTCTATCACTGAGCCACAACCCCAGCTCCCCACTTAATATTATCTTGAAGGCAACTCCTTACCATTCAAAATGTATCCATTTACTCCTTTTGTCTGTTTGTTTGACTGACATTCTGTAATGAAATCTTTGATGCACATAAAAAAGCTTGAAGACAGTACAATGGGCACCAATGTACATACTATGCAGATTTTAGAATCACTGGTTATGATTCCTGCTTTATCACAATATCTATAATTTCATCCATTTTTTCTTTCACTTTAAAATAAACAGAGGTTTTGTTCAGGAAAGACTTGGGCATGCATATCATTAAATAGAGTTAAATGTTTGTTTACAATTATTTTATTAGGTGAAATTTACATAACATGAAATGTAAAAATTTCAGTGTAATGTTCAATGAGTGTTGACTAATGAATACACTATGTAAAGCAAATGTATATCAAAATTATGGAACACTACCGTGACTCCAGAAAGTTCCCTAATGCATCATGCCCACGCACATCCTGCCCACATTCTCACCAGATGCAATGTTCTAATGTTTTGCACAGTAGATTAGTTTTGCCTTATAGAACTTCATTTAAGAGGATTCACAGTGAGACACTGTCTCTACATAAAACACAAAATAGGGCTGGGGATGTGGCTCAGTGGTCGAGTGACCCTGAGTTCAATCTCCAGTACCCCCCAAAAAAAGGAATCATACAGTTTGTGCTTCCTTGTGGAAGATTTCTTCATTCAGCATTTTTGAGATTTTCCAAATTGTTTCCTTTTTCACTAGTACCTTTCTATTACTAAGTTGTATTTAGTTACAAACATACACAGTGTGCATTATTGTATGTTTATGATCCATATTTAATTTTTGCTAATGATGTAAAGTGGGAATTGAGTTTTATTATTTTTCATATGGATAGCCAATTTTTCTATTGCCATTTGTTGAAAGACATTCCATTGAACATTGGATTGCTTTAGTCACGTTTTCAAAAATTGAATACCTGTTGTAAGCCTGTGGGTCTTCTTGTGGACTCTGTTCTATTCATTTTCATGCCAGTATCACACTATTTTTACTAATGCAATTTTGTGGTAATCCTTGAAATAAAGTTGTGCATTTTTCCATATTTTTTTATTTTTATGTTTTCACTTTTCCAAGGTTCTTTGAATTCTACATGCATTTAGAGAATCAGAATGTCAGTTTCTACAAAAAAGCATGGTAATATTATATTTAAGTTTGCATTGCATTGATAGATAAATTTGAGTATAACTGACATCTTAAAATATTAACTTTTCCAATTCATAAACATGGCATATGTTTCTATTTAATTTAGGTCTTAATTGCTCTCAGCAATAGTTTGTAATTTTCAGTGTAGAGGTCTTGCACATCTGTTGCTAGATTTATTTCTAGGAATATAATGTTTTTGTTGCTGTTGTAAATTGTATTGCTTTAATTTTATTTTCCAATTAAGGCTGTTTGTATGAAAATATAGTTGATCTTATATATTAATTTTGTATTATGTTACATTGCTAACGTGACATAAATCAGTTCTAGTAATTTTACTTGTAGATTCCTTGTGATTTTATGCATATACTTCCATGAGATCTAGAAATAAAAGACCATTGCTTCTTCCTACCTGATCTTTATTTATTTTTTAAACATTTTTTAGTTGTAGGTGGACACAAGACTTTATTTTTTTATTTATTATTTTTACGTGGTGCTGAGGATCGAACCCAGTGACTCACCCATGCTTGGTGAGCGCTCTACCGCTGAGCCAAAACCCCAGCCCCCTAGCTGATCAGTATACTTTTCAATTCTTTTTCTTTCCTTATTTACCTCCAGTAAAGATGTGGAAGTGGCCATTCTTCCCTTGTTTGAAGGGGAAGGTGAGAAATAACCTAATAACCTAACCCTAATCCTAATCCTAACCATTAAATGTCAGGTTGGTTCTAGATCATTTTTGTAATTGCATTTCATCTGACTTAAAAAGTTACCTTCTGTACCCAATTTGCTAAAATTTCCTATCATAAATGGATTTTTAATTCTGCAAAGTCATGTTTCCCTTTATTCAATAAATAAGTTGCATTATTTATTTATTATTGTTACTATTGTGTTGCTGGGAATTGAATCCAGAGCCCCATGCATGGTAAGTGAGCACTATACCATTGAGATGCATCCTCAGCCCTCTTCCACAATTTTTTTTTAATTAATCCAATCCTATGTTCCTGAGATAAGTGATACATAATTATGACATGTTTTTATGTTTCTGAATTTTATTTGCTCAAATTGTGTTAAGGGTTTTGTGGTTTTATTCAGGAGGAACATTGGTCTCTTAGTTTCTCTTTGAAATAAATTCCTGAGGTATTATAATTGGGTTTATGATTTGCATTATAAAATGTATTGTGAATTGATCCTTCCTCTCTATTTTCCAAAAGAGTTTCCTTAAGATTCATTTTATTTCCTCCTTAACTATTTGGTAAAAATCACCACTGAAACTATAAGGGGCCCAAAGCTTTCTTTTTGGACAGTATTTTTAAAATAATAAATTCAATTTTCTTAAGATTTATTGTATAAGTGTTATTTTCTGTGATTTTTAAATTTTGTTCAGTTTTGATAGATTGCATTTTCAATGAATTAGCCCATTTCATCTAAACAGTCTATTTTGTTATAAAGTTATTCATAAGATTCCCTTATAATACTTTAATATCTTTTTATATTAATAAGTCCTCTTTAATTATTGATATTGCTAATTTCCATTCTCCATATTTCCTTGATCAGTCTAGTTAGAGGTTTATCAACTCCTCAAAGAAACAAATTTTGTCTTTCTTCATGTTCTCTAATTATTACTCTCTCCTTCTCTCTTTTTTTTTCTAGTGTTGGGGGTTGAATGAAGGGCCCCTGATTTTATCTTCATTATGTCCTTTTACTTATTTAAGATTAAGGTTTTGCTGCTATAATAAATTACCACAATTTTTTACCATATTTAATTTTTACTGGCACCTAAAAGCATAAAAACTGTGCAATAAGTTAAAAGTTATTTTTGCTCTTTTTTTCTCTGGCCTTTGAGGTGGAGTTTTTTTCCTATTACAAGCACTTATAGTTATACGTTTTCCCATAAATATCACTTTATCTACATTTCACAATTTATGCATGTCATATAGTTTCACTGTCATCATTATTATAATTCAGTTTAAAAATGATCTAATTTAAGCCGGGCGCGGTGGCTCAAGCCTGTAATCCCAGCACTTAGGGAGGCTGAGACAGGAGAATCGCGAGTTCAAAGCCAGCCTCAGCAATGGCGAGGTGCTAAGCAACTCAGTGAGACCCTGTCTCTACATAAAACACAAAAAAGGGCTGGGGATGTGGCTCAGTGGTCGAGTGCCCCTGAGTTCAATCCCCAGTACCAAAAAAAAAAA
>CM053417.1:13559174-13602284 GCA_028644305.1 Xerus rutilus
CGGTGGCTCAAGCCTGTAATCCCAGCACTTAGGGAGGCTGAGACAGGAGAATCGCGAGTTCAAAGCCAGCCTCAGCAATGGCGAGGTGCTAAGCAACTCAGTGAGACCCTGTCTCTACATAAAACACAAAAAAGGGCTGGGGATGTGGCTCAGTGGTCGAGTGCCCCTGAGTTCAATCCCCAGTACCAAAAAAAAAAAATGATCTAATTCACTAGGCGTGGTGGTGCCCATCTGTAATCCCCGTGGCCCAGGAGGCTCAGGCAGGAGGATCACAAGTTCGAGGCCAGCCTTAGCAACTTAGCGAGACCCTAAGCAACTTAGTGAGAGTCTGTCTCAAAATAAACAAGTTTTAAAAATGGGCTGGGGATGTTGCTCAATGGTTAAGAGCCTCTGGCTTCAAACCTTGGTACCAAAAATAAAAAGTTCTTACTCTCCTTTTGATTTATTCTTTTTTCTCTTGGTCATTTAGAAGTTTAATTCCAAATATTTGTTTATTTTCTAGATATGTCATGTTATTTTAACTTCCTTGTGATTAGAGAACATACTCTTATAATTTTAGTCCTATTAAATGTACTAGATATTTTCTGTTTTCAGTCCAGACACTGGTCTAGCTACACTTGAAAGGAATGTGCACTTTGCACTTGTAAGGTACAGCACTCTATAAATAACTAGCTCAAAGTGATTGATAAAAGTTGTTCAGATTTTCTATCTTTGCTGACTTTTTGTCTTAGTCTTTTGTTTCCAAAAGAGGGATGTTCATATTTCTGCCTGATTGTAGAAGTGTTTATTTTTCCTTTTGACATTGTCAGATTTGTTTTATTATTTTGAAGCTCTTTACTAGATAGATAAACATGGTTGTTTATGTCTTCCTGATGAATTTACCTACCCTTTTTGTTGTGAAATTCCCTACTGCATTTGTTAATACTCTTAGTGAAACCCATTTTATGATATTAATATGGAGACCTTTGCTTTCCCACATGTACAGTTTGCATTATTCATCTTTTAAAAATATTTTTAGTTGTAGATGGACACAATACCTTTATTTTATTTATTTATGTTTATGTGGTGCTGAGGATCAAACCCAGTGTTTCACGCATGCAAGGCACATGCTCTACCACTGAGCCCCAGCCCTGCATTATTCATCTTTTTGGCCATCCACATTTCTTCCACCAATTTGTGTCTTTATTTTTAAGGAGTATCACTAGTAGATAGCATACATGTGGGCCTTAAATTTTATCCATTCTAATAATGTTTACCTTTTAGTTAGAGAACTTACTTGATATCAGCATTTTCTATAATGGCTGATATAGTTAGATTTATGTCTGTAAATTTACTATTTATTTTCTGGTGATCTCCCTGTTGTTTATTCTATTAATGCTTTTTTTCTGTACCCCTGTCAGATTAATCAAATGTTTCTGAAAATTCATTTTTGTTTTCCTTTTGGCTCTGTAACTGCATATCTTTCCTGTTTTTATTTTAGAATGTATTCTAGATATTATGCTTCTTTAACTTTTCATTGTCATTTCCAAAACAGGCATACAATTTATTGTTAGTATTTACACATTAGTGTCATATTCAGTATATATTTCCACCCCATACAATTTATTGGCCATAAGAAAAGTTGATATTTCATATTATATTCAAAATAAATCTTTCAAAAATGTTTATTATTGGTTCCAAGTGTTAGTATTTATACATTAGTGTCGTGATTTTTAGAGAGGTAGTATGATATGATTGAAGAATGTCAGACCTGGAAAAGAACTTTAAAATCATCCAGCCCAGGATTTCCTCAGAGGAACGCTATTGGCATTTTGAGGAAGACAATGTTTGATTATATAAGACTGGCATGTACATTGTAGGACACTTAATATCACTGTTGCCTGCCTGTTAACTGCCAAAAATGCCACCAACGCTTGAAAATATCCTCTCCCCAGGGTACTGTATAGCCATCAGCTGAGAACCATTGTTACTCAATCCCCTCATTGACCAGATGGAAGAATTGAGGTTCAGAGAGTGTAAGCAATTTACATAAGTTGAACAACAATTTCCTTTTACAGACCTATGACTAAACCCCAGTTCTTATTTCAGTTCTCTGGTTATGAAAATATTCCAACTATAACTCAAATGTAAATTGAACTAGAAGATATTTTTATTTTTGTCTCCTAAGTTAATATCATTTGTTGGAAAAATCACCATGACGAAGTTGAAAGGTGTGACTTTTGAGTATGACTATACTATAAATTTTATGGACATTCCACAGCCACCTAACTATTGCATGAGAGTTGCATTTACTGTTATTCTCCTTGCTACACTGATTTAGTTATGCTAACAAAATGTTTCATACAAAACCTTAATAGGGCCAGGCACAGTGGTGCATGCCTGTATTCCTACCACTTTGGGAGGCTGAGACAGGAGAATCGTGAGTTCAAAGCCAGCCTCAGCAACAGCGAGGCACTGAGCAACTCAGTGAGACCCTGTCTCTACATAAAACACAAAATAGGGCTGGGGATGTGGCTCAGTGGTTGAGTGCCCCTGAGTTCAATCCTCAGTGCAAAAAAAAAAAAAAACCTTCATAGGAAAAAGGCTCAATATAAATTCAGTAAAATAATTACTCTTTTATTTTGGTTTTATATAAATAAGCACATACTAACATACTAATATTTTTAATTTCTGGAAAACTCAGTTCTTAGCATTTCCTACAGTTTTGTGAGCATGAATACATTCTTATGCTGCTTATTGTCATAAGCATAACTACTCAGGCAACTCCTAAAAGCAGCCTGTAAACTAGTTTTCACAGTTATACTTCCCACACACAACTTAGTCAGCTTGTCCATACTTTCCCAGTATGAGGCAGGTACCTAACTCAGTCTAGAAAATGTGGATCTGTTTTAGGGCAGCAGTGTGGTGAGTGGGGTGGGTAGCCTGGCTGTAGATAGCCACTGAGAAGTTGGGGCTGTGGCTCCAAAGCCTGGAAAGAGAAATAACATCAATTCTTGAACAGGAAAAGGCTAAATATGTACTAAACACTGAGATTATCCTTCTTCCTTTGGGCAAGAAAAGGTTTAACTGGGACTGAAAACAAAGCCGCAAGGCAAATACATGAATAGAAACACTTAGCAGATGGATGGGGCAAAGGGGGTTCTGAGTGGGTGTTAGCAGAGATTGTCATAGTTCCTGGATTCTATCCAACCAGATTGATGCTGCTTAAGTAAGTAGAGCTTTCTTTGTTAACATTTGCTAGTAATTAATAGGAAGAATTTTCACTAGGGTTTTTTATCATTAGGTTGCATCAGATTATTTGTTCATTTTTTCTTATAACTAATATTTATTGAGCACTTATTGTAAGTCCAGTATTGTTTGAAACCCTTTGGATGCCACAGAGAAGCAAAAATAGAACATATTCTGGTGGATCTAACTTTTTATAATGGGAGTGGGTACGCATGGGTGGAAGAATCCAAGGAAGATGTATGGTAAAATATTATCTGACATGTGACCTGAAGGAAGTGAGGGAGAAGGCAATGAGGATATCTGAGAGAAGATGGGTCCAAGCAGAGACAACAGCAAGCATAAATCTCTAAGGCAAGCCATGGTACATTCCTGTAATAGAAAGGAGAATTCCTGATTAGAAGGGGATATGGAGGAGATAGTAGTAAAAGATGAGTTATAGGCTCATGTCTAATTAGAAATGGATGATGAAATTGATTTTGTGATTTTTCAAGAAGACAGAGGTAACTGTAGGTGAAACAATTCCTCATTCTTTTAAAAAATAACTTATTCTTTTTTATAATGTTATTATATTTTATTATTTATTTATTTATTTATATGTGGTGCTAAGTATCGAACCCAAGGCCTCACACATGCTAGGCAAGCGCTCAACCGCTGAGCTAAAACCATAGTCTCTCTTCATTGTTTAAGACCATCTTATTTGTTCTTTTTCTTTTCTAGTACAGAACTTCTGTTCCCTTTATCTCTGTCTCCGTCTACTTCTCCCTGTTCATCCTTTTCCTTCTTCTCCTAGAGAACTGGATTTAGCAGACAGAGCTGAATCTGCCCAGGAGCTAGAGTAGACCTTTATGGAAAACAAATTATATGACAGGTGCCATCTCAGTGTACTGAGCTTTTATGATGGTCAAGTTTCATCCTCACTGGACGTTTCTAGGTTATCACAAGAGTCATAAGGACAAGCTAACTTCTTCACAAAAATAAATCCAGAGTTCTCAGTTCCTGGATCCTAATTCTTAGTCTCTATTAATATTTTCTTGTCACTCATGACCCTAGATTGGTCCACAGAGAAATGTATGCCTTTCACATTAGTCTACTAAACAGTTGAGCATTTCCTCATCTACAATTCTGCAAACTGATTTCTGGTCATGATCACGTGATTTTACTATTCTCTAGTGCCACAATTGCTGGGCTGAGCAACTCCTAACTCCTAGGGCACTATTCACCTTCTATTCAGTGTATTTGTGGAAAGTAAATAATAGTCCAGGTAAAGTAGGAGAATGACTTAGACTAGGGGGATAGCTGTGATAGCTGCAGAAAGGGAGACACGCAGACAAAATAGAGACATATTTAGCTGGGGATATTGATAAGACTTGAGGATATTTTAGATATGGATGTTGAGGGATAAGGAGGTTGTATAGTTGAATCCTATATTTCTGACTTAAAAAACTGGCTAATGCATGACATACTGGAAAATGACCTGGAGAAAAATTATGCAGAAAAGTTGAGTTTAGAAATGCTCTTTAAATATCAAAGATGATCTATCAAGTAGACAGAGGAGCAGATGTGTTTCTAGAGGTCAGGAAAGAGATTTGTATTGGAAATATATATTTTTGGAGTCACTGGCTTCTAGATATTAAATCCATCTATAGATATCTAAGGGTTTCTCTAACAAGAGTATAGAATAAAAAGAGATATCATCAAGATTGAATCTCAAAGAGCTTCTCTATTTTGAAGTTAAGCCAAGGAAGAAGATCCAAAAAAGAACACTTAGTGGCATAAAAGGAAAAAACAAGAGAATATGTAGTTACTCTTAGTCCCATACTTTCTCATTCGCTTTCTTGAATGAAAGGGAAAAGGATGTGGGTATTAATAGTGCATTGGGATTTTCTCAGAGGAGTGGGAAAAGTATTCACATTTTCCATTTCACGTGCCATGAGAAAGTTGAGCTGAGAATTGCTGCCATTGGGTCATGCTATCTTCCCAGTTATAGTAGCCAACTAAATATAAAGTCCTTGAAAAGATTTTAACATAGTTAGCTGACTTTTAAAATATTGATTTAAAATGTTTTTCCAAATTAAAGAAGAGTCATTTTTCACAATTAGTTGTTGGGAGCAACTATAGGATTTGAAGAGCTGGACTATACATTATATTGTAATGATATTGGTTAAATGCATGAAAAATAATTGGCTTTAAAACAATTCATTCTGAGGATCCTATTTCCCAGAAATATTTTAGCTTACAGAGCAAAAGTATTATGCAGTTTGCTATCAACCTTAACTGCCCAATCTATGTGATGGCAGAGCTTGCAGGTAAGAGCGAACAGAGGGAGCTGGGATGTGGCTCAGTGGTAGAGCGCTTGCCTTGCATGCCTGAGGCACTGGGTTCCATCCTCAGCACCACATACAAATAAATCAATAAAGATATTGTTTCCACCTACAATTAAAAAATATTTAAAAAAAAAAGAGCAAACAGGGAGGATAGCCCTACCTAGCCAAATGTAGTGGTGAGAGTGGTAACAATGGAGAATATTTTCACAGCTCATACTTAGTGGGTACTAATAGGCTTTTATTTTCAAATATGCTGAGACTGCATTTCTTTTGTGCTTTTGGCTGCTAATCAGCTGGGGCAGCCAACGGTCTTTGATCACTCTGATTCCTGTGGTAGCTGAGACTAGAGATACTTTGGAATGAAAAAAAAACTACCAGTTCGTATTCCTGAAGACAAAGAAGTGCCAAATATGGAAGTTTTGTTTTGCATCCAAGAAATGAGGGTGTAATTTGGGGTGAGGAGGAAAGGGAGAGAGATTTGTTTGCTGGTGCATGGCCAAGAAGTAGTTCTCTCCTGACATGAATATCACATACAGAAATTGCTTAGGATAATGTCTGGCTTCACTGAATGCTCAATAAATATTTTGGGAGCTGATCTTCCCTTTCACTATTTCCCTCACTATGCAATAATTGTAAATAACTCACTCTGACCAACATCTGGCATACTGATACTAAATATAAAAGAAACAAGCAACAACTGAAAAGTTAGCTAAATATTAACATTTAATTCTAGTCTTCAGCATTACATTGTGTGTTTGTGATTTATCGTACACTAATAACCTAGTTCTTCACAACTCTTCTGACAATTCTTCAATAATTTTTAGTAGCCAATTGAGTAGGAATGTTCTGCAAGTATAGGAATATTGACTTGTTTGTGTTGAGCAGCAGTTTATCTTCACTGAGACAAGGACAAGAGAAAATGGATTTCAATTGTATAAATTAAACACCTCCTGTGACATCAGATAAAATTTATCTGTATAGATTGTTTGAAAGTGACACAGTATGGCAAGATTAATCTTCCCAAAGTATACTGCTGATTTTATAATACCATGCTCAAAACCTTCAATGTCTTCCCATTGGCTAGAGTAAAATTAATCTCCTGATCGGGCTTTCCAACTTTCAAGATTATATTCTGCTCTTCTTGTTCTCAGACTCTAAAATTTAACCCAAGTTACTCTTCACATGTTTCCTTGCCTTCTATTATGTATGTCCTTCACATTCAGGACCATTCAAATCCTAGCCATCTTTTAAGGTAGCGTAGATTCAAACGTTACCTTCTTCAGTGATTTTTCCTTGATCTCTTCAGAATAATCCCCTTCTCTTTTATCAGAGAAACTTTGATTAGTATTTATTAGTATTAGTATCTATTTGTGCTTAGCACAAATTAGCTAACCATGTCTTTCTTGTAATTCTCAAATACTCAAAGCTATGAAAATAAAAAAACTTCTCCTAATTCATTAAAATATCTGATCTGACCTGGATTTTTTGGTGATAATACTTAACCAAAAATGATAAGAGACTCTCTCTAGCCATTATTTATCTCACTTTAGTGTTAATAGTCATATATTTCAGCCCAGAAATATAAATGTGATTGATTGAAGGATACTTCCCTCAGTCCTACTCAGTGTATTATTTAACGTATGGTATATAGACCTTATTACTCTTCTAACTCTGAAAATTTATGAGTTCAGAAATATAGCTGTTTGTAAGGTTTTGGGGATAAGAAATTGCTAACTTGATTATATAGAGTTGTCATTATTTTGGGTTGCCTAGTATCTAAATAGTTATTCTATTGTGAGAATCTGCCATCATGTGACTCCTGGTGGGACTCTGCATAGATTTTGAAGTAGCTAGACACCTTTACCTCTTCTTGGTGGCACCTAGCCGTGGATGCATGACATAGACTTGACCAATTGAATGCTACATTCTGGGATTTTTATTTTTTGCAGTGTTATGGATGGAACCAAGGGTCTTCCACTTTCTAGGTAAGCACTCTACCATTGAGTTATACTCCCAACCCCTGGAATGTGAATTTTGAGGAAGTGATACAAAGAAAGATGGACAGTTAGAGATTATTCATTGACATGATAGTTAAGTGACCAGAGATACTGCTGCAGTATCAGCTCTTCTTGTGGAGTGACTTTAGCTGTAGTTCTTGCTACCTAGTTATCTTTGGTTCTGGGCTGTTTTCTGAACCTATTTTTCCAGATTTCATGTTGGTTCTGTGAACGATTCACTGATCTTTCAATACATTTTTAAAATTTTTGCTTAAATATCCAGAGTAAGTTTCTGTTGTTTGTGTTCAAAAATGTTAAGTGATTAAATACTATTTTTCTTTCCATACTTGAGCTCCTTAAAATTATGAATCATGCATTTTTCCTCTGTATAATTTGCATGTTAATTTATTTTTACTATGGCCATTATAAGATCATATCAATATTTTAGACAGATCACTCTCTAAATTATGTAAAAGGGATGGGAAAAAAAGATTGGAGTATTTCAATTGGGTGGTAATAGTGTCACAATTAATATAGTGATGGAGTTGAGATATTTTATGGATTTGAGAGAAGTTTAATGATGTAGAATGAGCAGGATTTGGTGATTGATTGATAATGGTAGGTGATAAGGAGGAAGAAAAATGACTCAAATATCTTTTTTGAATGACTGGTTGGTTGGAAGATGGTGTCATTCAAAGGGCTAAGGAACATAGGAGCAGTATCAGTTTAGGTGTGACCAAGGAGATAACTGAGTTAGCTAGAAATGTGCTGAATTTTAGGACCAATGGAGTGGTTTTGTACACAAAGAGTTTTGATTATAAAGCTCAATCAGAGATAGATCAGGGATCATTACAATGTTGATAATTAAACCCATGGGAACACATGAAATCTCCCAAGAAGAGAATATAAATTGAGAAGGGAGGAGGACCTGGGACAAGAGTTAGGCAACTTTCAAAGAAGGAACAAGAGAGATAGGAGCACTTCACTATGTGTTTTGACTGTAATGACCAACAAGACATGGTTCTTGTCTTTAAAATTTGGAGGAGGAGAGAGAGACACCAACATCAGTGATTACAGCACAATGTGACATATGTTACTACAGGTGTCTGTAAGTGTGGAAGAAAAGAGACAGGCATAGTAACAAATTGGGAACACATTATTTTGAAAACTAGTTGACAATGATCACTCTGGTATAATATAATCACAAGTGTATATGTGTGCAAATGACCATGACATAAGACCATATATGTAATATTAAATTTCTTCTGATTGGCTTTCTTTTCAGCATCTGTTCTGTGTATTAAGATTTTTTTCTCTACTATTTTTTTAAAACTGCTTTGTGGTGGTAACTGCTGTCGGGTCAACAGAGATTCTTTGCTAGTAAAAAAAATACATGGATCTATCTAAAAATGTACAAACATCTGATAATTTATTTTAAAAAGATTCTGAAAATGCATTTAATTTTTAATTGTACATTCTAAAGAGGGAGAAGTTATCTGAAATCTGGAAGTGGATGAGAGCAGCTAAGCATGCAGTGAATTGACTACATCTTCTTGGATTTCTCCTGGCCCTTGATTTTTTTCTTCCATGAAGAAATGTTTTAAAGCACAAAGAACTCTAGAATGAAAACAAATATCCTCAGGTCTAATTCCAATGCTGTGATAGTTAAATTTATGACCTTTGAAGAGTCATGCCCTCTGGGTGGTGGGTGGTACATTCCTACAAAGGTGCTGCTGTATGCTCCAGACTGCATAGGATTGTTTGAATCAAGTGAGAAATAGATGTAAAATTGCTTGGATAACATAAAGGTGCTCGTGGAACACACTAGTTCTCTTCCTATTTACTGTGTGTTGTCATATGTTGCCTAACATGTTTTTAGTTATCTTGGGACCATATGAGCACCGTGTGAGTAGGTATGGAATGTGTTACAACTAGGTCAAAGCATGAAGAGTTAGTAGCCGGGTGCAGTGGTGCACACCTGTAATTCCAGCACTTTGGGAGGCTGAGACAGGAGAATCGTTGAGTTCAAAGCCAGCCTCAGCAATGGTGAGGTGCTAAGCAACTCAGTGAGACCCTGTCTCTACATAAAACACAAAATATGGCTGAGGATGTGGCTAAGTGGTGAGTATCCCTGAGTTCAATCCCCAGTATAAAACAAAACCCAAAAACAAACAAACAAATAAAAAAAGTATGAAGAGTTAGTGTGCCTTCTCCAAGTTCTATATTTCTTTAGTAATCAACGAGATGATATATTGAAATGATAGCACCATAAGATAGAAGGAGCATCAATCACTGAGTTATTAAATGGAGGAAAACCCCATCCTTGAATGATTCTCAATTGACTGTGTGAGTGCTTTAATCAGCTTTTTTTCTGCTGTGACTAAAAAACCTGATAGGAACAATTTTAGAGGAGGGAAAGTTTACTTGGGCACGTAGTTTCAGAGGTCTCAGTCCATAGACAACCAGCTCCATTCCTTAGGGCTCAAGGTGGGGCAGAACATCATGGCAGAACAGTGTGGTAGAGGGAAGCAGTTCAGACATCACACGAGGAAGTAGAGAGAGAAGTCTGCTTAACAAGAACAAAATATGTACACCAAAGGGACACTGCTAGGGACCCACTTCCTCCAGCCACACCCTACCTGCAACAGTCACCACCCAGTTAATCTCTATCAGGTGATTTGATTGATGCACTGATTAGGTTAAGGTTCTCATAATCCAACAATTTCAACTCCAAACCTTGCATTGTCTCACACATGAGCTTTTGGGGGACACCTCACATTGAAACCATAACAGTGAGAAATACATTTTTGTGTCATAAACCCATCTGATTCTGAGGCTGTATGTTACTGAAATATACCCAAGCCTCTTCTAATGCATTGCTACAAATTGTCTTAGTCTGTTTGGGCTGCCATACCAAAGTACTTCAGATTGTATAATCTATGAAGAACAGAAATTTGTTGCTCCCAGTTCTGGAGTCTGTTAAGTCCAAAATCAATATGCTAGTAGATGTGGTGTCTCATGAGAGCCTTTCCTCCTAGATAGTGCCTTCTATGTGTCCTGACATGACAGAAAGGCAAACGAGTTCTCTAGAATCTTTTTTATAAATATTTTTTTAGTTGTAGATGGATACAATATCTTTATTTTTTTATTGCTTTGTATATGGTGCTGAGGATTGAACCCAGGGCCCCATGCATGCGAGGCAAGCACTCTACCGCTGAGCTACAATCCCAGCCCCTCTAGAATCTTTTTTATAAGAGCACTAATCCTATCCATTAGTGCTCTGCCCTCATGATCCAATCATATCCCCAAAGCCCCACATCCTGATACCATCACCTTGGGTTAGTATTTCAAATTTCAACATACAAATTTTGGAGATACACAGATATTCACACAATAGCAGATGGTTCATAATAATTATATATAATTGAAGATTATGTATCAATTTGGAGGGAATACAAACATTCAGACCATAGCACAAACATAAGCCATTATTGATATTTGAAAAATTCTGTGGAAGTTAGAAAACTAGAGATGTGGAACTCTAAAAAGCTTTTGGTGGTGATCTCTACAAGAGGAATTAGAGACTTTATTTCTTGAGCAAAGTTATTTATTACCTAATGTTTCTCCAAATCATGTCAAAATTCAGTACTCTGGCCAAGACATCAGCTTTACCATGAGCCTTGTTTTGATGTTAAAGCTAAGAGCCTTCCAGAGTATTCAGACCAACCAAATGAATGACAGTCAAGGTAAGAAACAAAGGCCTCTTTCTGTTCCACTAGTGTGAGTGGGTCAGGGGCATGGTGGGACAAAATTGGAAGATATCATTCTTCTAAAGCTAGTTCTCATATAAAATTCCATTCATTTGTTCTGAAATTAAAAAAAAATCCTGGTTTCTAATTCCACTTCTGCAATAGTCAAATTTATGGTCTCTGAAAGAGTTATCATATCCTCTTTGGGTGGTAGGTGCTAACATTTCTCCAAGAAACTATTACATGATCTGCAGAATTCTAAGAATTATTTTCTCCTCTTCTATTTCCTATCACCCTACTTTCTCTTTATTTTTATTCACATGCTTTCTTAATTTTTGAGTGGCTACTCTGTGCTTAGTCTTGTAAGAAAGACTGAGTAGTTTAAGATAGTATCCAGGTCTTTGAAGAGTTTACAGTATTTGTGGGGAAATGAGCATTGGGGGAAATGTAGCAGTAAGGACCAGTGTGAAACTGCATAGTTCAGGGCTGACCTGATGGACACATTATAAATGCTGTAGTAGACAGCACAGTGGGAAAGCAATGGAGGTAATTTGAGGTAAGGGAGAAATTGGAACTTGGGGTTTTGGCAAGGAGGCTCTTACAGTAATCTAAGGATGAGAAGGTAAATACTTGAGAATGAGCATGGAAAGAAGGGAAATAATATAGGCGGAAATGGCAGTCAGTTTTGAAAGGAAATGACTAGTATCTAACTGGAATGAGAGCTATGTGAGTAGAAATTTCCAGAGCTGATCCAAAGTTTTAAGCCTAAATAGATTAAGAAATTAAAAGTGTTATTAGCAGGGACAAAGTTATTTGGAATAGAAAGGAATTTGGGGATGGTAGCTGTGGAAAGGGAGTTTGCTTATAGACCTAACTGATTTGGGGGAAGGAATATACAATTCAAGAAGACATGTCAAATATTCAGGCAGAGCCTTTAGAACCAGGATTGAAATCAAAGGGTCAAACTTGAAATGTGACATTTGAAATGGTGCATTGATTAATACCAATTGCAGGGATTAGATGGAAGATAAGGGATCCCTAAGAGAGCCTGGCAAAAACAAATTAGGAATGCTATTCATTCATTCATTCACCCCTTTATTCAGTAAGCATTTAATAATTGTAAACTATATGCTATATACTTGTTAAAACTTATTAATTATTCAAATACAAATAATTGACTGTTGCTCTAATTTTTATTAACTCAGTAACACCAAGATGAAAAGCAGGCAAAATAGTAAGATTGGTACATTTGTTTGAGAAAGGTATTTATTGCCATTTTTTCTATGTACAGCCTACCTAATAAAAGACAACCAATAGAGAAATTCTCTCATTATAGCTGTAAGACAGTATTTGTCATTAATGAAATCACTTGAGGCTTTAGCTATTCCTTTAATATTTTTATATTAATGCAGAAATATGAGCCTGTCATTTACATACATAGTGTTTATAAATATTAGTCTGAATGATATCAGACATTTTCAACTTTTTTTTCTTTATAGTAAAGAAAGAGAGAAGACCAGTGCATTTGTAGAACCTAGGCACAGAAGATTACATTTTATTTTCAGTTTCATTAAATACCTTACTGATTGTCTTAGCCTGTACCACTAAAACAAAATACCTTAGACTGTGTAATTGTAAATACCAGAAAATTAATTGTTCCTAGTTCTGTAGGCTAGGAAGTACCTCCTATTTTAATAGGGACCTGAATCCAATTCATGAGGGCACTGCCCTCGTGTCCTGTAAGATCTTTGAAGAAAAATACTCATGTTAACCACATGTAATTTGGCTTTAAAATATATTTTAGCAAGGAGTTGAAAAATATATTTCAAATTAAAAGCATCTCTACTCTTCTCTTTATTAAAATGAAGGAGAAATAACCTTCTGTCAATAAAAGACTGAGTTTTACCATCTATAAAATAAGATTAGACTACTTAATTAAAGCAACTCTTGCTCTGACATTCTATAAATACGGAGCTGAGTATAAAAGCAGCTCCATATGTTCAAGTTACAAAACATTGCTGGTAGTTTGTATGCACCCTGCATAGTTTTTAAGTTATAGTCACTTTTTAAAGACCATCTAATCCTTTAATTATCATGAGCATAAATTTGAGGCAAGTTTTAGTTAAAAAATTATGGAGTCCCTTTAGATGTCAACAAAATGATTCTATAAAGGATATAAAGCTTATTGTGTATTTGCAGCAGAATGGCAACAAGAATGTAGAGGACAGATGAGTAGAGAAAACAGAAATAAAGAGAAAGGAATGGGGGCAGGGGTTGTAGCTCAGTGGTGGAGTGCTTGCCTCAGATGTGTGAGGCACTGGGTTCGATCCCCAGCACCACATACAAATAAATAAATAAAATAAAGATATTGTGTCCATCTACAACTAAAAAAAATTTTAAAAAAAGAGAAAGGAATGGTTCTTAACAAACTAGGTTCTCACCATGGACCCAAAGATTATGGGGTGATACTTCTAACTTCAAAAATTACCATGTTTAGATCTAAGTTGAGATAGAGTATTTTATATTGCAGAATTTGTTTATGAGTACCCTCATGGTCTAATGGTGGTATTTCTTAGATCACATGAACATCTGTTATTGGTTTTCAAAATCTCAGGAGATATATGATCTTTTTATTTTAGAAGAATGCATTTCCCAGAATGCCCTTGAGTTGTTTCTCTAGTAATGGATGTGGAAACATATTCTTTCTTTTGCCCAATGCCCACATCACAATGCAACTACATAGAGGCACAGAGGATCAGACCAGAAGCCTTGGCTCACTTTGTATCATTTTTAACCAGTTAAGTCAACTAACCACAGATCAACTAACAATTGTTCTGAAAGATGAGGTTCCTTCTAGGAAACCTACTAGGTATCTGATGTTTTCTATGTATTTAAGAACCACTTTATAGATAAGGATAGAGGCAAGACATATGCCAGATTGAATTCACTATTACAGTGAATGTGTGTTGAAATGAATCAGATACCTTTGCTATTTATCACTGACTACGAAAGCTTGGCTCCTTTGCTTAATAAGGCTGTATTTGATTTCATGGCTATTTTTGAAGCACTATGTGTTCGATATCAGGATCTAATTTATTTGCACATAATGAAATGTTTGCCTTGAGAAGAAATTTTACCATGTTTGTTAGCTAAAATGAATACAAGCTATCCCAATACTTAGAAAATAACTCTAGGACTAAGGCAAAGCTTTGTGCCTCAGCCAGTAAATCCTGTTTCCTAAGCTATAGTGTGCATAAGGCTTTCCCACACAGCTCCCGTTGCTACGGAAACCTCTTTTAGTATCTGGGCTCTACACAGCTGACTCATTTCAAAGTCTGGCTCTCAACCTTCTCAGCTCACAGCTTAGAGAGACAAGTGGAAACAAAGAAAAACATGGAAACAATGACATATCAATATATACCATTTGATTAAAAAATAAATGTGACCTGATGAATAGGGAAAAGGTAAAGTAAGGCAAATTCCCAGTTGCTACAGACTACCATTGCAGTAAAGATATTATAGAAATATTAGCAGAGTCCACAGTCTGTAAAAAGAGATTTCTGTCCTTTGGACTTAGTGAAATAGAATAAAACTGAAGCTTAAAAGGAGACCCTTAGTAACTTCCTTATGTCACAACAGTCCAGTCAAATGTGTGCAAATACAAGCAAAGAACATGAACATCAAAACAGGTTGCAAAGCCTGGGAGACGAAAAAAGGAAGGGGAGGGCCACAGCTAACTTAGAAACCTCCACATCAGTCTTAGGAAATGTCCAAACAAACATTGCCAAGAATGCCCTAAAGGGGCCTTCCTGTTTTGGTCCTCATCTTTGGCCCTACTCAGTCAATATATTTGATGACTACCCAGAAGATGTGTTTACTAAATGAGCAGATGCCACAAACTTAGCAGATAACATTTAAGTCAAAAGACTCCTAAGGTCCCTTTGGAGTCACAGACTGAAGGAATAAATGTCCCAGTATTTTCATTGTTACCAACTGATTTGAAAGCTATGATGGGATTTTCTATATTTTTTACAGTTTCAGCTGGTAATTGCCACAAGAACTAATGGAACATTGGGTCTGAACTCCTGAAAAAGGAGTTTTCTTTTATATAATGAGAACCAATTTTAGTTTTGTAATGAGAAACTTCTTTGGAAGACCCAGTTAAAAATGCTCTTATTTGGATATGCTTTCACATTTTTAAGGAGGGGATATATTATATATACTGTGCTATATATGTTAATACATTACATATGTAATATGTGTATAAATGTACATTGCTTTCATTTGCATTTTGTAAGTCATAAATATGCACTAGGTACATTACATACATTGCTGTACCTTGTATTTTAAGTATATTTAGAAGATGTACCTAGCTTTATTGAGATTATATTGTCTCTATTTTCTTTTGATTCTTCAAAAGATGTTAACAATGTTGGTCAAATGAATACTTAAGTATTAGTTTGTTCTTTCTATCAAGGCAAATTATTACTTCTGTTATGGGAAAATGCAACTCAATACTGCAAACCACCAAAATCAAATCTCAATGAAGAGATGTAGGAAAGATTCATTAATCAATGCATATTGAATCTGCAAATATCCCAAGCATTTCCCTCAAACAGAGGGTATGAATAACCATAAGTAAGGGTTATGCTTTTATAAAAATTGTAGCTCTAGAAAAAGTCAATTTGTGCAGTATAATTGGCATATGCAATTTACTGTGGTTCTTTTCACTCACTTCATTCAATGAATTGCAGCTAAATCAATGGATTTGGCTGATAATCCTTGGAAGGCTGGCTAGGCTGGAAAGTCAAGGGATGCTGTTGAACCAGTATGTCTGGATTTCAGGGAAAAAATACTGTGGTAAGTTGAATAATGGTCCATCAAATATGTTCAAGTCATAATCCTCATATTTGTGTATATTAATATAAATGGCAAAAGGGACTTTGCAGATGTGATTAAATTAAGAACCTTGAGATGAGAATAGTATCCTGCAATATCCAGGTGATTCCAAGATAATAAGTCTTTTAGTAGGGAAATGAGTGGCAGAGAAGGGAGCTGTCATAATGAAGGGTGGCTGTAGTGATAGGATTTGAAGATGGAGGTACCACTACTAAGCAATGCTTGCTGGCAGTCTCTAACAGATGGAAAAGGCAAGGAAATATATTCTCCCCTGGAGTCTCCAAGAGGAATTCAGGTCTATTGATATCTTCATTTGAGACACTGTTTATTTTTTCCCCTCCAGAACTACAGAATAAATCCCGGTTGTTTTAAGCTTCAAAATGGAGGGGGGTAATTTATTACAACAACATTAGTAACTAATGAAGATATTCATTAAATTAAGCAAAGAATTTTGTGAGAGCATTAGGAGCAAGAGGGAGAAAAGTAGACAAGATAATAGGACAGGTAAGTGACATTGCATCTAGTAGAAATGTACACAAGTATAAATAGGGCAATTTAACCTGGGTAGAGATTGCCACTAACATTCTAGCCTGGCCTTGATCCTTTTTTCAGTTTACCTGAAAACATAGAAAACTCAGAGCTTAGATGGATCTCTGAGTGAAATATGATGAATAAAACAGTTAATATCAAAAGGTTACATATTGGCTAGGCACAGTGGCTCATGCCTATAATCCCAGCAGCTCAGGAAGCTGAGGCAAGAGGACTACAAATTTGAGGCCAGCCTCAGCAGCTTAGTGAGGCCCTAAGCAAGTTAGAGGGACCCTGTCATAAAATAAAAAGTAAAAAGGGCCCGGGATGTGGCTGAGTGATAGAGAGCCCTTGCGTTCAATCCCCAGTACTACAACAACAGAAAAGATATATGCTGTTGATTACATTTATATACTATTCATATTTTATTGAGGTGAAATGCACATAAACTTAATCATTATAAAGTGAATATTTCAGTGGCACTTAGGACATTCACAATATTGTGAAAACACTACCTATATCAAGTTCCAAATACATTTCAAGACCCCAAAAGAAAATATGATATTCAATAAGTACTCAGTCACTCCCCTTTAAAACTTTCCTTCATTTCCTGGAAAACATCAATATATTCTATCTTTATGGATCTACCAATTCTGGATATTCTGTATAACTGAAATCAGACAATAATGTGGCACTTGGATTTTTTTCACTTTGCATACTATTTTCCAGGTTCATCCACATTGTACCTTGTATCAGTACTTCATTTCATATTAAGAATGAATATCCATTTTACGGATAGATCACATTTTGTTTATCCATTTGGCCATTGATGAACACTGGAATTTCCCCCACTTTTTACCTATTTTGAATAGGGTCACTATGAACATGTGTACACAAAATTTGGTTTGAATGTCTGTTTTCAAGTCTCTTGGGTATACCCAGAAGTGGAATAGCTCTATCGTATGGTAATTACATGCTTAACTTAAGTAACCATCAATCAGTTTTCTAGGGCACCTGCACCATTTTATATTCTGAACAACAATTTCTCAACATCTTTTTCAACACTTGCTATTATGCGTTTTTAATTATAGCCATCCCAATGGATATGAAAGTTTATGAAAAGTTATCCCTGTTTTCTTCTAAGATTTTCACACTTTTAGCTCCTTTGTTTGGATTATTGATCCATTTTACATTAAAATTTTCATATGAGATGAAGTAGGATATAATTTAACAGTGAAGCTGAGTGTGGTAGCTCATTCCTGTAATCCCAGCAGCTTGGGAAGCTGAGGCTGGAGGATCATAAATTTGAGGCCAGACTCAGCAATTTAGCAAGGCCCTAAACAACTTAGTGAGACCTATCTCAAAATAAAAAATAAAAAGTATGGGGATGTGCTCCATGGTTAAGCACTCTTGGGTTCAATTCAAATTACATAAAAAGAAGGGAGGAGGAGAAGGAAAAAGAGAAGTAGAAAGGGAGGAAAAGGAAGGAGAAGGAAAAGAAGGAGGAGGAGGAAAAAGAGGAGGAAGAAGAGGAGAAGGATGAGGAGGAGGAGAACAGGGAAGCCATCTAGTCTCAGGCTTTTCTGAATGGAAGGTTTTGGGTTACTAATTTAATCTCATTATTTGATATTACTTATTTCTAATTGAGTAAAGTTTTGGTTGTGCCTTTCTAAGAATTTGATTATTTCATCTTAGCTTTCTAATAGGCTTGTAATCATTTTTATTTCTGTAAGGTCAGTGGTAAAGTCTCCACTTTTATTTCTGATTTTAGTAATTTGAGTCTTCTTAATCAATCTAGAAAAAGGTTTCTCAATTTTGTTGATTTCTTTTAAAGAACTAACTTTTGATTTTGTTGAAGGTCTTTATTATCTTTCTATTCTCTTATTTAACTTATCTATCCTCTAGTCTTTATTATTTTCTTGGTTCTCCTGGCTTTAGTTTTAGTTGGCTCCTCTTTTTCTAGTTCCACAAGATGTGAAGTTATTAGCTTGAAATTGTTTTTCTTTTTAAAATTAGATATTTGCAGCTATATATTTTCTTCTCAGTTCAGTTTTGACTGCATCCCATAAATCTTAGTGTGTTGTTTTTTTTCATTTGTTTCAAAGTATTTCTCATTTCCTTTGTAATTTTGTCGACCTATTGATTGCATAAGAATGTTGTGCATTGTTTGCTTTCTTCAAATTTATGAATTTTCTAGTTTTCCTTGTGTTTTTTAATTTGTTTTATTTTGTCATTGTTGGATATGATAAATGGGATTATTTAAATATCATTAAATTTGTGGAGGCTTGTTTGTTGGCCTAAAAGCATTTCTCTCTGTAATGTGTGTTTTGTGTATGTCTATTAGAGCAAGTCAATTTATTGTTCTGGCCTAGTGTTCTGTTTTGTTACTGATCTTTTAATTGTTCTGTTCTTTATTATTAAAAGTTGGATATGAAAATAACCAATTATTATTGAACTACTTCTCTTTCCAATTCTGTGAATTTTGCTACTTATATATATATGTATATATGTATTTGTATTTATAACCTATTTTACAAATAGGTTATAAAAGTTTATAGCCTTTGACTAACATTTTCTCATTTATTGTACCTCTGGGCCTCTGGCCCCCAGTATTACTCTCCACTTTTATGTGTTCAACTTTTTTATATCTCACATTTAAATGAGTTCATACACTATTCTCTCTATTTCTGGCTTATTTAACCTAGAATAATGTCTTCCAGGTTCATCCATGCTACCACAAATGGAAGGATTTCCTTCTTTACAGCTAAATTAATATTCAATTATATACACATATACATGTGAGTACATATGTATGTATGATACATTTCCTTTTTACAACCATCTGTCAATGGACACAGGTTATTTTCATATCATGGTTATTGTGAATAATGCTGCAATGAACATGTGAGAACAGATATCTCTGCAAGATACCAATTTAATTTCCTTTTGATACTCAGTAATGGGATTGCTATAGCATATGGTAGTTTTATTTTCGATTGTTTGAGCAACTTCCATACTATTTTCCATAATGACTATACCAATTTACATTCCCACAGTGTGAAACAGTTCCCTTTTCTCCACATCCTCACCAGTACTTGTTATCTCTTGTATTTTGTATAATAACTATCACAGCAGGTGTGAAATAATATCTCACTGTAGTGCTAATTTGCATTTCTCTGATGATTAATGTTGAGCATCATTATTTCTTGTCTTTTTTAAAATAATGATCCCAATAGGTATGAAGTAATAGCTCATTGTAGTGTTAATTTGCATTTCCCTGATGATTAATAATGTAAAGCACCTTTTTATATATTGTTGGCCATTTGTATATATTCTTTGGAAAAATATCAAATCCTTTGCCCATTTTTAAATTAGATTATTTAATTAATTTGTTTATATTTTTGCTACTGAGTTATGAGCTCCTTATGTATTTTGGATATTAACTGCTTAGTTTTATGGTTTGAAAATATTTTCTCCCATTCTGTGGGTTGTCTTTTCACTCTGTTGATCATTTGCCTTGGTGTACAGAATTTTAATGTGGACATACTTGTATATTTTTCTTTTGTTTCCAATGCTATTGGTGCCCTGATCAATGTTAATGAGTTTCTCCTTAGGTTTTCTTCTACGTGTTTTATAGTTTCAGATCTTACATTTAAGTCTTTGATACATTTTGAGTTTATTTTTTTAAGTTATTGATGGACGTTTATTTATTTATTTATATGTGGTGCTGAGAATCGAACCCAGTGCTTCACACGTGCTAGGCAAGTGCTCTACCACTGAGCCACAACCCCAGATCCTTGAGTTTAATTTTGTATATGTTGTAAGACAAGGTTCCAGTCCAATTTCACATTTTTTCATGTGGTTATCCAGTTTTACCAACACCATTTATTGAAGAGACTATCCTTTCCTCATTGTATCCTCTTGACACCCTTGTCAAAGATGAGTTAACCCTATATGTGTGGGTTTATTTCTAGGCTCATTATTCTCTTTCCATTGGTTTGTGTGTCTGTTTTTTTTTTAAATTTGTACTAGCACTGTAGTGTTTAAGCAGTTATGTTTTTACACACTAACAATAAATTATCCAAGAGAAAGAAGGAAAGAAAGAAAGAATAAAATATTATTTACAGTAACATCAAAAAGAATAAAATGCTTAGGAATAATTTTGACAAGGAGTTGAAAGATCTATACACCATCTTTGCATAGTTCACTATATTTCAAATGAGTAAAGTGGCAAAAATCAGAACAATGTTGAACAATTATTGTGTTACATATTATGACAGACATCAATAAACTTCAGTGTTTCCAGAAATGGAAGTCAGTATGTGAAAAGACCTAGAAAGTGTCATATTAGTTATTTCTTGCTGTGTAACAGATGAACTCCAGATTTAGCAGGTTAAATAAATATTTTCACCTCAGTTTCTATGGGTCAGTATTTTGAGAGAAGCTTAGGTTATTGGTTCTGGCTCAGTGTCTCTTATTAGGTTGTAATTAACATGCCAGGCAGGGTTGCAATCATATTAAGGGTCAATTGGAGCAAGGAGAACCCATTTCCAACATGGCTCTCTCACATGGGTTTTGGCATAAATCTTCAATTCCTTGATGGATTTTGGCACAAGGCTTTAGTGCCTCACCATATAAATCTTTCCATGGGGCTCATTGAATATTCTTAAAACATGGAATCTGGCTTTCCCTAGGGCAAGCGATCTAAGGAGACAAACAGGAAGAAGCTTCAGTGTCTTTTATGATAGTAATACATGATAATATCTGCCATACTCTATTTGTTAATCCAGTTTATAATCAAAAGGAGGGCAATTATGCACTACTTTGTGAAAGGGCTAGTATCAAAGGTATGTGGACATACTTTAATGCCACCACACAAATCATTCAAGGAAAGTGTAAAGGAAATTTCACAAGTAGGAAATGCCTGAAGAATTAGAAGGAAACCCTACAAAAGTAGAGTGTTACTCAGAGTGTGGTTCACTATATACCTACTGTAACCAGCAAGAATAGGATGGATGTCCTTTGTCTTCCTAGTTACTACAGATATTTCATCAGGGACTAACAAAAATGTTCAGGGATGTTAGAGAGGGATTCTTATATAGAAAGGGAAGCTGGACTTGATTAAAAATTTTGCGTTCAGTATGATGTTGGTCTTGGGTTTGTTGTATATAGAATTCACAATGTTGAGATAAGTTCCTTATATCCCTAGTTCCTCCAGAGTTCCATGAATAGGTGCTGGATTTTGTCTAATGCTTCTTTTTCATCTAATAGAAATGATTATGTCAAAGGTGCCAACAACATACACTGGAGAAAAGATAACCTCTTTAATCAATGGTGCTGGGAATCCTGGAAATCTATATGTAGTAGAATGAAATTTAACTCTTATCTCTCACCTTGCACAAAACTCAGCTCAAAGTGGATCAAGGACCTACATATTAGACCAGAAACCTTGCACATACTAGAAGAAAAGTTAGGCCCAACGCTCCAACATGTCAGCTTAGGAATCAACTGCTTTAATAAGGCCCCTAAAATGCAATAAGTAAAATCAATAATCAACAAATGGGATGGCATCAAACTAAAAATCTTCACAGCAAAGGGAAGAGTCAAGGGCATGAAGAGAAAGTCTACAGAATGGAAGAAAATCTTTGCCATCTGTACATCACATAGAGCATTAATCTCCAGAGTATACAAAGAACTCAAAAACTTAACACCAAACAAACATAAAACCCACAAATAACCCAATCAATAAATGGGCAAAGGAACTGAAGAGACAGTTTACAGAAGAAGAAATACGAATGGTCAACAAATATATGAAAACATATTCAACATTTCTAGCAATTACAGAAATACAAATTAAAACTACACTGAGATTTTATCACACTCCAGTCAGAATGGCAATTATCAAGAATACAAGCAACAATAAATATTAGCGAGAGTGTGGGGGAAAAGGTACACTCATACATTGCTGGTGATACTGCAAATTGGTGCAACCACTCTGGAAAGCAGCATGGAGATTCCTCAAAAAACATGGAATGAAACCACCATTTGACCATATATCCCTCTCCTTGGTATACATTCAGAGGAGTTAAAAACAACATACTACAGTGACACAACCACATCAATATTCATAGCAGTTCAATTCACAATAGCTAAGCTATGGAACCTAGGTGCCTTCAGCAGATGAATGGATAAAGAAAACGTGTTATATATACACAACAGAGTATCATTCAGACATAAAAAAATGACTTTATTACAGATGCTAGCAAATGGATGGATCTGGAGACTATAATGCTAAGTCAGTCCCCCAAAACAAAGGTCAAATGTTTTCTCTGAAATGTGGAAGCTAATCCACAATGGAGGGGTGTGTGGATGAGGGGAAGAGTAGAATTGCAGTAGATTAGACAATGGAGAATGATGGGCAGTGAAGGTGGGTAAGAAAAGGAAAGACTGTGGAATGAATCTGACAGTTTTCCCATGTACATATATGAAAACAACACAGTGATTCCACCATCATGTTCATCACTAAGAATGGGACTCTAACTAGAATAATATATATTCTAATTATATCTTTTATACTTATATCAATGGAGATTGATGTAATATATAGCTAAAAAGAGTCAATTTAAAAAAGACGGCAAACCAGGACCACCCCTGCCAACCCCGCCAACCTATGTGGAGCCCAAGCTCAGGCCCAAGACCTATCTATCCATGGACCCACAGGAGAGCCCAGGCCCAGGTCAGGCCCAGGACTGCCCTTGCTGACCTCTGTGAGAGCCTAGGCCCAGGACCACCCCTGCATAGAGTAGAGGGCCACTCTGTGGCTCCCAATTTACCAACACATTGCTCCCTTGGCCTGCCTCCATCTTGGGACACAGCAACCATCACCATAACACTCCCCACATAGTAGCCTCCACCTTGGGACAATAGACAGGGCCTAGAGGCTGCTGCCCACCACAGTACAGTACACCACAGCACTGCATCTCCGAACAGGCAGCCCAAAGCCATTGTAAGGCCCACCCTTCAGCCCCATCTCTGAAAGTGGTTGCATCCATCTTGGGCCATTACTGGTGCTATATTGACTTAACTCTGCTCCCATAGCCACCATCTGTAGTTGCAGTAGCATTCATCTTGGGACATGGGCCAAGGACTGAAGGCTCAACATCAAGATTACCCATGTGGTACAGATAATCTTCAGGGCCACTACAAAATTATAGGGAAGAAACTGCAATACTTCAGATCCATATTGCAAGAAAGGAAGACATGTAGACAACATGAAAAACAAGGGAATAAAGTGCCCCCCCAAAACCAAGACACTACAATAATAGAATACATTAACAGCACAGGTGATGAAATGTCAGAAAAAAGTTCAGAATGTACATAATCAAAATTATTTGTGAATTAAAGAATGACATAAGAGAACAAATACAGGCAAAAATTGATCACTCCAACAAAGAGATAAAGGAGCAAATAAAGAGAGCAAAAGATTACTTCAAGAAAGAGACAGAGATTCTGAAAAATAAAACAATCAGAAATCCTTGAAATAAAGGAAACAATAAACCAAATAAAAAACTAAATAGAAAGCCTCACCAACAGACTAGATCACTTGGAAGACAGAACCTCAGATAATGAAGACAAAATATACAACCATGAAAATAAATTTGACCACACAATGAAGATGGGATGAAACCATGAACAAAATCTCCAAGAATTATGGGATAACATGAAAAGACAAAATCTAAAACTTATCAGAATAGATAAAGGCTTAGAGACACAAACCAAAGCAATACACAATATCTACAATGAAACAATATCAGAAAATTTCCCAAAAAAGAAGAAAGAATTGGAAAATCAAATATAAGAGGCTTACAGGACACCAAATCTACAAAATTACAACAGATCCCCACCAAGCCACAATACAATGAAAAATGCCTAGCATACAGAATATGGATAGAATTTTAAAGGCTGCAAGCAAGGAGAATCAGATTACATATAGGGGGAAACCAATTCGGATCTCAGCAGATTTTTCAAATCTGGAAGCCAGGAAGGAGATCCTGGAACAACATATAACAAGCTCTGAAATAAAATGGATGCCAAACAAGAATCTTATATCCAGCAACATTAACTTTCAGATTTAATGACAAAAGAAAAACCTTTCATGAAGAATTTACAGAGAGAAAGCCTGCACTACAGAAAATTCTTAGCAAAATGTTCCATGAGGAGGAATTGAAAAACAACAATGAAAATCTTCAAAAGGAGGAACTACACTAAAGGAAAGGCCAATCAAAGGATAAACCAAGTCAAGTTAAAAACCAAAAATAAAATGCTGAGATTACAAATCATATTTCTTTTTTTTAATATATTTTGTTTTTTAGTTGTAGATGGACACAATGTCTTTATTTTATTGCTTTGTATGTGGTGCTGAGGATCGAACCCAGGGCCTCACGCATGGGAGGCAAGCGCTCTACCGCTGAGCTACAATCCCAGCCCTACAAATCATATTTCAATAATAACCCTGAATGTTAATGGCGTAAATTCATCCATGAAAAGATATAGACTGACAAATTGGATTTAAAAAAAAAAGATCCAACAATATGCTGTCTTCAAGAGATTCTTCTCACAGGAAAAGACATCCACAGACTGAAGGTGAAAGAGTGAGAAAAAACATATCACTCACATGGACCATGTAAAACAAGCAGAGGTTTCCATCCTCATATCAGATAAAATGGACTTCAAACCAAAGTTAGTGAAAAGGGATAAAGAAGGACATTTCATAATACTCAAGAGAATCATACAACAACACATAACAATTGTAAATTGTTAGATACTCCAAACAATGGAGTATCTATGTATATCAAACAAACCCTTCTCAACTATAAGAATCAAATAGACCACAACACAATACTGGGTAACTTTAATACACCTCTCTTACCACTGGATAGATCTTCCAAACAAACAATTAAACAAAAAGTAGAACTCAATAAACAATCAATAATTTAGACTTAACAGACATATATATAATATTCCATCCATCAATGAGTGACTAGACTTTTTTCTCAGCTGCATATAGATATTTCTCCAAAATATACCATATGTTATGCCACAAAGCAAGTCTTTCCAAATACAAAAAATTAGAGATACTACCCTGCATTCTATCTGGCCATAATGGAATAAAATTAGAAATCAATGATAAAATAAAAAGATAGAAGCTACTCCAACACCTGGAGACTAAATAATACACTATTGAATGGTGCATGGATAAGAGAATACATCAGGGAGGAGATAAAAAATTCTTAGAAATAAATGAGAACTCTGAGACAACATATCAAAATCTCTGGGACACTATGAAGGCAGTGCTAAGAGGAAAGTTCATTGCATTAAGCTCATTCATTAAAAGAATAAAAAGTCAACAAATAAACGACCTGACATTACATCTCAAAGCCCTAGGAAAAGAAGAACAAACCAACAGCAAAAGAAGTAGAAAACAAGAAATAATTAAAATCAGGATGGAAATCAATGAAATTAAAACAAAAGAAACAATTCAAAAAATTGACAGAACAAAAAGCTAGTTGTATGAAAAAATTAAAAAATTGACAAACCTTTAGCTACCCTAATGCAAAGAAGGAGACCAAAAATTAAAATTAATAAAATTCATGATGAGAAAGGAAATATCATGACAGACACTACTGAAATATAGAAGACAACTAGAAACTACTTTGAAAATTTATACTCCAGTAAAATAGAAAACCTTGAAGACACTAACAAATTTCTAAAAACATATGATTAAACCAAACTGAGTCAGGAGGACATACACAATTTAAACAGATCAATTTCAAGCAAGGAAATATAAGACGCTATCAAAAGCCCACCAACCAAGAAAAGCACAGGACCAGACGGATTAACAGCCAAGTTCTACAATACCTACCTACAAAGAGGAATTAATACCAATACTCCTCAAATTATTCCATGAAACAGAAAAGGAGGGAACCCTTTCAAACTCATTCTATGAGACTAGTATTATCCTGATATTAAAACCAGGCAGAGATACATCAAGGAAAGAAAATTTCAGACAAATATCTCTGATGAACATAGATGCAAAAATTCTCAATCAAATTCTGGAAAATTGCATACAAAAACATATGAAAAAATTAGTGCATGATGATCAAGTGGGGTTCATTCCAGGGATGCAAGGTTGGTTCAACATACAGAAATTAATGAATATAATCCATCACATCAATAGACTTAATGATAAGAATCATATGATTATATCAATTGATGGAGAGAAAGAATTTGATGAAACACAGCACCCTTTCATGTTCAAAATACTAGAAAAACTAGGAATAGTAGGAATATACCTCAACATTGTAAAAGTATCTATGCTAAACCCAAGGCTAATATCATTCTTTTTTTTAAATTTTTTTAGTTATAGGTGGACACAATATCTTTATTTTATTTATTTTTATTTTTACGTGGTGCTGAGGATCGAACCCAGTGCCTCACACATGTGAGGCAAGCGCTCTACCACTGAGCCACAATCCCAGGCCCGCTAATATCATTCTTAATGGAGAAAAATTGGAAGAATTCCTCTAAAAACTGGAACAAGTGAGGGATGCCCACCACTTTGATTCAACACAGTCTTTGAAACTCTAGCCAGAGCAATTAGACAGACAAAAGGATTAAAGGAATACAAATAGGAAAAGAAGAACTCAAACTATCACTATTTGCCTACAACATGATTCTATAATTAGAAGATCCAAAAAATTCCACCAGAAAGCTTCTAGAATTAATAAATGAACTCAGCAAAGTAGCAGGATATGAAATCAATATCCACAAATCAAATGCATTTCTATACATCAGTGATGAATCCTCTGAAAGAGATATTACAAAAACTACCCCTTTCATAATAGCCTCAAAAAAATAAAATACTTGGGAATCAATTTAACAAAAGAGGTGAAAGACATGTATATTGGAAACTACAGAATACTAAAGAAAGAAATTGAAGAAGACTTAGAAGATGGAAAGATCTTCCATGCTAGATAGGCAGAATTAACATTGTCCAAATGGCATACTAACCAAAGTGCTATACAGATTCAACATGATTCCAATTAAAATCCCAATATCATTGCTTATAGAAATAGAAAAAGAAATCATGAAATTCATTTGGAAAAATAAGAGAACTAGAATAGCCAAATCAATCCGTAGCAAGAAGAGTGAAGCAGGAGGCATCATAATACCAGACCTAAAACTATATTACAAAGCTATAGTAACAAAAGCAGCATGGTATTGGCATCAAAATAGACATGTAGACCAATGGTACAAAATATAAGACACGGAGACAAACCCACATAAACACAGTTATCTCATACTAGACATAGGCACTAAAAACATACATTGGAGAAAGATAGCCTATTCAACAAATGGTGCTGGGAAAACTGGAAATCCATATGCAGCAAAATGAAACTACACCCCTATCTCTCACTATGCACAAAACTCAACTCAAAGTGGATCAAGGATCTAGTAAATAGACCAGAGATCCTGCGCCTAATAGAGGAAAAAGTAGGTGCAAACTTTCATCATGTCATATTAGGCCCCAACTTCCTTAACAAGACTCCCAAAGCACAAGAAATAAAATCAAGAATCAATAAATGGGATGGGTTCAAACTAAAAAGCTTCTTCTCAGCAAAAGAAACAATCAATGAGGTGAACAGACAGCCTACATATTGGGAGAAAACTTTTGCCACATGCACATCGCAAAAAGCACTAATCTCCAGGATATATAAAGAACTCAAAAAACTTAACACCAATAAAAACAAACAAACAAAATATACAATTGATCTACAAACATACAAAACAAAGTTCTAAATATCTAGCAATTAGAGAAATGCAAATCAAAACTAAGGTTTTATCTTGCGCCAGTCAGAATGGCAGTTATCAAGAATATAAACAATAATTTGTGTTGGTGAGGATGTGGGAAGAAAGGTGCACTTATACATTGCTGGTGGGACTGCAAACTGGAACCATCTGGAAAGCAGTATGGAGATTCCTTAGAAAACTTGGAATGGAATCATCATTTGACCCAGCTATCCCACTCCTCCGTCTATACCCAAAGGACTTAAAAGCAGCATACATACTATAATGACACAGCCTTTTCAATGTTTATAACTGCACAATTCACAATAGTTAAACTGTAAACAACCTAGATGCCCTTCAATAGATGAATGGATAAAGAAACTGTGGTATATATACACAAGGGAATATTACTCAGCATTAAAAGAGAATAAAATCATGGCATTTGAAGGTAAATGGATGGAGTTGGAGAATCTCATGCTAAGCGAAATAAGCCAATCCCCCCAAAAAACAGGGACTGTATGTTTTCTCAGACAAGTGGATGCTAATCCATAATGGGGGGAGAGGCATGGGATGAGTGGAGAAACCTTGGATGGGGTAAAGGGGTGGAGGGATCATAGGGGTAGTAAAGATGGTGGAATGAGATGGACATCATTATCCTAGGTACATGTTTGATTGCACAAATTGTATGACTCTAATTCATGTACAATCAGAGAAGTGAAAAATTCTGCTCCATTTGTGTACAATGAATCGAAAGCTTTCTGTTGTCATGTATAACTGATTAGAATAAACAAATAAATTTTTAAAATATGGTAAAAAAGATAGAATGATCATGTGATTCTTGTCCATAACCATGTATGTGTGGTGAACTACATTTATTGACTTGCATATGTTGTACTAAACTTACATCCCCTGGGATGAAACTCATTTACTCATGGTGTACTATCTTCTTAATATGTTTTTGAATGTGGTTTGTCAATATTTTATTAAGGACTTTTGCATCTATATTTATGAGGAATATTTGGTCTAAAGTTTTCTTTCCTTATTATGTCTTTGTCTGGTTTTGGTATAAAGGTGATATTGGCTTAATAGTATGAATTTGGCAGTGCTTCCTTCCTTTATATTTCATAAAATAATTTCAGGAGGAGTGGCATTAATTCTTCTTTAAAGGACTGGTAGACTGGGCTGAGAATCCATCTGATCCTGGGCTTTTCTTTGTTGGAAGATTTTAATTGCTGCTTCAATCTCATACTTGATATTAATCTGCTTAAGTTTTCTTTATCCTCATGGCTCAATTTGGGTAAGTCATATATGTCTATAAAGTTGTCATTATCTTCTATATTTGAAAATGTTCTCACATACATGGAAACTATACCACAATAAGGGGGAACAGGAGGATTTTGTGAAAATAGAAGAGAGATCAGTGGAGTAGAAGAAGGGGACAGAGGGGGAGAAGGGGGATGGGAAAAGGGAGGAGTGGCAGAATGAAATTGACCAAACTTTACCATGTGTCTATATGACTATACCACCGTGAATTTCATCTTTATTTATGTCCATAAAGCAGATATATAGCCAATAAATAAATAGAAGGAGCACCAGTAGAGTAGAGGAATGGGAACAAGGGGAGGGCTTAGGGGAGGGAAAGGTGAAGCACTTGGGAGTGAATTGGAGCTAATTGCAGTCCATGCTTATATGAGCATATCAAAATGAACCCCAGTATTATGTCTCATTATCATACTCCAATAAGAAAAGAAAAAAAATTTTCAATTCTGAGATTCTATTGTTCAAATCTAAGAAGGTAAATTGACATATGTCAAAGTAATATGTTGGTTATTTAATGGCTTAGCTATTTAGAGGGAGAAATTCATATTACACCATTTCCTTTGATTAAGATTTTATGATATGCACAATGAAACAAGCAGTAAAATTAGGGATGGTTCTGACAATGGTAAAAAGTTATTAGACTACACATTAGGCTATGTGTTTTCATATATGTATCCCTACATAGATATGTATAGTTACATACACACCTCTATTTTTGCATTATTTTCATATGTACATGATACCTAATAATACATTATATTATAATATACCTAATAGGATATTCCTAAACATATACTCAGGAAATTGACATCTCTCTACAAATGTTAACTAACTTCTCTGTCTCAATTTTCTCAATGATAAAATAGGAATGTCCATATAACTAGTTCATAGGATTTATTCAAAAATTATATGAGATATCATGAAAATTGTTTACTTCCATGCCTGGCACATTAGCTTTTCAATAATCCAACTATATACTTATTATTGATATACATGCATTTGAGTCTTGATAGGCCATGAAAGACTCAGTTTTTAAAAATGTATGTCTTATTTCTGAAATTTAAAATGCTCTTCATCTGAACATCACCTTCTCACCCACATCATTCTATTCATTGACATTTAATTGAACAAGCTCCTTTCTTGTCTAAATATACAATCAATATTAGAGTATAGAAGTTTAAAACTAGATTAAAGTCTAGAATTCCCTTTTACAAATGTCCACATTGGAACATATCAATCATTTTGTTGTTATGTTAGGTCAAGGCTTGTGATGAGTATAATGTATTCATGCCATAATAAATATTGATTGTTAGCTTTGCTGCAAGTGGATCTATTAAAACATATGATTTCTCACAATATATTCAGGTCTACTAAATATGAAGTAATTACACAAATAAGATAAACAGGAACTTCACATGATTTGCAACAAATACAATTTTTAGCCATAATTGTACATCCATGGTATTGAATCTTTTTTTATATTTTTTAATATTTATTTTTTAGTTGTAGGTGGACACAATAGCTTTATTTTATTTTTATGTGGTGCTGAGGATCGAACCCAGTGCCTTGCGCATGCTAGGCGAGCACACTACCACTGTGCCATTACCCCAGCCACTGGTATTGAATCTTTTTATGGTTTATTAATTCTACTAAGACTAGAATTACACTGAGTTGAAATTTTTCTTCAATAATGTTTCAATTCTAACTGTAAGTATAAGTGTTCCTAATTGGTTCTCTAGCTTTTATAATTTTAACTCTATCCTAGTGACTCCTCAATATTTGTAGTCAATATATATCCCTTGATGCCTGCTAGTCACTTCCAATTGGCTGGCCCACAAGCACCAGAAGGTCAACATTCCAAAACATAATTTGTCATTTTCCCTAAAAATCCTCCCCTTTTACCTACATTTTCACATTGTTTTAATCATCTTTTTGTTGTTGTTGTTGCTGTGAACACAAGAAGATCTGACAATATGACAGGAACAATTTTAGAGGAGGAAAGTTTTGTTTTGAGGTCTCACAGTTTCAGAGGTCTCATTTCATAGATGTCCAACTGCATTCTTTGGGGCTCAAGGTGAGGAAGAACATCATGGTGGAAGGGTGGGGCAGGGAAGCAATGAGGGGGGGGCTTTGTTCAACAAGGACAAAACATGGGCCCAAAAGGCACACCCCCAGGACCTATCTCCTCCAACCACTCTCTATCTGACTATAGTCATCGCTCAATTAATCACTATCAGGGGATTAATGTACTGATTAAGTTAAAATTTTTATAATCTCATCATTTCATCTCTAAATCTTCTTGTATTGTCTCACACATGAGCCTTTGGGGGAAACCTCATATACAAACCATAACACATGTCATCCATCTAGTCACTGTAATAGGATCTTTTGGGTCATCCTAGATTCCCTCTCTCTTATTTCCACATTTAGTCAATCACTCAATTTTTCAAGTTTTACAAACTTTTCTTCCATTACCTTATCTTCAGCTCTTCCAGCTACTGAACTATTCAAGCCACCATCATCACACCTGGATTAATCAAAGCTTTAGTTATTTAATAATTTCCCTGTCCCTAGTTTTATTAACTTCAAAATAGTCTCCTTATGTTATTAAAATAATGCATTAGAAAAGAATTCTGATTGTACTAGTACTCTACTGAAAACTTGTTAGTGGTCCACTACTTTCTTCAAAAATAAATGCAAAAAAAAAATAAGTGCAAGTATCTGACTTGGGAAATCTAGTTTTTCATGATCTGACATCTATCTACATTTCCAGCATAATCTCATAGTCCCTGCTTTACATTTGATATTCCAATGACACAGAAATGCTCTCATTTAATCACTTACAGAGTTTCCATATTCAGAAAATATAAATTTAGGACATTTAACTTACATTTTAATTTCAGATAAACAATGAATACATTTTTAGTATATGCATGTTGCATATAGCACATTATTTCTTGTCTTAGTTTTAGATAATGCTATCATCTCCCTGGAATTCACTTATGAACATTTTTTTTATTAGTGCCTTATAGTGGAATTCAATCTGATATATTTGTAAGTCCATATAACATAGTTTGCTCCATTTCAATCCCTAGTACTTCCTCTCCTTCAACTCCCCTGATCCTCTTTTTCTAATCTATTAGTCTTACACATAAATTTTTAAATTGGTTTATTTTAGTTATATATAAAACTGGAATTAATTGTGATATATACACACATGAACAAGGCATACTTTGATCAATTTCATTCCTCAGTTTTTTTAAATATTTTTTTTAATTGTAGATGGATACAATGTCTTTTATTTTGTTGCTTTGTATATGGTGCTGAGGATCGAACCCAGGGCCTCACGCATGCGAGGCAAGCACTCTACCACTGAGCTACAATCCCAGCCCCTCATTCCCCAGTTTTTCTCCTCCCTCCCCCTTTGGTCCCCCACTTCTACTCTACTGGTCACTCTTCTAATTTGGTGAGATCCATTTTAATTCTTTTCTTCTCTGTAGCTTCCACATATGAGAAAAAACATTCAATCACTTGAAATTTTAAGATTCAGTGCAATTACTAACTCCTGTAGGACACTCATCCTCGAAATTCTCACCCACCAAGGTATCCTGGGTGGATGATTCATTATCATATATAATAATTGCTATTTTTTTTTTTGGTACTGGAGATTGAACTCAGGGGCACTCAACCACTGAGCCACATCCCCAGCCCTATTTTGTGTTTTATGTAGAGACAGGGTCTCACTGAGTTGCTTAGCGCCTTGCCATTGCTGAGGCTGGCTTTGAACTCGCGATTCTCCTGCCTCAGCCTCACAAAGTGCTGGGATTACAGGCGTGCGCCACTGCACCCGGCTAATAGTTGCTATTTTGGATGTTTTTTCCCTATCAGCAAAATTCCCTGAGGGTAGAAACCATATCTAATTTATCTCTGTATTCTCATTGTTCAGCATGGTGCCCTACTCCTTATAGGCACTGATAAGTGAATGATTTCCTGATACTAATATTTATATTTTCTCTTTATAGACAGTTGGAAAAAGTTTTACTATTACACAAAAGAAAGTCATAAGAAAATCTTTCCTAAAATAGATCCCCAAACATGTACTTGATAGAATAGTGTATTTTCCCCTAGATGGCAAAAATTAAAGTAAATTTAATGGAAGCAATTCTTTTTCTGTTTTTTTTTTTTTTTTGAACACTGAAATCTGCTCTATTTCATGAATTTTCAACAACTGCTTTGGCCTAAAAGCAACATGATGTACTGACCCACATGGTTTGATTTTTTTACTTTTGTACCAGTATATCTTTAAACTCTTGTATTTTACATATTTCAAAGATTTATGGGGGTGGGAGACTGATATAAACCCCCGTTAACACCCTAAGAAGTTACTCACCCTAACAGTTCAGTAGGTAAAAGTTATCTGCCTTTCTACTACATTTTATTTTACCAAGAAAAAAGGTTTGACCTAGCACTTGAAAAAGAGTTTATTTGAATATCTATTTAATAGTGAGTCAGCTGCAAATCTGATATTCAATCCTCTGTTCATGGAGAACGGGTAAACACATTAATCAGTGAGCAAGCAAAGGTTAGTCAGAGGGAGAATCAGAATCCTGAAATGAAATTTCTGTGTCCAGCCTGTCCCATTTTCAAAGCACACTCTTCAGTAATTCATTAAATTATGCAATGGTCTTAAAAGGTATAATATTATCTAGTCCTAGTCATAGAAGTTGGAGCAAAATGTGCTTTATATTGTATTCAAGGCATTTTGCCATTAGTTCTGGCTGCTGAACAAATATCTGCCAATGGAAGGATCCAGGATTTCATAGATTGCTAAAAAAAGTCATGGATGAGATTTGAGGGTAAGTTTATTAGTTTGCTAGGACTGCTGAAACAAAGTACCACAAACTGGGTGGAATAAACCAATTTAAATTTATTGTGTTAGAATTCACAATGCTAGAAGTTCAAAACTGTAGGGTCAGCAGTGTTGAGTCCATACAAGATCGGGGTCTCTCTCTCTCTCTCTCCCTCTCTCTCTCTCTCTCCCTCTCTCTCCCCCCCCCCTGTGATGGGCAGAAATCTTTAGCATCCCTTGGCTTGTAAACTTATCACTCCAACGTCTGACTCCATTTGCACATGGCATTTGCCTTGTTTCTGAATATTCACATCTTATCGTATTCCTCCTTTTATAAGGACACCACTCATATCGGATTAGAGCACCCTAAAGGTGTGATTATATCTATACAGAACCTATTTCCAAATAAGGTCACTTTCACAGGTCTTGGAAACTAACAGAATTTTTCCCTGTTGTGTTGCAAACTTTTTTTAAATCAGTGCCTCTTGTTTTTCCTTACAATTTCTTTCTTTTGGAATAGAATATCTATCTTACATCTGTTTCACCACTGTATCTTGAAAGCAAATAATTTGTTTCCTAGATTTCACAGTTCTATAAATGGAGAATTTTGTTCTAAAAGACCCTTTTGGTCTTCTATGAATTTCAAGGGGATCCACATCATTAGGTGTCTTTAATGTTCCATGGCTTATAAATGCATTACTCCAATCTGCCTCCATCTTTATGTAACATTATATTCCTGTTTCTGTGTCTCATATTGTTTTTGCTGTTTTTGTGAGAACACCACTTATATTGAATTAGGGTTCACCCAAGTGTCTTGATTATATTGGTAAAGACTGCATCTAGAGGCGCTGGGGTTGTGGCTCAGTGGTAGAGCACTTGCCTAGCATGTGTGATGCACTGGGTTCAATTCTCAGCATCGCATATAAATAAATTTTAAAAAATAAAAGTCCATTGACAACTAAAAAAATAGATTGCATCTAGAGGTACCAAGGGTTAGGCCTTCAATCTCTCTTTTTTGAGGGATTCAATGCAATCCATAATAGGAAGAAATTTATCAACACCTTAGAATTATGGAAAAATTATGTGTTCTCTGCATGCACAAGAGAGTTTTATTGGCAAAAGTTGCCATTTCCTTAAGTTTCATCAGATTCTGAAGGGATTCCCCATTAAAAAGTATAAGATGGGTGCCACTGATAAACTTCTCAAATATTCTTTGAAAACTGCCTTCTGTCTTTGAGATGAGAGTGTTGTATACCAAGCCATGATTCAGGAATGTCTTCAATGAAAAGAACCAGGTTCTTTTTTTTTTAAATTTTTTTTAGTTGTTGATGGATCTTTATTTTATTCGTTTATTATTTATATGTGGTGCTGAGCCTCGAACCCAGTGCCTCATGCATGCTAGGCAAGCACTCTACCACTGAGCTACAGCCCCTGCCCCAAGAACCAGGTTCTTTTAACTGTAAGGGCTATGCCTTATCCCTTCTCCCATTCACAGGAAAAAATTTTCTCTTTGTCCTTATGTACCAAATCAAGAGAAAACTCTAACTCCCTGACTATATAATATGCTGTTTTGATACTTTACTCTATTGAAAAAAATACCAAAACTCTTTAAAATTGAAGAATCCTTGCAGAACAAAATGTAATGTTATTTTATGAGCCCAGCTCAATGTAATTCTCTTACCTTTTATGACACATGTTAGGTGACAATTGACTTACTTCTATAGCATTTGTAAGTGCTAAGATATTTGTTTAAATAAACGTGTTGATTTTTAAAATCATAAAACCTTTTAAATATACATATAGCAATTAGATTTCAAGGATTATGAATCAAAATAATTAGGCAGAGATATATAAGATTCTGATTTCATACTAATTATGTCTCATGCCAATTGCATTTTAGGTTATATGTAGCTAAATAGCAATTACTTGTAGTTTGAAAATATATATTAAATGCAAATATCTTTTCCACTAACAACAGTTTTATCCCAATTTGAATGATTTAACTGATTTGGCCAGTGTAACAGTCATTTAGAATATAGGTAGTTAAAATGTGTTAATTAAGATTGCAGAAGATACCATAACTAGGGAATTTACTAGTACATTCAAATTGGGATTTAAATTTAAAGTGACATGAATTCCTAGAGAAATTGCCTTCTTTCTTAGAAATTCAATGCAGGTAAGTACAGGATATGACACAGTTGGCTAGAATATGTAAGAGGCTCCTACCTACCTTCTCACTTCTTGCCTCCAATCTGTTCTACCCTTCAAGATTGATTTTTTCAAACAGCTCTGATCAGTATACTTCTCAGAAATCAACAATGACTCCTAATATTCAACATATTAGGCATAGACACTTTTGCTCTGGCATTTTAAGGCCCCAATATTATTTTTTGTTATATCTTCAAGGTCCACAGATATTTGGAAGTGAAATGATAGTTTTACTAACTCATACTTCAAAATAATGTTTGAGAGGAATTATGAAATATTTTGAATTAAATGAAATTCTAACTACTACATATCAGAATTTATGAGATTCAGTTAAAGTACAGCATAATGGGAAATTTATGTCATTAAATGATAATTTTAGGAAAGAAAAATATCATTAAATTGAGACATTTTTATTTCCTAAAATTATCATTTAATGACATAGATTTCTCATTATGCTTGAGAAATTATAAAAACAAGTAAATTAAATCCAAGACAAGCAAAAAGATAGCAATAATATAGATGGGTAAAAACTAATGTAATAGAAATTAGAAATACAATAAATAATATCAATGGAACAAAAATAGTTTCTTTGAAAAAGTCAGTAAAACTTAAGTATTCAAGAAACTCTTAAAAAGTAATTGAAAAGGAATGGCTTTGAAGATAGCTTAAAATAAAGGGAACTGCATATACATATACAAAGGATATAACATACAGGAGTTGCCTAAAGGGTAAAAATGACATCTGTTGTAATCATATAAATGAATAAATGTCACTTAATTAGTTTGTAATTGTTTACTTGGTTTTTTAATGCACTGGTAAGTATTGAGCCCAGGGCATTAAACATGCTGGGCAAGTACTCTGCCACTGAGCTATATCTTCAGCCAATAGTTTGCAATTGTTTAAGAGTATGAAAGAGTCACCAAATTATTTAGCTCAATAGGGAATTAATATAAAGAAAGGTAATAACATGGAAAACTAAGAGATTTATTTATTTTTTTAAATTATTTTTAGTTGTTGATGAACCTTTATTTTATTCATTTATTTATATGTGGTGCTGAGACTCAAATCCAGTGCCTCACACATGGTAGACAGCGCTTTACCACTGAGTCACAATCCCAGCCCAAGAGATTTATTTTTGCAAGGGGAAAATGCTGGTTAAATATTGAATGGTATTGGAGCCGGGTGTGGTGGCACATGCCTGTATTCCCTGCACTTTAGGAGGCTGAAACAGGAGAATCATGAGTTCAAAGCCAGCCTCAGCAATGGCGAGGCGCTAAGCAACTCAGTGAGACCCTGTCTCTACATAAAACACAAAATAGGGCTGAGGATGTGGCTCAGTGGTTAAACATCCCTGAGTTCAATCCCCAGTACCAAATATATATAGAATGGTATTAGTAATAATGATATTGTCAAATATATTGGTACTCATTAATTCACTTGTAACTTTCTTTTTGGAGAACATGAACCTATATGTCAAAAATGGAAAAAAAAATGTTAGTTCCTTGGCAAGTAAAGTATACATATTTTACACTTGAATACCAACATTTGGATTAAATCATTTGGTAAAACTCAGAAATTGGTGGTTTCAGAAAGAGGTCCATGATCCAACAAATGAAGAAAAAAGCTCACATGGGAAATGAGACAGTGTTGTCTTATAAAAAGGAAACAAAAGAGGAATAAATAATACAATGATGAAGGCTGCAGTTGTGACACAGTGGTAGAGAACTTGTGTGGCACACATAGGGCACTGGGTTCAACCACATAAAAATAAATAAAAATAAATGTATTGTGTCCATCTAAAGCAACAAAAAATAAAAATAATACAGTGATGAGAAAAACCAAAACCATAAAAATAATATGGAATTGTATCAGTAACCACTAATGACATTGTTAGTATAGTGTGTGAATGCAAATGTTAAAGTGGTGAAATTGTTGAGTGCAAAAAATTGTGTGACATATAGCTAACAACGAAGTACATAATATATATAGTAGACAAACATTAAAATCATAAAGCATAGTACTTTTTACATGATGTTTACTTCATTAAAAATAGTCATATGTTAAGAAACCATGTATTGAGTAAAAGTCTATGAAAGGTAATGCTAATTGCTCTTCTGAAAATGTTGCATCATTCATAGGACAATCAAAAAATATTTAAGTAAAAGTGTATTTTCAAGCACAACTTGGAAATAATGGCAGTAATGACTTAAAAACCTATTTTTATAATAATTTTTGTTAGCATTCACAAAGGACATATAAAATACTACTTATAATAATAGAGTGATCATTATATCCCTTCTCTCAATATTGTCTATATACTATCCTTTCATATAAATATTGAATGCAATCATGTCAGAAAATAGTTTAGGTATACATATAATTCCCTTTTAAAATATAAGTTAGTACTTTTTCTAAAGTGAGGACATTAAAATGAAGATAGTTTATCTGTGTAGCATTTTATTTGAAACTGTGGGGGAAGTTGGATGACTAACCATAGCCTACTAATTGGATTGCAATTTTTTTTTCTAGTTAAACAAGCAGTAGGCATGCCAAAGGCAGACTAGAATCCAGCAAGAGGTTGATCAATATTGCAAACAAACAATCTAGAGAACATGTGTTTATTTTTGGTAGTCTAAATCATATTTTAAAATATCTATATTATTTTATATTTATAAAGATAATTCATGTATTTCGTAAGTGTAAGAGAATTTTAAAGCCATAAATAAATAAATGAAGAAACCACTTACAACAATTAAAGAAAAACATTGTTGGTATTTTGCTCTATATTCTGCCAGTTGTATGTAAATATGCTCATATGAATATAAATTTGTGTCCCAAAGTCCTCCAATTCTGATTTTAATTTGAATAACATTGAAATTTGAAGACATTTGTCTTTCCTACATAATTTAAGTTTTATATTTGTATTATAGGACTTCTTCTTCTGACTAGAATGTTGCAACAGGACTGAACTTTCAGTCCTACCTGATATACTTAAAGATCCAGACGAATTCTACAAAACAACAATTTTCAATTTATTGGACATTAGGCAATGATGAAGAGTGATTTCTAAGAAAGGTAAAACAAATGAGGTGAACCCTACAATTGCCTCAGCCAGTAGGCTGAGTAGTAGTAACCTGGGGAGATAATAAATGCAGGACACAGGGTACAGACGTTCTCCTTGAATTGAGGATTTAGAGCTGGGAATCCAGGGAGGCCAATGTAGCTAGAATTTGCAGTACAGAATATCTGAGAGGAGAGAGATGTACAGGGAGAAATTCCAGAGCTCACACAGGGCTGGGAATAGTTCCTTTTCCTATCAGCCAGAGTGAAAATTCCTGTAATTCCTGGGGCAGTAGGTACAGTACTCTGCAGTGTTTTGCCCTAGTAATGAGGCAATATTGGCTGTAGACTAAACACTGCTGTAATCTAACCCAAAAAAATTTAAAAGAAATACCTGAGAAAATCATACTGCTTTCAAGTAACTTAACTATGTCCCAGAAGAAAGCTCAAGGATATTTATTTATGGAATAAAAAAAATCCAGTACTCAACAAGGTAATATTCACTATGTCTGACATCCAATCAAAATTACCAGGCATGCCAAGCAGCATGAAATTTGGATTGATACTGAGGAAGAAAATCAGTTGATTGAAACTGTCACAGATGATGAGTTAGTTGGCAAGGATATAAAAACAATTATTATAACTGTATTTAATATGTTCAAGAAGTAAGAGGAACAGTAAACATGTTAAAAACAGACATTAAAGATATAATGAAAGTTCCTTTGACAGAAGAAAATTTTAATGTCTAAGAAAAAAATTATACTGGTCTGGATTAATGGCAGATTAAACATACCAAAAGAAAAGGTCAGTGTACTTGAAGATGTAAAAATAGATGCTTTCCAAATTAGAACACAAAAGATTCAAACTAAGCAGAGCATTATTAATCTATGGGACAACTTCATGTAGCCCAACTTACATGAACTTGAGACCTTGAGAAAGAGGCTCAAAGGCAGATTGAAATAATATTTAAAGAAATAATGAAGCCAAGCATGGTGGAGCGTACCTGTAATCCCAGCACTTTGAGAGGCTGAGACAGGAGAATCATGAGTTCAAAGCCAGCCTCAGCAGCAGCGAGGTGCTAAGCAACTCAGGGAGACCCTGTCTTTACGTAAAAAACACAAAATAGGGCTGGGGATGTCGCTCAGTGGTCAAGAGCTATGGGAATGCCTGCAGTGTACAAGATGGATACAGGAAGGGAGCAACAGTGTGGATCCTCACTATGTGCAGGTGTGGTCCTGGGCCTGGGCACTCACACAGACCTGCGAGGGAAGTTCTAGGTTTGATCTTGGCCTAGACTCCCTCAGGGATTCCAGGTGGTGGGTCTAGCCCTAGGCCTGGGCTCCTGTGGTTCTGCAGAGGCTCTGGCACTAAACTGGGGGTGGTCCTGGGCCTCAGTCGCTGGGGTCCCCAGAGGCAGTCCTTCACCTGGGTCTGGGATCCCCTGTGGGTCTGTGGATTGGTGGGTAGCAATCTTGGGCCTGACCTTGGCTGGGCTCCTGCGGAGGACACTGAAGGTGGTCCTGGGCCTTGCCCTGTGTTCCCACTGTTCTGCAGGGGCTCTGGCATGGAACTGAGGGCGGTCCTGGGCTTCACTTAGGCCAAGTATCCCACAGGGTACCCCAGAGGCAGTCCTTCACTTGGGTCTGGGTTCCCCTGTGATTGTCAGTTAGCTGTCTAGGTTCTGCCCTTGGCTGGGCTCCTGGGTGGTCCCTGAAAGTGGCCCTGGGCCTTGGCCTGTGCTCCTGCCAATTGGCAGGAACTCTGATATGGAATTGGGGGTGGTCTTTAATGTTTTATTTTGAGACAGGATTTCTCTAAGTTACTCAGGGCCTTGTTAAGTTGTCGAGGCTGTCTTTGAACTTGAGATCCTCCTGCCTCAGCATTCCAATCCACACTCATATAAAACTTTGACAACTACTGTTTACCAGTTAGGATAGATAACAGAATCTTGGCCTCCAGATACCTATGCCCAGTATTTGCCTTTAGCCACCTGTTCTGTTTGCCATAAGAAACTTTGGTTATTGCAGAACTGCCAGCTGCCTAAAACAGCCACATTAATTCAGAGGAATGCCTGGGGAAAAGATTAGAGACTTAAAGGGCATAGGCAGTAGTGTGTGTGTGTATGTAAACAGGAAAATTTTCCCTGGTAGATTTTTCTTGGTGAATAGTTTCTCTTTTTAAATGGTTCCCTAGATTTTTCAAGTTTTGTGTGATTTTGGTTGCTGACTATATTTTCAGGAGAGAAGATGACTGTGATGTATACAAACTATAATTTTTCCTAAGCTTGTGTCCTCACACAACCTCTATCTATGCACCCAATCTAATATCCAGGCTAAATTAAGTGTTCTGGTTTTTTTTTTTTCATTTTTCCTCAACATGTGCTCAATAAATGTTTGCTGGATTAATAAATGAATAAGCGAATGAAAGAATGAATCAAAGTAGCAAAGGATCACATTCACAGACTAAAACATGGATCCTGCCCCATGCCTGGGCCTTCTGCCTCTATGGAAAAAACACAAAGTGCCATAACTGTTCATGTAACTTCAGAATTCCCATGGAAAACTACCACTGAAACTTTCAACATGGACTCTGTTCCGGGCCCAAATGCCCTCTTCATTGTGGGTATGCTTCCACAGCATGACACACAATGCTTCCTGTTTTGTACCCCACACATCCCTGTTAATTTAACCAGGAAGTGTGCCATCTTCATGAGCATTCCACCCACACATCTCATCAGTTCCACAAGGAAGCATGCCATCTTCATCTACCTGCCAATGTCTGCCTTAGTCCAATTCTCTATCCCAGATAGTATCTGGTGGCAACACAGGCCAGCAGTCATAGCCACCAGACAAATGCCCTCTAGAATGCCAATGGCCCAGAATCCAAGGGAGATGGTCTGAGCTGAGACACTATCTGGATTATTTATCAAGGCATGTCCACTCCCAGTCCTTTATCTGCATAATTACAGAGGTAATTAGCTCTAGGCCATTCCCACCCCAATTCCCTTTCCGTGCCGCACACTCCCTTCCACTGCTCACTGGTGGTCCTGCCTGCCTCAGCTGCCAGCCATCAGTCACTCACACCACTAACTCATGCCTCTA
>CM053417.1:13602784-13634725 GCA_028644305.1 Xerus rutilus
GACACTATCTGGATTATTTATCAAGGCATGTCCACTCCCAGTCCTTTATCTGCATAATTACAGAGGTAATTAGCTCTAGGCCATTCCCACCCCAATTCCCTTTCCGTGCCGCACACTCCCTTCCACTGCTCACTGGTGGTCCTGCCTGCCTCAGCTGCCAGCCATCAGTCACTCACACCACTAACTCATGCCTCTATGGAGGAGGTCCACCATGGAGAACGTATAGCCTCCAGCAGGCATCAAGACAGCTCCAGGCCTAGGAGACTGATCACTGTGCCCTGGACCACTAGTGTGGTCAAGAGAGGTGGCTCACACAATGATGTGGGAGACCCAGCCATGCTCTGACAGGACACAGGGTGACTCTAAGGCAAGCTGTGAGGCCTGGCATGCTACTGGTCTGCACCTTCAGTCAACCTGCCTACTCACACCACACGGAAGCTTCGGCTGATATTGATGATTCAAGGATTCCCCAAGCCTATTTGTGTAAGTTGTCCTGTGCCACCACCCTCTCCACCCAGATTCCCCACCTTCTCTCCTTCTGGACCCTTCTCCCTCCTGCACTAACCACTGGATATAGAGCTCTGAGTGACAGCTGGCCTTGGGCTCTCTGCACTGGCTTTTCTGGGGTTTTAACTTACATACTATGGCAATTGCTCTCCTCTGGATCCTTCCAAAGCCTCTCACCAGGCGAGGATGTCCATTCTGGTCATATACCCTTGTTCTTGAACATTCTGATCAAATCCTTGCTTTTCCTGATTGTAAAGGGGAAATGTTCAGTTGATATTTCAGAATTTTAAATCATGCCCAGTTGAGAATGGACATCATTGCATAAATCCAGTTTTACATGGGTAAAGGATTATGTTAATATTTTTGCTTAATCTAACTACATAATGAGAAAATACAAACTAAAGCAAGAGAGATATATTTTTCACTCATAATTTTGCCACAATTTAAAATATTGATAATGTAAAATAGTTCTGAGCATTTATGGTGTTAACCTACACTAATTTATGAAAAAATGAATGGTGCAGTTTTGGAAAAACAATCCACAATATTTATAAAACTAAAAATACATTTTCCAAATTTAATAAAATTTTCCACATTAGAAGTATTTTTATGAGAAAATATGAATGTTTGCCCAAGAAGTCATGTTCAAAGATGTTGATATAAGTTCTATTAATCATATAAAAAGATGAGAAATAACTTGTGTTCATCGGGGGAAACATCTTAACTAATTATAGCCCATACATTCTTTAGAATTCTTGGAAGTGGTCTACACAAAGTGAAGTAGATCTTTATGTGTCATCATGGAAAGATCTTGCATACATTTTAATTGGAAAATGCAAGTGTCAAATGAATATGTATTTTATCACTATGCATGTTAAAAATATAATTTTTATAGTCTATTCATCTAAGAAAAGCCTAGATTTGACTTTAAAATAATACACATCAGATTATTTACTGTGATTAATTCTGAGGAGGGGGATGAATTTTTGAGGAACTTTGTAAAGGTAAGAATCGTGATGATAAATGTGTACTGTTTTTTTTTTTTTGCAATAGGTATGTTTGCACAATTACCTTTATAATGAAAATATTTAGTGGGCTATGTGCAAAGTCAAGGAGCTTCCAAAGCCATTTAAATATTTATTTAAATAAGTATATAAATTAGTAAAAATAAAATATATTTACTAATGTAAATATTTAATATTTACAAAAATATGATTTACTATAAATAAAATAGGAACTCTGCTTTAATTAGCTAAGTGACTATTAGCTTATACATTAGAAAAAACCTAAAATTTGAACATCTTAACACAGAATTAATGAGCACATTAATTCTGATGTAGGTTGGCAGGGCCTTCCCATCTTAGTACACTCGGGGATCCAGACTGCTTCCATACTTAACTTCATCATCTTGACCCAGGGCTGCTATTGTTGCTGTTGAAAGGAAGTGGAAGCACGGAAATGTCACATTGGCTTGTGCCTAACTTAGGCGAATGGCCCAGGACGGAAAGGAAGATAGGCTGTGGATGAACACTTCTAGTTTCTTCTACAAGCTTTTATATAGTGGGGGCTCAATTATAAGCAACTACTATATTTTGACAAAAAAAATCTTCATTTTTGGAGGAATTTCTGAGAAAACCAAGTCTGTTTTTAAATTCACTAACTTTTTCAAATGCCTTTAAATATAAGATCACATCTACTTTCAAATGGATCCTGTAAATGTTAGCAAGGAGTTCTGCACTGCTCTTTGCAATAAGCTATATAATCTTAGGTTGAGATTTTTCTCCTTCTATTTGAGGCATGGTAAAACTCTCAACTTACAAGCCTCTGCTACCTTCCATATGAACATTCCTGAACACCTGTACAGGTATCATTAGGTAAACTGAAAACAAATATTCTCCTATGGAGATAGAAACACAGAAAAGAGGCAGTGCAAGGACTATTAAAAATAGTTTTTTTTTTCATCATTGCTAGGTGGTGAGCTAGGAACCACTGCTCAACTTCTAAGGGAATTCCAGGGTTTTAGGAATTTAACCTCTTGTGGATGTTCTATGGTCTTTCTCCATCTACCACTTATGTGAGGCTTTAATTTTCAAGCCTTTAAGTACATTCAACTGTGTATGTGTTCAGATAATACTTATTAAAAAGTTTTAATGCAAATATTAGTGATTTCAAAACCTCTACTCTAACTTTAAGGTTATATTCCAAGGATCATTTGCAAATCAGACTCCACTCACAGCTCATTCAAAAAATAATCTGTGTTGAAGAGGCTCACTGAGGATGTCCAGGCATCAAAACATTCTTCAAAGTGCACTGTTCAACTGAACAGGATATTGCTATCAAAGAGGTTTAAGAATGAGGGACAGCATGTCAGGGACAAAGCAGGTAATTCTGGGCTATTCCAATGGGAGCAGAGCACAGCCTTCACAGGAAGCTGCAGTGACAGGTCATCAGGCTGGGTTCCAGAGTTGGACAGGAGGGCATGTCAAGTCACTAAGGAAAGGTAGCTGAAAGTTGGGAAAGTGCCAGGGTGGGGCAAAAATGCCATCACCTGGGCAAAGTTAGCTCTCTAGAATTCTGGAACTCAGGCTGGAGAACCTCAGGTTAATAAACCCCATAAGACAATGCCAGATTGTTTCTCCTATCACTTCCTTCTTTAGGTCTGCTTTTAGTATCTTGGCCTCAAGGTTCTCTTGTCACCTGAAATACTAAGAAATAGAGAGACAGGTCTGCCTAAAACTGAAAAAAGTGGGGACAATATAGGCCCAGATGAGTTTAAACTAGGAATCAAGTCCCAGCCTCATCCTTTACAAGCCATGATTTTGGAAAATTTGCCAAGGGCTGAGTCTAAGTTTCCTCATCTGTAAAATAAGTCCTGTCATAAAGGACTTCTACATGTTATGCATGTAAAGCACTTTGCATACTACCTGGTGTATATTGGAGTTTTTTTTTAAGGCAGTCTTTTGAGTTTGATCCTAGATTCTATCATTTTCTCTGGGAAAAGTGTGAGAGATTAAGGATGTCTCAGAATATGCAGCACTCTAGGGGCCAAAAATGCTACTTTGTAAGTAAAACTCAGCAATTTTCTCTATTAGAAGACATAATTTGGATGTAGCTGAATTTTCCCCAACTGTATATAGCTCAAAGCTCCTAGAAATTTAGACTAACTTTTCATAGTTCCCAGCTTCCTTTTCATCTAAACCATTCTCATTCATTTCACTCCAACCAAAAATCGAACTCCTAAATTACAACCAAGATAAACTACATCTTTTCAATGAAATAGACTCTAGTTGTCCCAGGCCAGGGAAAAGAATGCCAACCTAGAGGCTTCTGGACACCACATCAAGGGAATATTGTATTTCCCAGGAAACCCTTACAGGTGTTGTGTATATAACAGTTAGTTCATGCACATGTTCATGTATACCTGGACACTTTCCACACCTGGCCCAGGTGGAGATTACTTTTTTGGTTTATCCATAATCCAAAATGAACTGCTCAGATCAGTTTTCAATTACAGGCTTCTCTCTCACCAGAGAAAGTCTGAGAGTCTGGCCCCTGCCACCACTAAGATTAACCTAAACACCCACGGAAGGAATGAGAGCTTCCCAAATCCCCAAAGTCCCTTGGCTCAGGGCATTTACACTTGACTGCTGGCATATGGAATCCCACCCTCCTCACTTCATTTTTTACTTGATCTTTGTTTCAGAGGACATCTTAACATCTTCCTTGATCTTAGAATCTCAACTGCTAAAATAATTAATTCCAATGATCAGATACTCAATTAATGCTCATAAGTGAGCCCAGTGAGCCCAGGCTATATTTATTAAGACTTAATTTCTTGTATATTCTTAAATAAACCAAACAAATGAAATATGCATCTTTAGTTGTACACAATGACCAAACAAAAAAGGATACAGTAATCTTAAGATTAATCATCTTTTACAGTTTTCTTGCAGTTACTATTTTTCACATTTAAGAACATTTATTCCAACACCATGCTATATCATTACAAAGTTTCTCAATTTGTTTTTCAAAATAGCAAAACTCATTCTTAAATAAATATGTGACCAACGTAATTAGATCTAAATTCTGAAGCTAATAAAACTATAAGCATTTGAAAAATACCAAAAAGAAAACATTTCCTAAAATATCTTTACTTAGAAACTTGATTGCTATCATTGAGCAGTGAGGAAACAGACTACTCAGGACAGGAAATGCTTCTGGACTTGGCTTTTGATTGTTCACTGGCCTCAGCATTATCCTCAGCCTGGGCTCTCCCTTCTTCATCTCTCAAAGCTTCCCTATATAAGGATGAGAAAGAAGTGGGACAACTCCCACTGACTTTTGAGAAGAATTCTAGGACTTTTATCTTAGTTGTCTCAGCATATGACTTTGGACCCCAAAATAACACAAAGCGTGGTGGGTTACTATTAGGCACTTGTTGGCACTCCAGGTATTGCTCTTCCACCAGCTCTGTGATGATGAGCTCCTTGGGATCCTCATAGATGAATTCCTTCCCAAACACTTCAAGCATACTCAGTACCTCCCATATTTTCTCCTCAGATGCACGGTTTCCCTCCATGAAGATTATACCCAGGATAAGTATGAGGAGGCCAATCTTGGGCATGCCTTCCTCACTCAGCTTCCTATAATAGGTGAGCTCTAGCATTTCAATAAGCATGTAGGAGTGGCTAATGGGATCTACTTCCTTCACTTCAAGACCAAAAACAACTTCTATACACTCACAAGCATTCTTGAAGATTGAAGGGAAGTAATCCTTTTGCTCTTTGATGACATTCTTCAGCATTTCTGCCTCTGTGACGAGCTCCTTTGCTTTATACTTGGCAATCAGGTACCTCACCAATTCACCCACCATCTTCTCTAGTGTATTAATGAGAGAAAACTCAGGGTCTTCACAGGCCTCTGAGGTGCTTTTATCATCTCCTTCTTGGACACTGGAACCTTCATCGGACTGGCTTATTGGATTGGAGTCAATGAAGGCAGTATCCAGAAGACTCTGGGAAAGAACTGGTGTTCCAGCATCAGGCCATTCCTCCGGGGTGTCCACGCTTGAAGCAGGGGAAGAGGTAGCTACAGCATGCACCTCCTCCATTGCAGACATCTCAGGATCAAATGGATCCTGTGCCTCTACTTGACCTTGGAGATCGGTGTTATACTGATTCTTCTGTGTGGAAGGAATCATAACTCCAAATATAGGCACAAGTTTAGGCAGGAAGGTGAAGACAATTGGCCTGAGGGAGGGAGAAAGTGAAAAACTTAACCTTGTCAATATCGACAAACGCTGTCTGCACAGCTCTTCCCTCAGTGCTCTAGGGCCTCACAAGTTTTCTTTTTCATCAGCCTATCTCCTAGGAACCTGTAGGAGGATGTGAGAATGCTTTTCATGATATACTCAGCCAGCACAGTGTGAGGCTGACAGTAGGGCAGGTAGGGTCAGGAGCTATGGGGTGTCCTCCATTTTAGAGGTAGGGTTCCAGATACATGTTTAGGGAGTGCACCTCACCAGGGCTCCTAACATGGCCTGGGCCTCTTCCGCTGTATGATCTGGGGACAAGCGACTCATTTCAAGGCCTCCACTCCAATTCCTGGAGTCTCTGTAGCAGGAACTGAGGGAGCCCCTCAGGTTTCAGACTGCAGGTAGGCAGAACTGATTGGGTTCTGTGAGGTCCCTATAGTTACGAAGTGGATAGGCCCTCGCAACAACAGACTAAAAGGGATACAGAGCTAGGCTCCATTTACTTTTGTGCACAGGGGCCCTCTATCCTCAAACTGATTTATTGAAAGGCCTAAGACTCCTCCCTCAGCTGAATTGAGTCCAGCCCACTGAAACTATCAGGTAGGAGTAAAGGTACAACACAACTGGAAACCCAGTACCCCCCATTTGGGGTTCCTCTCAATTCACATTCAGGTTCTTCACCTTGACTCCTAGCAGAGCTTGGGTCATCTTAATGGGCTGACCACATGTGGCTACCTGTTGATATGAGGTTGCTGCTTTAGGCCAAGGCCTTCATCTGCCTCAGATCAATGAAAAAAAGTGAGGTGTCACAGTCACATCTGCCCAGCACCTCCTAGGGTGGACCACAGGGGCTCAACCCAGTATGTCCTTTAGTGGTAGCATATGGTAGTACTCCCTCAGGGTCTGCACCTCTATGCCCAGTGGAACCTGGGACTCCTCCCTCTGGTGATATGGTCTTCTCAAACATGAAAAAACAATAATAATCTTTACTACACTTACACAACCAGGTCATCTGGAAATGAGAGGTGATGTACACAAATCTGCCTGGGGCCTGCCAAGGTTAACAGGAGTGAAAAGAGGTTTCTTTGAGGACCCTCTTGGAGTAAGAGTTACTCTCAATCCCCTGAAGACATTCATGTTTATTCCTAAGAGGACATACATTCCTTCCATTCTGTTATACTGAGGATATATCCCTCAGGCCAAGGCCTCCATCTTCCAGATGCCAAGGAACAGAGATGGAGAGGGTTGTAGGGTGGTGCCTATGCCAAAGAGCCTTACCCAGTCTCCCAGAACTAACAGCAGGATAACAGTTGGATCTCCTCTATTTGCAATTGGAGGTACTCTCAGGTGTTTCAGAGTCCTTATTTTGATTCCTGGTATGGCTGGAGATCTTTCAGTTGATCTGATGTTGCACCTTTGGACAGAAGCCAACATGAACTAAGATTATCAGAAAGGAAGTGAGGTTGAGCCTGAGCTTCACAGGTCTACCAGGGTTCACAATGAGAGCAGGGACAGTGTCCGTGTGGTTCCCTCTGAGTGCTGGATTGGGGCATATTTATTCTCAACAAGGCAAACCACCATTCGATATTTTTGTTACTGCTGATTGAACCCAGGGGTGCTCAAACACTGAACCACATCTCCAGTCCTTTTTATTTTTGAGAGACAGGGCCTTGCTACTTTGCTGAAGCTGCTTTTGAACTCTCAATTCCTGCCTCAGCCTCCAACTTCCCCAGCCTTCTTTTGTCTTTCATCTACAGACAGGATTGCCCTGAGTTGCTTAAGGCCTAGTTGAGTTTCCAAGGTTGGCTTTGAACTCTCAATCCTCTTGCCTCAGACTGCTGAGCCACGGGATTACAGGTGTATGCCATCACACACAGCCAGGTTTTCCTTTTTCAACTTTGAGAATGCCTCCATTAAACCAAAGCCCGCAACTCTCAGATGCCAGACAAGAAATAAAGGGAGTAGGGTGATGAAACTCTGCCATACAACCACACCTTGGTCTTTTACAAAAAGAGTGTGATTCTATAGTTCTCTCCCAATCTGCTGTGCCAAGTGTTTTCAACTCTATCAAAGGGTACTTGTCTGCACACCTGAGAGAGCGTGCGCCTGCCCCTGTGACTGGAGGCTCGGCTCTTCAGACCAAGCCACTCACCACCCTGAAATGCTCTATCTGCACAGGATGCAAAGGAAGGAGGCGGCTCAGCTGGGCAGCATTTCTTGGAGTCCCCATTGCTGACAGCAGAGATCAGGGTGAATTTCTTTTACTAATTTATTCTTATTTTTGAACCAAGGATGGAACTCAGGGGCACTTGACCACTGAGCTACATCCACAGCTGTATTTTGTCTTTCATCTGCAGATAGGGTCGCCCTGAGTTGCTTAAGGCCTAGCTAAGTTTCAGAAGCTGGTTTTGAACTCTCGATCCTCCTGCCTCTGACTGCTGACCCACTGGGATTACAGGTGTACGCCATCACATTCAGCTAGTCATTCCTTTTTCAACCTTGAGAATGCCTCCCTTAAACTAAGACTTGCAACTGTCAGAGATGCCAGACAAGTAAAGGGAGTAGGGCGATGGACCTCTGCCTTACAACCACACCTTGGTCTCTTACAAAAAGAGTGTGATTCTATAGTTCTCTCTCAATCTGCTGGGCCAAGTGTGCTCAACTCTATCAAAGGGTACTTGTGTGCACACCTGGGAGAGCGTGCGCCTGCCCCTGTGACTGGAGGCTCGGCTCTTCAGACCAAGCCACTCACCACCCTGAAATGCTCTATCTGCACAGGATGCAACGGAAGGAGGCAGCTCAGCTGGGCAGCATTTCTTGGAGTCCCCATTGCTGACAGCAGAGATCAGGGTGAATTTCTTTTACTAATTTATTATTTTTGAACCAAGGATGGAACTCAGGGGCACTTGACCACTGAGCTACATCCACAGCTGTATTTTGTCTTTCATCTGCAGATAGGGTCGCCCTGAGTTGCTTAAGGCCTAGCTAAGTTTCAGAAGCTGGCTTTGAACTCTCGATCCTCCTGCCTCTGACTGCTGACCCACTGGGATTACAGGTGTATGCCATCACACCCAGCCAGGTTTTCCTTTTTTCAACCTTGAGAATGCCTCCCTTAAACTAAGACTTGCAACTGTCAGAGATGCTAGACAAGAAGTAAAGGGAGTAGGGTGACGAACCTCTGCCTTACAAGCACGCCTTAAGCTCTTATAAAAAAGAGGGTGCATTTCTATGGCTCTCTCCCAATCTAGTGTGGCAAGTGTTTTCAACTCTATCAAAGGGTACTTGTCTGCACACCTGGGAGAGCCTGCGCCTGCCCCTGTGACAGGAGGCTCGGCTCTTCAGACCAAGCCACTCACCACCCTGAAATGCTCTATCTGCACAGGATCAAGGGAATGAGGCGGCTCAGCTGGGCAGCATTTCTTGGAGTCCCCAATGCTGACAGCAGAGATCAGGGTGAATTTCTTTTACTAATTTATTATTTTTGAACCAAGGATGGAACTCAGGGGCACTTGACCACTGAGCTACATCCACAGCTGTATTTTGTCTTTCATCTGCAGATAGGGTCGCCCTGAGTTGCTTAAGGCCTAGCTAAGTTTCAGAAGCTGGCTTTGAACTCTCAATCCTCCTGCCTCTGACTGCTGACCCACTGGGATTACAGGTGTACGCCATCACACCCAGCCAGTCTTTCCTTTTTCAACCTTGAGAATGCCTCCCTTAAACCAAGGCCCGCAACTGTCAGAGATGCCAGACAAGTAAAGGGAGTAGGGCGATGGACCTCTGCCTTACAACCACACCTTGGTCTCTTACAAAGAGTGTGATTCTATAGTTCTCTCTCAATCTGCTGTGCCAAGTGTGCTCAACTCTATCAAAGGGTACTTGTGTGCACACCTGGGAGAGCGTGTGCCTGCCCCTGTGACAGGAGGCTCGGCTCTTCAGACCAAGCCACTCACCACCCTGAAATGCTCTATCTGGACAGGATGCAACGGAAGGAGGCGGCTCAGCTGGGCAGCATTTCTTGGAGTCCCCATTGCTGACAGCAGAGATCAGGGTGAATTTCTTTTATTAATTTATTCTTATTTTTGAACTAAGGATTCAACCCTGGGCAGTGTGTCCACTGAGTCACATTCACAGCCTTCTTTTTTCTTTGATCGAGAGACAGGGACTCCCAGAATTGCCTAGGGCCTCACTAAGTTGCTCAGGCTGGGTTTGAACGCTCTATCCTGTTGCCTCAGCTTCCTGAGCCACCAGGATTACTAGTGTGCGCCGTACCGCACCTGGCCAGGGTGAATTTTAATAGAGTTCCTTCTGGATTCTGGGGTGGAGTACTCTTCTCCTAAGATCATTTTTAGTGACTGGGACATTACCATCTTCCCTTTGCCGAACTCAGTGAAGAGCCTACCAAGGCAATGCCAACCTGGATGCTTCGAGGATTGGGGGAGGTGTCTCTGCCTGACTGCCCTTTCTGAGCTCCTGCAGCTGAATGCAGGAGTGCGTTCCTAGAAGCTACATTGTTTGGTAAATTTCCCTCAGCCCAGCATAATCCTCATCTTGATGCCTAGCACTGCCTGAGAAGCTTCCCTCTTCTGAACTAAATCTGGCCCCCTCAGAAAAACCGTTCCCGAACTCCAAGATGGAAGTTGGATATACCACATCCGGGAACCCTGCCTCAAGTCGTCAAGCGCTGAGAGTAGAGGAAAGGCAGGGGGTCCTATTTGTGGTCTTCTTTCTGGGTTCTTACCTATAAGTTTGACGACAGCGCCTTGAAGTCCGACAGTACCCAGAACTCCTTCAATCTGCTCGCCAGCATCCAATCCCCTCAGAGGATGCCTCGCCTTCTTCAGTTTTTCAAAGGGGAAAGCGGAAGTCAATATTGGCCACACCCATCCACATCCGGGGGCACTCCACCTGTGGTTTATCAGACCTGATAGTAGGGGCAGGTTGCACAGGTTCTTTTCTGGTTGAGATGGGAAAACCTCTCAGTCGCAGCTGTGACCTCTCTCTGATTTCTGACACCCCCAGAAGTCCTTTGTTAGTTGGTTAGTGTGAGGCCACAGCCCTCAGATCAATGCCCTTACTCCATGAGACCACCAATATGGTTGTGAGGTGTGGCCTCGCCTGACAGACTCTTACGAGGCTTACAAGAACTGAGGAGGTTGCTGTGGGTTTTCTTGTGTTCTGGGTTGATAGTTACTTTCAGTCCTCAAAGTTTTTGCACTTTCTCCTAATGGCAGCCTGCATTGCCTGCCTTCCCAAGGTGCTCTAGTTCTCTGAGACAACTCTTCATGGAACTGTGGAAGGTGTTGCTAGTAGTACCCATTCTCGACTTTCCAAGACTAACAGTTAATATTGTTAATATTTGTTTTTGTTAATATTTATTAAGGAGTTTTGAAGCTATGTTTATTTGGGTTGTTGGTCTCTAGTTTTTCCCCCTTGGTTTGTCTTTATCTGGTATTGGCGTCAAGGTGATTCTGGAAATTTCCATAGCGTTCTCCCATGCTGGTATGGCTTGCTGTTTCTGAGCCTATTTTCTACTCAAATTGCAAATTTGCTGGACCAGCAGTTGGATGGCAGCAACTCTTAGACTCTACTAGAGAATTTCATCAGATTGGAGGGGAACTTCCCATACCAACCCCAATGAGCCACCAGATATTGCCACCATCTGTTGATTTCATTAATTTACGGTATTATAGAAACTGATGATTTTTGGTTTTCACCTGGCTGCTAGCTCTCTGGATTGCCCACTGGTGTTTCTCTAGTCTTTCTCAGTTTGCCATTGCAGAACTCCTGTTCTAATTCACTCTTGGGAGTGAATGGTATTGTGGGTTCCTCTGATCTGCCATTTCTTTAGTCCTGTTTCTTTCTTTTCAAACCTATTTTTTTTCTTTTTCTTGGCTTAGAGTACTAGCTAGCTAGGAATTCTAGTACACTACCAAATAGGTGCTAACCAATTGCTTGGCAGATAAGCTCATATAGATCCACAAACATAAACACATAAAAGGTTTTGATAAGCCCTGAAGTTAATACATCTGCTACCAATTATAAGGGATTTTTTTATACTAGCATTTTTGAGCAATTAGGCATTTAACATAGATCAGATTTAATCTTCACCATGACTTCTTAATAAAGTAGGTGTTACTATTTACCATATTTTATATATAACATAAGGCAAATATAGTAGGACATTGAGTTGACATTTTAATGTGACTTCAAATTCTGTGTTCATTTTTTTTCTTGAGGGCTTTGTTCATTAAATTAACCTAAAATTCTTTGAAGCAGGGATTAGTATTATCTTTACAGTAGAGGAAGCTCAGGCACAGAGTATTTATTACTTTTTCCATGTCACTTAACTAGTAAGGGGCAGATTCCATTTGGTGTATTTCAAGAGTCTATACTTCTATTATGTCAAATTGAATTAAAATTTTATTATAATGTCTTCACCTTAAAAAACAGATGGAACTGTAATCTCATTTGCTTGCATAAAATAGCAGTATAGATTCCATTTATTTTGAGGTTTTGAGAGAAATGCAATCCATTGGAAATTATACCTACATGGAAACCTAAAAAAGGTCTCTACTGGTATTATGAGTTCAAGACTAGTGCAAGTAATTTAGTGAGACCCTGTTTTAAAATAAAAAAAAATAGGGCTGGGGTTGTGGCTCAGTGGTAGAGCACTTGCCTAGCATATGTGAGGCACTGGGTTCAATTCTCAGTACCGCATATAAATAAATCAAATAAATAAGATCCATCAACAACCAAAAAAATATAAAAAAAAAATAAAAGGGCTAGGGATGCTGCTCAAGGGTAGGATGCCCCTGGGTTCAATCTCTTATATTTATCCATCTATCTAATCTCTCTCCCTCCCCCCACCCCACACAAAGGCCTCCACTAGTTTGTTAATGGCTCCATCTTCATTTGCCTACAGAATCACCTGCAGGCAACATTGGCTGGTTTTCCAATTAGGCAAACAATTTAAAAATCAAATGAGTCAATTTTTAGCCTGATCTACAAATTTTCCTAACTTCTTACATAAGTAAACTCCTGTTTATCACTGATAATTATTGTTAGTTACTATCTTTATGGTTTTCAGAGACTGGCTAAATTACTAACTGCTTTTGTGCTAATTGTTTACAAAATAGCAATTGTTTGCTGTCTTGTTTATTGTTGTCTTAGCATGATCCCTGCCCTATGTATGCCTTGTCCAATCATCCCCAATCTGCTACTGTGGACCTCTGGACTGCTCTTATGCTGAACACTCTTAACTGTCCATGTCCCACCTGATAGAGAACAAGGACTTTTGGTTAGTTGCTCTAACTTCACCCTCTTTCAGCAGGAAACATTTTGGAGATGTCATCATCCATTTTTCCATAGAAATGGAATATAGAAATTGACAGTGGGAAGATGTAACAGTGGTCCACCTTACACTTAAATATAGCCCTTGCTGCTCTGCCACTGCAACTTATTTATAAAACAGACATGTTATTTCTCTACCTCTTTCCCTACTCCTCCCTAATCTCAGAGGAAACAGGATCACCTTTCTTCCCCATCCTAGGCAGTGTTATCTGTCCTTGAGCTCACCCCCATCACAGGAAGGAAGGAATTCAGACTTAGGCATGGCACCAGAAGATCTCAGAAATGACTATCTCCCAAATTACCAAGTGAATTACAACTCAGAACATGTGGAATGTAGCCTTTGAATCACCTCTTTAAAAGCCCCTTGTTGCTGTGCGCAGTAGTAAATGCCTATAATCCCAGGCTCAGGAGGTTGAGCCACTTACAGCAATTTGGCAAGGCCCTACTCAATTTAGGGAGACTGTCTCTAGATGAAGACAAAAGAGGGCTGGGGATGTGGCTCAGTGGTTAAACACAACTGAGTTCAATCCCCAGTTCCAAAAAAAAAAGGAAAGTCCACTGCTCCTCTTGATGGGCAGAATTACAGTCTCTGGGACAGGAGTCATCTGTGTTTCTTCTGTGCTAGCAAACCAATTAAATTCTTCCTTTTTCTCAAAAAACCCCTCCCAAAACCCACAAAAAAACAAATGACCATGTAAAGTAGAGCTATGATCAACAAAGAGCAATATATTGCTTAGCTGTATATAATACTAAAGTGTATTTTTCCCTGAAGAGTTTTTAATCAGTACTTTTACAAAGTCTTTTTAGTTTAAGAATACCCACACTGGTATTTCCAAAATTGACACAAGATCACCGGCAGATCATTTTGTTAATCTATAATTGTATAGTTTTTCTAAAGCAGAGGGAACATTTGCTATCTAGAGCCAAAGCCAAACATTAGTGACCCTGGTATGGAGTAAGTCCTTTTTGATACGTTCATAGTAGAATGACAGGTTGACAATGAATGATGTGAACTGGCCCATAGGACCTTTGAGCCATATGATACATTTGTTTAAGACTTTTAAGTGAATGAGTGGATGAAAGTCATGCACATTTTGTTTTGGTTCCATTTCATCTGTAAACCAACTATTATATACGTATGATATTTGTTATCATAGTAGTGTGTAGCATTTCCTAAACACTGACCTGCTATGTTCTTCTTTTTGATTCATGGTAAAACATAGCCTATCAGGAGAACTCAAGAATTGTGTAGTTGAAGGGGGAAGATTATGGTGAGGCAGCATTTCTTCTACCTCGGCTACCAAGAACTCAAGCAGCGGGAATACTGCTTCTTCTGGAGGCTTAGAGTAAAACGTCCTGAGGCTGGAGGGGCAGTCTACCCTACTGAAGGAGACTGTTTGACTCATTGAATGGATATAAAAAAAAGTTTCCCTGAGATTATCAATCATCTGCAGGATCCTGATCCAGGGACCATCTTGAGACTACAGCACCACAGCACCAACAGGAACTGGAAACCCAGAACCATGAGTTTGAGGCTAAGTCCTGGTGGGCCTGTCTGAGCCTAGCAAACCAGTGAAAAGGTTGGAGAGGCTGGGGAGAGCCTGCAGCTTCACCCCTAGCCCATAGCCCTGCCTGCTGCTTCATTCCCTGCTGCAGCGCAGCTTGCTCAACAAGCCAATTCACTGCTTGGCCCACCCACAGTAATCTCCCAAGAAGAGAAGTTGGGAAGTCTTAAACTCAAACCTTCAACTCAGTGAGCAACACAATAAAAAGGAAGGACTCAACAACCCATGGTCCATACTCCCAAGATTTGTTCATACCTCAAAAAGAAAAGAAAGTCAGTTTGGCACAGCAAACATATTGTTAGGTTAGCGAGGCAAATGCAGAACAAACATGGCTGCCTCTGCCAAGGCAGGCTGAAGCAGTGAGCAGCACACATGCCCCGAACGCACCAACATGGCTGCCGTGGGTGGCATGTGCGGAGGAACACAGAACACCCCGTATGGGCATCGCCATTCTTCCAGGCTCATCCCTGAAGGACTCTGACCTCAGCAGGATCCCATGACCAATCTCAGAGGACACAGGACTCTAGATCACCTCCTCTTCCCACCTCAGGCCCTTCCCTTCCTGCCTTAAGTCTTCCTTTTCCGGGCAGCACCCTTTAAATTCTCTGTGCCCCAGAACACATGTGCCATTCTCCCAGACACACTCTGATGAATGGGAGAGTTCAGCCCAAGAGTGTGTATTTCCAATAAAGCCTTGCCCAGCGGTTTTAATTCGTCTCCTTTTGGTCATCTGGCTTTACAAATGGTGCAGAAAACACGGGAGGGTTTTTTGGATCTCCTCCCCAGGAGTCGAGATCCACCCTCTTCTCCAAACCAGGAGAACTCCTGAGCTGCTTTCTCTATTTCCCTTCATCCAGACCGACAGAAGTGAGATATGTTCCCCCCCATCTCCCCTGACTTTCTGGCTCCCTCCCTCCCGTTCCAGAGGTCTATCCGTAAGTCATGAGTGTGTCACAGACGTCCTGGTCCTTGTGAGCCACCCGACTCCGTTCGGGCCCCCAGAGGACAACAGGGACACCTGAGACCCCCTGCCCGGCCCTCCGTTCCTCTGGTGGGTGCCATCAGAATTAGGGATGCCTTTTTCTATTCCCACCCACCCCTAAAGGTGCCAGAAAGTCATGGGAGATACCGAGTCCCCCTGAAACCCCAAAACTCCATTGGTTTGTCTATGTTCCAAGTTTGCCAAATTAGGACTCACTCCAGACCCATGCCATACATTAGCCTGGCCTCAGTATGGCATAGACTTGGGGTCAAAATGCCCCCCAGAAGGAACTTTTGATTTTGAAATCCTCACTGAATTGGTTGGCAGTCTCCGTCGCCAGATGGGAAATGGACATAAATTCCTTTCATCAAGGCTTTGTTGGAAAGTGCGCTCTCGCCTCTACTCCCATTCCCATCTGTTCTGTCCTCCCAAGTTCTTGCTATGGAAAATCCCAAGCCCCTTTCCCATTTGTTCTTCTGTATCTCCTTCCTCATTCTCAGATCTACACATGCGGCCGAGTGCAGCGCCATCTTCCTGGGAGGCGGCGCCGCCACAGCCCCAGAGGGCAGAGATGAGTCATTGGGCGGGGCCTGCTCACCCCGGGGTCCCTGCACCTCTCGCTGGTGCTCAGATGGGCTAGCTGTCTGAAACCCAAGGGGAAAAAAAAGTGTCTTTTATTTTACTGGCCGCAACTTTTTTTTCTAAGACTCTTGCTTTTCTTTAGCTCTATGTGTTTTGAGCTCATGACCTTAATCCTTCACATCTAGGATAATGTTTTTTGATCAGTCCTATTTTTATTCAACAATGGAGTTTTTTTAAACATCTAACATTGCCTGAAGGCCTTTATTATTGTGTTGTACGTCTATGTGTGTGTGTGTGTGTGTACCATGTACATGGTATCAAAATTGGCACAGATAATGAGCACTCATGAATTAAAACCTAAAAAATGGATCCAAATATTTTTAATTCACGTGATTTAAAAGGTTCAATTTAAATTGAGTAAACACAAAGGTTTATAGATTCCTATATGAAGTTTTAAAGGTTTCTACTATTGCCTAAGTCCAGAAAATTACAAGAATTGCTTTGGGATATGAACAGAAGGAATTAAAGATTCTAAATATGGTATTTATTGGAAGGAAAGAGAATATTTCTGATCAAAAGGTTTATGTTCATGAATAAGTTGACTACAATTAGTTTTGTTATTTAAAAGTTAATGTACTACTATAAAACAAAATCTGAAACATTGTTCTGCTTTTATCAAAATAATTTTCTTACATTTGTCAGGTTTTATCACTTGGGAAATTAACTCTTAAACAAATTAAGGTTTATACAACTGTGATTAAACAAAAAGTTAGAATCTAAATTTTTCTTTGAGATCTAAACTTAATGTAATAACATCAATGTAATTATGGTCCTACTAGTTCTATTTTTATATTAAATGTGTTCATATCTTTCAGATATACAAGCTTTAAAGTAGAAGGCTTTAAAGAGCATTACATCAAGCTGATGTTCTCTGAACTGAACTTGTATTGTATCAATTTATATCATTTAATGTTTTATAACTAAACCTACCATCAATAAGATAATTCTTTAGGTTTTTACATTAGAGTAATATTTTAAACAAATGAGGACCTAATCTATTTAATATTCTGCTAAGATTTTTCAAGGAGCCCTGTCTTAACTGAGATAGTCCTGTTTCCCAGCTTACTACAATGGCTTCAACGTAGGCCAGACTCCAGTTCATTTAAAGATATGTTCAAAGGATTGATTTTGTTGTAAAGATCATTAGGATCTCAAACAGGGATATAATGTATAACTCAGCCAAAATTTGAGAAAACTATTACACAAACTAAATATGTTTTTACTGTTGTTAATTTTATTTTGTATTTTCCTCAAACTCTATGACTATTGCCTGTTAATGTTTTACAGAGGTACTACTTCAAGAACAGACAACCCAATTTAATTTAAAAAAAATAAGCCATCACCTACAGGACAGAGAGACCTTAAAGTTAAAGCCCAGTACACTTACTTTAAGACTAGTGAGATTGGCCTGCTGAGTGTTTAAGATCAAGACTTAAAAACTAAAATTAAATTAAAGGGGCAAGAAAACCAGTATTTGACTCTTGCCCTCTGAGTCAGCCTGAGTCTAAGAAATGAGGGAACTTCTCTAAAAGGCTCTACACCTCTAGGCCACAGGACCTCCTGATCAGGGAGATTACTGAGACCATTAGAGAATTAAAGAGCTGATCAAATGCCATACGATGGAGAGGAAGGTCATCCATCAAGAGAGGGAACCATCTCTCATGCTTCCCGGGGAAGCCACATGGTCAGCGTCAGACCTCGACCTATCCTAAAGCAGATGGCACTAGCAGAGCTAATAAGCTGCTCTCAAGTTCCTCGAGAATGCCTCCCAGGAGACCAAAAGGTGACTCTTAACAATAGGTAAGAACAAAAGTCAATTTGACTTGCTTCATCTTAAACACCTAGCCAAACAGCAAAACCAAGAACACAGCCATTCTTGGACATTTAAAAATAGTTTAAAGATAGACATCTGTGACATTAAAAACTAGATAATGTGTTTACATGCCTTGTCCTCTCCAGCCTTGTTATGGGGACAAATTCTCAACCCTTATACTTCCTACGTTTCAGACTGTTTCCTCTGTGTAGGTTTGGATCATAACTGTAATTCCCATTGATGTTCCTCAATTAACTGCACAGTGAAGCTGAATTACCATGACTTGTTACCACCTCCCTTTCTAGGGCAAAAAGGGCCATATTTCTACTGGTAATAGTTGGACTCTCCTTGGCCCCCATTCACTGCCTCTGGGCTGAGGGCAGGAGGAATTGGCTATATGGTAACCGCTACTCAGAACTTGAACAAGTTTCATTACAGAACTGACCAGCCTTGGACTCCCACCATGCTGGACTCCCACCAAACTCAAAATTTCTCAGCAGCTCCCTTCTTTTTCTGCTAATCAGTAATCTCTCCCAAGCCTCTGTTCCTACCCACAGGTGATGCTTCTACATTCAAGCAACATGACTGACAACCAGATGCTCCCACACCCCTGTGTCTGCCTCCCTGCCTGACCAACACCCGAGCCATCTCCTCCTCTCTGGCACCCCCAATCCCGCAAGAAGTAGCCAGACCAAATCTGCTGTCCTATATCATCAAAAAGGCCGGGATGTTAGGTTAGTGAGGCAAATGCAGAACAAACATGGCTTCCTCTGCCAAGGCAGGCTGAAACAGTGAGCAGCACACATGCCTTGAATGCACCAACATGGCTGCCATGGGCGGCGTGCGCAGAGGAACACGGAACACCCAGTATGGGCACTGCCATTCTTCCAGGCTCATCCCTGAAGGACTCTGACCTCAGCAGGATCCCATGACCAATCTCAGAGGACACAGGACTCTAGATCACCTCCTCTTCCCACCTCAGGGCCTTCCCTTCCTGTCTTAATTAATTCTTCCTTTTCTGGGCGGTGCCCTTTAAATTTTCTGTGCCCCAGAACATGTGCGCCATTCTCCCAGGCACACTCTGATGGACAGGAGAGTTCAGCCCGAGAGCATGTATTTCCAATAAAGCCTTGCCCAGCAGTTTTAATTCGCCTCCTTTTGGTCATCTGGCTTTACACATATATCCTCACTGACTATTTAGTCTACCATAGTGGAAATGACTCTTTAATTTCATAACATTTCAACAAGATTTTTTATTTATTTTTGCTGTTGTTTTGCTTTTTGTTTGTGGTTTTCTAGGTTAGGTTTTTGTTTTATTTGAATGTGTGCTGATTGATTCAAGGACTCCTGCACATATACATAACTATCTCCCGCTCCTCATTTCTTGCCTTTTTGTCTTGAAGGTGTTATTTTCCCATGTGCTATATTTTTGAAGATTAGGCTTTTTGATTAGAATATTTTGATTTTGTTTTGTATAGGATTTGCCACTACTCTATCTCCTTTGTCTCCCTCTCACTTTTTCTATTGCTGACAGCCAAATTCTATTCTCTCTCCTGCTTTATATTCTATTTTTTCTTCCTCTGTCTCCTTAACAACACATCTGAGCTACCTCTGCATCTTCCCCATTCACCCTTTCAAATTGCAAACAACTTTCTATCCTCCTATCTGTTCTTCTTTTCTCATGCTCAAATCTATCCTTAATACCTCTTAATATATATTGATATATATAATATCTGCCTCTACCACCAATGTCACAGCAATAAATAATATGATAGAAATCATGGACAATACCTATTGTTTGATTTTAAGCCAGACATAATTCATGATTATTGTTTTTACTGATGAAAATGGCTAATCCTACTATTTCTGCATATTGTACCAACTAACACTGTAAATATCAAAATAAGAACTAAGTAGCAAATCTGCTGTTATATATTGTTTGCACAGATTGTTGCTATCATTGTGCTCCCCACCCTAATCTGTGAGGTACTAATAACATAAAGGAACACTATAAACTCATAAGGTAGAAACTCTACAGCTTCAGATTAATCCAGATATATGGGTATACACACAAATGAGTGAAAAAGCAAGGGGAACAAACCATCCCAAACAACACAGAATACCTCAACAATAGATTCCATTGACACCACAGGAGAGGAAATTTCAATGATAGAGTTCAGAAAATTCATAGTTAAACTGATCTATGAGGTAAAAGATGCTGTAAGAAAGAAAACAGAGAATGTAAAAAAAGTAAAGATCACTTCAATAAGGAGATAGAGATTCTGAAGAACAATCAGTCAGAAATCCTTGAAATAAAGGAATCAACAAACCAAATTAAAAACTCATTCAAAAGCCTCACTGGGGGACTAGACCATTTGAAAGAGTTTCAGGGAATGAAGACAACATATATAATATTGGAAAAAAAAGTAGACCTCAGAGAAAATATGTTAGGAGACTATGAACAGAATGAATGAAAAGACAAAACTTAAGATTTATCAGGATAGATGAAGGCTCAGAGATACAAACCAAAGGAATGCACAATCTTTTCAATGAAATAATATCAGAAAAATTCCTAAACATTAAGAATGAAATAGAAAATCAAATACAGAAGGCATATAGGACCCCAAATAAACAAAATCACAGCAGACTCACACCAAAGCACATTGTTATGAAAATGCCTAACATATAGAATAAGAACAGAATTTTTTAAATGAAGACTGAGTTTTTTAAAAATATTTTTATTTATTTTTATGGGGTGCTGAAGATCAAACCCAGTGCCTCACAAGTGCTCTACCACTGAGCTACAACCCTGCCCATAAGGATAGAATTTTGAAAGCTGCCAGAAAAAAAAACACAATAGGTCACATTCAGAGGGAAATCAATAAGGATCTCAGCTGGTTTCTCAACTCAAAACATAAAAGATAGGAGGTCTTGGAATAATATATACCAAGCTCTGAAAGAAAACGAATGCCAGCCATTAACCAGCAAAATTATAACCAGTAAAATTAAGCTTCAGAACTGAAAAAATAAAAACTTTCCATGATAAACAAAAGTTAAAGAAATCACAATTGGAATGCCTGTACTACAAAACATACTCAATAAAATATTTTATGAAGTAGAAATGAACAATAAAAGTGAACAACAGCAAAAGGAGGAACTACACTAGAAGAATAGTCAAACAAAGGAGACACTTCCAAATAAAAAACAAGAAATAAATAAAAATGGCAAAAATTAAAAATCATATCTCAATAATAACATTGAATATAAATGGCCTAAACTCATCAATCAAAAGACATAGACTGGCAGATTGGATTAAAAAACAAGGCCCAACATATGCTGTCACTAAGAGACTAAGCCATCCACTCGCTGCAGGTAAAAGGATGGGAAAAAACATATCATTCACATGGATCTTGCAAATAAGCATGGGTTTCTATGCTCATATCAGATAAAGTGGACTTCAAGCCAAAGTTAATCAAAAGGAACATACAAAGACTTATCACATTGCTTAAGGAAATTATACATTAAGAAGACATAACAATCACAAATATTTTTTGCCACAAACAATGGAGCATCTATATACATCAAATAAATCCTTCTCAATTTCAAAAATCAAATAGGCCACAACATAATAATACTGGGTGACTTTAATACACCTCTCTCATCATTGAATAGGTCCTCAAACAAAAACTAAATAAAGATGTGATAGAAACAAAAATGCAATTAATAATTTAGATTTAACAGACATATACAGACTATTTTATCCATCAAAGCCTGAATATACTTTCTTCTCAGTAGCAAATGGATCTTTCTCTAAAATAGATCATATCTTAGTTCAAAAGGCAACTCTTATAAAATACAAAAATATACAGATAATACCTTGCATTCTATCAGACAATGGAATGAAATTAGAAATAAACAATAAAACAAGAAATATAAGTTACTCTAGCATTTGGAGATTAAATACAGCACTATTAAGTGACCAATTGATAGTAGGAGAAATTAGATCTGAAATGAAAAATACTTAGAGGTAAATAAAAATCATGACACAACTTTTCAAAATCTCTGGGACAGTTCTAAAAATCTCTGAAGGCAGTTCTAAAAGGCAAGTTCATTGTACTGAGTGCATTCTATAAAATAATAGAAAGTCACTAAATAAATAACCTAATATTGTGTCTCAAAGCTCTAGAAAAAGAACAAATCAACACTAAAAGCAGAAGACAGGAAATAATTAAAATCAGAGCCAAAATCAATCAATTTCAAACAAAAAATTTCAAAAAAAGAGATAAAACAAAAAGTTGGTTCTTTGAAAAAATAAATAAAATCAATAAACCCTTAGCCAGGAAAACTAAGAAAAAGATAGAGAAGTTTCAAATCACTAAAACTCATGATGAAAAAGTAAATATCACCATGAATACCTTTGTAATACAGACAACAATCAGAAGTTATTTTGAAAATGTATATTCCATTAAAATAGAGATTCATGATTACATCAACAAATTTCTAGAGACATAATTCCTACACAAATTGAACCAGCAAGACATAGAAAATTTAAACATACATTTCAAGCAATGAAATTGAAGATGCCATCAAAAGCCTTCCAACAAGGGCTGGGATTGTGGCTCAATGGTAGAGCGCTTGCCTCGTATGCATGCGTGAGGCACTGGGTTCGATCCTCAGCACCACATAAAAATAAATAAAATATATTGTGTCCATCTACAACTAAAAAAAATTTTTAAAAAAGCCTACCAACAAAGAAAAGCCCAAGACCAGATGTATTCTCAGCTGAGTTCTATGAGAAGGTCTATTTCCATAAAATAGGAAAGGAGAGAACCCCTCCAAACTCATTCTATGAGGCAAGTATCACCCTGATACCAAAACCAGACAAAGACACATTAAGGAAAGAAAACTTCAGACTGATATGCCTCATGAACATAGATGAAAATATTCTTAAAATCTTGGAAAATCCCATACAAAAACATATTAAAAAGATAGTGCACCATGATCAAGTGGGTTTCATTCCAGGGATGCAAGGTTGTTTCAACATACAAATATCAGTAAATGTAATTCATCACATCAACAAACAAGAACCATATGATTATCTCAATAGATACAGATGAAGCATTTTACAAAATTCAGCATCCATTCATGTTCAAAACAATAGAAGAACTAGAGATAGTAGGAACACACCTCAACATTGTAAAAGCTATATATGCTAAACACAAGGCCAACATAATTTTAAATGTAGAAAAATTATAAGCAGATTACATTCTTCATATTAAACACCTTTATATGCACTTAAAATTGAAAGCATTCTTTCTAAAAACTGGAACAAGACAAGGATGCCCTGTTTTACCACTTCTATTCAACATAGTCTTTGAAACTCTAGCTAGAACAATTAGACAGACAAAAGAAATTTAAGGGATACAAATAGGAAAAGAAGAACTCAAACTATCACTATTTGCTGATGACATAATTCTATATTTAGAAGATCCAAAAACTCCACCAAAAAGCTTCTTGAACTCATAAATGAGTTCAGAAAAGTAGCAAGATACAAAATTGACATCCATAAATCAATTGTGTTTCTATACACCAATGATGAATCAGCTGAAAGAGAAATCAGGAAAACTATTCCATTCACAATAGCCTCAAATAAAATAAAATACTTGAGAATCAATCTAACAACAGAGGTAAAATACCTCTACAATGAAAACTACAGGACACTAAAGAAAGAAATTGAAGAGACCTTAGAAAATGTTCTTAGATAGGCAGAATTAATATTGTCAAATGGCCATGCTACCAAAAGCACTATGCAGATTTAATGCAATTCCCATTAAAATTCCAATGATGATCTTCATAGAAATAGAAAAAGCAGTCATGAAATTCATTTGAAAAAAATAAGAGGCCTAGAATAGCTAAAGAACTCCTCAGCAAGAAAAGTGAAGCAGGAGGCATCACAATATAAGACCTTACATTATACGACAGAGCTATAGTAACAAAACAGCATGGTATTATCACAAAAATACAACTGAAGACCAATGGAATGGAATAGAAGACACAGAAACAAACTCATATAAATACACCTATCTCATACTAGACAAAGGTGCCATAAAAATGGAGAAAAGATAGCCTCTTCAACAAATGGTGCTTGGAAAACTGGAAGTCTATATGTAGTAGATTGAAATTGGACCCCTATCTCTCACCCTAAACAAAACTCAACTCAAAGTGGATCAAGACCAGAGACCCTGTGCACACTAGAAGAAAACATAGGCCCAACTCTCCATCATATTGCTGCAGGAACAGACTTCTTCAATAAGACTGCTAAAGCAGAAGAATTAAAATCAAGAATCAATAAATGGGATGCAATCAAACTAAAAATTTCTTCCCAGCAAAGGAAACAGTCAAGAATGTGAACAGAGAGCCTATAGAATGGGAGAAAATCTTTACCACCTGCACCTTAGATAGAGCATTAATCTCCAGGATATATGAAGAGCTCAAAAAACTTAACAACAACAACAAAAACAACAACGACAACAAATAACCCAATTAGTAAAAGGGCAAAGGAACTGAACAGGCACTTTACAGAAGGAATACAAAAAATATATGAAAAAATGTTCAATATCTCTAGCAATTAGAGAAATGCAAATTAAAACTACACTGAGATACTATCTCATTCCAGTCAGAATGGCAATTATCAAGAATACAATAACTATAAATGTTGGTGAGGATGTGGGGAAAAAAGTTCACTTATACATTGCTGATGAGACTGCAAACTTGTGCAACCACTATTGAAAGCAGTATGGAGATTCCTTAGAAAACTTTGAATGGAACCACTATTTGACCCAGTTATCTTACTTGTTGGCATATACCCAAAGAACTTAAAATCAGTATACTACAGTGATGTAGACACAACAATATTTATAGCAGCTCAATTCATAATAGTCAAGCTTTAGAACCAACCAAGGTGCCTAACAACAGATGAATAGGTAAAAAAAAAATGTGGTACATATACACAATGGAATATTACTCAACTATAAAGAAGGATGAAATTATAGTATTTGCCAGTAAATGGATGGAACTGGAGACTATTAGGCTAAATGAAATAAGCCAATCCCCTCAAACTAAAGGCTAAATGTTCTCTCTGATATGTGGATGCTAACACACAATAAGGGGCAGGGAGAATAAAAGTTTTCTGGAGCAGACAAAGGGGAATCAAGGGAAGGGTCGTGGATAGGAATAGGAAAGACAGTAGAATGAATTGGACATGACTTTCCTACATTCATGTATGAATACACAAGCAGTGAGAGACTCTATGTTACATATAACCAAAAGAATGGGATCCTAATTAGGATAAGTCGTACTCTATGTATGAATAATATGTGAAAATACGCTCTACTGTCATGTATATCTAAAAAGGATAAAAATACATTAAAAAATAAAAGTTGCACCTGAAAAGAAAAAAAAAAGGAATTCTGTAGTTAATGTATCTAATCAACTTGCTTATTTCAGTGTTCTCAACTTATTTGACCTCAGAATACTGTATTGAGGCATACTAATTTAATATCTGGCAGACGTCATGGCAGAGTATGTGGCAGAGGGAAGCAACTCACATCATGGTGACCAGGTCGCAGAGAGAGAGATTCCACTCTCCAGATACAAAATATATGTGATTAATTCCTATCAGGGGATTAATTCACTGATTGGGGTAAGACTCTCACGACCCAATCATTTCTCCTCTGAACCTTCTTGCATTGTCTCACATGTGAGATTTGGGGCACACCTCACATCCAAACCATAATAGTGTTGAAGGAAGAGATGACCGTATATTCAAAAAGCATGTGTTTAGGAATCTATGGCATGTTGAAGGCTTGTAGATACATGGTATAGTCAGACAGGGTAGTTAGGGGCAGACTCAGAATCAGGTGGATGCCAGGCAGGCAGTGCACAGGGTGTCAACCTATTATTTTATTAACATTAAAATGTTAGATATTAAATGGCATCAGTTTTCACATTTCTATCTACAAGTCATTCATATAACTTGGAAAATAGAAATCAGACCTTCTTTGACTGAAATTCTTAATATCTCAAAGGGAAATTTAAAAATGCTCCTAGTGTGCTATCCTTTCATTGTGACTGTTTTTTGCAACATATACATGCAAGTTGCATGTTCCAGCTGCAGTTGGCACAACTAAACCCAACATCAGGCAGAGGACAGGAACCCAATTTCAGCAGCAAAGTATAGGACTATTTGGAATTTGAAATTGTATCTAGTAGCTATATTTTAAGTAGTTCACTGTGCTTCCCAAGAAGTTGTCAGAATTTGAAAATTGTATAGAATAAATTAATGTCATAAATCCTTTACCTTAAATATAAAAAGGAATAAGATTTTAACATTAGGAAATATGTTTCTTCCCTACCCTCACTTCAAAGTGGCTAAAGAAGTACTTAAATTTTTTTGACTTAATTTGGTGCCAAACTATTAGCCATCCTGAGAGTATGATTTTTTTATTACTCTGGCTCTGAATATGAGGGTATAATGAGAGATGAGGCAACAGAGATCATCAGGGGCAAATAACTAAGATACTTTATATACAATGTAAAATATGAAATTTATCTTGTGCATCATTAGCATCCATGGGAAGGATTTAGCTATGAGATTGGAATGATTAAGTTTACATTTTACACAAATCACTTTATTAGCCATGCATAAGATAGCCTGAGCAGAGACAGGAGGGAGCATAATTGAAGGCAAGAAATGCATTTAGGACACTATTGACATAGTCTAGGTGTAAAATGACGTGTTAAATTAGTTACTGCTTGCAGGTATATGGAGGGCAACAGTGATTCAGAATGCTTTTGAAGAGGCAGATGCTGCAAGGGTTGGTGATTGATTGTGTGTGGGAGATGAAGTAGAGGTAGGAGTCCACAATGATTTATTCATTCATTCATTTAAAAATACATTAATTCCCTGCTTTGTGCCAGAAATCATTAGAACCTACAAATCTCGAGATAAGTAGAACACAATCCTTGTCTTCAGGTAAAAGAAGTAGAAAGGCATAAAAATATTTATAAGACAGTCTGATAGAACAAAGGTAAAATTATGTACAAGTTATAGTGGAGAGTGAAGAGGAAGAAGTGAAGTTTACCCTACCTGGGAAATTTGAGGAAGGCTTTAAGAATATATTAGATTTGTTTGGATGGTAATGGATGATTCTGGTAAAATCATTTTTGGAAGAGGGGGCTGTGATGCAAAGACTGATACATTTAAAACAATATCAAGATGTCCAAACTGACTGTGTATGAGTGAGGACGTGAGGGATGAGAGAGACCTCAGATAGTTAATAAAGATAAAGGTGAAGAGCTAGAATGTGTAGATCATAAAGTACTTTGGAAGACTCCATGTCGATGAGTTTGGCCTTATCCTAGAAGGCAATGAGTAGTCATAAAAGGATTTAAATAGGAAAGTAACATGGCATATGTTGTGTATTAGAAAAGATTCTGCTCTTTGAAATATGCAAATAGTTCTACAATCATAGTTGACCACACTTTTTGTGTGCATCTATAGCAACTACTATTTTATCACTTATTCCACCAGAGTCAGACTGAAGAGGTTTGAATCTTGGATCCATCAGCCATTTATTGGACCTTGGGCAAGTCAATTTACAATTGATTTTTGACTTTTTTGTTAAATGAAATATGAATAGTACCACACATGTTAGGTCCTGGTGATGGTTAAGAGATAATGAATGTAAAATACTTGTGACAGTGTCTTCAATATACAAAATAAATAGCATAAATAACACAAGAAATGGCAATATTATTTTTGTTTGTGTGTTTATGAGACAATTTTCCCTATAAGACTTTGACCTTCCCAAGGCAAATATTATGTCCACTTCTACATCTCTAGGTCCTAGCAAAGATTGGCAGAAATGGGATTATGCCAATCTAGGCCATAGCATTATGGTAGACACAATGATGCACTATTCAAAATCCCTTTCAGTGAAGGACTCATTGCTCCAATGGTGTTGAGAGTACTAACAGCAGATGCCCTTTAGTAATTAGTTCAGGGATCATTTTAGCTTCCAACAGAGGTGCCTGATTCAAGGTCATATCCTTTCTCTTCGTGGCCTAGTCATAATGAGTAATTGATATAGGAGTAGATAGGCCTGGTGAGGGGTGGGAACTAATATTGTAAGAGATTCTTGTGGGGTTGGACATGGTGGTTATTGGACTGCATTATATATTGGATAGTCCAACTATTCACTTTTGCTTTCTTCCTGCTCTGTTGCATAGTCTACTCCTGAGTAAATATCCTGCACATCAAAGTCCATCTCAGAACTGGCTTCTTGGGAACCAAACCCACAATTATTCTATTTGGAAGAAACTAGATAAAGTTGAATTGAATGAATGAAAGAATGCTCATGTTATTTTTGCTGATGAGTGTGAAAATCATGGGCTTTATGTGTCATTCAACCCTTTCCCCCCTTCATTTTGATGAGAATGTAGTAAGTGATGTGCTCTAAAAGAATATACAATTTTTCTTCTTTCTATATTCATATGTATGTATATACAGGAATAAATTATACTTGGGCAGAGTGCAAACTTTCTGTGCCAAAAATATTTCTATTGGCTTCTCTTCTTGTAATTAAACCATGTTCTTCCTTGAGGATATCTTAAAAAGAAATGCTTGGCTTCTAAGATATCACTAATATAATAAAAAATGAAGCTGTGTTGATAGTGTATTCCTGAAGAGAATACTAATGGAAAAAATGTAATAAAGTAAATCAATTCAGTATACTACATGAAAAATTATTTTCTCATTTATTAGTTTTTTCTGTTGGTAGGAAAGAGTATTCAATTTTTCTTTATTCATCATATTGTCTTATATAACAAAGGTGTATTTTGGTTGCTTAGTGTATGAGACTAGAATATTAAAAATAATTTAACTTTATTTTTAAACTTTTACATATTTACTTTTTAATTTTTTTCCCTTTCCACATTTTTGTTGGTGCATCGTAGTTGTACATAATTATGGAATTTGTTGTTACATATAAATAATTTCATTTTCAGATATCTGCATTCTTCTATCCTGTCGATGAGTGGGAATTCAGTTTGTTGAAAGGTTGGAAAGTCCCCTGTTGCATCTGGTTCCAATTTTGGAGGGATAGGTTTAACAACATGGGGGACAACTATAGTTATTCCAGTTAGAATTTTATCCCTTAAGTAAAGCATCATTAAATCCAGATATGTGGATAGGGGATAAATATGTAAGTGCAGATTCCAAAATCATGCACATTAATAAAATTTCCTGACTATCTTAACTGAAAGCTGATTGATGACAAAAAAACGATTGCAATAAAATATGAATGACCATCTAAATTCTGGTTTCCAGGTGAAGGAATGAGATTACGAAAGTATGATACATTTGGAAAATAAAATGCTATCTAAGCAGGACTATCAAACCAATCATTTTAAAATAGTACCACTGGATATGCAAGAACCAAATGAATTTGATGAATTACACACAAACACACACACACAAAACTATGTGTGTGTACATATAATACATACACATATATAGCTATGTATACATATATAGCTCTCTGTATATGTAAGTCCTTACTATATTGTAAGAGGCAGGAATCATGCTGGGCCTGCTCCAGAGTTTCTACACTGCCAGGTGCTTTCTTAAGGTTGATCTTAGCTCACACACTAGCCTGGCATAGTTATGGTATGACTAGCAGCAGAGCATGGGCTATTAGAGTCTACACATTCCAAACATGACCTAAACTCATCATTGTAGATAAGAGCATCACCCCTTCCAGGACAAGAGTGTTAAGTCCTAAATTCCTCCATGAGGAAGAAAATTATTCTGAAATATTATGTAATAATAAATGCAATGTTACAGAAAAGAAATACATGCCACATTCTAAAGTTCTATATTGAAGGTGTTGTTTAGCACAGTAGGCCCAAATGTCAATGGTAAAACTAGTTAATTTCTGGATATTTATATACAAGATTCAAGAAAAACAACTTGAAACTACCTTTATCCTTGTGAATACGATGAGAAGAGAAAGAGTTGAGATGTTTGAATTTCATAATACTCAAATTTAGTAGATCTAAGTGATCAAGCCAGAGAAACAGCTCAGTACCAACTCATCATACTTATAAGATGCCATTCCAGATATCATACTATTTTGATATAAATATGAAGCCAGTAGCTCAAATGTTTATCAAAAGATTTCTATCAATAAGATGAAAGTAGAAAATGAATCCTATGTCTTGGTTCAAGTACAGGAAATGTCCAAAACTTATTAATAAATAAAATTGGAATCAACTAAGGGAAAACTGCAAAAGACCCAGAAATACAGACAACTTTGCTTTGAGCAAAGTTGAGTAATGAGGTATAGTGCTTCAAATTAGTCTTGGAGTTAATTATTTCTAGTATATTGAGTAATATCATATTCAATCTCAGAGCAAGGGTTATTAGATTGGTTTCATCCAATTTTTAGCTCTAACATTTGTTGTCCCTTGTAAATATATAAAGGTAAACATTAAATAAAGGTAAACATTCATTATAAAGAAAGGCTATTTCATCTCATTTTATAGCATTTACAATTAAAATCATGGCTCTTAAGCAGTCAGATCACTTTCCCAGAAGTATTAGCTGCGCAGTTACATATGCATTCATTCATTTAGCAACTGTTTTATTGCACATGTAATTATATAGATAAATGATAATTGGGGATCTAAAAGTGAGTATGACTGTCCCTGAACTCACAGACCTCACAGTCATCATTATATGGAAAAGTAAGCAGAATAATGCAATCTAGTATAAGAGAAAGTATAAGAGTAGCTAGAGGCCAGAAGCAGAGACTTAGATTGCATATAAAATGTGCACATAATTAATATATGCATGGGAAATTGTGCTAAGGTAGCTTACTGGAGAAGGCGATGATGCCCATGCTAAGTCTCGTATGACCATTAGGAATAAATCAAGCAGAGACAGGCGAAAGACATTCCAGGTGCAGGAACCATTTGATACAAAGTCATTGAGGTAAGACTAAGAGAGTAAGGATGAGAATTCTGGAAGAAACAAAACAAATAAGAACTTCAATGGGGTAGGAAAATTCACTTAGAATCCTGTGTGATACCTCATTACCTCACTAAACAATTCATTTTTTAAGTCACCTTTACATGGATGCTATGGTTCATTCAGTTTATAACTCATACATTTCCTTAAATAATCTTGAAATTCCTGAATACTTACCATCAATTTTACCCATTTGAGAACTACGTTTCAAATAGTCCAGGTTTCACAAACATTTGCATATAAATATTACTTCCTATAGCATTGATGTGATAGCTTCCCTTTACATTTAGTACCGACTTTGGTTCAAACCCAGGCTTTTCAAACTGACTCTCCTATCCACTCACACTGGATTTTTTCTATAACTATACTTTAGGGAGGGTTTTTTGTTTTGTATTTTTATGTCAAGGATACATGTTAAATTTTGTCAAAGGTTTATTCTACATCTATTAAGATGATCATGTTTTTTTCCTTTTGTCTGTTGATATGGTGAGTTTATCTTATTGATATTTGAATGCTGAATTAGACTTGTATTTCCAAGATTAACCACAGCATGCCATAATAACGGAAATGGTGTTACAGCTAATAAAAAGGGCAGAGTTTGAATTTGAACACCATTGTGTTGAATTCAGTATTAATCACCATTGTTCAATAGAAGTGCTCCAATTAGAACAAAAAAGTGCAATTGGATCAAAGAGAAGAAGTACATTAGTAGATATAAAGGAAGGAAGTCATAAATGG
>CM053417.1:13635225-13666350 GCA_028644305.1 Xerus rutilus
CCATTTATGACTTCCTTCCTTTATATCTACTAATGTACTTCTTCTCTTTGATCCAATTGCACTTTTTTGTTCTAATTGGAGCACTTCTATTGAACAATGGTGATTAATACTGAATTCAACACAATGGTGTTCAAATTCAAACTCTGCCCTTTTTATTAGCTGTAACACCATGAACAGATTCCTTAACCATTCTAAGCCTCTCTTCTCTCATCTATGAAATGAGACTGATGATAACTACTATGTCTTAGAATTTTGTGAGGGTTAAATTACATAATGACTATAACACATTTAACATACTATATGGCACATAGTAAGCACTAAAAATATTAGATATCATAATTAGTATTGTTCTAGGTATTTCTGTCCATTCTTAGACATATGGCTTCCAGAACCATGTCTAGATGCATACTGTACTTTTATGAGCCTTGTAAATAATGAAGACCCAGTAATTCCTTTTGGATTGATTCAAAAGGAGCTATATGGTCAGTTTCCTTGTAGATCAATAGATTTGTGAGTAGATGAGGATTTGTACTGAATCAATGATTTCATCAAAATGTATATCTAAATAAACCCAAATTTATTCTTCACTTAGGTTTCATAGCATTCTTTAGATATGGTATCATCTGGGTGCCATTGACTTTTTGTTGGGCTAGACTGTGATATATTGTTAGGATTTTTATTACTAGAAGATTTGTAGAAAACTTAGATTTTAAATAAATTGGTTCTCCTTTTAACTTTTTTCTGTATTTAAAATTCACCAAGTAAAATAATTTCCTAGTCACAGTTGAATGGAAACCCATAGTGAAACTACAAATTAGGATAAAATAGTAGCGTCTTGATATATTTGTTCAAAATGTAATTTCCGTCTGCTCCCAATATAATTTACTAAATAAGTACAGTCTAATTACATGTCAAATATTTCTTTTCTTTTCGTAATACACTGAGATATTTCTACAATTTAGTGATTATGTGGAATCTGGCCAACTAGGAATCATGTACCAATTGCTGAACATCCCACTCAGAGTCTCCTCAGCACAAGGGGCTGGGGGAGTGTTGAAACACAGAGCTATTAGAGTTGGATAAAAATCAGAGGGAGCAATGTACAAAGGGCAAGCAAATGCTCAAAGCAGTTTCAAAAGCACAAAGCCATCTGTTTTTCTTATCAAATTAAATATATTAGTTGTGACATTCCAAAGCATTATTTAGATAAATGTCTGTAGTTTGGGGCATACTGTGTAGGTCAATACATCAATATAGCGCTGTATTAGAAGTGTATTTATTTAGTTAAATTGCAGAAAGCAGAACAAAGGCCCAGATAACACATTTTCAGTAGTCCCTGACTCTGGCATTGAATAGGCATTCTCAAAGGTCATTTTGAGAGAGTCTAATGGTGAGACTCTCAAATGTGAGTTTGAATAATCATAAGTGAATTCATGCTGATTTCAGAATTTTAGAAATCAGTTATTTTAAAGGTTTTGTTGTAGGTTGTGCTATTTCAAATTCCCTCTCCCTTCTTAAAACCATGTTGCAGCAGGGTCCTCCCTAATTCAAATTGGAGTATGACTGTGTGGTTTGCTTTTTAGAGTAGAGTAAGATGGAAATAACACTGAACTAGTTTCGACCTTATGTCTCAGGAGGCTTGCATGTTTCCATTTGTTCTTGGCCTCTGCTATCACCAGAAAAAGAACATGACTCAGGCTAACCTACTGGAACCCCAAAGAAGAATGAGAAAATAAGGAATCCATTTGATATCAGAACAGAGCCCAGCCTAGATCAGCCAATTTCCAGATATGTGAGCACGCAAATTTGAGATTAGCAGAGCTGTTCAGCAGAGTATAGCTAAATTAATTTACCCACTGACTTGTGAGCTATACAAATGCTCACCATTTATGCCAGTGAGATTTTGTAGTCATCACATAGTGTTATTGTGACTATAGTTAATGGATAAATTGTGTATACAACATGTATAAAGGTTCGTAATATTATGCTATAATAAGAATTCTATTGTCATAAAAACACCTAATAGATACATAGAATATTACCCAGATGTATCCTTTCAGAATTATTTTCTTTCTCTCTCTCAGGCTATTTATTATAAGTCTAATATTCTAACCTTAATCTCTAATAAAAGCTGATTGTCAAGAATTAAACCCACTAAGATAATCTTTGGATTAGTACAATTGTCTGTTTTAAATTTTATCTTAAATCTTTCCTTTTAAATTTACAATGCAAGGTTTATTGTTTTTTTTAATAAGACATTGAATTTCTAAACAAGAGAGCATATAGAATTATTGCAAATGTCCCTGGAAACCATATTTATGCATCTTTTCAACCAATATTATAAATTAGTATTTTACACTAAAAGGCTGGGAATGACCATTATAGGGAGTTTCTTCTATGTCAATAAATAATCTGAAAATCAAATAAACAATTACATTCATAATACTGTTATAGTTTGGATGTGAGGTGTCCCCAAAAGCTCACATGTGAGACAATGCAAGAAGGTTCAGAGCAGACTAATGATATCTGTATCACTTTTGTTTGCTGTGTGAGGAGCAAGGAAACATTGATAAAAACATTAAAAGGAGACATTAATAAAATATTTTCAGTATTATAAAGCTTGTTTCCCTTACTGCCAAGAAAGATGGTAGAATAGCACAGGGAAATGAGGAAAAAGGTTAGAATGCAAACCGTTCCTTAAGACATATTTCAAATTCTAGATCCTAAATATGTTGGTGGTAAAGTAACATCTTATCCATTGGCCTTATTTTCCTCATCTGTAGAACTAGAATATTGGATTTTTTTTCTTTTTGCACTGAGGATTTAACCCAGGGACACTTGACTACTGAACCACATCCCCAGCCATTTTTTATATTTTTAATTTTGAGACAGGATCTCACTGAGTTGCATAGGGCCTTGCCAAGTTGCTGAGGCTGGCTTTGTACTCATGATCCTCCTGCCTCAGTCTCCTGAGCTGTTGGGATTACAGGCTTGCGCCGCTGCATTCAGTGGATCCTGTTATTTCTTCCAGAGAATAGTAACTAGCTCTCACAGCCCAATATTTTTTAATCCATTTCAATAAGAGCTACTGGCTTGGTTTCAACCTTTGACAATTTAATGGAGATAATAACCTTCTTAATAGAGAAAGTAACTTATTTTCCTGAAGCTTCATCAGGAAATACTGAGTGGTACATTTTTTCCTTTGCCCTTCTTCTCCAAAGGACAATCTGAGCTTTCTATCTTGGATGCTGATGTTTTTTCCCCTACAACCAAGGTTAAAAATTTTTGTTTTCTATAGTCTTGTTTCCCTGCTTTCTTCCATTTTATAAGTTTTCCTCTCCTTACTCTCCATTCCTTTATTGAAGATAAAACTTTCCATTCCTTATAATCTACTTCAAACACTTACCTTCTCTGTGAAATTCTCACCCTTCCCCAGGGTTTGCTGGATGTTTTTTAAATGTTGAAGTTTTCACTAGACCATTTGTTCAGTGACTATCTCAAATTACTTCTTTTTTTTTTTTTGGTACCAGGGATTGAACTCCGGGGCACTCGACCACTGAGCCACATCCCCAGCCCTATTTTGTGTTTTATGTAGAGACAGGGTCTCACTGAGTTGCTTAGCGCCTCGCCGTTGCTGAGGCTGGCTTTGAACTTGTGATTCTCCTGCCTCAGCCTCCCAAAGTGCTGGGATTACAGGTGTGTGCCTCTGCGCCCAGGCCAATTGATGTTTTTTAATTTAATAATTTGTTTTATTTTATTTGTGGTATTGGGAATTGAATCAAGGGGTGCTTATGTTCCTAGCCCTTTTTAATATTTTGTTTTGGACACAATATCTGTTATGGTTTGGATGTGAAAAAGCCCCCAAAAGCTCATGTGTGAGACAAGGCAAGAAAGCTTAGAGATGAAATGATTGAGTGATAAGAGCCTTAACGCAATCAGGGAACTAATCCCCTGATGGGGATTAACTGAGTGGTCATTGAAGCAAGTATGGTGTGGCTGGAAGAGACAGGTCATTGGGAGCATGCCTTTGAGATATATATGTTGTCTTATTGAACAGAGCTCTCTCTGTTTCCTGATCATCATATTCTGAGCTGCTTTTTTTTGTGGTGAGATATTTGAAATTTACTATGTAACTGAATTTGAAACACATAACATTATTATTATTAATGATATGTGCCATGCTGTGGAATATATTTCAAAAGCTTATTCTTCTTATTCAGTCTAACTGAAACTTTGCAGCCTTTGACCCACATTTACCAAATCCACCCTCACCACAAACTCTGATATCCATGATTCTCCTCTCCACCTCTACGAGTTTGATTTTTTTAGATTCCACATATAAGAAAGATTATATACTACTTGTCTTTCTGTTCCTGGCTTATTTCACCTAGCATGTCTTCCAGGTTCATCCATTTTGTTTCAAATAACAGAATTTCCTTTTTTTAAATGATGAATAGTATTCCAATGTGTCCATACACCTTACTTTCTTTATCAACTCAAACATTGATGGACACAGGTTAATTTAATATCTTAACTACTGTAAATAATACTGCAATGAACATGGAAGTGCAGATATTTCTTCAACATACTGATTTCATTTTTTTGGATATGTATCAGTTGAAGAGACTGATGGATAACACAAAGAGCTATTTTTGTTTTTTTACAGGAAAAACCATAATGTTTTCCACAATGACTGTTTCACTAATTCCCATCAGCAATGTATAAAAATTCACTTTGTTCACCTCTTTACCAGCCTTGTTATCTTTCATCATTTTAATAATAGCTGTTATGGGCATGGTGGTACATGCATGTAATCCCGGCAACTTGGGAGGCTGAAGCAGGAAGATTGCAAGTTCAAGGCCAGCCTCAGCAACCAAGAGAGAACTGCCTCAAAATAAACATAAAAAATAAAAAAGACTAGGGGTGTGGTTCAGTGTTAAGGACCTCTGGGTTCAATCCCCAATACCAAATGAAATAAATCAGAATAGCTATTATAACAAGCATGAGATTATATCTCATTATGATTTTAACTTATATTTCCTTAGTGATTACTGATTGCTATGATTTAAATATGAGATGCCCCCCAAAAGCTCATGATATAATGCAGGAATGTCCAAAAATGAAATGATTTGATTATGGGAGTTGCAACCTAATCAGTGGCTTAATCCTTTTGATAGATTAATAATTTGAATGGTTGGAAGCTCAGGCAGGAGGACCATGAGTCCAAAGCCAGCCTTAGCATCTTGACAAGGCCCTAAGCAACTCAGTGAGACCCTGCTCAAAAGTAAAAATATAAAAAAGGGCTGGGGATATAGCTCAGTGTTTAAGTGCTCCTGGGTTCAATCCCTAGTACAATAATAATAATAGTAATAGTAATAATAATAATAATAATTTGGACAAACTGAGTGGTAATTGTAGGCAAGTGGTGTGTGCCTGGAAGAAGTAGGTCACTGGGGGCATGTATTTGGGTTTATGTTTTATCTTTTTACCTTACTCACTCTGTATGTTTCCTTGTTACCAGGGGGTGAGCAGCTTTCCTTCACCATGCCCTTCTGCCATGATATTCTGACTCATCTCAGGCCCAAAGCAGTAGGAGTGGCTGAGACCATGGACTGAGACCTCTGAAATTGTGAGCCCCAAATAAATTTTTCTTCCTCTAAGTTGTTATTGTTAGGTATTTTGGCCACAGTGACAAAAACGCTGACTAGTGCAATGATTTTGAGAATTTTTCATGAAATTGTTACCATTTTTATGTCTTTAGGGAAATGTTTGTTTAGATCTTTTGCCCATATTTTAATATAGTTGTTTGTTTTCTTGCTATTAAGTTGAATTCCATATATATATTTCAAATACTAATGCATTATCAGATGTATAAATGGTTTATAAATAATTTTTCCCACTCTTTGGGCTGTTTCTTTATTCCATTCATTGCTTCCTTTACTGTGAAGAAACACTTTGTTTGATGTAATCACATTTGCTCTTGTCTGTGCTTTTGGGATCTAGGTAAAAAATAATCAGTGCTCAGACCAATGTTGAGAACCTCTTACCCTATGATTTCTTGTAGCATTTTTACATCTTCAGGTATTACAGTTGAATATTTAATCCATTTTGATTTATCTTTTGTGTATGATGTGACATTAGGATCCAATTTCATCCTTTTGAATGTGAATATCCAGTTTTCCCAGACACATTTGTTGAAGAGACTGTTCTTTCCCATCGCATGTTCTTGGCAATGTTATTGAAAATCAATTGTTTATAAGTATGTGGGTTTCTATTCTGTTCCATTAGTCAGTGTGCCCCTTTTTATGCAATATTATGCTATTTAGATTACAGAAGTTTTGTGCTATATTTTGAAGTCAGGCATTGTGACATGTCCAGTTTTGTTCTTTGTGTTCATGATCATTTTGACCACTCAAAGTCTTTTGTGATGCCAAATGAATTTTAGAAATGCTTTTCCTATTTATGTGAAAAATGACATTGCAGTTTGAATAAGGATTGCAATTGATTCTGTACATCACTTTGGGCAGCATGGATATTTTATCATTATTAATGTTTACACTCCAAGAACATGTGATATATTTTCATTTATTTATGTTTAATTTAATTCCTTTCATTAATGTTTCATGCTTTTTATATACAGACTTTTTACTTTCATGGTTAAATTTACATGTATTTATTTTTATTTCTGATACTATCCTAAATATGATTATTTTCCTTATTTCTTTTTTTTTGGATAGTTCATTATTAGTGTGTAGAAATGCCACTAATTTTTATATGTTCATTTTGTATCCAGCAACTTTACTGAATTTGTTTATCAGTTATAACAATTTTTTGTTAGTTTTTAGGGTTTTTCTATATATGTCTTCAGCAAGCAGAGAAAATTTTACTTATTCCTTTTTTGCCTAATTGTTCTGGATAGGTCTTCCAGTAGTTATATTGAAAAGAAGTGGTGAGTGTGGGTATCCTTGTTTTTTTTAATCTTATAAACAATCTTTAATCAATATTAAACCTCAAGCTCACATAATATTTTGGGTTAGTTTCTTTTCCTACATACAGACATTTAAGAACAGTCTATATATATTCCATGCAAGGTTAGATATAAGTAAGAGTGGGTATCCTTGTTTTGTAGCTGACCTTAGAGAAAAACCTTTCAATTTTCACCATTAAGTTAGATGTTAGTGGCAGACTTGTCATATGTGATATTGTGTTCAGGTACATTCCTTTTATTCCTAATCTGTTGAAAGATTTTATCAAAAAAGAATGATGAATTTTCAAATTATTTTATGCATCTATTGAGATGATCATATATCTTTTATCATTTATTCTGTTTATGTGGTATATCACACTTATTGTTTTGCATGCGTTGACTTATATTCCTGGTATAAATCCCTCTTGATCATGGTGACATCTTTTTTTAATGTGTTGTTAGATCCTGTTTGCTAGCATTTTGTTGAGGATTTTTACATCTGTGTTCATCATTTTCGCCCTGTAATTTTCTTTTCTTGTAATGTCTTTATCTGTCTTCGTTAAAGGGCAATGTTGGGCTTGTAAAATGAGAAAATTTTGAAAAGATTTCCTCCACTTTAATTTTGGAAGAGTTTGAAAAGGCCTGGTATTAATTCTTCTTTAAATGTTTGGTAAAATTTATCTGTGAAGTCATTAAATCATGAGCTCTTCCTCAATAGGAGAGGAGCTAGGGACAAGACATAGTCCCCAAGGACATGCCTCCAGCGACCTACCTCCTCCAGCCATATCCACCTGCCTATAGTTATAATCCAATAGTACATTCAAATTATTAAGCCATCAATATTTTAGTGCACTGATGAGGTTATAGCTCTCACAATCCAATCTTTTTACCTGCAAATATTGCTGCTTTGCTTAACACATGAGCTTTTCAGGGACATTCTTAGATCCAAACCATAACAATTCTCCATGATTCTTTGCTCTATTTTTTAATTTGTCCTAATTAGTTATTTCCCTTCAGGGTCTAGTTACTGCATCTCTTGTGTCCCTAGCAGTGACTTCTGATAAGATTCAGTCCATGAGAGGAACTGGCATCATATCAAAGTATGGGAAGAGAGAGATATTAGATAGGATATTGATTGTGCACCCCCAACCAACCAGACTATGCTTTTTCCCAGTGGTAGTCATCCTTTCCCAAAAGATACAACTCCTGCTGAGTTCTGATAACACCACTACTTCCCCGGGTTCCTCTAATCCTAAGCATGGTAGCAGCTTCCCTCAGTTGCTTGTCCCCAGGCACTTTGCCATGTTTGTTAATTTCCCCTCCCTGCTTACACCTTTGGAAAAATGTCCCCTATATTAAACTATCCTCAATAATACCTCTTGAGCATGCCATCTTTGTCCTACTAGGAATCTGTTACAGCCGTGTTTAAGAACTGTAAATTAAGACTTAGCTTCTTTGGAAATTCCACTTGGTATCATATACTGTTTAGTACAGAATGCAACACCAGGACTGAAAACATGAATAACAACCTTGTGTCTTACAATATGGGGTAATTTTATCCTCCTACATAAAGTTCTATAACTCTAACTAGGAAAGGGGCATGAGAGAATGAATTATATTTCTGGCAGGGTTTGAAGTAACATTAGATAAATTTAGAAGGGAAATAGATAGATTCCATACTTATTGCTCTATCTGCAGGCTTCATGATTTTGGATATGTAATTTCATTTCCTAATGGCTCTGACTTGTCTTAATGAAGTCAGCTAATGCTTTCCTTTAATTTTAATAGAAACTAATTTTATTTCCTTCTTGCCTTTCTAAATTATAATATCTCCTCCATCACCATAAGAGCTCTATCTGACACACATGGACTCCCTGGGTGCCTCAGATTAGTGCTTAATAGGTTGAAATAATAATATATAGCATAGAATATAATATGTATTAAAAGCCAAGCTTGTGCATATAGCAACTTTTCAGCAATATTTGATTTCAAATTAACACTTCAGAAGCCACACTTACATTTTCAGCCATGTGGTTAACTGTTTTCTAGCTGTTCCTGGTGATTGGTTGGTAGCACAGTATGACCAATAAGAAGGCAGCTGAACAAATGGCAAGGCTTTCCTTGACTCTTCACAAATCATCCCCTTTTGTATACAGAACATTTTAAATTAATTAATTAGTTAATTAATTAATTAATTCTACTTAGGTATTACAAACAACAATAATTGTTGGTGAGGTTGTGGGGGAAAAGACACACTCATACATGGCTGGTGGGACTGCAAATTGGTGCAGCCAAACTCGAAAGCAGAACATTTTATATGGTGTATCTGTAACATGTTTGATTTTTCTTAGCCATAATTAAAGCACCTACAGAGTCTAGCTAGGAAACAATTTGACACTAATAAGCATTTGTATCTTTCAGCTATTTTCTGAATTGGATTCTTTATAATTTCTAGGCTTTTAGCCACTACTCTGTAAGGTCTGATGAGGAGAAACTTTTAAGATTGATCCTAGGCAAGGTAAGTAGGGCAACTTGCTTGGCAGCATTACTGATTGCATTCTTCCTAGCAAAGATATTTCTTTTGTGGTCTCCTACCATCTCAAAAAAGGCTGGTTCATCTTTAGCTATAGTTTGGAGAAAAGAAATGTCATGCTTAGTTACCCTTCACTTTCTGGGTTTCCTGGACCCATACCTGTGTCTGTCTTAAGTTCTTGTACTCCAAGACACTAAGAAAAAAGAAGGGCAAAGTGAAGTGAAATTGAATAACTATTAACTGAGTACCTATTATATGTCAGATGGTTATGCTATGGGCTTTTAAGATAATATTTTAGTCAATCCTCATTAAACTTTAGTAAATAGGTGCCATTATTAGTTCTATTTAACAAATGGGAAGATCAAAGCCAAGTTGATTAAATTCACAAAATATATGTTCATTGGCACATCCGGGATCTGAACTTCAATTTATCTGCCAAATCTATATATGTTTATCATACTATGATATTTCCCACTTTGTAAAACATTCACCTCTCTGAGTTTCCCATTCATTTGCCTTAGATATTCATGGTTGGACAATGCCCATGACATTACATTAAACTATAAAAAATGTTCAGCTGTTACATTCCATCCTTGGTAGAGCTTTAGCTACACTATGAGATGACATGTGGGAATCATAAACTTTAGCCCATTTTCAAGATTCTCCTATACTTGCTTATATTAATGGATTATAATATTTTAGAATCAGAATGTTTACATTCCAATGTTACCTTCTCTACACTGTCATCCTCTCTCACATTCACCCCTAAGACTGAATTGATCAATGTAAATATTCTGTGATACTTCTCCTCCTCACCCAATATCTATGAGCTGGACTGAAAAAGCAGCAGGAAACTAGCTATAGACATGTGACCAGAAAGAAATCCAAATCCTTAGGAACCATTGAAGGTCTGGATCTACCCTAGAAATTGTCAAATTTAGAGATGTCATTGTAACCACTTTCTACTACTGTTATTTTGGCTTCTCCACCTCTTTTAGATGCTATTTTGGAGATCCACAACCAGAGCATCCATGCTGCTACTTGATATTTACTAGACTATTTTTGGCTGTATGGCTTTTAGAGGAGCTAGAGCTCCTTAGGTCTCCTGGTTTGGGTGGATGTGAACAGCCATGAGAACTCCCTGTAACCAGAAATAGGAGAAGACAGAGATGATGAGGGGACATTTAATAGGCTCCTCCTGGGACTCTCACACCATCTGCTATTAGTTCTCTTAGCTTCTATGTACCCCTTAACCAAATCTTCCCTGGATTATTGACTTTGTCAGTCCTTAAAAACCTGGCAGCATTAGGCTGTCAAATATAAGAATGGGGAAGTTGGTTTCATGTAAAACCCCCCTGACCTCCTTAGTAACTCTCTGACAGAAGCCTTCATAACCAAGAAATACGTTACACAAAATCAAGGAAGAAAATGATATGCTTCTAAAATCCTCTTTAAAAGTATATAGTTTGCTAGGCATAGTGGCGCACGCCTGTAATCCCAGCACTTTGGGAGGCTGAGACAGGAGGATCACAAGTTCAAAGCCAGCCTCAGCAATGGTGAGGTGCTAAACAACTCAGTGAGACCCTGTGTCTACATAAAACACAAAATAGGGCTGGGGAAGTGGCTTAGTGGTCAAGTGCCCCTGAGGTCAATCTCCAGTACCAAAAAAAAAAAAAAGAATTAGCACTATAGCTTAATCCAGCACTGGCCAATTAGAATGGATGCAAATAGTAGGTAGGTAGTACAGAAGCATATTAGATGAATGTCAGCCATGGTGGAGGTTGTTATTCTGTTACTGATAGGGATGTGTTAACAAGGAAGATTGGAGCTATGATTTAGGAATCTTCTAGTGAACTCTTTGCTTTCTATTATTAGGTGGAAATTTAATTTTCATTTTCCCCAAGGCATTGCCAAGAGATTTTTTGGAAAATCTTCCATGGCTATAAGTAGAAATCTTTACAAACAAGATGGAATTTTTTGGTTATTTCTATAAGTGTCTTTCTTCCTTGATACTTTTTTAAAACTTTGTTTTGGTAGTAGGGAATGAACCCAGGGGCATTTAACCACTGAGCTACATCTCCAATCCTTTTTCTATTTTGAGATAGGGTCTCATTAAGTTGCTAGGGTCTTACTAAGCTGCTGAGGCTTACCTTGAACTTGCAATCCTCCTGACTCAGCCTCCCAAGTCGCTGGGATTATTGGCATGTGCTACCATGCTAGGCACTTTCTTATTCTCTAGAGATGCTGTAAACTGGGCACCAATTCTGTGCAAACTTCTTGTTGCTCCATTATTTTCTATAAATTCCTCAGCTGGTATTGACAGCTATGCTACTGGGAACTAGTGGCATGTTGATCCAAGTGTCATTGAGGAAGGTTTATCTATCATCAAATTAGTTCTCTTGTTACTAGGCAGTACTGCTTTCAAATTTCAAATTGCATGTGATAGTGCTTTGTTACTTCTCCTAAATTTTCCCATGTCTTTCAGAAATTGGCCCTCATAGATCCTTGAGAAGAAAAAAAAAGTCATGTGATGCTTCTTATTCTTCATTCTTCCCTTCCTCTGAAAAATCTGGAAGTTTTCCAGCATCCAGGCTAGCAATAGGGAATGACAGGGCAATGAATTTTACAGGCAAAATCTCTAGTTTTCCCCAACTTTTCTTATGTCTTCCCTGAAAGTTTTCTGGCTGACTTTGTTCTCAAAATGGTTGATGCAAGCAGAGGAACAATTTCAATGCAGACACAAGAAACCAGGTCTAATGAAGGCATACATGGGAATAATGCAGAAGAAAGGGGTATGTAGCAAGAAAAGGGGGGTTTATTTCCCTTATTCCTGTGTGTAGCTGTTATTAATGTTGAAAACAGAGATTTCGTGACAGATTTGAGATTCATAGCTTTTTGTCTGTCTTGGGACATAGCACTTTATCACTGTGAGACCTTGTCAGAGCTCTGCTCCTCTGTATCATTCATAATCTCCTCTGTCAGCTGCAAGGTCTTGAAAAGCCACATAGTTACTGTGAATCTGCAACTCCAAGTCACTAAAATTGAGCTAAAACATAAAAACAGGCTGTCTCATTAGTAAAACGTGTGAATCCACATATACAATTGTTCTTGTAGTCAATTTTAGGAGGTATTAACAGCAGATGAAGTTCAGGAAACATTAACCTTAACTACTTTAATAAGGATTTAAGTAGGACACATGATAATATATTTTGAGACTTTAGTATAATGAACTACCCAGCTTGAGACTTCTGTTGGTGTTTACCTTGGACCTATGTCATTCTACTGCTACAAGAATGGAATGAATAAAAAGTGGGCAAAGAAAAAGGAACGTTGTGGTAGGAAGGAGCCAGCAGGGGATCAAGATTTCAACCTTAGCAAATGAGTGACTTAGCACTATTTAATGGCTATTTTCAATTACTTATGGTTGTAAAGGAGACCTACTTATTGTGTTTTTCACTGAAAAGCACTTTTAGGAGAGTTGATGCAACATTTTTTCCTTTACCTTTTTCCATGTTTCTAGTTAATGCTGTAGCTAGAACTGTCTAACCTTTCTGAGCTAGAGAGCCTATTCAATCATTCAACATCTTATGCATCATATACTGATCACTTGTACCTTCTGTTTATATTTGAATAGGTCCCTGGTGAGTTTTAAGATCATTTAAAGTATTTTGCCTCTCCTACCCTCCCCCCAATTCCATAAATAGTTAAGAAATAGAGGTTAGTGGCAATTTAGTGGCAATGTCAGAATAAGAACTTAGACCTCCAATTCTCAGTCTTCACAATGGCCAATGTTCCCTACCAGGAAGCCTCCTAAGAAGTAAGAAACTCAGATTTCCTTGCAAGTAGCCTATTTGACATTTGTTGACATCAATCAATATGCTTCACATTTCACCAGACGTTATGCCTCCAATGAGGCCTTTCAGAAAATAGCTTCAGAACGGCAAGCAAAATTGCTAAAATAAGCCTCAGACAGTGATCTTGGCAATGTACATATTTATGACATTCTCTCTTAGTGAAAATCAATAAAATATTAAAATTGATAAGAATTACACATATGGATGTTAATTAGGAGGCATCAATAATGTAAGAAAATTAAGAACACATTTTTATGGTGGAAAATATTTCTTTGAAAAATATGCATGAATATATATATACAAACACTATATATGGATTTTATATAATATATGATTAAAATTATATGCATAGATTTCCAAATCTTAACAGGAATAGGTAATATCTGAGTGATAGGATTTCAGGTGAATTTCGTTTTCTTTTTGTATTTTCCAAGTCCTCTATAATGACAATGAATTATTCTAGTGACAAGCAAAACATTTTTAATTGCTTTGAGACTTGAGATAAAAATGTTTCATATACAGGATTGGGAACCAATGAACCATGCCCCCATCAGTAAATTGTTCTCCCATAGAGTGACTATTCTCATTTGTTATGTCACACAAAAGGAGCATATACTTCAACTTTAAAATTACATAATTATTTTCACTATTATAGCACATACATGCTGCAGTATGAGGCCATTTCCCTTTTGGCCCTCGTGCTTTAGGTCATATGGTTCAAAGAATTTAGGTCGATTATATTGACCTAATAAATGTACACATATTGGCTGTTTTTAGGAACTGCCTGGTTAGATGTATGCCCTTAGCAGAAACTACTTAATCATTTTATTTTTCATACATCTATTAAGTTGGCACCATGGTCCAAATGGAAAATATTTTGCTATGCTTCAGCATTATCTAGTTTTAATGAGTCTCTGGGTGTCTCAAGATGCATTTTACTGACAAATATGATTCAGTCCAACACTGCAGCCTATACCTTTGGAAGAGTGTCAAATAACATTCTTATAGCTCACCACATGACCTCCTAGATGAATTCAATGTAGTTTAGTGTTCTAGCTTCAAAAAATGTATATATTCATCTTCACTAAAGGGGTACCATGAGATCAATTACTTACCTTAAATGAATGAATTGATTGAATGGATTCAAGCTCTAGTTAAGCTATTAGAAAGCATGCAGTATTTGTCAACATAGAATGTTGGGCTTGATGCTATAATATTTGCCTTAATGTTATTTACAAACAGGCTGAAAGGGATAAGAAACAATCCTCTTATGTCTAATAAATGTGTACTGAGGAGATGGATCAGCCCATTTTCGATGGGAGTGATAGGAACAAAAGGAAGCCATTGTCTGAAGTGCCATTATATAAAAAGGGGGAAAATAAGATTTTGCAGTGGTCCATATCTGAAGTGACAAGGGCCTGGCTTAGGTAGTGAAAGCACAAAATTGGAGATACCAGAGTGCCACTACATTATAATTGAATAACAATCAGTCATCTTAGTGATTGCTTGATCATGGGAAGAGGGATTTGGTGGTATCAAAGATGATTAAACATTCTATCCTGGGCAACCTGAAGAGAAAGGGCCTCTTTGTCAGGCATAGGAAAGTCAAGAGACAGATCTATTATGAGGGTAAGCTGATGAGATTAATTGTTAAATTGTATCATACTGGTAGATAATGGTATTCAGCAAATATTTTGAAACTGAATTTCTATGTGACATTTAACAATATCTTTCTAGTATCCTACTAATAATATGAATAAATTGGAACCAGATAATTGTGCTGATATGTATCTGGCTAAATAATTTTGGTCCTAATTAATACATCAGTGTTAACCCATCTTTTCCAGCTCTCTATCATCTGCCTTGTCATTTTGATCATTTATATGAATGAATGGAGAGGACATAACTGACATGCTTACCCAACCATTAGTATAGGCATACCTTGTTTTATCGAACTTCACCAATACTGTAATTTTTATAAATTAAAGGATTGTGGCAGCCCTGTTTCAAGCAGGCAGGTATATCAGTGCCATTTGTCCAAAAGCATGTGCTCCCTTCATGTTTCTCAGTCACATTGTGGCAATTCTCACAATATTTTAAGGTTTCTGTTATTATTATGGATTATGATCATCTGTGATCAATAATTTTTATTGGTTCTTTTTAGTTACACATAACATTAGGATTCATTTGATATAATTATGAAAACATGGAATATAATTTGTTCTAATTCAGTCCTCAAGTGTTCCCCTTTCCCTCTCTTCCTCCCTTCCCTTATTCTCTTCCCTCTACTCTACTGATCTTTCTGCTATCTACTTATAGTTTTTTATAATTAGCGTCTTGTGATGTACATGATAGTGAGATTTGCTGTGGAATAATCATGTATTTGCATAGGAAAGTGAGGTCAGATTCATTCCACTGTCTTTCCCTATCCCTCTCTCCTCCCTTCACTTTATTCCCCTTCATCTACTCCACTGATCTTTCTTGTATTTTTTATCTTCCCCTCCCCGTATTTTGGATTAGCTTCCACATATCAGAGAAAACATTCAAACTTTGACCCAGCTATCCCACTTCTTAGTATATATCCAAAAGATTTAGAATTAGCATACTATAGTGACACAGCCACACCAATGTTTATAGTAGCATAATTCACAGTAGACAAGCTATGGAGCCAAACTACGTATGCTTTAGCAGATGAATAGATAAAGAAAATGTGGTATATATGTGTATGTATATATATATATATATATATATATATACACAATGGAGTATGACTCAGCCATAAAGAAGAATGACTTTATAGTATTTGCCAGTAAATGGATAGAACTGGAGACTATCATGGTAAGTGAAATAAGCCAGTCCTAAGAAGTTAAAGATTAGTGATCTTTGATGTTACTATTGTGATTGTTTTTGAGTACCATAAACCAAACCTATGTTAAATGGCAAAAATTGATAAATATTGTGTGGGTTCTGACTGCTCCACAAAATTTCTGTGATCATTTCCGCCCCCCTCCCCTTAGGCCTCCCTATTCCCTAGGAACAACCATGTTGAAATTAGACTAATTGGGTTGGGGCTGTAGCTCAGTGGCATGTGTGAGGTGCTGGGTTCAATTCTCAGCACTACATATAAAATGAGTAAAATAAAGGTCCACGAACAACTAAAATAAAAAACATTTAAAAAATTTTTAAAAAGAAATTAGACCAATTAAAATTTATAACCTTGCAAATGTCTTTACATGTTCAAGTGAAAGAAGGAGCCACATACCTCTCACTTTAAATCAAAAGTTACAAATGATTAAGCTTAGTAAGGAAGGCACTTCAAAACTTAGATTAGATGAAATTTAGGCATCTGAGACCAAACAGCCACATTGTAAATGCAAGGAAAAAGTTCTGGAAGGAAAGTAAAAATATTACTCCCACATGAAAGGTAAGAAAGTACAACAACTGAATTGCTGACCTGGAGGAAGTTTTAGTGGTCAGGACAGAGGAGCAAACCAACTACACCATCCCCTTAATCTAAATCCTGATCCAGAGCAATTCCTAACTCTCTTCAATTCTCTGAAGGCCAAGAGAGGTGAGGAAGCTGCTGAACCAAAGTTGGAAGCTAGCGGAGGTTGGTTTGTGAGGTTTAAGGAAAGAGGCCATCTCGGGAAAGTCAGAGTGGCAGGTGAAGCAGCAAATGCTGATGGGACGCAGCGGCAAGTTCTCCAGAAGCCCCAGCTGGGATCAGGGACGAAGGTGGGGAAATGAGAATGCACGTCCTCAATAGAGGTGACTCGGCTTCTGTTGCAAGAAGATGGCATCTAGGACTTCATAGCTGGAGAGAAGAAGTCAATGCCTGACTTCAAAGCTTCAAAGGACAGGCTGACTCTCCTGCCTGCAGGGGGCCGATGCAGCTGGTGACTGAGTTGAAGCCAATGTTCTTTTACCATTCTAAAAATCCTAGGGCCCTTCAGAATCATACTACATCTGCTCTGCCTGTGTTTAAATAGAACAAAGCCTGGGTGACAGCCCCTCTGTTGACAACACATTTACTGAATATTTCAAGCCCACTCTTAAGACATCAATGGAGGAACTAACTGCAGATGTAACGGAAATAAAGAATTAGAATCAGAAGTGGTGTCAGTCTGAAGGTGTGACCGAATTGTTGCAATCTCATACTAAAACTTTAATAGATTAAGAATTGTTTCCTATGGATAGGCAAAGAAAGTGATTTCTTGAAAATGAATCTACTCCTGGTGAAGATGCATTGAACATTGTTGAAATGGCAACAAAGGATGTAGAGTATGCCATAAACTTAGTTGATAAAGCAGCAGCAGGGTCTGAGAGAATTGACACCAATCCTGAAAGAAATTCTGTATGGGTAAAATGATAACATGCTACAGAGAAATCTTTCATTAAAGAACAGTCAATCAATGTGACAGACTTCACCTGTTGTCTTATCTTGAGAAACTGCCACAGCCACTACCACAGTCAGCAGCCATCAACATGGAGGCAAGACTCCACCAGCAAAAACATTGCAACTCTCTGAAGGCTCAGATTATTGTTAGCATTTTAGCAACAAAATATTGCTTAATTAAGGTATATACTTTTAGACATAATGCTATTGCACACTTAATAGACAGCATTAGAATATGACTAACATTTTGTACACTGGAAACCAGAAAGTTCATGTGACTTGCTTTATTGCAGTGGTCTGGAATCAAGCTTGCAATATTTCTGAGGTGTACCCAAAGATCTCTCTCTAGCCTCTTGATATTGTGCTTTGGATTCTGATTTTAACAAGACAAAATTTAATAGGCATTTATTTCAACCTCCTACTTTTGTTTGAAAACCAGCTTACAAATGCAGCAGCACAGTTTTGGAATGATTTGTCTTAAAAACATTGTGAAGCATGTGAAAAGATTTGCTGTCTTACACAACAGATTCTATGAGTCAACAGCATTATGAAGCCATAGTGACAAATGTTCAATATCTAGAAGAGGTGATAGGCCTGCTCCATTTCACACAGGTCAAAAGATAATTTAAAAATTTATTCTGTTCTTGCTGTGACATTTGAAGGACCTACACACACTGGGATGCAATCAGATGAGTAGGAGGATGATGTATGAACTTGAAACCTCAACATTCTCCAATATTTGAAGGAACTGGAGCTGTTTAGTCTCAAGAAAGCTCAGAGAGGAAATATGACAAATATTGCAAATTGGCTCATTTAATACTCCTTTTAATACTTTTCTGCCATACCTTCCTCTACTAAGAGCTTGGTAATCATAAATCACATTTCTCAGGTTTTCTTGCATCTATACTTCTGTATGTGATCTAGGCTTCACCAAAGTAGATGTACTTTCCTATTAAATTTGAGAGGGAAATATTGCTATGAATAAAGAGAATATCCTAGAGAAACTATAGCAGAGGTTTCATTCTTTGTTGTCAAAAATCATAAGTGTTGAGTGGAATTCCTTTTATAGTGGTTCCATAGTTTGGTTAGGAACTTTACATTACTGGCTATGTAATAGCCAATCTGAGGTCTCTCATATTTCTGGACATTCCGTAAGTAATCTAGCAACTTGTGATAGTCCCTTTATGTTTAGGTGGCTAGATTCTATTACCTATGATTAGGAACTCTGATTTATACAGGTATAATCTCAGACAAAAAAATAGCTAGGAACTACAAGGAGAAGTTGATTTAATCAAAGTTGACTGATGATGGGATGGGATGGGATGGGATGGGATGGGATAGGATGGCTTGTAAAAATCATTAGGTGTGTTCTATAAGGTAAGTAATCACTTGATGGGACAAAAACATTAGGAAGAAAGCATTTGGAATTATTTGGATGAGACAGCTTTTAAATTTTCTGATTACCTGAAGTTGCATGAAGTATGCAAAGAAAATATTCAATTATGTGATCAGAATTATTCTTATTCAATGTGGATAATGAATTGACTTAACCCTCTCTTATGGCATGTAAAACAGTTACGTACTTTATATGAATTTCATTGTGAAATTAGAGATAATTGTGACCGAGGAAAGAAGAACACTTTCCACCACCTTATACATATGCTGAATATCCCCCCTGGTCACTTACTCCCTTTCTTCACTATTTCATAAGGACAAGGCTAAATCTCAGGCAAACAATTTTTAATGTCTTAAATTACTCATTGTGCAAAGCAGAGGAGAAATAAAAACAGGAAGTAAAATATTACACTATATTTGGGCCTATCCAACTCAAATTAATATTATAAGGCCAGGTAAATACAAATTGAATTGAAGATATCCTAAGTCAAAAAATATATTTTATTCGCCTAATCTACCAATCACCCTTACTTAGCCACAGAGTACACTCCACCTGTCAGAAAGATTTTTCTGAACATTCCAAACTCATTTCTCCCTCACAGGTCTTAGTTTGCTATTTCTGCTTATTGCCATGTTCTTCCCTTAGACATAGGTATGGATAACTCTCTCCCTTACCACTCTTTAGAAATGCTTGAGCTTTCCAACTCCAATAGTAACATCACTTACCTTAGAACCTCACTTATCCTGCTGTATTTTTTAATTTAATTTACACTATTTGAAATATTATTAGAACTAAAAACAGTCCACTTATTTGGTTTTTTTAATTTTTTTTTTTAGTTGTAGATGGACACAAAGTCTTTATTTTATTGCTTTGTACGTGGTGCTAAGGATCGAACCCAGGGCCTCACGCATGCAAGGCAAGCGCTCTACCGCTGAGCTACAATCCCAGCCCCCACTTATTTGTTTTAATGTTTGTTGTTTGTCTTTCCCAGTAGGAGATGTGTTCCATGAGACCAGGGAGTATTTTTTTTTTTTTTTACTGCTGTATCTATAGAATCTAAAATGGTGCTTGGATGTAGTAGAACTTTATAAATATTTGTTGAACAAGGAAGAAAATGGATAAATTCCTTAAATGGAATATGATAATTCCTTAAATGGAATATGACAATTTCCTTTTACTGAAGCCCCAAACATCAAGCTAATACTTCTTTTTTGGTCATTTCTATACTCAACGTTATTCCTCACTTAAAGAGTGTATGAGAGTAAGGTCTATGTCTTGTTTTTGTTTTTGTTTTTTTTAATTTCAAATGCAATCCATATCACATAATAAAGACTCAATATATACATTTGCCAATTTGGACAGGGTCAATCATCCACAACAAATTCTTGATCATATCAATATGCAGATGGAAGACAATATAACATTTCAAATATGGGGATATGTGTGTGGTTAGCTTTAGTTTGTACAGAACTACAAACAAAAGAGAATGAAATATAATGGGGAAACTGAGCATGGTGGCATATGCCTGTAGATTTAGCTACTTGGGAAGATGAGGTGAGAGAATCACCTGAGCCCAGGAGTTTTTACTCTGGTCAGAGCAACATAGTGAGACTTCATCTCAAAAGAAACAAGTAAATAAATAAGAATAAATATAATGGGGGAACACAAACCACATAATTGGTGAACAGATAGAACTATATTCTTAACTATTGTTTTCAGTGGTGGCTGTGATGGTTTAATTTTGTGTGTCAACTTGAAGAATGTGGTTGAATGAGATTAACATTTAAATTGGTGAACCTTGCTGAAAGAACATTGCACTCCCGATATGAGTAGTATTCATCCCATCAGTTGAAGACTTGAACAAAGTAAGAATGACATCCCTGAGCAAGAAGGAATTCTTTAGAACATTGCCTTTGGACTTAGAACCATATAGTAGCTTTCCTTGGTCTCCACCCTAATGGTCCACACTGTAAATTTGGAATTGCCATCCTCTGTAACAGTAAGATCAAATAGTATTTTTGTAACTATAATTTCATTATTTTGCTTGGGATTTCTTATTTTCCTATTAGAATGAAAATCTTCTTAGAAGAGTAAATAAATACCTAAAGACAAATTTATACTTCTGCAAATGACTTTTAAATCTTTGCTTTAGAGTAGATTTTGACAAGAGAAGGGAAGTGAAGTAAAAAGAATGTTGATAGGGAGAGATCCATTACATTTTAGGAAGCTTTGTTAAATAGAGTTTGATGAAATATTGCCTGTGACTTGATTTGATCTATGAAAGATGTTTTAGGGATATTGTGCTTTATATCCAACGTGCTTAAAATATAATTTCATCATTTGAACCTAGTCACAGCTAATACTTACACTAATTGACTGAACCATTTCTGTAACTATTTCCTGGAATTATGTAGATGTTACAACCCAGAGAAAAGCCTAAGGCCATCCAGGAAGAAGTTTTAGGTCATTAGTGCTTGAACATTTATCAGGCTTTCACAAGCACACTGGACTGTATATATGCTGAACTTATATACATCCCTATTTAAAAGGAAAATGGCAGAAGTTTGCTAAATAACTATTAAAGAAGCTAAGGAAAAATATGCTCAGTTGACTGAATTCTGTTAAACTTGTCAATTTGAGGGAGAGATATTGGTTGGAAGGATAAAGGGGAAACTACTTTGTGAACATGAACCCTGATATCCTGTGTCTCATCTTAGAAGCCACCTAGAGTCTATCTTGCCTTTATCTGTAATGGACAAGTTTTCTAGGCTAAATTGGCCTCCTGCTATTCTCTAAAACCAAATACTTGCTCCATCAATCTAGAAAATGTCTACTGCCTAAAAACTTCCATCTGTGGAAATTCACTTATGTGATATCCTCAGAGATGCATAGTCCAAAATCTCTTTATTCTTCTTTCCTTTCCTGTTCCCCACATCTCCCTGTCCCCTAGGCTGTCCTGCACATTCCCCGCCTCTCTCTTCCTATCAAATAAAATATCCATTTCCTTGGTGTTAGGATTGAAACTAGTTTTTGAGACAACCTGAATTCTCATTCAGGTTCTCTCTCTCCTTACTAGCTGTGAGTCTAAAATATGTTCCATTCCATTTGCTTCTCACTAATGGGTCTGTCTGCTTTCACTTTTAACCCTGTAAAGTTCTTTCTCCAAAATCAGCCAGAAATAGCCATTTTAAATTTACATCAGACCATGATACTCTCTTCCTAATAAGCATGACTTTCCATTCCTCTCAGAGCAAAATCCAGAATTCTTCTACCAAATCAAGCCCCTTACCTATGTGGTGCTGAGGATTGAACCCCAGTGCCTCGCACATGCTAGGCAAATGCTCTACCACTGAGCCACAATCCCAGCTCTAAATTATGCATTTTTTAAAAAAGTAGTATTAGTAACACTATATTTAACAATGAAATACAGAATGATTTCTCCTTAAGATCAGGAACCAGGCAAAGATATTAACTCTGAAAAATTCTATTTGCCAGTATTCTAGAGGAGTTATGCCATGCAGTGAAGTAAAAAACAAAGAAAATAAAGGCATTGTCCTCCAACAAAATAAGCAAAATTACCTTATTCACAGACCAGACCACATGATTGTTTATATAAAAATCTGAATCTATAAAAATGTATTGCCCTAGCAAGTAATTCAGTAATGTGAAAAAATACAAGGTTCAATTTATAAAAATCAACTATATTTCTATATACAATCAAAAAAACTAAGAAAATCTGAAAATAATGCCACTTGTGACAGCATCAAAAATACTTAGGATTGGGCTGGGGTTGTGGCTCAGCAGTTCAGCACTTGCCTCGCATGTGTGAGGCACTGGGTTCTATCCTCAGCACCACATAAAATAAATAAAGGCATAAAAAATACTTAGGATTGAAATATTTTAAAAGATATACAAGATTTCTATACTGGAAACTACAAAATATTGCTGAGATACAATAAAGAAGGCCTAAATAAATGGAACCAAAGACCCAATTTAAGATAATAATTCACTCAAAATTTATTTTGAGATTCAATATAGTCCTAATGAAAACTCCATTTGAAGAAACATATTCAAATAATTTATAAGTTAATTATAAAATTATTATCAAAATGGAGAATATCTATAACAGATTAAAAACAATTTTGAAAAAGAAGAATTAATTTGGAGAACTAGTATATGGCCTTCACAATATTCAGGAAAGTTCCTTCTATCCCTAGTTTCTCCAGTGTTTTTAACAGGAATGGGTGCTGGATTTTTTCAAGTGCTTTTCCTGTATCTATAGAGGTGATCATGGGCTTCTTGTATTTAACTCTATTTATGTGAATTTCATTACTGAGTTGCATATGTTGAATCAATCTTGCATCCCTGGGATGAAACCCATGTTAGAAATACTGGGGTGTCGCAAGGACTCAAACACATGCTTGAAAGTAGCTTGGCAAGGCAAACTTTACTTCTGCCAAAGGGTGTGCTACCAAAGAAAACCCGGCAAGCAAGCAGATGCGCAGTCTGCTTGCTTTTATCCCTAACACAGCACTGCCCCTTGCTCTAATAGGAAGAGCTCAGGATCACAATTTATGCCATTAGCTAATTAAAATTGGTAAGGGCAAAGGAAAGGACTATAGTTAAAGTAGCTACAATTGGATCTTACATCACAATTAAGGCTAAATACTATATACTGAAAATAGAACACTGAACTTTCTATTCTCACACTCACTTGATCATGATGTACCATCTTCTTCATGTATTTATTAAGGATTTCAAAGAAGTCATAGTATCTGATTTTTAAAAATTTTTTTAGTTGTAGATGGACACAATATTTTTATTTTATTTATTTTTATGTGGTGATGAGGATTGAACACAGTGCCTCACGCATGCAAGGAAGCGCTCTACCACTGAGCCACAATCCCAGCCCCATAGTATCTGATTTTCATTCTTAATCTGAAGGTATGATAATCAAAGAAGAGTAATGCAGCAGAGAGTACAGAAATAAATTTAAAAAGACACAAGAAATCTTGGGCAAACAACACAGAATTGAATGAGCAAATTATATTTCCAACTTACAGTGGTAGAATAATTTGATAAATGTAAAATAAAAAACTGAAACATGATCCCTAATGCATGTTTTACAAAATTAACTTATTATTTTTCATTGAAATGTAAAAGCTGAAACTATATAGTTTCTATAAGAACAGATAGGATAATATACTTGCAATCTTAGTGGTAAATGAAGATTCATCAGACTAGACATTAAAATCTCTATCTATATATGATGGTTAATTATATGTGTCAAATTGATTGGGCAATGTGATGTTCAATTAGCTGGTTAAACATTTCTGTTGTGACTTTAAGGGTGTTTCCAGAAGATATAAGCATTGAATAGATAGATTGAGTAAAACAAATTGACTTCCCCAACATGAGCCATATGTAAACAATTGATTGCCTAAATACAACAAAAAATGACAGAGGAAGGTAGTATCCTTTCTCTACCTTATTGTGTAATTTGAGACACTGGTCTTCTGCTGTTGGACTGGGAGTTACATCATCAGCACTCCTGTTACTGAGTCCTTCAGATGTAGAGTGGAATTTCTACCACTGGCTTTCCTCTATCTCCAGCTTGAATTCACTAGATTGTGGGACTTCTCACCATCAATAATCATGTGTGCCAATTCATTTCTTTCTCTTTCTAATGAAAAATAAATGGAAGAAAATATTGCTATTGGTGGTATAATAATTATTAGTGTCTCCCAGTGCTAAAATCATAACCTAAGTACTTTCTGTATTTATGATACCTACTATGTCATTCAACACATTTAAAAAGTGAAGAAAGTTCTTCACTCCATGTAAGGTTTACCTCCATCCTACATCCTAATAAAATTCATTTCAGCAAAGCCCATATTACAAATGGTTCTTATGGAAGAATATTAATATTATAGGAGACTGCATTGTGTTCTCAGCTTCTGCGATCTCTCATGAGAAAATTTCAGGTAAGACCTAAGACTCAGTAAAAGTCTAGCAAAATTTATTAGAAAGAGAAAAAGAGAGAAAAGACACTCTCAAGGGAGAGAGTGGGTCCTCTCAGAGAGGAGTTTGAGGATGTGTTCTGTTTCCCAATTTTATTGGAGATCTTAGGGAAGTTTTAAGAGTCGTGCCCAGGTACTACTTCCCAACTTTTGCCTGACAGTAGGATTGCATCAGATTTTTAAGTTCCTACTGTTATTTTGTGGTCCATGGTCTTTGCTTTTAATTATCCTCTCTTCTTGAGTTCTGGAATCTTTTTGCCTGTGTAAAGGTCATAAAAGTTCCCCCTTCAGGGTAACTTGTATTCTTCTTATCATCAGGGAGGCCCTTATAATAGCTCTTCAGAAAACAGGTTGTTTGGTGAGGAATGTAGCATGGCCTATTTACTTAAGCCATGGAAGGGCCAGAGTGGCCTTAGGTAACTTTTTTTCAAAGAAAGTATATGGGGTGGGAGACAGCACTGTTGGCGAAGGTCAGAACAGTATCTCTTTACAGACTCCTACTGCTCATGTCTATCTGCTACCTATCAATCAATGTGGTTAAAAGCAGTGTACAACATTTTTTGAGGTTCTGAATTATGGCCTATTCAATTTTCATTTAGTGTAACAAACTAGCTGGGTAATATTGGGCAAGTCATTTTGTCTCCTTGGGTCTTGGTTTCCTCATTTGCAGAATGAAGTCTTTTGCTAATATTCCATACCATTTCTCCAAAATGGATTAAATATTTCATGAATGATTTAGCAAATGAGGTGCAAAGGAACACATACATCTGGGGAACCAGAGTATTATTAAGGCAGTTTTTGTGATCCTAGCCCAGATATGGCTTGTAGGGAATGGCAGTACAAAAATATGCATTATCATTGGATATTATTTCTTGTCTCACATGAATTGCTAAAGAGATAAAATTAATGTGTGTAACATATTCTTTTTTAAATTTTTTTTAGTTGTAGATGGACACAATGTCTTTATTTTATTGCTTTGTATGTGGTGCTGAGGATCAAACCCAGGGCCTCACATGTGCGAGGCAAGCGCTCTACCACTGAGCTACAATCCCAGCCCCACATATCCTTTTTATTTTGTATCATCCATACTTGGATATTCAGGAAATTTAACTTGAAGACTAACCAGGACCATCCCCTTTTCTGCAGTGTTTCGGAATCACAGTGATGGCCAGAAACTGAGTTAGTCATATCATTTTAAGTTTTGAGTTCAATGCTGTTGCCTAGCATTTACTTCCCATATACACAAATGCAGGTACTTACAACAAACAAGGTAAAAATGAGTGAAGAAGAATAGTAAGTTCAGCATTACTTCCCATGTGGCTTCTTTTCTTTAACTGAATTCTAATTTGTCAGAGAAAGAAGAAAGAAATAAGGGCACATGATAGGTATTGGAAATCCAAATTTTTCATTGGCCACAATCTTATGTCACATTTTTTCTAAACTGTTTGCATTCATATATACCCTCAACATGGTTTCTATAGTGTTGGTCATTTTTAAATGACACTACTATATAGTTTTGATTGAATATAATTTTATAAAACTTATTAAATTTTAATCAACTACATAATTTAATTCCTAATTAACAGTCTCTTCATAGTGTGTTTTTCAGTCTGTAATTCACTGTGAACAAACTGAAAGCCCACAGCACTCAGCTGGACCTCAAGAGTCCATAATTAAGGTTAATGAGGTTTCCATCTTTAAAATTCACAGCTTAAAGCAAGTAGCTCTTTGTCTACAACATTTAGGAGGGAATTCCACTAGGTATCCAGCATATAAAATTTTGTGCATGGATTGGGAAAAACTAGTCACATACTTTAGCTTGGGCATTTGAAAATTCTTTTTATTTTTTGGTGTGTATGTGCATGCATATGGCTATTAGTAGGCACTGTTGGCACTCAGGTTTATAGTGACATAGCAGAATGAAAAGTTGCGAAAAGTGACTTGAAAGGTCAATCATAAAACACATCAATCTGGAAAATCTAGATGGATGAATGGATAAAAAATGTTTTTTAATTTAGTTTTCATTGGTTCTTTTTAGTTATACACAATAGTAGAATATATTTTTTTAAATTTATATAAGCATAGAGTATATCTTATCCTAATTAGGATCCCAGTCTTGTAGCTGTACACAATGGCGAGATTCACTGTGGTTTATTCATACTTGTAAGTGGGAAAGTTATTTCAGAATTATTCCACTGTCTTTCCTACTCATAACCCCCTCCCTTCCCTTCATTTCCCTTTGTCTAATCCACTGAACTTCTGTTCTTCCCCTCCTCCCTCCTTATTGTGGGTTAGCATCCACATATTAGAGAACATATTCATGCTTTGGTTTTGGGAGATTGGCTTATTTTACTTAGCATGATAGTGTCCAGATCCTCCCTTTTACATGGCAAATGTCATAGTCATTCTTCTTCATGGTGGAATAACATTCCACTGTGTATATATACCACATTTTCTTTATCCATTCATCTGTTGAAGGGCACTGAGGTTGGTACCATGGTTTAGCTATTGTGAATTGAGCTGCTATAAACATTGATGTGGCTGTGTCACAGTAGTATACTGATTTTAAGTCCTTTGGATATATACTGAGGAGTGGGATAGCTGGCTCAAATGGTGTTTCCATTCCTAGTTTTTTGAGGAATCTCCACACTGCTTTTCAGAGTGGTTGCACCAATTTGCAATCTCACCAGCAATTTAAGAGTGTGCCTTCTCCCCCACATTCTTGTCAACATTTGTTGTTACTTGTATTCTTTATCATTGCCATTCTGACTAGAGTGAGATGAAATCTCAGTGTTGTTTTAATTTGTATTTCTATAGTTGCCACAGATGTTGAACATTTTTTCATGTATCTATTGGCCATCATATTTCTTTTGAGAAGTGTCTATTTAGTTCCTTTGCCCATTTATTGATTAGGTTATTTAATTGATTAGGGTTTTTTTTCTTTTCCATTTTTTTGTTTCACTTTTTGGTGTTAAGCTTTTTGAGTTCTTTGTATATCCTGGAAATTAATTCTATGAGGTGAAAAATGTGTTTGTTTAATGATGTTAATAAATGCCTTTATTTGATTGTAAAAACCAAATCAATTCAAACACATTTCAGAAAAATAATTCATATGCCTCATGGCTAGGAATAGCCATACATCTTAAACCAATATTAACAAAGCTCCTCCAAGGATGAGAAGGAAAAATATTTAGTGCAGTTTATGATGTAAAATGATATTTGCATTTCTAGTTTTCAAAATCTCAAATCAAAGTGGAAAAATAGCTCCTAGCTACATCAAGGGAAACACTGACTGAAAAAAATGTGATCAAGGCAGAACCATCAGTGGTAATTTAATGATTTCAAGCTTGTACTAAAATACACTTAATAAGAAATTAAGAGCTACAGGGAAGACAATTTCAAAGGGATCTGAATAGTGAAGAAAATAACTATCTATAGGTTTAATTATCTGATGACTTGATTTTAATTCTCTTGGATTAGGATATTATCTATGGAGTTGAAGGTTTTAAGAGAAAACAAACTGCTTTAAGGCTTTTATTAGCTTTTATCTTGGGGAATTAAAAAAATCATTTCAATTTCTCTATCTCTAATTTGACATCTTAGTTGCATAAGGTAAAAACAAATAGAGTCCCAGTTCAAAATAATGGGGAGTTCTGTAGAATTTCAGCTCAGTTATAATGAATCATTTACTGAAGGCATTTTTATCATATTGCTCCACTAATGAAAATGGTGATATTTTCTCAGTTTGGAAATTTGGGCCCTATTTAGTGAGGTAGAACTTTCTTTGAGTTAGGCAGACAAAACACTCAGTAGGCTGTAAAGAGAAGGAGTCAGACACCCTAGAAACTCTGTCATCATTTTGTTCCTGTCCTACTTAAGGAATTAGACAAACTCCAATATAAACACCAAAGAGTGAATGGAGTGAATGAAGTATCAACTCAAGGGAATTGGAAATGAGAAAGAATCTTTCCTCAGTCCACTGAGAAATTAAACAAAATGATTTCCCTTGGTGAAAATTGTACTCTATGAGAAAAATCAATAATAACACTGAGGTCAGGAAGCCTAACATGAGCTCTGTTAATTTAATAAACTCAGTAAGTGTTACATACAAAAAAAAAAATCCAAAATGAATATTTTCGTTGGGCTAGCTGTTATTCACTGGTGAACATTTCCCATCTTATTAGTGTTCAGTCACCTTTCATTAATGATTTTACTAACTCTTCCAGGAATATGATTATGATTATTTTTAAGTCAATGGCAACATTTTAGAGGAAGTGGTTAGAATACATCCTCTTTCTCAGCCAAATTGTTCTGTTAATGTCTTGTATATCAGTTTTTAAAGAATACATATGAACAGTGCTCTACTTTGGATGATGACTTTTTATTTGATCTTATGAAAGAGAAAAAGGTTTACGTTAAAATCATATATTTAGAACCTCCATGGGTGTCCAGCCAACAAGAGACCAGGAACTGCTACCTCTAGCCACTGGGGAGCCCAAATTCAGGGTAAGAGTCCCCACAGAGTCCCTAGTGCGAGACTGCCCTGCCCATGGGTAGCCTGGGCCCACCCAAGTTCCGCTCCAGAGTTCCTGTGGACTGGCAGGAGCCACAGAGGGTCCTGATCCGCCCCCAGGAACCTCCACAGTTGTCCAGCCAAAGGGAGACCAGGGACTGCTACCTCTAGCCACTGGGGAGCCCAATCTCAGGGCAAGAGTTGCTCCAGAGACACCAGTGTGAGGCAGCCCCACCCAAGGGCAGCCTGGGTTCGCCCCAGTTCCGCTCCAGAGTTCCTGAGGTTCAGCAGGAGCTACAGAGGGCCCAGATCCACCCTCAGGAAACTCCACGGGTGTCCAACTAAGGGTTGACCAGAGTCCAATTGCTACCAGCCACAGACGAAGGCACACCCAGGGTAAGAGTGGCCTCCAGAGATCCCAGCATGAAGAGGACCCACCCAAGTGTGCTCTGGGCCCGCCTCAGTTACGCTCCAGAGTTCCTGTGGTCAGGTGAGACAGAAGGCCCAAAACTGCCCTTAGGGAATGCCAGGGGTGCCCAGTTGAAGGCAGACCAGAGCCTGCTAGCTTCTAGCCCCAGGGGAGCTCACACTCACTGTAAGGGTCATACACAGACTCTCCAGCTTGTGACACCGCCTAAGTGAGACCTGAGCCCGCCTCTAGTTCTGCTCAAGAGTTCCTGTTCACCAGCAAGAGTGCAAGAGAGGGGCAAAAAAGCACTCAGGGGCCGCCTCAGGAGCCCAGCCAAGGCCATTCCCACTGCCCTCTAGAGGTGCGTCCACTACCTCCACCACCAACTTTAGTGACAGTAGTGCCCATCGGGGGGCACTGGGAGAACAGAAGTAGCTCCAAGGTGAGACACAGGTAATCTGGAGTGTCAATACAAGATTATAGGATAGAAGCCGCAATACCTCAGATTGGTATTTCAAGAAAGGAAGATACACAATCAACATGAAAAAAACAAGGGAAGAAAGTGCCCCAAATAAACCTGGATACCACTGTAACAGAATCAATTGACAGCACAGTTGATGAAATGTCAGAGAAAGAATTCAGAATGTACATAATTAAAATGATCAGCGAACTAAAGAATGACATAAGTGAACAATTACAGGCAAAAATTGGTCAATCCAACAAAGAAATAGGAGAGCAAATAAAGGCAACCATCAATCATTCTAACAAAGAGATAAGAGAGCAATTTCAAGTAGCAAAAGATTATTTTAAGAAAGAGCTAGAGATCATGAAAAAAAACAATCAGAAATTCTTGAAATGAAGGAAACAATAAACCAAATAAAAAACTCAATAGAAAGCATCACCAGCAGACTAGATCACCTGGAAGACAGAACCTCAGATAATGAAGACAAGATATACAATCTTGAAAATAAATTTGAACATACAGTGAAGATGGTAAAAAATCATGAACAGAACATACAAGAAATACGGGACAGCAT
>CM053417.1:13666850-13722383 GCA_028644305.1 Xerus rutilus
TAACACCAAAAAAACTAACAACCCAATCAATAAATGGGCCAAAGAGCTGAACACAAACTTCACAGAAGAAGATATATAATGCATCAACAGACATATGAAAAAATGTTCAACATCTCTAGCAATCAGAGAATTGCAAATCAAAACTACCCTAAGATTTCATCTCACACCAGTCAGAATGGCAATTATCAAGAATACAAACAACAATAAGTGTTGGCAAGGTTATGGGGAAAAAGGCACGCTCATACATTGCTAGTGTAACTGCAAATTGGTACAACCAATCTGGAAAGCAGTATGGAGATTCCTTAGAAAACTTGGAATGGAACCACCATCTGAGCCTGCTATCACACTCCTCGGTCTATACTCAGAAGACTTAAAAACAGCACACTACAGTGACGCAGCCACTTCAATGTTTATAGCAGCTCAATTCACAACAGCTAAACTGTGGAACCAACCAAGATGCCCTTAGATAGATGACTGGATAAAGAAACTGTAGCATATATACACAATGGAATATTACTCAGCAATAAAAGAGAATAAAATTATGGCATTTGCAGGTAAATGGATGGAGCTGGAGAATATCATGCTAAGTGAAGTAAGCCAGTCTCAGAAAACCAAATGCAGAATATACTCATTGATAAGTGGATGCTGATCCATAATGTGGGGAAGGACATGGGAACAATGGTGGATCTCTGTTCACAGGGGTGTAAGGGGGGAGGTGGCATGGGGACAGTAAAAGTGGTGGAATATGATGGTCATCATAGCCCTAACTTTAGGTATGACTGCATATATGTCGTGATTCTATACAACTTACAACTAGAGAATTGATATGTTATCCTCTATCTATGTACAATGTATCAAATTGCTCTCTGTTAACATGTAAGCCTAAATAGAGCAAATAAATAAAATATGAAAAAAACTACTGATTTTGTAGGCCATTACTAAAAAAAAATCATATATTTAGTATTCTCCCTCCAATACAAGTGACAGGGAAGTGTTATAGCTCCAGGTTGAGAATCTGCAAAGATACTTAAGATGTCTTAAGACTAAAAAATGCATATTCTATATTCTATAATTGTAGGGTATTTAAGCTGCCTTTTATGTTTTCTAGAAGCTTGTTTGAAAACTCTAGCATGAGAGGAAAACATCTTGCATTCCCAGGACCAAGTAGTAATCTTTACCATATGGGAATATCAGCCTCTATGTCAAGTACATGTCAAACAGTGAGGAAGAGAGGGAATTCACCCAACCAGACAGACAAAACATCCATGCTCTCCCTCAATGGATAAAAGTGTTATAGTACTGCTCTCACATTCCCTTAAAAATGGTCTCTGCATTTTTATGTTAGAGGAATGAAGGAATGGTTAATTCTCAGCTGTACAAAGTTTTATGCTAAATCCATGTTCCCTATGTAGTATTTGAGTAGACATAAAAATAGTTTCTGGTTATCAAGGGAGGTTGGGGAAAAGCAATCATTAAAATAAAAGACAGACAGCATAAATGTATGGGATCAGAACTAAATCCACCTCTATTCAAATATGAGCTGGTTTGATGTTTCAAATGTCTGCTCTGACGCACAACAGGAGGTTTGCCTACACCAGACTAATCTTTCAACTGAAATTCTTTCAGCATTTCAGTGAATAGAATATGGTAAATGTCTATAAATACAAGCACACTGAGGACCACAACATTGGTGGACTCCAAATAAAGGCCAGAATAAGTGAGGCCTCTCACTATCTGTGCTTTACCTAAGTCTCAACCACCTGACAAAATTCTCAAATCAATGAAATTTCTTACTAACTTTAGCAGTCTTCAATCATTGAAATCCCAAAAACAAAATCAACCCATTTATTTTTCTGTACTTCACAAAACTATCACTTATCTCCATATTAGGACTCAAGTTCTTTCACATGGTAGATTTAGATTATTGTGCAAAATATATAATGAAATTCTATGGTCTTCATTGGTAGAAGAGAATAACAAGAAGTATCTACCTCATAAAGCTGTGGTATTAAAGAAGTTCTCATACATATAGTGCTTAGAGCAATTCCTAGAACAAAGTGATAACTGATATGTTTGAGCAAAATAATGTGACAGATCAAAATTTGTTCAAGTTCTGAGACCAGGTCTCAGAAGATGTGGTTACTTTATGTACTTTGGAAGCCTGTAACTACTGTTGGGCGAATGAACCCAAGAAAGCCTCCTGGAGGATGAGAGGCCACGTGGAGGATGGCTTTAGGTCATATTCCTCAGTTGACAGGGAGTTTTGAAGAGTACCACAAGGCAGTAATAAATATAGACTTTGTCATAGGCTACAACACAGTTTAAACAAATCTCAGGTGATTTCTTGGAAAACTGTGGAGCGCAGATGGTTCTTCAAAGTTGCTCCAAGCTGAGGCAAAGGGGCTAGGCATTTTGATTTCGCTACCAACCATTCAATCATTGGAGTAGAGATGCCCACAAGGAGTGAGTATGATCTTGGGCAAAGCCACTACCTTTAGCAATTTTAAGGGTGAGGGATTCAGCAGTAAGTTGTCAGAAGAAAACAGCTCAAGGTATTGTGGGAAAAAATACCTTGGCCCTGAAGAGTAGGATATGAATTACATTCAATAGCATCCACTACAGAGAATCAAGGTTCCACTCAATTAGTTGGGCAAGTGCCAGACACCTGAGTGAGGCTATCTTAGAACATCCAGGTACCATCCAACCCACTACCTGAACAGAGACACATCTGTGATCACAGAAGACATCAATCAAACCAGCCTACACCAGAAATGAATCCTAGGAGACTCATACAATTTGGAGAGATAAGATACACTTGTTTGTTTACATTTTGAGACACTTTGTTATACATGATAGATAACTGATAAATAATATTACATTTTAAAAAAGAATATTCCATTATGGCAGTCATCACTGAATGCCATGTCATAAGTGTGAGATTAAGGTCTTCCTAGTGATAGTCTAGTAACAAAGTTTTTTTTTTTCAAACAACCACTTCAAAGGGCATTAAGATCAATGTACATCTGAGATTAAATCAGTAGCACAAATTATACTGATGGAACATGAGCAGAGACTATGCAGTAGAGCTCCTATGCCAAGAGGCCACCAATTTTCAGAATATGAGATAGGCACATGGGCCTCTTGGGAAGGAACCAATGTATACTTCTGGGAATCATTGTTTGACACATTTGTGTCGACCAGACAGCATAACAACAGAGAATTGTCAAGATCTCTCCCTAAGGTATTCTTTGATAAATGTAGATCTTACAAAGGGGAAACAATGTCATTTTATCTAGATATTGATAATATAACAATTTACTTGAAAGATGAAGATATCCTTTTCTCTATGGAAAAGAAAGTTGGATTAGTTTTAAACAGACCTTTTAAAGTTTCATTTATTGAACAAATATAAATAGAAAAAAAAGAATCGCCTTCAATCCTACCATTTGAACAAATCAACTATTTTTTAATCTTTTTTAGTTGTAGATGGACGCAAATATCTTTATTTTATTTATTTATTTTTATGTGGTGCTGGGAATCTAATCCAGTACCTCATGCATGCGAGGCAAGAGCTCTACCACTGAGCCACAACCCCAGACCAAAATCAACTATTTTTATTTCTCCATGTTCTTTCCCAGTCCTTGTCCATGATTAAGTAGCTTTAAATAGAGGGTAGATACAAGTATGTATTAGAGTATGGCTTTTTGAAGAAAATAATCAGAACTTAATATGTTTTTAGTTGTAGATGGACACAATATCTTTATTTTAATTATTTATGTTTTTATATGGTGCTGAGGATCAAACCCAGTGACTCATGCATGTGAGGCAAGTGCTCTACCACTGAGCTACATCCCCAGCCCAGAACTTAATAATTTTTATGTAAAGCTGGAATTATTACCAAATTAGATTAGAAGCTGTAGACTAAAGGGTTTCAGGAATTCCTTGCTGCCAAAAAATATTTACTCTTTAGAGACTGAAAGTTCCACCAAAGGATGCATTTCAGGAAGGAGGAAACTGCATACAAGGAGTAGGGTACCAGAAATTAAGAAAAAGGCAGGAGTAGGTTTATGAACATAAAGCTAAACAAAGCTCTGACTATATAAACCAGGAGTTGTCAAACTATGGCCTGCAGATCAAATGCAGCCTATGCCATTTTTTTAAAATATTTTTTTAGTCGTAGATGGACACAATGTCTTTATTTTATTGCTTTGTATGTGGTGCTGAGGATCGAACCCAGGGCCTCACGCATGCGAGGCAAGCGCTCTACCACTGAGCTACAATCCCAGCCCCCTATGCCATTTTTATAAGTGCAATTTTATTGGACTTCATTTCATTTATCTATTGTCTATGACCCTGTTCACATTACCTCAGCAGAGTTTAGTTGTGACAGATATCATATAACCTGCACAGCCAAAAATATCTACTATTTCATCTTAACAGAAGAAGTTTGCTAACCTCTGACATAAACAATCGTATTAATGACCAATTTGGGCATGATGTGATTGCAAAGGAGTTGGGACTATAATACTAGGCACAAATAACATGGAAGATGGGAGGGGTAATGGGAATTATTTCCAAGAGGCTCATATTGATTGGAAGGAGATTCAAGATGTTGCCGGGTATATATGTTAAAAATATTATAAAAGTATGATTATAGTACAGAACAGAAATCTTGGATTTCATATTAAAAGTTTAAATCATTTTCACATGGTCCTTTGGGCAATGATGTTATGGTTTGTTTCTTTCTCATACCAATAGCAACCTTCAGTGCTTGTTTGGATGAAGCCAATGGGTTGGGCCAGTGGACTGGAATGCATTTGCCTCTGTGACATGATTATTCTCCAGTCAACCTCACATAATTCTAAGTGATAAAAAATTTTGTGAGGAAGAAGAGTCTCGATGATAAAGTCAACTGCTGGTGATGCAGGTAGAAAATTCCAAAAAAGTAATGGTTCTTAACCATAGTCCAGAGTTTTAGGGAGATAATCATATATATTAATATTTTTTCAGTTTCAGAATTTGAAAAGAGTATGTCCTGTTTAAATGCAAACAAACTGTTCTATGAAAATGTAAGAATTTCTGTTCCTAACCAAATCAACAACTCCCAGTTGTACAGAAATGTGCTATGGCAACAATTTTGGGAATCATGTTTGAACATTGTTATATTTATAGAAATCATTATTGCTATATTCAAATCACTTAACATAAAGTAGATCAGAACTGATTGACCAAATCTTGCACTGTCCCATCAACAATTTTTGATTCTATATAAACAGAGTCTAACATCATAGATTATAATTTAATCTCAGGCAATTTAGCATAATTTAATTGATGGAAATCATAATTGCATTGAATTTCAGCATTTAGCATTTAAATTATTTTAAAAAAAAACATAACCAAGTAAAATAAATTTTATTAACCTTCATCTAGCTTATAGTTCTGAGTCTTTAAATGTACAACATTTGTTATTTCCATCCTTGGAATTTTCTGTTTGGTTTTTACCTTTAAGCCAATGATATACCTTTCAGAAGGTTGATTACTTAAAACATATATATATATTTTTACTTTTGGCTATAAAAAACCCATCTGATGCTAACATTTTTAGCACCTAGCAATACATAGCTCCACTGAATTGTGAGCTCCACTAGGGAAGGTACCACATCTTGGTCATCTTTTTAACCCCATGACTTGGTGCACCGTGGGCACTTATTAAATGTTTGGTTAATGCATCAGTTGACAACATCTCATCATCTCTCACTCCTCCAGAACAAGTTGTTTCTCTTTACAGTGCTCATACATGTTTCTCTTTCCACTCCGTTGTGAACATTTCTTTTTCCTGTCTCCTCCAAGTAAAACTCAATGACATGAATCTATGCATTTCTAGTCCATAGAATGAGTACCAATTCTTGTCACATAGTAGTGGGTGCTCAGTAAAATATTTTTGAACTGTGTGGATCTTTGGAAGCTATATCCTGTTCAGAGTAGACTTCATACTGACAGAAAATAGGAAGATGCATCTGTTGAGTCATTAACATCTTTTTTTTCTTCACTCTCATAAGAATGGGGCCTCTTAAAGATAGGATTAGAGGCCTAGTCATTACTCTTTCTCCCGTATCTAGCATCTATTTATATAACGTGTGGCACTGAAATGTTGAACTGACCTGAACCCCTACCTTTAATCTTAGGTTGGACTTTATTATAGATCAACCTAGTCCAAACATTACAGTAAAATAGCTTTCTGGCTTAATTCAATAAATGCAATCAAATCCAAATCTTGAATGTCTGCAATAAATCTTAGAGTTTAAAGTGCCAGATTAGACTTTTCTGCCTTAATTAGTTTAGCTTTCTTTGATTTGAACATGGCCCATTAATTTAAATTAAATAAGCAATTCAAAGCCTGTGGACAATAAATTAGATAAATGTAAATGTCAAGGACTGAAATCCCCTGGCTATATTTTAAAGATAGTAAATATGTAAGACATCAGAATGAAATATTCCTTTTGATGATGATAATGAGGTGTTCCAGATCAGGAGTAAAACTGGGACTTATTTTAAAACCCACAGACACTAAAAACATCCTGGCAATAAATTCTTCTCCTTGTTGCTGTTTGTGGAAGTTGTCCCAGTTCTCATATAATTTTAGAAGTTACCACCAAATTGCTTGCATTGTTGTGCAAGTTTCAAAGTATTAGGTTGTGGTGATGATTGAAGAATCTTTTTCACATTGCACACTAGATTTCTTTTTCTGATGATCATTTGAGAAAGTTAACTACCATGATTTCATCAATTTGCTAGAGTTTGTCAGAATTTACCCTCTGATACAGAAAACCACTGCAATAATTAATTTGGTCAAATGCATCCATGTAGTGGGCAATAACAGCAAAGTACACAAGTCGTTTGAATCAGCTGAGAGTTTGCTTCTTTGAACTGATTGGCAAATCTATCAAAGAGAGCTGAATACTGTTTTCTAATACCAAATAAGCATGTTTGTTGTTTACTTATTTATTCATGCTTTTCTGTATTATAGGATTCTGAGGTAGGACATCAGAAATATTTCTTAGCAGAAGAAACACAATTGATGAATATATGAGAAAATGTTCAACATCTCTAGAAATTAGAGAAATGCAAATTAAAACTATACTGAAGCCGGGCGTGGTGGCTCAAGCCTGTAATCCCAGCACTTAGGGAGGCTGAGACAGGAGAATCGCGAGTTCAAAGCCAGCCTCAGCAACGGGGAGGCACTAAGCAACTCAGTGAGACCCTGTCTCTACATAAAACACAAAATAGGGCTGGGGATGTGGCTCAGTGGTCGAGTGTCCCTAAGTTCAATCTCCAGTACCAAAAAAAAAAACAAAAACAAAAAACAAAAAAACTATATTGAGATTCCATTATCACTCCAGTCAGAATGGCAATCATCAAGAATACAAGCAACAATAAATGTTGGCAAGAATGTAGGGAAAAAGGTACACTCATACATTGCTGGTAGGACCACAAATTGGTGCAATGATCATGGAAAGCAGTACGGAGATTTCTCAGAAAACTTGGAATGGAACCACCATTTGACCCAGCTATCCCACTCCTCAGTTTATACCCAAAGGACTTAAAATCAGCATACTACAGTGACACAGCCACATCAATGTTTATAGAAGCTCAATTCACAATAGCTAAACTATGGAACCAACCTAGGTGCCCTTCAACAGATGAATGGATAAAGAAAATGTGGTGTATATATACACAATGGAATATTATTCAGCCTTAAAGAAGAATGAAATTATGGCATTTGCAGGTAAATGGATGGAGCTGGAGGATATCATGCTAAGTGAAATAAGCCAATCCCAAAGAAGCAAGGGCCAAATGTTTTCTCTGATAAGTGGATGCTAATTCACAATAAGGGCGATGGTAGAGAAGAATAGAGGTACTTTGGATCAGACAGAGGGGAGTGAAGGAAGAGGAGGGGTTTTGCTGGTAGGAAGGCTAGTAGAATGACATTGTTACCCTATGAGAAGTTATATTTCATTTATGTATGATGTGTCAAAATACATTCTACTATCATGTATAACTAATTAGAATTTTTTTCAAAAAGAAATACTTCTTAGTATAAGGTGAGAAAATCTTGCTCTTTAAATGGTTGTGCTCATTTGAGTTCCTCAATGGGCATCTACTTATATAGGCTTTGCTCTAATATGTAGATGGTTGCTTCCAGTAGCTGTCACGTTTTTGCAGAGACTTTTTTTTTTGCCTGAGCTGCAGGAGCTAACCTGAAACACAGTGACTCACTCTCAAAGGGTTCCCATTTTAAATGTACAAAACCACATAATTATGGGAAAGTTGATACATGTTGACAATCTATAGCAATGCTAGTACTTCAAATAACAGCTCTTAGGGCATTAAAAATACTCTGTATTTGTGCTCATGTTCCAGTGCTATGATTTTGTTTTGATTTTTATTTTATTATTTGTGTGTATGTGCATTTCTTTTTCTCTTCTTTTTTTCCTTAGTACTGGGAATTGAACTCAGGGAGGCTGTAATATTGAACTGAATCCCCAGACTTTTTTTTACTTTTCATGTTGAGACAGGGTCTTACTAAGTTGCCTGAGCTGGTCTTGAATTTCCATCCTCCTGTCTCAACTTCCCAAGTTGCTGGGATTATATGTGTGCCCCACTGTGCTTGGTCCCAGTGCCAGTTCTTAGTCATGAAATCATTCATATGACTATCTTTGTTACATATGTTTAGTGGTTAGGGATGTAACCCTGTAGACACTGAGGAGCTATGGAATTATGGACAGTGAGAATGAGAATGTTCCAGTGGATATATAATGGCCATTAGAAAATAAGGTGTTTGCTTGAGATTATTATCAGGAAATGGATGCTTGGAAACAGAGAGGAAGATCAGGGGCTTTATTAGTCAGGTCCAAGCAAGAAACAGATGCCACACTCATCTTGGATAATTTGAAGACAATTTAACACATGGAAACTTATGGATAGGATTTAGGAAAAGCCATACAGAATGGTGAAGTGTTCCATGGCTAACAACATAGGGTTCTGTTACTATCTCTTGGCTTAAAGGGACAAAAGAGGAAATGATTATTAGAACCCAGAGAGGCCAATTGTATGGAAAGGGACGTGTGACAGCAATCATAGCCTTCAACAGAGGAACATTGCCATCCCACCATAGGACAGCAGGAAGACAGTCAGGGAAATACATATACCAACCTCACTTTGTTCTTTTTCTCCAACCTGACAGCACCTCCCATTGGACAGGGAGCTGAAGGCTAGGGTGCTTGCCTAGGGTGCTTGACAGAAGTCAGCCTCCTGGGGAAATGAGAAAGGTAAAGAATGCAGAATTTTCTACTATAAGGATTTCTGGAGAAAGTGATGATGTACCTACATGTGTATCCAAGTGCATATGATTATATAAATAGGTTTATTTTGAAGAAGTGAATTAATTCAATCCAATTGCAGTGAAGATTACCATAGAACAATTTAAGAACAATTATAATTTCATGGCATACTTTGCTTTGTAAATGTGTTTCAGATTTTGGTAAATAGTGTGTGATAGAGTAGAGGATAAGGAATTTAGTTATTGAAAGGTATAGTTTGAGTCCTAGCCCTGCAAATGGACATGTTTTGTGACTTAGGACAAGTTACTTTACTTTTCTGAGCTTTTTAACATATGGATAAAGACAGTAATACATTTCCAATTTGTCTATACCTCAAAAGGCAATTTAAAGATCAAACGAAAAAAACAACATACCTGAAAAACACTTTATAAACCAAAATGTCTTTTTTAATGCAAGTATCTACCCTTCCAGCATTGCAAAGTGGAGTTAAAAGATAAATGCTGGGCTTGTGAAGAAATAAGCTGACTTTTTGGTATTTTTTTTTTCAGTGACAGATCTATCTCCTTCCACCCAGACAGGACTCTGCCAGCTTCCAACCAGACCTAATTAGGTTTTAAATGAGATTCAGGAAGACATAATAGCTTATTCTGATTGTTCTTTTTATATCATACAGTCTCTAAATATTCATTGTGCTCATCTGATTAAGCTGTAAATCAATAGAAAAAGCCATTGAGCTTTTTTGAATCTTTTACTTTGTCCCATATATTTGGATATAGCAGTCATCTTAGTTTTATATCAGTTTTTACTCTTCTCATATTTCCTCTTCCCATTTTCCTTTTTCTGAAGCACTCCTAATCATATTTCAAGACCCAAAGTAAATATCCCTACCTCAGGAAAGACTCTCCTTGCCCTTACCTAAGGAGATTTGCATCTCCCTCTAGTACACACAGTATTTAGAACCTATCTCTATTATAGCAGCTATCATACCACATTATATTAGAATTATTTGCTTCTATTTCTATATCTCCAACTAGGCTCCATGGGTCTTGACTGTAAGGACCTTTTCTTTTTTCTTTCTATTTTTTTCAGTACTGGGGATTGAACCCAGTATCTCACACATGCTAGCTAAGGGCTTTTCCACTGACCTACATCCCAGTCCTTAAATATTTTTATTTTGAGACACAATCTCACCAAATTATAGAGGCTAGCCTAAAACTTGTGATCCTTCTTCTTCAGTCTCCTGAATCACTGGGCTTATAAGCATGTGCCACTCCACCCAGCTTGAGGGACTTTATCTGGGTTTCTACACTCCACCAATTAGCAAAGTCCCTCACACTTTGTATGGGCTCAGTTAATTTTAATTCAAATTGTGAGTATGTAATATAAAAAGAAATGCTCAATCCTAATATTACTAAAGTGTCCTTCTTACTTTTCAAATTGTTCATCAGAGTCAAACTGCTAATATTTGGGACAGATACTACTTTCAGAAAGAGCTTCAGCAAAAAATACTCACTGATTTAGATGAAAAGATTCTCCAAAAGGGTTCATGAAAAGTGATTATAAAGCTGGGCACGGTGGTGCATGACTATAATGTTAGCACTTTGGGAGGCTGAGACAGGAGAATCACGAGTTCAAAGCCAGCTTCAATAACAGTGAGGCGCTAAGCAACTCAGTGAGACCCTGTCTCTATAAAAAACACCAAAAAAATAGGGCTGGGGATGTGGCTCTGTGGTCGAATGCCCATGAGTTCAATTGCTAGTACCAAAAAAAAGTGATTATAAATGCATATTTTGAGGAAAACCATGTCTGAGAAATGAACTTGAATCTTTTCACCAAATATTGTAAAGCTGTGCTAAATTGGTAGGCATGGACACAATTTTTTCTGTGAGTATCCATTCTCTTTTTGCTGATTCTTTTGTTATCTAAGTACTCATTAGTAGATATGTTGTGACTAAAGTCATTTGTTTAAGAACATATTTCTGAGGGAAATAATTAAAATTGAAAAAATATATCTATTGACTTAATCCCAGTCCACCCATGAAACAAACATTATAAATTCAGTGTTAAACATGTGTACGATCGATATTCCATGAAAATTCTTTTGTTATGATGATCATTTTCTTAGAATTGGTGTAGTTTGAAGATTAAAGCAGTGAGTTTAAAAATGATGATTGCTGGGCTGTGGTCGTCGTGGCTCAGTGGTAGAGCGCTTGCCTCGCATGCGTGAGGCACTGGGTTCGATCCTCAGCACCACATAAAAATAAAGATATTTTGTCCATCTACAACTAAAAACAATACTTAAAAATAAAAATAAATAAAAGGATGATTGCTATGCTTCTGCTCCACATGATAGAGGGAATAATGAACAGTAGAGTATGTTTCTGAAAGTGCTAGTTGTGATTATCTGATCTTAGGGGTTGGTCTAAAGAATGGTGGAATAGATTTTAGACTCTGAGTTTTCACATTTTGTAACAAATAAAGCCAAACCAATGTTCATATTTTAACTAGTGTTTTTAAATTCTTTTGTTTCTTTTCAAAATACATCAAGGCTCCAAAGGTAACTTTACACCTGTCAGCATGACCAAGTCAGAGGGATGTTTTAAGATTTTAGTTTTTTCTCCTTAAAGATGATGATGTAGTTGACTTCCCTCTTGTTTGTATTTTGGGCAGCAATAAATCATAAGAGCTGGGCTGGGATTGTAGCTCAGTGGTAGAGCACTTACCTCGCATGCATGAGGCCCTGGGTTCGATCCTCAGCACCACACACAAAGCAATAAAATAAAGACATTGTGTCCATTTACAACTAAAAAAATTTTTAAAAATCATAAGTCCCTCCCTCTACTCCTAATGTTCCAGGCTTGGCAGAGAAGGACCCATGGGAAGTTGGTTCAATGCTGATGGATGATAGTGGTGGATGGATGCTGGTGGATGATGCCTTGAAATCCAACTCTCTCCTGTAGTTCTCCCAGGGATAAAATAAAAAGAGGAAGGGCTATCAGGGTACTCATTGAATATAATCCAATGGTCTACCAGAGGTATTGACATTGTCCACCAAAAGCAACCATCATGCTCAACCCATGAAAGTGTTCTATACTACAGCCAAGTAATAGGAATGAAATAATGTGTGATCAGTCCTATTTATATCTTTACATTTTTAAGTCAATTCTTTCAAATAATAAGCTCCTTTTTAAAAAAAGAATGCTCAGTTTTGTCTTAGGGAGAAGTGAAAGAGTAAATTATTGAAAGTAGCTCCCCCAAATCATTCTACAACACACACACACACACACACACACACACACACACACACTCTTGTTCCTTCTTTTGCTTCTCCTCCTTTTCCTCCTACTTCCTCTATTCTTCTCCCCTTCCCCCTCCTCCTCTTCCTCCTTCTCCTTCTTCTTTTCCATTTAATTCATATTAATTCATAGTATGTCTTTTTGAAAGAAATCTAGAATATCTTATTTTTTTAAAAATTTTTTTTAGTTGTAGATGGACACAATGTCTTTATTTTATTGCTTTGTACGTGGTGCTGAGGATCGAACCCAGGGCCTCACGCATGCCAGGCAAGCGCTCTACCGCTGAGCTACAATCCCAGCCCCAGAATATCTGATTTTTAAGGACCCAGATGCTTACAGTACACTCATCTGCTACAGCACTCACTCACATAGGCCATTCATATGCAATTTCAAATGTCTTCAAAGGCCATCAATCCTTTTCATAGTCTAGCTAATATAATAGTCCTGGACTAAAAATCAGAACAAGTGAATCCTAGACTTTGCTCCACTATTTATCTATGTGGCCTTTGGCAAATCACTTCATCTTGTTAGTCTTGTTCCCTCATTAATAAAAAGGATATATTATTTTCACTGCCTTCCTTACAGGATGAAATGCAGAATACATTATGAATATGAAGAAGAGTTATACAAATATAAACAAAGCTGTGTCCATACTTATGGAATAGAGAGAACAGAACCATCCATCTCCTGACCAGCAAAGATATAGGGACTCAAAGCAAAACAAGTGTTTTAATAACAACTCCATCACTAGACTCAAATAATGGACCTACCCGTTTAAACAATGCATGCACAAACCTAGCATATATACCAATGTATATAGTAAAATAAAACTCATAAATCTAAAGTGAGATTCTCATGGACAGCACATAGTTGGGTCTTTATTAACTTCAGCCATTCTGTCTTTTGATTGAGGAAGGGTTTATTTATTTATGTTTAACATAATTACTGATAGGAAAAAACTTATTACCATTTTATTCATTGTTATTCAGTCCATGTTATAGTTATTTTTGTTTTTCTTTTCTACTCAGGCAATTTTCTTTTATGTTTTGGTGATTTTTTAGTGATATAATTTGATTCCTTTCTCTTTTTCTTTTTTTTAAATATTTTTTTAGTTGTTGATAGATCTTTGTTTTATTTATTTATATGTGGTGCTGAGAACCAAACCCAGGGCCTTACGCATGCTAGACAAGCGCTCTACCACTGAGCCACAACCCCAGCCCTGATAGACCTTTTTTTTATTGATATGTGGTGCTGAGAATTGAACCTAGTGCCTCACACATGCTAGGCGAGCACTGTACCACTGAGCCACAACCCCAGGCCCTTTCTCTTTTTCTTTTGTGTATTTTAGAGGTATTTTCTTTGTGGTTACAATAAGGCTTATAACATATTTTACAGTTATAACAGTCTATTTGAAGCTGACACCAACTTAGCTTCAATCACATACAAAATGCTATAATTATATTGCATTTATATTGTTACTGATAGCAAATTTTCATAAATTCTCAATACTTTTGTTTGTAACTTTTTCACAAAACTTAAATGATATACATGCCAGCATCACAATATTACAGCATTCTGCATTTGTACATTTACTTTTAGCAGAGAATTTTATACTTCTATAGGTTTTCATGTTGCTATTTACCATGTTTTATTTCAACTTGAAGAATTCCATTTAGTATTTTTGTAAGGCAGTCCTTTTTTAAAGATGAACTCACTAAACTTTGTCTCAGAAAGTCTTTATATTTCTTTCATTTTTGAAGGACAATTTTTATGGGTATAGTATCATTGGCTGGCATTTTTTTCTTATAACCCTTGGACCACATCATCCCACTCCCTTCTGGCCTAAATTGTTTCTGATAAGAAATCTAGTAATAGTCTCATGGAGGATCCTTTGCATGTGATGAACACTTTTGCTCTGTTACAAGATTATTTTTTATTTTTTATTTTGATAATTTGATCATGATGTGTGTTGATGCAGATCTCTTTAGGTCCATCTTGTTTGGAGTTCTTAGCAATTCATGAATCTGGATGCCTGTTTCTCTCTCCATATTTGAGGATTTGGGAAATATTTATTTTTTATATTTTAATTTGTTCTGATTAGTTGTACACGACAGTAGAATGCATTTTGACATATTTTACACAAATGGAGCACAACTTCTTCTTCCTCTGGCTGGACATGGTGCTGAGTCACCCCAGTAGTGTAATCATACATGTATATAGGGTAATAATGTCTGTCTCATTCTAACATCCTTCCCATTCCCCACAGGCCCACCCCTCTCCCCACTCCCCTCTGCACAATCCTAAATTCCTTCCTCCTTCTTTACCTACCCCTACTATGGATCAGTATCTGCTTATCAGAGAAAACATTCATAGGCCAAAATTTCTTTTAAATAATTTTTTTCTGCCTTCCTTCTCTCTTATTCTGACTTCCATATTTCTTACCTTGGTTCTTTTAAAGGTGTCCCACACTTCCTTAGGTTTTCTTCACTCTCATTCTTTTTTCACTCTGTTCCTTTGACTGAATCATTTTAAATGAACTGTCTTCAAATTCACTAATTTCTCTCCCTGACTAGACTGCTGTAAAATCCCCTAGTGAATTTTCTATTCAATTATTATATTCTTCAGTTCCGCAATTTCTGTTTGATTTTTATTGTCTCTTATCTGTTTGTAGGTAGTCTGATTTTGTTTATGAATTGTTTCCTGATTTCATTTAGTCATCTGTGTTTTCTTATAACTCACTGAGCTTCTTTAAGACTATTATTTTGAATCTTAGCCAGAAATTTCACAGACTTCCATATCTTTAGATTCGGTTATTAAAATTTTATTTTGATTTTTTGGTTGTATCATATTTTTGTGACTCTTCTTTCCCTGGTAGCCTAGAGTTGGTATTTGCATATTTGAGGAAATAGCTACCTTTCCCAGGCTTTATATACTGACTTTGACAGGGAAAGACCTTCACCAATCAATCTGCTATATATTCTGGGAGACTTTTGCATTTTTTCTTTAGAGTGCACATTATACATTTCTCTCTCCCTTCTGAGAGAGTTTATGGACATTCTCCAAATTTTCAGAGCCATGCTGGCTGTAGCAAGCCACCCAGACCTTTTCTTGAGGACAGTACACCAAAAGGACAGAAAAGCAAATCTATGCTCCACAACTATTCCTCCCTCCTGAGAGAAGTCTCAGGGTTATGTAACTTCTCCAAATTTCTTAGAGCTGTACGAACAGCAGTAAACCAGATTTCTTGGATATAATATCAAAAGCACAGGCAACCAAAGGAAAAACAGATGAGTGAGACTGAATTCAACTAAACAGCTTCTGCAACACAAAAGAAATAATCAACAAATTGAAAATGCCACTTACATAATGGTAGAAAATACTTGAAAACTGTATTTCAGATAAGGAGTTAAAATCTAAAATATGTGAGGTACTCCTATAAGGTATAAGATACAACTCAATGGCAAAAGCAAGTAACTCAATTCAAAATGAACAAAGGGCATGAATAGACATTTATAGGAGAAAAATGGAAGGGGTCAACAATGATATCAAAATGTGGTTAAGCTCATTCATCATCCAAAATCCAAATCAAAACCACCATGAGATATCACCTCACACTTATAAGAATAACTATTATCAAAATAACAAAAGTGTTAGCAAGGATATGGAGAAATTGCAACCTATGTGCACTATTTTTGGGAATTTAAAATAGTGTGGCCACTATGGAAATAGTAAGATGGTTTCTCAAAAATATATTATTATTTTGTGATCTAGAAATTCCATATCTAAGCACATATCAAAAAGACTGAAATCAAGATCTTGAAGATATATCTTCACTCCATATTCATTGTAGCACTATTCACAATACTCAGATATGGAAACAATCCAAATGTCCATTGAAAAGTGGATGCATGTAGAAACAATGGTGTATACTCACCATGGAACAATATTATTCAGTCTTAAAATTAATCTTGCCATATATAAAAACATAGGTGAACTTTATTTTTAAGTAAAACATTAACAGTCACAAAAGGACAAATACTGCATGATCTCCCATATATGAGGTATCTAAACAGTTGAAATCAGAATCACAGAGAATAGATGGTTTCCAGGGCCTGGGGAAATGGGGAGATTTTGCTCAAAAAGTATGAAATTTCAATATACAAGATGAGCAAGTTCTACAGATCTACAGTACAACATAGTGCCTGTAGTTAACAATACAGTTTTGTGTATTTAAAAATTGTTAAGAAAGTTTTAGATCTCATAGTACATGTTTGTATGACCAAAAATTAATAAGAAAATTTTAATTCAAACATTAAATTTGTAAAATGAATATTGTGGGCAGGTGATGGGTTTTATTTAACTTAATTGTAGTGATGGATTCATGGGTGTATGCATAATTCTATACTCATCCAACTTTATCTGTTAAGTATGTATTATTTTATGTATCTTAATTATTCCTAATAAAGCTATATTCTAGTTACCCTCAGATGATCACTACTCAATATATGCATGAATCAAAAGATCACATTTTAACTTACACATATGTACAAATGTTGTGTCAATCAACAATTTAAAATAATTAAAAAGAGAATTTCAAAACCCTCTCCCATAATCATGAGAAATGAGAGCTAGAAGTCATCTTAGAAATCTAATCTAACTTTTTCATTTCACAGACAGAGAAATTGATTTACTCTTCTCTCCAAAGGCAGTACTTTCCTTTTCACTTGCCTATCTGTCTCTTGGTCAGGATTCATCTTTGACTCCCCCACCACTTGTCTAACCATTTGGTTATGCAAATGTACCTTTGCAATATCTAGCAATATCTTTCCATTTGATCTTTTTCAGGTAGCTAATCTCATGCTTATACTCTTACAGTCACCTCCTACCTTGCTAGCCCTTTGTTTCAAACTCCTCCTTATGTTATCAGGTCAATCTTTCTAAAATTATACCTTTATCATGTTGCCTCATTGATAAGATATTTTAATGGCTTCCTGTAGTTACAGGATAAAGAACAAACTCCTGAGTTTGACTTTTAAGGTGTCCACAGAATCAGTCTTTGGTATTTCCTTTTTACTCCCTAATGGTTTGCATGAACCCCATAGTCCTGGGAAACTGGGATCTATACTGTTTCTGAAATACAATTTATGGTTCCCTACAATACACTTGTCCTTTTTCCCCCACCAGAATTCATTCAAACTCTTCTAGTAGCAAATATTGTTTGGGGGAACCTACCCAACTCTCATTGCATACATCTTTGTGGATCATCAAATAAAGTACTCAAAAGGAAAATACGGTTTTAATTGAACCAAACTCCCTTTGTCTGGAATTTTCATTCAGAATCAAGGTAAATAAGTACTAAACATAAGAGCTGGACCTAATTCATCCAGAAAAATGATCTGAAATATTAACTAGAGCCAACTCCCTAGAATTCTCTGTACCCTCTTTTCTGATGTTTGGTTCTTTAATTTTTCCAGCAATTTTCTATGCTTTCTCATATCTTTCCAAGAAACTTTCTCTTTCATGTATTTATGAAAGTTGTTCATTTGTGCATACATACTGTCAGAAGCTCAACTGAGCTTGGAGGGATTGCTGAGCTGCCAGGAAAGGAAGTAGTTGATTAAAGCAACAAGCCCAAATTGAAAGAGTTAAGCTTTTAATTACTCACTGCAATAGTATAATTAAGAGGCTAAAACCTAAGAAAGCACTGCCTCACCTTGTTCTACTTTCCTCCAGAGAACAGTACACCAGTCAAGGGGCAGGTTGATTAGGGCAGAAGTTAGGAGTCATTGCAGCCACAACAAAAAGCTCCTACAGTTTTCTGGACCCTGAGATGTAAGAAGGTGGTCGAGAATGGGTGAGTTCAGAGTAGAAAAGTAGTGGTTATGGACTGAGTCAGAGGGAAAAAAGTATCATTAAGATTTTCCCCTTATTCGTCAATGGGGAAGCCATGGCAAAGGGACATGAAGAAGACATCTTCTCAAGGCCTCAGATAAAGAGACTTAAGAATAAAGACCTCAAGCTTCACAATACCTGATTTCAAAACATGCTACAGAGCTATAATAAGAAAACAAGCATGGTATTGGCATAAAAATAGACACATAGACCAATGAAACAGCATAGAGGACCTCAATAAATCCATGCATCTTTAGCCAATTTATTTTTCACAAAGTTGTCAAAAACATACATTGACAAAAGGACAGCCTCTTTAACAAATGATGCTGGCAAAACTGGATATCTACATGTAGAAGATTAAGATTCGAACAGCAAGTCAAATATGATGAAAGACCTTAATATAAGACCTGAGAATTTGAAACTAATAGAAGAAAACTTAGGAGAAGCAATTCTAAGATATTAGCAAAGTAGAACTTTCTTGAATAAGGCCTCCAATAAGTCAGGAAACAAAAACAAGAATTGATAAATGGGAATGCATCAAATTAAAAAGTTTCTGCACACCAAAGCAAACAATCAAGAGCGTGAAGAGAGAGCCTACAGAGTGGGAGAAAATCTTTGCCACCTGCACCTTGGATAAAGCATTAATTTCCAGGATATATAAAGAATTTAAAAAACTTAACACCAAAAAACCCCAAATAACCCAATCGATAAATGGGCAAAGGAACTGAACAGGCACTTCACAGAAGAAGAAATACAAATGTTCAACAAATATATGAAAAAACATTCAATATGTCTAGCAATTAGAGAAATGAAATTAAAATTATACTGAGAAAATCTTTGACAACTCTTTTCTTGACAGAGGATTAATATCCAGAATATATAAAGAACTAAAAACCACAGCAAAAATAAGTAATCCAATCCAAGAATGGGCAAATTATTTAAATAGACACTTCTCAAAAAAGTACAAGCAGTCAATAAATGTATTTTAAAATGCTCAATGTTTTTAACCTACAGGAAAAGCAAATCAAAACTATATTGAGATTCTATCTCACCACATTTAGCAAAGCTATTATAAAAATAACAAAAGCTGGTGAGGATGTGGAGAAAACAAACACTTATACACTGTTGGTGGGAATGTAAACAGTACAGACATCATAGAAAACAGTATGGAAGCTCTTCAAAAACCTAAAATTAGAACTGCCTTATGATCCATCTATACCACTCCTGGGTGCTTACCCCAAAGAAAGTCAGCATACAAAAGACAGAATTGCATGCCCACATTTATTGCAGCACTATTCACAACAGCCAAGATATGGAATCAGCCCAGGTGCCTGTTGACAGAGAAACAGAGAAAATATGGTATATGTATTCAATGGACTGTTATTCAGCTATAAAGAAAACTGAAATCCTGTCATTTGCAGGAAAATAGATGAAACTAGAAGACATCATGCTGAGTGAAATAAATCAGACACAAAAAGGCAAGAATCACATGTTTCATCTCATATGTGAAAACTTAAAAATAATGATGACCTGAAAGTAAATGAGGGACTATTTAAAACTGAGAAGGGAGCAAGAGGGAGGGTGGAGAAGAGGAAAAATGAGAGAGGAAAAGACAGTGGAATGAATATAACTAGATATAATGTCCATTCCACTGTCTTATACCACAGTGCATCTCAAATAAATAAGTAAATTTCAAAAAACATGAAATTCTTGTATTTTTTATGGAAATAAGGCTACCAAGAAAGTTTCAATCTACAGATATTTAAAATTTTAAATTGAATGTTCAATATATAGTAACAATATAGAAACATTCTGTTACATGAGGATAAAGGAGGTAGCTCACTGGAGGTGTGTCTTTGTATTTATGTTTTGTTCCTGGTGAGTAGAACTCTCTCTGATTCCTGTTTGCCATGTCCTAAGCAGCTTTCCTCCTCCACACCTTCCTGCCATGGTGTTCTGCCTCACCTTGTGCCCAGAGCAAGGCAGTCAGTCATCTGTGAACCGAGTGCTCTGAAACCATGAGCAACAAATAAACTTTTCCTTCTCTACATTGTTCTTGTCAGGTACTTGGGTCACAACGATGAAAAAGCTGACTAAAACAGCTTGTACTGAACCAATCCACATTTGACCTTTTCTATCTCTGTAACTTCATGTCATTATTATTTAATATAAAACTTTTGAGAAAATAATGACAGGTTTTAACTTTATGACAATTATTCATTATTTGATTTCTATTTTTTGTTTCCCTACCTACAATATCAATATCATTAGGTAAAGAGTTATTTATAGTGTACATAGTCTGTAGTTCCTCACATGATCGTACATTTAGTAACTATTTAATATAATTGTGGGGCAGTGTGTAATTTGAAAGGCATATGTCCTAAAAATCACTCCTAAGTTATTCCTGAAATAACTATTATTTTAAGAAAGATAATATACAGTACTAGTATTGCTTTTCCCATGAGCTATCGCAACTCATCTTTAGGAAAGATTTATTTTGACATGAACAAAGGGTAAGAGGGTGAGTAGCTATTATTGGATGACTACCATATACCAGAAACCAGGCAGTTAATTTCCAGCACTTATTGATTCCTTACCGTAATTCTGAAGCAGACATTTTGTCCATTTTAAAGAAAAGGGCATTGGGACACAGAAAAGTGAATTGATTTTCAAATGATCTCACAGATCTTACACAACATAGCTAGTTTTAAACCCAGATCTGTTTGAACACTAAGTCTATTATATTATCCATGAAAGTCCAAGGAATGAGACATTAAGGATGTCAGGAAGAGGTGTCATAGTGTGAAAGGAGATAGATGACTGCCAAAAAACATCCCACAAAATTTTTCTTCCACAAAATTATTTGTTGAAAGAAATTAAAGAAAAGGAAGCAAAGAGAAGAAAGTTTGTATACATGGATTGGAAATCTTAATATTATTAAGATAGCAGTACTTCACAAATTTATCTTCACATTCAATGCCATCACAGCTGAGGTTTTGTTTTGTTTTGTTTTTATTTTTTTGCAAAGATGAACAAACTTAAGATTCCTGTGGAAATTCAAGATATCCAGAATGGGCAGAGTAATCTTGACAAACCAGAGAGGCACAGTAATCAAGATAGTGTTGTACTTGCCTAATGGTAGACATATACATGAACAGAATAGAATTGATGGTCTAGAAGTAAATCCACATATTCATGACAAGCTGAACTTGATAAAGGTTCCAAGACTAGTCAATGGGAAAAATAGTCTTTTCAAGAATTTTTGCTGGATAACCACATGTAGAAGAATGAAGTTGAACATCTACATTATACCATATATAAAAATCAATTCACAATAGATCAATTACCTAAACATAATAGTGTGTGAGTCTGCTTTTCATCACCATGACCTAAATATGTGACATAAACAACTTAAAGGAGGAGATATTTATTTTAGCTCATGATTTCAGAGGTTTCAGTTCATGGTTAGTGGGCTCCATTGCTTTGGTACTGAGACAAGGTATAACAGGAAGCAAGGACAGAGAGAGAAAGGGGCTGAGGACAAGATATAATCCCTAGGAGCATATCCTCCAGTGACCTACTTCTTGCAAACATGTTCCACCTGCATACAGTTTCCACAACCTCCTAGTAGTCCATTCAAATTATTAACCTATAAATACATTAATCTGCTGATGAAGTCAGAACTCTCATGATACAATTAATTACCAAAAGATCCATTTTTGAACATTGCTGCATTAGGGATCAAGGCTTCAACACATGAGTCCATGGAGATCACTTCATATATCCAAACCATAACAACAGCTAAAACTGTATAGTTATTAGGAAAAAATATATATAGGCCAGGCATGGTGGTGCACACCTGTAATCCCAGTGGCTCAGGAAGCTGAGGCAGGAGGATCCTGAATTCAAAACCAGCCTCAGCACAGAGACAAACCCACATAAATACAGTTATCTCATACTATACAAAGACACCAAAAACATTCATTAGAGAAAAGATAGCCTATTCAACAAATGGAAAAACTGGAAAACTGGAAATCCATATGTAGCAAAATGAAATTAAACCTCCATCTCTTACCCTGCTCAAAACTCAACTCAAAGAGGATCCAAGACTTAGGCACTAGAAGAGAGATACTGTACCTAACAGAAGAAAAAGTAAGTCCAAATCTTCACCATGTTGGCTTAGGAACTGACTTCCTTAACAAGACTCCTAAAGTGCAAGAAGTGAAATCAAGAATCTATAAATGGGCCAGGTGTGGTGGTGCATGCCTGTAATCCCAGTGGCTCAGGAAGCTGAGATAGGAGGATCATCAGTTCAAAGCCAGCCTCAGCAAAAGTGAGGTGCTAAGCAACTCAGTGAAACCCTGTCTCCAAATAAAACACAAAATAGGGCCAGGGACATGGCTCAGTGGTCGAGTGTCCCTTAGTTCAACCCTTGGTACCAATAAAAAAAAAGAATCAATAAATTAGATGGATTTAAACTAAAAAGCTTTTCTCAGCACAGGAAACAACCAATAATGTGAAGAGAAAGCCTAAAGAATAGTAGAAAATCTTTACCATATGCACCTCAGATAGTGCATTAATCTCTAGGATATATAAAGAACTCAAAACTCTTAACACCAAAAAAATAAATAACCCAGTCTATAAATGGGCAAAGGAACTGAACAGACACTTCACAGAAGAACAAATATGATTGGTCAACAAATATATGAAAAAATATTCAACATCTCTAGCAATTAAATTAGAGAAATACAAATCAAAACTACTCTAAGATTTCATCTCACTCCAGTCAGAATGGCAGTTATTAATAATATAAGCAATAATAAGTGTTGGTGAGGATGTGAGGGATATGGTACACTCACTGATACATTGCTGGTGGGATTGCAAATTGTTGTAATCACTATGGAAAGCAATATTAAGATTCCTCAGAAAACTTGAAATAGAACCACCATTTGACCCTGCTATCCCATTCCTCAGTTTATACCCAAAGGATTTAAAATCAGCATAATTCAGTGACACAGCCACATCAATGTTCATAGAAGCTCAATTTACAATAGCTAAACTATGGAACCAACCTAGATGCCCTTCAACAGATGAATGAATAAAGAAAATGTGGTACATATGCACAATGTAATATTATTCAGCCTTAAAGAAGAATGGAATTATGGCATTTGCAGGTAAATGGATGGAGTTGGAGTGTATTATGCTAAGTGAAATAAGCCAAACCCAAAAAACCAAAGGCCGAATGTTTTCTCTGATAAGCATATGCTGATCCATAATTGGGGGGGGGTAGGGAAGAATGGAGGAACTTTGGATTGGGCAGAGGGGAGAGAGGGATGGGAAGGGGTATGGGAGTGGGAAAGATTGTGGAATGAGATGGACATTATTACCCTATATACATGTATGATTATGCAACTGGTATGACTCTGCATCATGTACAAGCACAGGAATGAGATGTTGTGCTCCTTTTGTGTAAAATGTGTCAAAATGCATTCTGCTGTCATGTATAACTAATTAGGATAAATTTTAAAAATAAAATAAAAAATAACCAGCTTCAGCAACTTAGTGAGGTCCTACGCAACTTAGCAATACCCTGTCTCTAAATAAAATATTTTTAAAAAGGGCTGGGAATGTAGTTGAGTATTTTAATCCCTGATATCAGAAAAAGAAAGAAAGAAAGCCAAAAAAATCACAGAAGTACGTCATAGGCAACCACCTCACCTTGGATGTGACACCAAAGCACAGGCCATAAAGAAAGAGATAATTGGACTTCATTGAAATGATTTAAATTATGTTTCAAAAGATATTACCTCGAAAGTGAAAAAATAACTCACAGAATGGGTTAAATATTTTCAAATCATACAATTTATAAGACACTTATTTTCAGACTGTATTAAGAACTCTCACAATTCAATAATTATTTTATAACCCAGGAATTTCACTTCTGGGTAAATATTAGAGGGAAATGAAAACATACAGCCACACAAAAATCTGTACATGAATGCTTATAGCAGCATTATTCATAATACCTTAAAAGTAGAAACAATCCAAATGTCCATAAAACACAAATGAATAAATAAAACAATATATGTGTTCAATTGAATATTCCTTGGAAATAAAATGGAATAATATACTGATACATGCTTCGACATGAATGAACCCTGAAAATATTGCACTAAGTAAATGAAGCCATATACAAAAGGCCATGTATTATATGATTCTGTGTATATGGAATGTCCACAATTGGCCAATCCATAGAGACAGAAACCAGATTAGTGATGTCTAAGGACTGGCTTAATGAGTACAGGGTTTCTCTTTGGGAGGGCAAAAATTTCTAAGATTGGATAATAGTGATTGTTACATAATACTGTGTTTATACTAAGCCCATTGAATTTCCTGCTTTATATTGGTGAATTTTTGGTATGAGAATCATGTCTCAATAAAATCACTAAATTAATTTATTTACATTAGCCATGCTTTGATATAGGAATAGTGATTTTTCTAGTCATTTCTTTTAAACTTCAGCTTTTGTCTTTTTCCCAATTTGGCCTAATCTCACTTCCACATTTAATAGTTTCATATTTGCCTCTGGTACTTGAAGCAGCCTAAAGCAAAAGAGGTCAGTTTCTCCAATTGTATTGGTTCTGCAGGAAGGCTTGGGTCACTGATTGACAGGCATCTGTGTGCCTATCTAAATGAGCTTAGTCATTCCTAGTCCCCTAGATTTCATAGCTTTGAAGGACAGGAAAAAAGTTCTAGCCACCACACTTCTAATCTAAAATAAAATGGCTATAATTCTTTAAACCAAGTGACACAGCTCGATTTTCTACTCACTGAAAGCTGCTTGAGCATATTACTTATATTGCACTCAAAAAGAACATTCCATCAACTTGGCAAATGTCTTTTTATAGTAAGAGAATTGCTCTTTTTCTGAAACGCAGTAACAATGCTCAGTGCTTTCTTTATTGTTTTGTAAAAGTCTCAAGTATGTAGTGAAATATAATTAATTGTATTGACTAGCAAGTAATAAAAGGATCTAAACATCAACATTTCTAAACCTCAAAGCTATCTAAAATCTTTATCTCTGACTCTTACTTTATATAATAAGTTGGAAATAAATAAGGAGGAGGATTTGACACTTAAAATAACACTTTAAAGTTGTATCATCTAGATGTTATCCTTTCTTCATTTTCAAATGAAGAAACTGAGATACACAATGACATAGGAATTTGTCAAAGGTCCTATGTGACCAACATAGATTCTGTTTCTAGATCTTCCTGACTCTAACACCTTTTCATCCACTGCAATATTTAGCTTCTCAATTAAGTGAGGTTAGTTTCATAATAAGAAAATAAACCACCCTTTATTAATAAATTACAGAAAAATCAATATAATAGAAAGAGTAAAATATTTTGTCACAGAGATTGAAAGCATACTGAAAAAGGAAACCCTTCCAGAACTCTGCTTAGAAGAGAGAAAATCCACATGTTATCACCATAGTAATCTTCAAAGGCTAGAAGTAATCACCATAGTAATCTTAAAGGCTAAGAACTGACTGGCTTTCCTTACTACATAGAGGAGAGTTCTCTTGCCCATCCAATGTGCAGAAGCTGGAGGACATTGATTATCTCAGCTCCCTTTCAGATGAGGACTTTGCTATAGTTTTATACAGTTAGGATTTACTACCATCTTACACTTACCCTTTTTCCTTTTATTTTTTGTTTTTGAGTACTGATAAACTATGAATCTTCTGTTTATATTTGTATTCCTCCAGAGGATTCATTTCAACTAAGAAACAGATCCAAAAGTACAAGGGTATAGACTGGTATCAATATATTTATGGGTGTATTTTAATCAAATCAATGGTGACCAAAGTTACCTGCTATTGCATTATTTTTTTTTAAAAAAAGAGTAAACTAAATACTATCAGTGAATAATTCTGCTATATTCAGTAGTCTTGAACAAATATACATTAACTCATGGTATCCTGAAAGAATATTTCTAGAAACATGTTATCTTTCGGAATGTTACTGTGTATCACTGACATGATAGAATAATTTAAAGAAGGAACATCAAAAGATTAAAACCAAAACCATATATCCTCCATTTATTCCAGCTGCTATGCTGTCAGAGAGCCAGGTTGCTATCTGTCTGCCCTCTAGTGGTTAGGTATTGTCATTCAAGCATTTGGATTACATAGGTGCAGAGACAGAAATAATCTTTTCCTACCTGGGACTTTGTTGTTTGAGTATATTGTTTGCTTTCTATAAGAATTCATCAACAGCCTGCACTATCTTTGATGTGAATTATTCCATATAATTTTAAAAGAGGGTTGATTGGGGCCAATTCATTCAACATTTATTTATCATGTTTTTATTATGTTTTTATTATGTGTCTGGCACTAGATACAACTAGGCATGCAATTATGACTAATGCACAGTTTCTGTCCTCATGGAGTTTCCATTTTGGTTAATAACCTAACTGCCTTTTAAATCCTTACAACAGTGAAAAGAAGATATGATACTCTGCCCACTTCAAAAAATAGATAAACTGAGGCAGGAAGAGATGAAGTTGATAAATCAGAGTTGTGATAAGAACCCAAGAAGTTTGTCTCTGCAGATCACATTTTTCACATAGAATCAATCTCAAAATGAAAGGCCATACAGAGATTTATATCTAAAAAGTGTTTGGTCTTTTGACAAAGGAGTCATTCGGAGTCTTTCTAAAAATATTGCTCTTAAACAGGCTTACTAGTCTGCTTACAGTGAAATTTAGCAATCAAAATAGAGATGACATTCATTTTCTTCCCTCTTCTATTACCCCATGCTACAAAGACCAAGAGATCATCAGTCACTTTTGTCTTTCACTGATGCTAAATATTTGCTACTAATCTAATGCAATTATTCTGTTTGGTATATTGAGTGTTAGAGACTCTAAACTGAAAATTTACAGAAACAAGGGAAACAAATAGTTTATAGCTGAGACTTTAGGCCTATCATTTTCCTAAGCATTTGCACACATTTTCTCTTCATTTTTAATAACCTGATTTTTATTCATCTAAAGCCCAGTTTTCCATCTCCTCTAATATAAAGTTTTTACGGATGAACCTCAATCATACTAAATATAGCACCATGAAAAGTCCATCATTTGTACTGCTGTTTAATACTTCATCAATTAGCAGTTATATTAAAGATTGCTTACTTGTTATTCAGTATGCCTTCCATTTCCCTTCACATTAATGAGCTGAGACATTATCATGTAGGTTTTTCATTTATTGGTTGATTTTGAACAGTGTGCAAGAAAGAGGAAAAAAAGCAAAGTCGAAGCAGGAGTTTTAACAAGCTCTTCTCTCTCTTCATAAAACTGATTAAACTGCTGATGTTGGAATAAAAGGACAGAAAAAGCCTCCAGGAAACCCAGTTAGCAGTTAAGCAAGATCATTGCTTATATTTCACGAGAATGCTCTGAAACTTCCTTTTCTGGCACATGAAAGGACCCCTTTGGCCTTCCTCTCTTTGATCAGGTCTAGGAGTTTTATAACTCTGAAGCAACCACACTTCACTTCTTTCCACCAGGCTTACTCGTTCTTCCCTGGCCTATTTTCTGCACTTTTATAGGTCAATACTTAACCCATCAAATAGAATTATTCCAACCCTTAGGTTTTCAAGGAAGAGGGGCTAGGTGTGTTAAGTGCTTCTCTCCCATCCCTTCTGTCTCAAAATACAGTTTCAAGAAGCCAACTGCAGCATACTCGTTTGTGGATTAATCATCCAAAGTACTGTCTATTGAATGATTGAATGACTCTTATTTTCCTACATAGGCATAAGAACAATAAAATTGCCTTTTATTTTCCCAACTAATATGATTGCATATTATAATGTGTGATCAATACACCTATTGAAAACTCAGTTAACTTATATTTGTGTCTAAACCACTGCATCTGAAAAATTTTATAGTTTGTTACTCAGTGTAGTAAAAATTAAAGGGAGTAACTTTGTAGATGGTAAACAAATAGCATAGAGGGTTTTTGAATGAGACCAAAGTGTGAGCATGGGCCGAGGAATAAATAAAACATCAAGGAATAATCAAGTTAATACATAATTTACAATAGATCAGTAAGAAAAGGTAGCAACATTTTTCTGTTTATCAGTTTCTCATATATTGCACTAAATATTTTAACAACTTGGGCATTGTTTTAATAATCTGTTTATTTATTTGCTTCCCTTACTGAAAATGAGGGACTGTATTTGACTTCTGTATACAGTACAGTATGTTTGTGTGTATTGTAGTAAAAGCTTAGTAACTATAAATAATATGAAAAACTAGAAATCTCATTAATATGAAGAGAAATAGGAGGCATACTGAAGATAAATGGGAGGCACACTGAATGACAAATAACCAATCTTTAAAATGACTGCTAAATGAAGTATTAGACACCAACGCAAATGAGGAACCCATTCATAGTGCTATATTTAGAATAACTAACATTGTCTCTATCTATCAATGTACTCATTCTGGACTTGTAAATGCAATTTTTTTGAAATGGCAATGACTATCTTAAAAGAAGATGAATTAAATGTCCGGAATTACACCCATGAGTCTCATCGGGGGAATGGTGATTGTAAGCAACCACCACCAGTAAAAGAGGACTTGAAAAAAATAACAGTTTCTGCTCATGATAGAGTAAATGGTACCAGATTTGACTCCACATCATAGGTAACCATAAAATCAGGCAAAATACATAAAGCAACAGATTTCAGACAATGGAGAGCTCTCTAGTTGAGGACAATGTCCTCAGCACAATGCAGAGGACAGGAATCTAAGTAGAGGATAGAAATCTTATTGAACTGAAATAAAAGTTCAGTGAAGCTGAAATGGCTGTAATCTGCAGAATACAGTACTGAAGAGAAAGGAGCTGCACAGAGAGTGGGCACCCAGGAATCTAACAAACGGTACTGCATGATTTCTTTACTGGCTCCTGCAGGACCATGCATGATACTCACTAGAGAGTAGCTGCTATGTGGTTGAGAGAGGAACAGAGATATGGAGGTCAATCAGCACTGGGAAGCATTGGAAGTCTGACCTAACCAGAATCTAAAGTCCTCTTTAACACTTCAAGAATATCCTGAGCATCCAGCTGAGACACCAGAAAGACTGGGCCTTAAGATTAAGAATTGTACTATGGCTGACTCTGGATATACCTTAATTAAGGGAAAAAAACAATCTCTGACAGAATGTTCAGCAGAGAAAGTTTGGAGGTTGAGTTCCATTAAGTAGAAGCTTTGGAAATACTGTGGAACTTTCATAGCTCTTACATATGAAAAGTGTAAACTTAAGCTAATACGGGATGATTGTCTGGGTAGTTAAAAATAAACACTTTCCAGATATAACAGAATCTTAAGTGTTTAAAATGTGTCATCAACAATATCAAGTACAAGATAAAAATGTTAATAAAACATAGAAGGAAGAAGAAAAATATGACAATTAGTCAAGGGTAAAAGAAAGTCAATAGAAATTGCTCATCTGTTGATGCAGATTTTGTATTTAGCAAATAAAGACTTTAAAGCAGCTTTTATAAAAACGTATAAAGAACTAAAAGAAAATGTGTTGAGATAATTAAGTGAAAAACATGATTTTAGTGAGTGAATAGATAAAGAATTTTAGTAGAGAAAGTGACAATATAAAAATGAAATTTCTAAAAGTGAAAAGTACAATAACTGAAATAAATAATTCACTACATGGGTTTAACATAAGATTGTGAATTGAAGATGACAGAATAATAAGTTAGTGATCTGAAAGAACAATAGATGCTATCTATATTTGCTTTTTAGGGGGGTGTGTTTCATTTTTTGCAGTGCTGAGGATCATACTCATGGTCTTGTGCACACTGGACAAGTGCTATCCCACTGAGCCACACTCCCAGCCCAATGTTATCTAATCTGAAAGATGGAGATAAAGGTTTGATAAAAGGGAGCAGAGCCTCAGAGACCTGTGGGATAATATTGAAAGATACACCATATTTGTAATTGAAGAAACTGGCAGTAAGAGTAGAATAAATTTGTAAAGTTATGATCAAAAAGTTTCCCAAAATAATAGAAAATATTGACTTATAGATCCAATTTACTAAAAAAAAATCCAAGCAAGCAACTAGAAATAAATCAAAATGGGTCACATCACAATCAAATTACTGAACCAAAAATAAAGAGAAAATTTTGAAGGCAGCTGTAGTATAAAATACCAGTACACACAGGGAACAGATTTTAAGAGTGGATGCTGGCTTTCCATTAGAGTGTAGACCAGAAGACCGTGAAACAGCATCTTTAAAGTACCTTAAGGTAAAAAAAAGAAAACCTGTCAACCTGTCTATAACCAACAAAAGATATTTTTCATGAATGAAGGTAAAATACATTTTCAAATAAATAAAAAGTGACATAATTGGTCATCAGTAGACATGCAATAAAATATATGCTAAGAGAATCTCATGAAGCTGGAAAGAAATGATATCAGACAGACATCAGGATCTAAAAAAAGAAAGAATTTCAGAAAGAATAACTGAGTTGGTAAATATACAACACTAGGTTTTATTTATCCAAATGTAATTAAAATACAAGTAATTAAAATAAAATAATAGCATTGTTAGATGGGATTTGCAATGTGTGTAGAAGTGACAAATATGCTAATAACAAATGAGAGATGAGTAAATGGAATTAAACATTGTGAGAATGTTTAATTATATCTGTGATATATATTATATCTGTGATATGTGAAGAGGTAAATGAGAAGTGTCACATGTTAAATGACAAGTAGGACTATGAAGGGTCATATATAAAGAGGTATATTACCAACTACAAATGAACTTTCATAAGTTAAGGATACATTTTATTATTCCTAGAGCAATCATGAAAAAACAATAAATTTGTCTTCATCAAAATTCAAAATGTCTGCTTCTCAAAAGACAATTAAGTAAATGAACAGACAAGTCACATATGAGCAGAAAATACAAGATACATGTCTGATGATAGACTTTTATTTGCAACATAAACTTTTGTAACTTTAAAGTAAGATAAATAATTCAATTGGTAATGGAAAAAATATTTGAGGAGATTAAGGGCCAATTAGCACATGAAAATATTCTCAACACTATCAATTATCCAGAAGAAACAAATTGTACAAAATACTTTATAGGATAACACTTCTTACCCAGTAAATTGGCTAAAATGGAAAGCACTGACATCACCAAATTTTGCCAATGATGTGAAACAATTGGATCCCTCGTACATGCTGATTAGAGTGTAAACTGGTAAAATCACATTAGAAAACAGTTGAACATTTTCATATGAATTTAAATATACTAATGATTTAGCTACTCCACTCCTAGGTATATATCCCCCCATATATTTTTTCCACAGAAATATTTTAAATGAATGTTCATGGCAACTTTATGCATCATAGTCAAAAACTTGGAAACAACCAAAATGCCCATCAGTGATCGAATGAATAAATTAGTTGTATATTCTTGCAATGGAATACTATTTGGTGACAAGCAGCAGCATGAGGGCTGAGGTTGTAGCTCAGTGGTAGGGTGCTTGCCTTGCACATGTGAGGCACTGGGTTCGATCCTCAGCACCACATAAAAATAAATAAATAAAGATATTATGTCCATATACAACTAAAAATATTAAAAAAACAAGCAGCATGAATAAATCTCAAAATACTTAAGCGAAAAAGGCAGACACAATGGTATGTACTATGTGATTCTGTTTTCATGAAATTCAAAACTGGCAACCTACAGGTGACAGAGATTCATGGTTGCACAAAAAGGACAAGGGGGGGGATTGACAACAAAGAGCATGATGGAACTTTCAGTTTAATGGAAATGCTGTATATCTAGATTTTTGTGCTGTTAGATGGTATATAATTGGTCTACACTGATCAATCCATACATTTATATTACATATAAACTATACATGAACAACTTTCACAGAAAAGTTTCTAAACAACTGAGATATGATTGTAGGGGAGAAAAAGGAATACGAAAAAGGTAAAGAACCTTGGTAATCCTGCTTTGATTTCTCTTTTCACTACATTTAGGGTAACAGAAAGGGAATACAAAACAGAAACTTGGACATATCCATCAAGGAAGGAAAGATGAAAGAGTAAGTTAAAGAGAAAGGAAAGACTCTCCTATAAAGTGAGTCTTTGAAAAGGTTTACCACATAGATAATAGCTGTTTGGACATGTGTACAAACAGTCCAAGGATGATGTATAAGAAGAAGTAGGCAGCTTGGCTATCTTCCCCGGCTCAGTACAAAATGACAGACCAAAACATGGAGCCACCTAAAAACTCTTGGAAATGTGCATTCAGAGATTGTAGCCATAGTGATAGAGAGAAAGGGAAGCTAGAAGATAAGCTAGGAGGTGAGAGACTGAATGTCTTGGGGGAAAATTCCCAAGACATTCAGTGCTTCTGTGTCTTACCCTCATTTCCACTTCGGTTTGGCCCTTTGTGTTATCCAGAACAAGCTCCAAGATCACATTTCCTGAATGTGACATTCCTGAGCCATTTACCTTCTAATTTGTTTTCTTTTGCCCCTCACACTTACTAGCACATATTCATATTTGTGTCTCCAAACTTATTTCCATACATAGTTCACCAATGGCTTTCTCCCTTTCTGTCCACATCAGCACTGCTCAAGTCCCAGCTATCTCTCAATAGTCTCATAACTGGATTCATGTCTTAATCTCACCTACCTTTTACATCTACTTTCCCCCATCCTGCCATGAAGATTTGCCTCACAGCCATGTGATCCATGCAGTCACAGAAGATCACATACAAAGACCTTGCATTTGGGGATTGATGCTCTGAAGTTGCTGTCTTAAATTTTAAAAATGATTTGGTAATTACAGTTTTACTTTTTAAGTTAAGCCATCAGGACAATTGTGGCTGCACTGGAAGTTTAGAGTCTTGGCTCATGTGCAGTCTCATCTTCTGCCACTGTCCCAAGAAAAGTTCAAGTGTGAGGCAAGTTGAAGTCGGGTGTGCATGCACAACTCAGAGTTAGACTTGGTGGCAGACAATCCCACACAAGTTTAACAGCACCACAGAATAGTAGATGGCCAGCTCTGAGTCTACATCTTGGTGGAAGCAAATTTTCTGCCCATCCACTCTCAATCCAAGTATCAAGCACATCTCAGTGTAGAAACTTAAATATCTTTAGGAGGCATTTGTTTGTCCTGGGTTTGTAAGATACCTAAATGAACATCCTTAGACCTCTCCTACTTCAGGGTACAGTGCAAAGGCCCAGTGGCTAGAGGAGGGATGACGCTTGAGAGGGTGATGGTGCAAGTCCTTTGAATATGCAACTACCTTGCTAGTATCCCAGTGGCCAGGAGCACACCCCCTGCCAGTTCCAGGCCTGTGTTGTTCTCTCTTTTTCCTTCCAATCTTCCTGAGTCTGGCTTGTTTTTTTCTCTTCTGGGCAGCTCTCAGCAGCCTCCAGAGATAAGCCACAGAGTACCAATTGTGTCACTTTAGTGAGTTTGCATACAAGTTAAAGTGTCTGATATTCACATTCAAAACTGGCATTGCACAATATAAAGGTGAATAATAAAATTCCTGCTAATAATTTAAATTTTTAATTTGTCTTTACTTAGAGTGGCACTAAGTAGAAAATATAAAACACCATGACAAGTTGAAAGATAGACTGCAGAAGAAAGGAGAGTTTTTACATGTACCTTTAATTATGCATTTTCTTTCATTTTGAACAAGGGGACCCACAAATTATATACCTGGCTTGGCCTGCCATACTTTTCTTTGAAAAACAAAATAAACAGATCTTGTGTCTCCCCTGGTCAAACAACTTCTACAGTTTCCCATTACTTACAGGATAAGGGGCAAAAAATTCTTAGATTTATATTTAATTTACTTTTTCAAACATTATTACACTATTCAAGGAAAATATTATCTATATACTATTACCTGAACCCATGTTGCATTTTTCTTCCTGTATGTATTCTGATGTCCATTTTCCTCTTATTTTTAGCTATTAAGATTACAGTTATCTATTAAAATTATACAAATCTAGACTTTCTCATCTCCTCTAGATGAAAGTGACCTCTTCATCTTCTGGATAATCATACAAGTTCAATTATTGGACTATTCAAGTGAAAAGAACCTCAAATATCATCTGGTCTGATGGTTTTCAAGATTAGAAGACCACTTTCAAAATATCAGTACCCAGGATCCACTTCTGAGCAATTAAACAGAATCTCTGGGACAGAGGTATTGGGATTTTGAAAATATCCCCAAATAACTATAATGATCAACTAGTGTTGAAATACAGTTCTTTTTTTTTTGTTTTACAGAAGAACATTGCCAACTAGAAAGTCGAAGAGACTTGCTCAATGTCAAATAGCTTTTTGAGGAATTGTAGGATTATATTCTAGGGGTCTTGCTTTTTACACTTCACTATGTATTGTTCATTCTACACACTCATCACTTATATACTATGGGATATCATTAATCATGACCTCCCCCATGTGCATATATATCCTGTCTCCAAAACTAAATTATCACCAACATAAGAAAAATATCTATGTATCTGTTCTCTGTACCTCCTTCCTTCATTGCATATAATTGTTCAGAATATATTTGTGAATTGGATTTTTTCTCTGGTTAATTTCTTAAGCCAAACATTTCTAATATTGACAGCATCCATCTTGTTTCTCAGAACTTATAAAATTCTGGTGATCCTAAGATTTTATAGTTTGATCAATTGATGAAGATGGAGGAAGAGAGAATTCTGGTGAATTTCTAGTAGTTGATTTGGGCTATTGTCTGCCATTACCCAAGGCTATCTATCATTGGCTTCTTTCAAACCTTTTCATCTGTGTGTGTTTGTAAAATAAACTTTTAATCTTTATTTTTAAACTGACACATTAAATTGCATATATTTATCAAGCACAGCATGAATGTTTTGAAGTATATATACATGATGGAGCATTTGATTAAATCAGGTGATTAACATGTGTCTTTTTAAATGTTAAAATGTTATATTCAATTTACTGGAGGAAGGGAGATAAAGCTATTGCTATTATCATGTGAAAATTATTTCTGTATAAATTGAATGATTTTTAGTTGATTCTATAATAAAGAGATTTTGTAGTTTTAAAACATAAAGAGTATAAATTAAAACTTAAATCATTTTTGGCATATTAGTGAATCATGAAAATTTTGGCTAGTCAAAGAATTTAAGTGCAACTACGTTATACAGGAAGAAATGTCAAATGTCAACTGACTCATTATAAGCTTTGATAACATATGTGCTTATACTTACACATGGACATCTTCAAATTTCTTTTAATTTTTAGATTTTGGTTTTTCCAGTATTTCACTATCTATGATTATGAATTTAATGATACTAGTCATTACATAATTTGGTACCTTGAGACTGTGACAAATCTTAATACTAAAAACTCAACTACAAATTTAAGGACAAGAAACGCATGATCAACTAATCACCTCACCACCTCCACTAGAAAGGATTTACTATTTTGGGTAAAAATAAGAAATGTTGGAATAGTTTTCTTTTCTGAGACCAATTCAAAAAGACCAATTCTGATACTACTGAAACACCTCATCATCTCCATAATCTCTGTGTTATTTTTGTGGATGAAACTGTGGCACAATTTCAGCTAGGTACAGTGGCACACACCTGTAATCCCAGCACTTTGGGAGGCTGAGACAGGAGAATCATGAGTTCAAAGCCAGCCTCAGCAATGGCGAGGGGCTAAGCAACTCAGTGAGACCCTGTCTCTACATAAAACACAAAATAGGGCTAGGGATGTGGCTCAGTGGTCGAGTACCCCTGAGTTCAACCCTCGGTACCAAAGGAAAAAAAAAAAAGAAAGAAAGAAAAAGAAAAAGAAATTCTCATTACATCCAGTTTTGTCTACTCCACCAGGCCTATATTCAATTCTCTCATTCCAAGCTTTACCTATTCAAAATAGAGCTATGAAGGTAATATCAATATGTAAAACATGTTCTAAAACATGCCCATCGTTGAAGGAATTCTACTTCATACGTCATTTCATTCAGGAACACTTCCTGATTCCCTCCACCAGGCAAAACTCTCTGTACTTCTATTACATGCACTTTATATATACTTTAGTTATGACATTTTACTAAAAATCCAACCATTGGACATAGTGCATGTCTTACATCAAAACTTATCATTATAAGCAAATTCCATATCAAAATCAATTGTGCATTCTTTCTTACTTGTCCCCAAGCACTTTATAAATGACCTTACAACAAACTTATCAGTAAAAATGTACTATGAAGTTTGTTACATATTAGTAGTCAATGTAACAGAAATTGAAATAGCAGAGATAGCATTTTTGTCCTTAGATTGTCATAAGAAAATAATAATTATAACATCACTTTATGGTGTGAAAGCATGGAAAAAAGGCTGATAAATTGCTGTTAAAATACAAATTACTATAGTAGTTCTGGAAACAATTTTGAAATAGTTATTAAAATAAAAAAATTCACATACCCTTCAGCCTAACAATACTATTTCAGGAAATCTTATGTTTCTGAGATTGGTCTCACTGGTGCTGAGGCTGGCCTCAGACTCCTGAGCACAAACAATCCTTCTTCAGCCTCCTGAGTGACTGGGACTACAGGTGCATGCCACTGTGCCCAGCTTGGAAATCTATCTTATGGAAGGAAATAAAATCACCCTACTTGTATTAATATAATTATTATAGCACATTATGTCAGAAAAACTGGTGTGATATTTTGTAAAATGATCCAAATTTTATCCCATTAAGATGTAAATTCTATGGCTTGGGAGGTTGAGACAGGAAGGTCACAAGTTCAAAGCTAGTCAGCAACTTACCAAGGCCCTAAGCAAATGAGCCAGACTCTGTCTCAAAATAAAAATATAAAAAGGGCTGAGGATGTTGCTTAGTGGTTAAGCACCCCTGAGTTCAATTCCTGCTTGCTATCTCTCTCTCTCTCTCTCTCTCTCTCTCTCTCTCTCTCTATTTTATCTATTTATCAATCTATCTATAAATAAATAAATAAGACTGGGGATATGGTTTAGTGGTTTATTGCCACTGGGTTCAATCCTTGGTACCAAAAGAAAAGAAAATGTGGATTTTATTTTTCTATCCCTTTAATGTGGGTTGGCTATGTGATTTGTTTGGTCAAAAGGACATTAGAAAATGTGATCTAAACAGAGGCTTCAAAAGTGCATTTACATCAAAGCTTAATCTTTTTTTTCTTGGAAAGACCACCATGTGAATGAACTTAGCCAGAATGCTAGATGACCAGAGAAATTTATACATGTTAGTCCTGTCATTCTAGCTAACAGCTTACTGACTTTCAGAGATGTGAGTGAGGCTATGCTGAACATTGAACCTTCTGTCCATCTACCAGAATACCACAGACATAAGAGTGAGCCCAGCAGAAATTAGCTGTGTTGACCTAGATGAGAAAAGCTTCTTAGCTAACCCATGGAATCATGGAAATTAATAACTGATTGTTGTTTAAGTTATTAAATTAAGGGGTGGGTAGTTACACAGCAAAAGCTAACTGATGTTCTTAAGTTAACTGATATAACTGACAATGTGATTGCCCATCAGTAGAATATTTGAATAAATAGTGACACATTATGAGAAATCATGTAGCTATGACCAATAATATCCTCTATATACATCTACTGATTATCCCTTGTTACTCTTTTTCCAATAAGACTGTGAACCCTTGGCGAATAGGAATCTGGTCTCTCTCTTTGTTGACTTCTCCCAAAGCACAGTGGGTGTGCAAATATTTGTGAATTTAATTACTCTACACTCCACCTTCTAAAGTGAAACCAGTAACCTTTATTTGGAAGAATTAATTCTACTGGTATAGTCTCAAAAATAGGCCATCTGGTGGAATATTAGTTTAGTATGGTGGGCACAGTAGTTCAGTATGTTTGCCTATGAAAGCTATAAGAACTTAATTGGCAAAAGTCCCTATGTGATGAACAACTACTCGATCCACCATGGTTGGTTTTGTGGGCATACTGTCAGTGTAATCACGCAAGTCCCTGTACCCAAAAGGACTCTAGACGCGGAAGTCAAGGCTCTGCATTCTCAATCTGAAAACTCTTAATAATTTCTTTTTGAAACTGTGTCTTGCAAGTGAAAACACATAGGCCTATTGGGCATGTGACAGGGACTTGGAGCCTCAGCTTATCTATGAAGTCCCACTACTCCATCTGGCCACAAAGGGTTCTCAACCATAAGTCAGACTCCAGACTAACGATGCACCCAGCACAAAATAAATTCTATTAGGAAAATACAGAGGGTGTGTATACACACACACACACACACACACACACACACACATGTATATACAAACAGAACAGCAATGGCATTGTGCTAAGTAAACATGTTACCATTTTTTTTTTTGGTACCAGGGATTGAACCTAGTGATGCTTAACCACTGAGCCACATCCACAGCCTTTTTTATTTTGAAACAGGGTCTAGCTAAGTTGGTTAGGGCCTCACTAATTTGCTGAGACTGGCTTTGAACTTGAAATCCTCCTACCTTGGCCTCCTGGGCCACTGGGATTACAGATGCGCCCCACCACATTCAGCTGGTAGTGTTACTTTTTTGTATGTGAAGGAGAAGTGAAATTATTCCAAGACAATACATTTGACAATAAAGAATACAAAAAGGTTTCCTGGTTCTAACACTACCTCTTGCTAGCTGTTTGACTATTTTCTCCAAAGAATCAGCTTTTGCCTTTGTTAATATTATTTATAGTCTTTGTGCCAGTTTAATAATGTTTGCTCTTATCCTTGTGTTATTTTTTTCTAATTGTATTCTCTTGTTCTTTTTAGTATTTGGATCTACTATTTGATCTATATACAAATGGTTTCCTTAATTAATAAGAACAGTTCTAAAAATTCCCTAGCCTAACACTGTACTTTTAACATTTTGGGAAAAAGTGAAAAGAGTTCAAAAACTGTAGCTAAATTTCAATTTTAAATCAGATTTATATTTTTAAAAAATCCAGATTGAGCCAAAATATGAAGTATTTCTTTTCACACCAATCAAATTCTGTTCTGGTTAAGTTTTGTTATTTCTTTATTTCTTGAAACCATACCATGTCCCCTGTACTAGGTGTCAGGCAGGCACAGACAGTGTCATGGCTCAGGACACAGGTGAACTTGAACAAGTTAGTTCAAGGAAATTCACAGGTACGTACTCCTCAACTTGATGCTCACTACAAGCTAGTAGTTAAAAGCATAGCATGTAGTATCACGAAGGCCTAGTTTGATTCCACTTTTTTCCCATTACTATCTGAGTTAACTGTTGGCACTTAATCATTTTAAATCTCCTTTTTCTTGTTTGTGAAATGGGGATAATAATAGCACATTTCACTTACAGTTATTTTGAGTTACATTTTTTTTTTATTTTTTGCAAAGCTGGGGATCAAACATGGGTTGTTGTTCATGCTACGCAAGTGCTCTATGACTGAGATATACCCCCAGCCCAATTATTTTGAGTTTTAAATAAAACAATGTTCTCTGGCAAGTATTCTGTAACATAATCAACTGTAAGTGCCCCTGCTATTTTTCCTTAGAGCACATGATTATTTTCTTTTAGAGCACTTACCTCAATTTGTATGTATATATTCATTCATATATTTATAATTCGCTTAATATTTACTATCTTACTAGACTTACACTGATGAATACAGAGACCATATCGATTTTGTTCATCACCTTATACCTACACTAAGCAAAGTACCTTTCCCCATTATAATTACTTAATAAATATTTATAAAATGAACAAGTTAAATTCTCAGCACAGTTCTGTGTATTTACAATAATAAAGTAGCCAATTCAAGAACAAACATAAATACAAAATAATGAAATGGTGATTTTTTTTTTTCTAACTTACATGGCAGATGGTGGCTTTGACCTCCTCCTTCAGCAGATTCCTGGGTCAATTTAAGCACTCTAGGTCTCAGCAGGGTTCAGTGTCAGGCTTACTTTTTTCATTACTAATTCATTTACAAAGAGGCTCTTTTTGCTGAATTTCTATTTTTGCTTGACACTTTCTTATCATTAGGAGAACTTTGGCTTCAGGTCACTGAATGCAGTCCTCTTATGAGGGAACACTGGCTCTTGAATAGTCCCAACACCAGTCCATTTTTATCTGGCCCCTTCTTTTATATATTGATGGTACTTCTGACTTCTGAGTCAATTATGCTTTTTGTGAAAACTGAAACAAGTCTCTCTCCCTCTCTCTTTCTTTCTATATTGAGAATACATATATACATATATTCAACCCAATTAATATATACCTCAAATTAGACAGTATGGTTTTTACTCTTTACCTCACCAACAGGCACCTTTAAAAATCTTCTGAGTGTAATGACGATTGCCAAACCAAGATTCCAATTCATGTACTAAGGAGTATCTGATGCAATCAAATTCTTGTACAAGAAGAGAATGTGGCCAGTGTCTTAGAGGTTATTGTAACAACATTTACCAGCACCGGCTTGTTTTTAACCAATGGCCCAGAGACAAAAGGTCCCTTTGTGTCAGTAGCAATTCCTGTGGCAAGAATAGATGTCTCATTTGTATTTGTTTTGCCCTACATCTTAGTATCAAATTAATATCAGTATCTTTTTCCCTGCTTTCCATGTCCAATATCTGATTTTAGGTATGAAGAAAGTAAATCAATGAAAATGACTCTTTAAATTTCCTTCCACATATCTGACATTTCCCATGTGTCATTTCTTAGCCTCTTATCATTTATCTGAATCAGAATAGACTTTAAAAAATGCTAATTCACTGTGTTGTCTATGTCTAACAAGCTAGTTTATAAAACTTTCCAAGGGAAAATAAATAGGGTGACTGGTATTAGGCCTAGCAAAGGGTACTTATTAATATGATTTATTATGTTATGAACTCATAATTTTAACATTTTAATTTTTCCCAAATCTCTCACATATAACAATTCACATACTCATACCTTCTAAAGTGGATGTTACCAAGTAGTTCTGCATGTAAATCTCAGTATCTGCTGCTGGACTTGCTTCCTTAATGTGCCTGTGAAAGTGACAAGACACAATGATTGAAATATGAAGCAGCCAACTGTACCATTAGTTCTGCACTTCTATTTCAAACTTCTCTGCAAGGACATCTTTGTTGGCGCATACATTTCAGGTACGTTCCTTTTTTTAGCTTCTCAGCTACAGAATGGATTCCCAGGCTCTGAGTAATGAGTAGCTGTGTGGTTTGTCAGATAGCATCACTTTAGAAACTCTGATCTCTCTACATGAAAATATGTAGCTCCTACCTGGATCCTTGACAATCATTTCTTTTTGGAATCATTTCAAGGTGAAAAGAAAGCTTTACAGAAAAGGAAGACTACAAAATCTTATACATACATACATGAAGATAGTCTCAGATGTAAATGCCGTGATATCTTGCTATGGCATGGATCACAGGGTCCAGTCATAGCACAAGTGCACTATATTATAAATAGCTGCCAACCTAGTACCTTTGATTTTAGCCCCCTCACTAGTATGTCTTTCTTAAATATTTAACGGATTCTCTTATGCTATTATTATCTTCAAAAATTTTTGAAAATAATAAAAGTTATGAGTTTGGGGGGGATGTAGGCTTTTTGATATATTTAATATTCCATTTCTGAACCTCCTGGTAACTTTTCAGGGGAGCAATTCTGACACTCATTTTTTTGTTCAAATGATACGACATTTATTAACAGTGGTCTTGTTATGATATAGATCAGATCACATCCATTTGTGTGCTCAACACCCTCCAATGGCTTCCCAACTCACTTAGATCCAATCTCATTGGTTCTGAGATAACATCTTCTACTCCATAGTATTTCACAAAGGGCTTATCTGCCACCCATCCTCCACAACACTTCATAACTCCCATCCTGGTTTTTATTTTATCCTTAGCACCTATCACTGTCTAAAGTACAAGCTGTGCTACTGATTAGTCTTGTTTATTGTCTTTCCTCTTCCACTAAATTGCAAGCACCATGAGAACAGAGATCCTTGTCTTTTTGTCCACCACCATATCTTCAGTAAATAGCAGCTAGGAGGTACTCACTGCATATTTGCTAAAGTAATAAATTTATTATTCCTTTGCATTTTAAAATTATAAAATATATCATATACACAAAAGGTTATATAACAACATGTTGTTGATCATTCCCCAATGTATACTTGTATCAAAACATCACATATTACCATATATATAATTGTCAATTAAAAATAAAAGAAACGAAGACTATTATTAAAATGAATAAAGGACATCACTAATATCTTAAATGTCCCCACTGTGCTTCTCCTCCATGGCATATAGCTTCATCTCCCTAGAAAACTTGCTTTTCTGAATTTTGTTTAAGTCACTCTCTTGTTTTTCTTACAGTTGATCACAACAGTATAGCATACAGTTTTGAGTGATTTTTACCTAAATATAAGTAGACTAATAGCTTTGTGGTTTTGGATTTTTATGTGTTAATTATGAAATCCTTACCTACCACCAGGTTAAGATATTTTCTTCTGAGATGTTTTTTTTTTTTTTTGCTACCAGAGATTGAAGCCAGGGACACTTAACCACTGAGCAACATTAACAGCTCCTGTTATTTTTTTATTTTGAGACAGGGTCTCCCTAAGTTGCTTAGGATCTTGATAAGTTGCCCAGGCTGGCCTAAAACTTGAGATTCTCCTACCTCAGCCTCCCAAGTCTCTGGGATTATAGGGATGTGCCACTGTGCCCAGCTCCTGAGATTTTTAAAATGTCTTGCCTTTTACATTTACCTCCTTAAATGAACTGGAATTGATTTTGTTTGTGGCATAAGGTTGGGACTCAATTTTATTTCTCCACATGGAAAACCAATTATACTGCACTGTTTATTAAATGCTTTGTTATTTACACACTAGTATGCTATGCCATCTCTATCATCTATCAAATTTTCATATACAAAGATATGGAAATAACCTCTATTTTGTTTCATGGTCTCATTTGTATATCTTGCACCAATAGTTCACTGTGTAACTATAGTTTTATTAAAAATATCTCTATCAGGCATGATAAACCTCTTTTTCTTGACTTCACATAGAATCTATAGATGAGTTTGAAAGGATTAATGTTTTTGTGATATTGACTTATACACCAAAACAAGATATATCTCTGTACTTCTCTAGAAATTATTTAATGCTAATATAAAGTTTTGTGATTTTCTACTTAAAAGTCATGCACATTTTTATTAGATATATTCCTAGGTATATTCTTTGTCATTTTGTATAGCCACTGTTATGTATTTAAACATAATAAAGGGACTCTTTTTCACAGATTGATAATGATATAACTGAATTGTTTATTTGGTACCCATTAAAATATATTGTATTTATTATCAGAAGGAATCCTTTTATTGATAGACAAATAAAAAGTACATATCAAACACCCAATAAAATGATCAAAATATATCAAAAAGCAAACTACATGTCTAAATGAAACTTTGTACACTTTGATTAACATCCCTTTCCCCAACCTCTCAGTCTCTGATAATTATCATTTTAATCTCTACTTCTACAAGTTCAATATTTTTAGATTCCACATATTATGAGAGATGATGTGGTACTTGTCTTTCTGTGAATGACTTAGGATGAATTTGTTAATTAGCCTGATTTAATCATTCTACATTGTAAACATATATCAAAACATCACATTGTACCTTATAAAATTTATAATTATTTTTCATTAAAACAATTTTTTTGAAAAGGAAAAGCACACCTAACCAAGACCCAAAAGTTCTCAACCTCATTTTCTTATCTTTTTTCTTAGAGCATTATAGTTATACATATTTGGGTTCATCCTGACAAAATGATACATGAATGGAATTTGATTTCTGTTCATGATTCCACCCCCATCAGCCCCATTTTATTTCCATCCTCCCTCCTTAACCTGTTCTCCTTCTTCTACTCTTCTAGACTTCCTTTTGCTCATCCAATTATATTCAATTTGTTCTCTTATGCATAAAAGTGAAATTCCCTGTGATATATTTATATATGCTCATAAAATGATTTTAAATAATTCTTTCTGCAGTGCTTCCCCTTTCCTATCTTCTTTCTCTATCCATTCTGCCTCTTGATATCCTTCTTTTATACTACTGATGATTCCTGTATCTTTATATCTTTATGATCCTATCTTTCCCTCCTCCTTTCCTTTATTTTACTCTAGCTTCCACATAAGAGAGAAATTTAACTTTTGACTTTCTGAGTCTGGTTTATTTCATTTAGCCTGATGTTCTCCATTTCCATCTATTTACCAGAAAATACTTTAATTTCATCCTTCTTTATGGCTGAGTAAAACTCCATTGTATATATATACACCACAATTTATTAATCCATTCATCTGTTGATGGTCATTTGGGTTGATTCTATACTTTAGCTATAGTGAATTGTGCTGCTATAAACATTGAGGTGAATGTATCATTATAGTATCCTGATTTTAATTCTTTTGGGAAAATACCAGGGAATAGGATAGCTAGGTCATATGGTGCTTCCATTCCTAGTTTTTTGAGCAATCTTCATACTGTTTTCCAGAGTAGTTGTCCTAATTTGTAGTCTCACCAACAATACACAAGTGCACCTTTTCCCCCAAATCCTTGCCAGCATTTATTATTGTTTTTATTCATGGTCATTGCTACAAATGAAACCTTAGTGAACCTTTGATTTGCATTTCTCTGATTGCTAGAGATATTAAATGTATTTTCCTCTATGTGTTGGCCATTTGTGTTTCTTCTTCTGAGAAGTATATATTTGGTTCTTTTGCTCACTTATTGATTGGGTTATATGGTTTTTATGACATTGAGTGTTTTGAGTTCTTTATGTATTCTAGATAGTAATCCCCTGTCAGAGGAGTAGCTGGCAAAGATTTTTGTTTATCATGTAGCAAGACACTCTATCTGACTTGCAACCAGAGAAATGGAAAAACTGAGCTCTGTTTATGTACTATGACTTGAAACGCATTTAAATAAAATAATTAAATTAAAAAATAAAAAAAAAGAATGAAAGTTGAGGAGGAGATGCAGAAAGCCACAAATTATTGGTGAGCAGTCTCATACCAATTTGATTCTTGCTCTTTTTTAGTAGTAAATTTGGGGGGGAGTACTGGGGATTGAACTCAGAGGCATTCAACCACTGAGCCACATCTCTAGCCCTATTTTCTATTTTATATAGAGACAGGGTCTCACTGAGTTGCTTAGTGTCTCACTGTTGCTGAGGCTGGCTTTGAACTTGCGATTCTCCTGTTTCAGCCTCCCAAAGTGCTGAGATTACAGGTGTGCACCACTGTTCCTGGCTTTTAGTAGTAATTTTTTGTGCTCTTCCTTTTGGAAGTTCTGGTATCATCTAAGTTTGTGTTCTCATATTTTATTATCGTGTCCAGATGAATTTGTTGTTATTGTCATTGTTCACTACAGGACATCTAACAACTCATGTCCTTAGGTTCCTTGTTTCTCTTTTTGGAAGGCAATTTGCCCTCAGGAAATGTATTTTCTGCTCTTCCACGCTATAAGGTTTATTCCCATAAAAATAAATACCTCCTTGCCTCAACCCAAAACCACTATCCTTACAGAGCAGAGATTAAGAGGAGGTTTTTGCATCTTCAAAGAAGATTGATATTAATTCTATGGAGTCTGTAATCGGTAGGATTTTGAGCAGTGAAAAATTCAAAGGGGCATGTGAAATTTAGGATTTGAGTATCTACTACAGGGTATGACTATGGATCTGTCCTCAGATTTGTTCTCAACGTGATTTATTTATTAGTTTCTTCCTTCCTTCCATTTGCGAACCTACAGCTTCTCTGTAAGTTCCAGTTGTTTTTACATTGACAAGCAACAGTTGGGCTAACTATGGCAAATTTCATATATAAATAATTTACGATTTGGATGCTGCTAAGTCAGGAATTGCTTATCTTCTATTTAAGATTATTTGCTCTCTCCTCTTCTCTTTTTTCTCCCTTTCTCTCTTTCCCTGTACTGGATATTGAATTCAGGACCTCACACATGCTAGACAAGCACTCTGCAACTCCCAGCCCAAAGATTATTCTCAAATTTTCTTTTTGAGTATTGATTTTTGAAGTTTATGAGAAAGATTCTTGTAGAAAATGTTAATGGTATATTACATTTGTGTATTATTTCTCAGTTTTAAAAATTGCTCTGAGTATGTCACTTGAGCCTCTAGTGAGCCTGAGAGATGGATAAAATAGCACTATAACATGTCTTTTCCAGATGAGGAAATGGAATTTCATAGTTTCCATGACTTTGAGAAGGTTCATATCTTCCACCCCCCCAAGTATTGAACCCAGACAAAGGTAACATATTCTTTTGGACTTTCCCTGTTTATACCTCAGAATCTATACTCCCCTTATATGAATACACCAAGCAATCTATCAGGTATCCAAGGATTAGACCATTTGATATCCCTTTCCATAAGTCAAGAGGATGAATCAGTGGATCTAAATGGCTAAATGAGAGGAAAATAAAACAGGGTAGAGAGATTTCTCTCCAATTGAAAAAGTTTGATTAAATGGACTAAGAAAAAAGAATTGAATAAAGGCCATATGTCCATTAGGAAACATAGCATGAGCTGAATGATATGAAGAGACAGTCTTTATTTCCATATACTTCAAATTCTTTAAAGCATATAGTTACTTCGAAAGTAAAGAACAATTTACTACATTCTTTTGGAGTTGGGAATTTGTGTATTCCTTGACAGTAAGACAATTTGGGTAAGGTCTGTATCCACCTCCCTTTATTATTAAGGGTTAAATTTAGGTGCCACATATATCTGGAAAAAATATTTTTCCAAATAAAATTATTAAGATAATTAATTATGACATTATTGCAAGTAACTATTATTATCACTTCATAAAAGGAATAATTCTATCACCAAAAAAGTAAAAAAAGCATAATCCTAAACTAGTGACTATTTGGCTTTCTTTCTCCCTAATAGAGAGCACAAAACACAAAATGTTCTTAACAATTCATGTTAATTTGGGGAAAACGTAATTTTGGAAAGTTAGAAAACTGGAAACAGATATTGTTCAGCATCAAATGGTAGCTGATTCTGAGGATTTAGATTCACTGATGCCAAGATACCATAGTATTTTGTAAACTGTACCTCAAATGGAATAATAATGAACATTGCTGTAATTTTTCTTAACTTGTTATATAAACCTCAAGTATAAAAGAAGGTAGCATATCAAACAGAAAATAAACATCTCATATTCAATGGGTATTGCTGTTGAGGACATAACTAGTCACCTATTCACCATCTATTTTCTACTCTTTCCTTACAAAACTCAGATTGTTTTAGTTGGTAATTTGCCAGGCTTTCCTTAATGTTAACACACTCATCTTCCTAGGCTCACTTGCAGCTAGGAGTAGCTATGTGAATCCCCTCTAGAAAACATAACATAAGCAAAAGTCATACTTCCTCTGCTAAGATGTAGTATTTGAAGCCAGATAAACAAAGAACTGGCCAAAATTTGGTTATTGTGGTCTACTGGATCCATGAACTGACTCAGAGGTCATTTCTCTCCTTTCAAATATACAATTTGATTGTAATACTTGGAAAACATACTTGAGTATGTTTATCCATTTTTCATGTTATGATTCTCTTACTAAGGCTTTCAGCAAACTTCATATAGTATCTTTTCCAGAACCATCTGCTCTGCTGTCATGTGGCTCAAGCAGCAGTGATGCATGTACTTTCACCTATTACATAGTTCTTTCCTGGGAAAACCCACAGTTTGGGTCCTTTGCCTATAAGATAAGAGCTCAGCCTCACTTCCAGCCTCAGATGATGGTAATGAATTCGAACCAGTATTACACTCTGAGAGTAGCAAAAATTGTCACTAGCATTAAGGATCTAAAGAATGCAGAGGTGAGAGTTCCCATATCTCCATTTAATTCACCAGGCTGGTCCCTACAGAAGTAGAAAAGATACTGAATAGTGTCTCACTTACACCCCAGCTATGATATATGACATGCATGTTAGAGGACACTAGTATGGTCACATGGTATGTGACTATGATATGACAAATTCTTTATTTTCCTTTCCAATTAAAGATCAACAGAAACAGTTCTCAAGGATGAACAATAATGAATGCATAAAATTAGGAGTGGTCCCACTTACTATTAGTCCCTATACCCAATGAAAAACTTCATGCTTTCTGTCCTTGGATCTGGGGTCTTCACTGAGTTAGAATAGTTGTCCTTGTCACCATAGGAAGGATAACATTGAATTACAAACTACAATTACCACTAGAGAAATTGAAACAGTATCCTTATACCAAAGCAGTGAAAATGTCACCATCTTGGCTAGAGTCATTCATCAGGAAGGTAGGGATGCTACACAAATATTTTTGGAATCCAGGTGATCTACTTAGACTTCTCTTGGTACCTCCCTTGTACCATCATAACTCTGAATAGAAAAGTACAACAGTCTAGCCTGAAAAAGGTGTCCACCAGGGACTCATATAACTCATGGATGAGAGTCAAGGTCATACCACCAGGAAAGCCACCAAGACCAGCAGATATGGCGGCTAAAGACAAAGGGAATCTACATAGGGTAGTAGAGAAAAGAGAAAGAGGACAACTTCAGCTCCAAGACTAAATGCAGTGGCCACTGCTCTAGTTGACTCCACTAACTTGTCCCAGTTTCCCCTCAGGAAAAGAAATCCACCAAAAGGTTGGAGTAACTGCTTTCAATGCAAAAGGTGGGTTCCAGTAGCAGAAGGTATGGACTGTGATGGACATAAATGTGTTCAACCTAAATCTCCCTTTAAGGAAGGACTTGTTTCCCAGGCATGGGATTGCAGTGATCAGATGACCTTCAACTAACAATTCCTTTTGCATCTGTTTCAACTGAACCACATTGGTCCATGATCATTCATGTCTTTGGTGGCTAAAATTCAATATCAAATTGAATAGCAAATGAGAGTACATGTATCCCAGTCTTGGCTCACCATTCACTAGATGTGTGAATGTGGGCAGGCTGCTTAAATTCTGAGCCTCAGTTTCATGCTCTGTAAAATGGGTATTTTAATAGTACTTACTTTCAAAGCTGGAGCCCATGCATTCATTTATTTCTTTATTCAATGCTAATTGATGTTACCTTCTGTGCAGGTGTCATTCAAGGCACCAAGAAAACAAATAAATGACTAAAATGAAATAAAATATTCTGTTCTCCAACATGCTCATGTTTTAGAGATGAACATCAAAATGCAAATAGATACTGACAATACTACATGGTAAATAAAACAATGGGTGTTTATAAAAGATGCTTCAGCAAACTAGATAAGGGATATCTCTTTCAGAATAGTTAAGAGGAGAATTTGTGTAAATTATAACTATGTTTAACTTTTAAAGATTAGTAGAAATTTATTTAATGAAGTAAGAGATCTATTGAAAGTTCCAAACAGGTGGAGAAGTACATAGGAAGTCATGAAGTTATTAAACAGAAAATAAGAAGTTCAATAAAGGAAAGGGTGAGATATGAGGCCAAAGACAAGAATAAGAGCTAGATAAAGTAGACTCATGTTTTCCAGATTAAGGATTTTATTCTGGTGCACTAAGGAAATATTGAGGAGTTTTTAGCAAGGGACTGATCTAATTTGTCTTTATATCAGTGGTCATGAAAGTATGGTCCAACCACTGGAGTAAATATTCCATCTGTGGGCTGTTAAAAGTACAAATTCACAGGCCCCAACCCAGAGCTGTTAACTCAGAATCTCTAAGAGCAGGGCTTAGCAACCTGTTCTATCAAACCTTCTAGACAATTCTGATATACTGTAAATTTGAGAATCATTGATCTAGGACTTTGGATGCAATAGAAAAAATGGGTTGGTGAGGTTGGAAGTCGACTAATTTAGACTTGAGAACAGTCAAGAAGCTATTGTGATAATTCAGTTGAGTAATGATGTGGGCTCTGAGGATTTCATTGCTGAACATCAGGTAATCATTTATCAATTATCTAATTTTCTTTTCAGTTCCTGAAACTTTCCCTGGTTCTAGCCTTATTTTCTAACTAGTTTCTCTTTTCTTATAAATTTTTCATCAAATACTATAACTACTACAGAAAAGAATACACATTGGACTACCCTATGTAGATTCTACTACATTCTACTACCCTATGTAGATTCCCTTTGTCTCAGTTGAAACACAACTGAGATTATGGGGAACCATCCTGCTTTGGCCTACTGTTTTTGAAACCCATTAGGATGACGTAATGGACATTTGAAATCTGGCTTCATTACCTACTACTCTTTGCAAACACTCTTCTTAGGATACTTTCCCTTTACATAGGCTGTTGCCTCTGCTTGGATAGCATGTTAATCAGCTCAGGCTGCCATAACAAAATACCATAAACTAGGGGGCTTAACAACAAGCATTTATTTTGTAATAGTTCTGGAAGCTATAAGTCCCAGATCAAATTACCATCATGGCTAGGTTCCTGGCTTGCAGGTGGTTATCTTCTGTGTCCTCATAAATGGAAAGAGAGCTCTGATATTTCATTCTTTTCTATTTTGGGGGGTGGGTACTGAGAATTGAACCCAGGTCCTTGAACATGCTAGGCAAGTGCTTTACTACTGAGTTACATCCTCAGTTCTTTTTAAAATTTTATTTTTGAGACAGTGTTGCTAAGTTGCTGAGGCTGGCCTTGAATTTGAAATCCTCGCACCTCAGCCTCCCAAGCAGCTAAAATTACATAAATGTGCTAGCATACCTGTCTTTCCTCATTTTATCATGTCAACAGTTCTGTTGGATCAGAGTTCCATCCTTACGACTTCAGTTAAACTTAATCATTTCCTTAAAAGCTCTTTTTCCTAATATTGTCACAAGGGGGTTAGGGATTCAACATATGAATTTGGGGGGAGGATACAATTCAGTCCTTGAAGCTATCATTCCTCTACTCCTTGATTTGGCAAACTTCTATCCTCCCCTTCAAAGTCTAGTGCATATCTTTTGTCTTTATGTACTGTACCCTGTCATTTTGCCTTTGATGGTAGGAAAGGACAGCCTTAAGCTTTGTGGGAAATGTTGCTAATGAGAACAACTAATTCCCTAAGGTGTTGATGTGTTAACAAGTTCATTGTACAGCAAAGTTCATTATCAAGGACTTTTATTGAATACGAAAAAGCTAATCCTTAAAAGTAAATTGCTTGGTGCCTCTATTTTAAACAAAAATGTCATCCTAAGAGATTAGAAATTGGCAAGGAACTTTATTTTGTACTGCAAACCTAAGATTTTTCTCAAGAGTGAATTCTAATATAAACTATGGATTTAGGGTGATAATTATGTGTCAATGTAGGTTCATCGATTCTGACAAACACACCACTGTGGTGACAAACGTGGATGGGGGGGTTGTGGGTGTGCATCCTGTGGGGACAGGGTTACATGGGAACTTGGTATTTTCCATTCAGTTTTACAATAGTCCTAGAACTGCTCTGTAAAATAAAGTTCATTAATTAATTTTTAAAAAGCTCAAGCTAATGAGCTAAAAAAGAAAACAAAATGAAGAAACTTTAAGGTTTTCTAGGCAACTTGGAACTAAAAATGAACGTAGATCTAATAAATGGTTAAGCTCCTGATATATTACCCATTCATTTTTTAAAAAGTGGTACATAGGCCAGGTGCGGTGCTGTTTGCCTGTAATCCCAGTGACTTGGGAGACTGAGACAGGAGGATTGCAAGTTTAAAGCCAGCCTCAGCAACAGCAAGGTGCTAAGCAATCCAGTGAGACCCTGTCTCTACATAAAACACAAAATAGGCCTGGGGATGTGGCTCAGTGATCGAGTGCCCCTGGGTTCAATTCCTGGTACTAAAAAAGAAAAAGGAAATGAAAAAAGAAGACAGTTGTACATGGCTTAGACACTGAAGAGGGTAATAAATTGATATAAAATGGTTTGTACATCTTGATATAAGCAGTATGGAAAGTGTTCTGTTGTCAAATAAATATGAAAGTACTGGGCTTAAACAAATCAGATTTCCTTTGATACTCTTCTCAGAGATATATATATAATGTGCAGGGGGAATGTGCAGGAAGACGAATGTGATAAGAGCCCTTCTCAAACTTATTTGACAATGGAACCCAATTATACATGTTAGGAAACACAACTGAGATTATGGGGAACCACTGGAAAGGATTTTCATGGAGGAATGTATTGATGTGAGGAAATATTTGAATTTTAGAAAGAATACTCCTGGGAACAAAGTAAAGGAAGAATCATAGGTAGTTCAAAAATAGGGCACAGGTTACTGCAGTAACCTGGATGTGGAAGGATGAGGTCCTGCTTAGGACACGGGTGTAATGATGAAAAGAAAGGATTAGCTAATTCAGCATGGAATTGAATGCAACACAGGGTTTTCTTAGAGCACATCTAGGTTTGGTTATGTGGTATACTTGTATATAATATAGTACCCTAAAAATGGGTATTTGGTGTGGCATGAGTTGGCATAATTATGCTCTGAACTATCTTCACATAAAAATGCGTGGGTGCTTGGGTCCTGTTGTCCACTTCTATAAGCTATGCTTATCGGGCTTATTGTGTTTCTATGGTAACAACGCCTCCGCAGCTGCTGCTATTTTGAAATAATTGATTGAGACACCACATTACAATTGCAGGGCTCCTGAAATCTGTCCTGTACTTGTTTCATAAAGGTGATTATTGCTCCTTTAGCATTCGTTCTAGCTGTAAAAATTTCTAGGGTAACCATTTCCTAATAAAATAAAGGTTACTTGGTTTCCTGAGAAGAAAGTAGTTTAGAGTGTTTTAGAGGAGACTGGTTTGCTGTTAATTATCTGATTATCTGCACATTATAGTAACTCTGCAAATATTTTAACTTTCAATATCAATTTCTTGCTGAGATGGACCTTGCTCAGAAATTGTGTACTTTTGAATTAAAAAAAAAAGGATATCATGAAAATAGAAGGAAGACCAATAGAGGAGAAGTTTATTGAGAGCCGGGCATGGTGGTGCACGCCTGTAATCCCAGCACTTAGGGAGGCTGAGACAGGAGAATCGCAAGTTCAAAGCCAGCCTCAGCAATAGCGAGGCACTAAGCAACTCAGTGAGACCCTGTCTCTACATAAAACACAAAATAGGGCTGGGGATGTGGCTCAGTGGTAGAGTGACCCTGAGTTCAATCCCCGGTACCAAAAAAAAAAAAAAAAGTAGATTGAAAAGGAGAGAGGGGAGGGCATGGAGAAGTACAGGGGTGCAAAAGCTACCAAATTACGCTATGTCCCTGTGTCCATACACTACAATGAGTTCCTCTTACATACGATTATAATACACTAATGAAATAATGAAGATGATCATGATGATGATGATAATGATAAAAGAGAGATCAGTAGATTAGAGCAAGTGAATGAAGGGAGGAGAAGAAGGAAGGAAAAGAATTGAGGAATGAGATTGATCAAACTGTAATGTGCATGTATGAAAGTGGCATAATGAATCCATTATGTATAATCACAATGCACCAATTAAAAAGCAATAAAATATTTTTAAAATATTTTTAAAAATTCCTGCCTGAGACAGCTGATCCTGAATCAAGAAAAGTATCCATCATACTTTTTGTTTTAGTAGGTATGAGGTTTCTCTAATTAATGTGTATAATTTCAAGTTGAGAAATTTTATACTAAATGCTTTGTTTTAAAACCAGTTATATAGTGGTAAAGTATATAATATATGGACTGAAAAATGTAAAATCTCCTCATTTAGACATTTCCTTATTAGATGTTGTTAATTAAAACAAGAAAATTTTCATTGGTGAAAAAGATTGTGTCCCTTTGCACTGACTTCAGTAGTCTATTGTACTACTTTAGAATCAAACTGATAAAAAGTCTAAATAATGGGACTCATGTGCTACCAACCAGTTTTTATAATCTACAATGTTTCTAAAAAGTCCAGACCCAGGCTAAACTGAGCATTATCACAACTTCATTCCACATGGTCCAGGGTAAGATATCTGAAAACTGCAACCAATAAAATTAACAGTAGTTATAGGGAAACTAGACAGAGTGTACAAGAGTGGAGAATGAGCTGCACTAGGAATCAAAAGATTTAGGGTGCCTCCTTTTTCCATCCATAATCAACACATTGTACCACCTTGGACAATGCACTTATTCCTCTTAGTCTGTTACTCCATATGTAAAATGGGTATGCAAATGCACACAATACTTGCCTCATTAGGGCATTTCAAAATACTTTTAAATAAGTTTTTATATTTGCAGAGCATTTTCATAATCATTACCTTATTCATTCATGCTGTGAAATCCTTGTAGAGTCTCTGTGAGACAGGAAGAAATAGTGATTATTCCAATGACACAGATGAGGAAATTGAAGTTCAAACAATAAAATACTTTTTCCAAGATTCCATAGCTGGTTAATGATAGCCTAAGAACTTGAATTCAATTCCCCTGATTCTTGACTGTAATTTTTTTCCAATGCAGAAGACTGTTTCTAGTGTTTTACAAAGCAATGAAAATGAATTATCTATCTTGACAATCCATTGCCAGTGTGGAACACAACCTTGACCAGTCAGTAGTTCTAGAGCAGGATTTATGAAAGAGCTGGTGGGAGTGGATGCATGAGGAGAAGGTGTTGCATATGCTTGAAATCAATTGCAGAATCACAATAAAACATCACATTGGATAGAGATTTGGCAGTCTCCTAGGACTATAGCACCAGCACTCCCAAAATATGCAGGAATTCTCAGTGTGGTTTTAGGGTGATCTAAAACAAAACAAATGAACCAATAAGATCCCTACCCCAAGGGGGCTTAGATCCAAGGCTGAGGTAATTGACTATTCAATGGCATATACTTTTGACATGACGTACTTTATGTGCATATGAGCAATAAGCAAAATACAAGTGGTAGCAAA
>CM053417.1:13722483-13813247 GCA_028644305.1 Xerus rutilus
CAAGCCTGTAATCCCAGCACTTAGGGAGGCTGAGACAGGAGAATCGCGAGTTCAAAGCCAGCCTCAGCAATGGCGAGGCGCTAAGCGAGTAACTCAGTGAGACCCTGTCTCTACATAAAACACAAAATAGGGCTGGGGATGTGGCTCAGTGGTCGAGTGCCCCTGAGTTCAATCCCCAGTACCACAAAAAAAAAAAAAATAACAAGTGGTAGCAAACAAGAGAAAAATCTGTCCCCCTTCTGTTACACAACTGGTTGCAGGACAAGTGGGAGATGCTATAAAGTAGGAAGGGGTGGGGCCTCTCAAATAAGGGGGGATACTTGTCTTCATGTAAAATGAATAACTGAGATGAGTGGGATTTTGGATAACAAGTCATTGGTTATTATGCCTGGGTGGGTTAAAGGAGGTAGACAAGGGTCAGAAGTGCCCCCAAGATAGCCCTAAACCAGACGTAGTCACAATCACTGTCAAGAGGAAAATACACAAGCTGAGTGTGGTGGCACACGCCTGTAATCCCAGCACTATGGGAGGCTGAGGCAGGAGAATCCCAAGTTCAAAGTCAGCCTCAGCAATGGCAAGTGCTAAGCAACTCAGTGAGACTCTATCTCTACATAAAACACAAAATTGGGCTGGGGATGTGGCTCAGTGGTTGAGTTCAATCCCCAGTACCCCCCCAAAAAAGAGGACCATATACAATAATTCTCCATTTTCTACAGTTTACGCTTATTTCCATTTTTGTCACTTCATTATCATCAAACTAATATTTTCAGGCTCTTATTTACAAAGCAATTTCTATTGAATGTTTACGTATAATGTAGCAATTCTATCAGGTAGCTATAAGATTTTACTACATTTAGTAGCAAAAAACTGAGTCTCACAGAGGTCAAAAAACTTCCCTAAGGTCACCCAGCAAATAAGTATAGGATCTCAGTTCTTATAACTCCCCATCTAATTAACAATTCTCAGATTTCAGCAGATCCTAAATACATGACATTTTGATTGGCATCTTCCTAAGGAAATTTTAGGGACTTGCCTTCATTTCATTAGCAACACATTTTCAAGTCATCTCTTAGGGCTGGTTGCTTCTGAAAAGATTTCCACAGATGGCTAACCCCGTTTATTTCATTTTCAATTCTTATTATCCCAATCAGAGTGACACTGTCTGACCTTGTCCCCTCATTCTGGAGTCTCATACTGTAAGGAAGCTTGTAGCCTTCTATCCCTAACTTTCCTACAAATCTAAAGTAGTGAAATTATTTTAATGACAAATCTTGAGAGTTCCCTTTGTTCACCTTTGGTTACATACTGTTTTTCTTAACGATGCAGCTTGCTTGATGTCTCAAAAATCACAATTGAAATTCTATAACCTCTTTCTAGCCCCACTGACTGCACTGCACAATTTCCAACTCTTTCTTTGATGGTTTTTCCTCAGATATTTAGAAACAAATATCCTGCCCATTTACCAGTTTTCTTCTCAGCTGCAAAGATCAAACTATAGCCCTGGAGGCACATTTACAGCAGCAAACCAGCATCCTAAAAGTAGCCAATTAGGTCCTGATTATACAACTTTTATCTTGTATTGCATGAGATCAGGCCATGTAACTTTTATAGGTGCTTATAGTATGGTTTTATTATTTATTGTCAGCTTATAGGATGTTCAATGTTGTGCTAGCCAGAGTCTGACCTAAAGGCTTATACTCACAGATTAATCTCCATCAGCCTGACTGAGCAGAGGATGAGAGGCATCAGAAGCCAAAATGTATGCAAGAGCTCTGTGTTTTTAGATTCAGGTTACTCAGAAATCAAGAAACAATATGAACAAATCACTGCATTCTAATCAGTTTTCTCCAGTGATGATAAATTCCCATGTGTGGGAATTTTTTTCTTTTTGGGATTCTGGATGAAGAGGAGTGAATTTTTTTTCTCCTTTTATTGAAAAAAAAAAAACCTTTAACACTTGATCAGAAAGCAACACGACTACCTAGGGACAAACAGAAGAGAGTTCATCCCATTTTACTAGAACATGCTGTGGGAACACAATGTATTGTCAAGAGAGCCACAGGATGGCTTGAAGAGAGGGGAAAAAAAGAGGAGGAGGAGGTTGATTTTGTAGGCTTCTGAAGTTGGTAACACTTTGAAAACTTTTTGGAACCATTTTGAGGAGAGTTATAAACATGATTAAAAACCACAAGGAAACATTGCAGGTCAGTGCGCATGGGGACTGCATGCAAGAAAGCTAGTGCCTTGTTTTCACATTTGGGATGGAGTAGGGCAACACCAGGTATTTACTGCAGATTAGATTAGAATTTAAAATCCTAAGAGCTACAGGAATGTGAGGGTTGGAAACCTTTATAACAGGTGCTGTTCTTGAGCACTGTTATGTGCCAAGTTCTCCATTAGGGGTTTTACATCTATAATTGCATGCAAACTACCTATCAAGTTGGCACTTTAATCACCATTTTACAGAGGTAACAACAGGCCTGGAGAAGTAAATAATTTGTTCAAGGTCGTGGAACAAGAGATAGACAAGATTCTAACTCAAGTCTGATGGGTTCCATAGCCTACTCTACAGTGTTTCTAAAAAGTTAAGACTACTTCAAAGATAACTGATTATCTTCCTCTTCTAAACACTTTGACAATGAGACCATGGGAGCTAAGTGAAGATTTTTCTAGCTCTTTAATACTTAGAGAGAGGAGTCTGTGATCAGGAAACTTATCTCAACTGCTTACTAGTGTTTTTTATAAAGCACTTTTCCAAATTGCAAGGTCATGATTCTGGGGACACTCTTGCTATTTTAGATACCTTGTTTGGGTATGAAGTGTCCTCCCCAAAATTCCTATATTAATGCACGAATATTCTGAGGTGATGTGAATTGATTGAGTTGTAACCTAATCAGTCCTTCCAGTTGGAATAGACTGAGTAATTAGTAACTATAAACAGATGGAGCATGGCAAAAGGAGGTGACCACTGGGGGAAATGCTCTAGAAGGGATCATTTTCCTGCACCCCCACCCCTGCTTCTTGGCCAGCAATGAATGGAGCAGTGGTCTTCTACCATATCCTTCCACCATGATGTTCTGCCTCATCTTGGGCCCAGAGCAATGGACTCAGCCCACCATGGACTGAACCTCTGAAACCATGAGCCCAAAATACACTATTCCTCCCCTACATTGTTCTTCTTAGGTATTTTGGGCACAGTGATGCAAAGCTAACACCCTATTTCTTCTCACCCATTCAACTATAGCCCTTCTTCTTTGATTACAGTAATCCTGCTCAAAAATTGCTCTACAACTATTTCAGATATTATTGCAATGAAAATGGTGAGTTCTTTACAAAAAAAAAAAAACCTTCTGGATCTAAGTTTCTTGTGGCCTTATGTAGGCTTGTGTAGGCCTAAAGTGATACATTCATTCTTCTTTTATTAGAGAGATAATCCTTCCATTCCCATTTCTCTGCTCTTCAGGCATTTATCAAGAACCTACTTTGTGTCTGGCACTGTGTTCAGGACTGAGGACACAAAAATAAATAAGGCAATATTTCTGTTTTCATGGACTCACAATCTAATTGGAAAAGATGGACACATACCCACCAAAGCAAGTGTAATAAAATGTTATGAGAGGTGTTAAAAGTACACAGTAACCCAAGTAAAATAGCTCCCTATGTCTTATACTTGAAAACATGAGCAAGAAAATAAATTGTAGCAGTATTAAATTATAATTCCAAGTATAAAAATAGCTGTGATCTCATATTGATATAAATAAATGTTTCAGTGAATAAATGAGGAGAAGAGACAAATCTTCCTCACAGAATTTTCATTAAAATATGTAGAAGCAAGGAGTGATAAATGGTGACAAATAGTGATCAATGATGTAGGCAAGATATTAAAAAGGAATGGGATATTTACATAGTTTCACAGTATTCATACAGATATTACTCTGGTGGGTTTAAGAAACATCTGCAAATTCTTTCAGACTCCTCCATCTAGGAAGTGGAACTTCATTCCTCTTCTCTTCCATGTGGGCTGAATTTAGTGACTCACTTCTAACAAATAGAGTAGAAAAAGGGAAAAAAATAATAACTTTGCACTGAAGAAATAGGATATTCTGAAAAGTACCTGACCAGAACTCTTCAAAACTGTCAAGGTTATGAAAAACAAGAAAAGACCAAAAAACTGTTACATATTGGAGGATACTAAGGAAATAGGATAGCTGAAGGCAATGTAGGATCCTGGATTAGATCCTAGAACAGAAAAAGAATATTGGTAGGAAAACTGGTGAAATCTAGATAAAGGATATAGATTAGTTAGTAATACTAAAACAATGTTAATTTCTTAGTTTTGAAAAGTTTTCTGTGATTTTATGAGACATCAACATTTAAGGAAGCAGAGTGACAGATTTATAAAAACTATACTTTGAAACTTCTATAAATATGAAAGTATTTCAAAATAAAAACTTTTAAAAATGTTACAGGTACATGAAAATAAAAACAAACTGTCATTGACTCTTAATTTTTTGAGGGTACAAACTCATTTTATTATTACTCACAAAGTTCAAAAGATTTTTTTGTTGATTTTTTGGCTAAAGTTTTTATTTTATTTTTGGTACTAGGGATTGAACTCAGGGGTACTTAACTACTGAGCCACATTTCTAGGCTTCTTTTATTTATTTATTTTTATTTAGAGACAAGGTCTCACTGAGTTGCTTAGGACCTCGATAAATTGCTGAGGCTGACTTTGAACTTATGATGCTCCTACCTCAGCCTCCCAGACCTCTGGGATTACAGATGTGCACCACCGCATGCGGCTATTATTAAGTTATACATAGTAGTTGGGTTCATCCCAATAATTCATACATGCATGGAATTCAATTTCGGTTCATGTTCCCCCCTTTTCCCTCCTGTCCTCCCTCGCCTCCCCTGTTCTCCTTCCTGTATTCTACTAGATGTCATTGACTATTACTGGAGGAATTTTCAAAGGAGGTGAGGTTTGAATTGAGTCCTGAAAACAAAGCCCATGTTGGCAAGGTAGACAAGGAGAGGGAGGTCCCTCCAGAGAGGACCTTCCAGGTACAATGAGCCCCTTGGAAAAGCTGCAGAGGTATAAAATATCCAAGTAGTGTGCAGCAAAAATAATCTGTAGGATTTGGGATTTCTGATGTTGGACACATTGTCCTGGATTTCCAACCTTAACAATAGGCTTCTTCTTTCCATGGTCAGATTCAGCATAAAGGGATATATATTGAACTTCTTAGCTGGTTTCAACTTCTCTGCTGGATATTTTTCTTCCTGTACCTGTGTTTGCTCACTGATAGTGAGCTGTCATTCTGTGAAGCGGAGATACTGTACTTGTGTGAGAAAATAAAATGGAAAGAGCTAATGATGAAGCTTCATTTATAATTTGAATAGTCTCTGTTGAATATAATAGCCAAGTTATTAAGCTAACTCCTAATGCCTTCAAACAATATTAAAAAGCTTCTCAATTATAATGGTGTGTTTGTTATACTGATGTTGCAGGGACAGTAATAGGGTTGGGGATATAGTGCATAAGGAAACATGATAAATTCTTGTCATAATAGCCTATAGTGAATGACGTATTTCAGGACATTTTGTCACTTCGGTCTACTTGTCCTCGACCCCCCATCCCCACCCCACTCCCAACCCCTTTTTTCTTTCTTTAGCATATGTTATTAGTTGTTGACAATAAACATAATAAAATGTAACCAGATTCTTTATAAGCTGATAGAATATTTGCTTCAGAGGTTAAAATGGGAAATGAAACAGTCTCCTGAGATAGAGACTAACCAAGGAGGATTATAGTACAGTTTTAGTCAAGGAGATCTTTTGTAAAAGAACATTTGTTTCTGACAAGGAACTCTTTTTTTTTCAGACAGAAATGACTAAATTTGCTTGCATGAGCTTAAGGACAGACGTTGAATTTGGTATAGTTTTCCAAGGTTTATTTAGAGGGATCAGGAAAGTCCTATCAGTAGAAGTGACACTGGAATAAAGACTGATTGTGTTTATGTTGATATTTGGCAAAAGAATATTCCAGGCAAAAGGGAAACAAATACAAATATTCTAAGAATGAGATGTACCTGGTGCATTTTGTGAAACAGCAAGGAGACCATAATGGCTAGAGTGAAAGGAGTAAAGAGAGAATGGAATAGATTCAAGAATTAGCCAGGGAACTGATCTTGGAGGATGAAAGTCATTCTCAAGGCTTTGGCTTATGAACAGAATGAAATGTGGAGGCAAAGGAGGGTTTATTTATTTACACTGTAATGGATCTCATGGGCTTCTGTGTGGATACAAATATAGGATAACAATTTAGGAGTGTGTTCTTGGAGTCCATTTGACATCACCTAAGTTAGATAGTTTACTAGGATTCCAGAGACTATAAAGATGGATTAGAATCTGGTGCCAAAATATCCACATTCTATTATTTTGATATAAAAACCTCAAAGAGGTCCAGGAAATTTTGGTTAGTAGTGTGTGCAGCTCAATTGTATCATTCTATGTTGCATTCACAGCGAATCCAGGGAGGACAGCAGATAGTCATTAGGTTATAGAAATATTAGGAGGACTTCACAATAAATGTATTTGTCTCATGAAGAGATAAAGGCAGATAAATCACAGCAGGATAAAGTCACTTTTCACTGCTTTAGATAGGATAGGGCTATATATTTTTCTGTATTCCATCACTACTCTAGCTAGAATCTCACAGTATTTCAAACTCAAATGTACAAAAAGCAGCCTTCATGTTTGCCTTCATGTCTCTCCTTCCTCCTCTTCATTTATATCAATAAATGCAATCTCTATGTACCCAGTGCTCCAACCAGCAACCTGGGTATCACCACATGTGATTTCTCCCTCCCTTATATATCAAAGCCATGATCAATTCTTGGAACTGCTACCACCAAATGATCTCTGGATTCCAACCATTTTCCTCCATCTCCCAAGTCCAGGTTACAATCATTTCGTCCTTAAACCACAGCAATTTTCTGTTCCGTGGTCTTCCTGGTGCTAGCTCTTCATGTCCTCCCCTTCCCAATTAAGTTGCCTCCTTGTAGTCACAAGAGTTATTTTAAAATGAAAATCTAAGCCTTACATAGTTCTTCATTGTACTCAAGACCCTGTCCAGTTCCTTGTTTGAATTGCAAGATCTTTAGGGACTGGGACTCTTTTTACCCCTGTAGTTTTATCTCTTGCAAAACCACTCTCACACGTGTTCTCTCTAGGCATATGCTGACATGTTTAGCAAATGTGATGGTTAATTTTGTGTGTCAACCTCAGTAGGCCCCAGCCCTCAGACATTTGGTCAAACATTATTGTAGATTTTTTCTGTGAAGCTAAGTTTCAGGTGGGATAAAAATTTGGGTCAGTGGACTATAAATAAACAGATCATCCTTCATCAGGTGAATGGGCCTCATCTATGACTTTAGTAGGAAAGAGTGATGCTTCCTGAGAAAGAAGGAATTCTGTCAACACACTGTCTTCAGACTCAACTTGCAATGCCAACTCTTCCCTGTGTCTTTGGCCTGGTGGCCCTCCCTGCAGATTTGGACTTCTCAGTCTGTAATTGCCTGTGTCATTTCTTAAAGTTTATCCCTGTTCTTTCTCTGTCTCTTTCTCACTCTTTCTTTCTATACACACATAAACACACACTACCTATATAGTCCTTCCCTTGTATCCATAGGTGACTTCCCCCAGAAACTAAAATCCATGAGTGCTCAAGTCCCTTATATAAAATGATGTAATGTTTGCATAGAACCTGTCACATCCTCCCATATACTTTAAATCATCTCCAGCCTACTTATAATACCTAATACAATGTAAATTTTATGTAAATAGTTGTTGTACTGTATTATTCAGGGAAGAATGACAAGAAGTCTGTACCTTTCAGTACAGACACAAGCACTGTAGACCTAACTACACAGTACATAAATGAGATGCAAAGTGAACAATGCTCAAACAGTAAGTGCTGGAAAGAGACAGGATCTGTACAACGATGGAAGTCTACATCAGGATATGCTTCACATCACTTTATTTGCCTCAGTTCAGTGTAGTACTTGGTGCATAGTACATTCAACTTTTGCTTTTTGGAACTTTCTAGAATTAAAAAAAAATCCATCAGCAGTTAGTTGAATCCTCCAAGGTGGAAACTACAGATGTGGAGAGCTAACTATATATACATGCATGTCTTAATATCTTATTGGGTCTGTTTCTATGGAAAACCCTAACTTAATAGAGAAAAACAAACATACATTGTCACTAAGCCTTTGCACTTTCTTTTCTGCCTAACAGGAATGTTACTTCCTGCTTCTGCTCCTGTTGTTATCCTCACTTCTACTCAATCACATGTTATGATCACATGATTTCCTTCATCCTCCTCTTGTCACAATATCTGAGGCAGGATCTTACTTTTTTGTACTTACACAGCACCCTCATCTTACCCTAAACAAAGCCTTCATCAGAGTCCATTGCTCTTGGCTATTTACATTCCCACAAAACCCTAAGATCTGTTAGGGCAGAGACTGTGTCTTATAGTATCCCTACCGCCCAGTATAGAGTTTGGCACTTAGTAGATATTTAGGACTTTTTGTACAATCTAGTCATCAATTTCACTAAGATTTGGGGTAATTTGTTACTCAGCACTTGACAACTATTATGGGAACCAAAGGCATAGATGCTGGAGTGAATGCCAGAAAAGTGGAGCCTCTCCCAATTTAGATGGCTTCATTAGTCTAATAGGACTGATGCTTAGTATTGTTTTCTAGTTGAATAGACAGTTTTTACTAAAGTATCTATATGCTTTCTATGCCATGATCGCTGCCATGAATTCTGAAAGTTAATATAGGAATTTTCAGTTATGGTGTCTCTCAGACTAGTTTATGCAGTGAGATTATAATAGGCAAGCTAGTCATGAAAGCTAGTTGATGTAAAGGAATGATTGCTAGCCTGGGAGCCAGAACAGCTGGGTTCTCATCCTGTATCTATGTTTGTGACCATGCCAAGTTCTTTCATCTTTCTGATCCTATGTTTCTTTGTTTACAGAAGGGAAATGAGGCCACTTGCTTTGCCTTCCTTAGAAGGTTTGTGTGAAAATTAAAAGTGACAAAAAGTGACATGCCTAGACGGTGAAGCACCATGATCACAGGAGGTGTGCCAAACATGGGATTAGAATTCTTTAAAATAACAATTGCTATTAACTCTGGTGGATTTTCCTTAAATAAATGAACTTAATTTTGATAAAGTTAGAATTATGCATGCAAATTCAAAAAAGGGAAAGATCAATGTCACCTGGCACAGATGTTGTGAAAATACCAAATACATTTTCAATACTAAAAGTAACTTTTTAAAAATCCAGCCTTCATCTCACCTCAAATCTGTGTCCATATCTATGCACTTGCCCCACCCCACCCCAGGGCCAGTGCTAGCCCTTCTGACTTTTTTTTTTTTTTTTTTTTTAGTACTGGAGATTGAACTCAGGGGCACTTGACCACTGAGCCACATCCCCAGCCCTATTTTGTGTTTTATGTAGAGACAGGGTCTCACTGACTTGCTTAACGCCTCACCATTGCTGAAGCTGGCTTTGAATTTGCCATCCTCCTCTCTCAGCCTCCAAAGCCACTGGGATTACAGGAGTGTGCCACCAGCAGTTCTCCATTGTTTATAGAACAAGTGCTAGATGCCTTACCCTAAATCAAAGGTCTCCCATGAACTAAGCCTTATTTTCTAGCCTTGTGTCTGGATTATTTTGCTTCACACTCCAAGCTCCAGTACCATTCAAACTTGTAGTTTTCCACATGCTTCCTACTGTTTTACGCTTCTCCGCCTTTGCTCCTACTGATTCCTCTGCATACACTTCTTCATCTACCCACAGCTCATCTACCCCTAACTAAATCTTATTCATCTTTAAGGTTCAGTTTGGTGTCACCTCCTCCAGAAATCTTCCTCTTGACAACCCAGCCTGTGTGGTGGAAGGCATGAAAATGAGCATGGGGGAGGGTGGAAGGGAAGATGCTTCTCTGCTATGCTCCCTTAGCCCCCAGTACATAGCCACACCTCTCCACTGTCATTATACAACTGATTCCATCAAATTTCAGTGTTCTACATATATCTTTCTTTGCCTTACTGAAGGACAGTGAAGATACGGACTGTTTCTTTTCTTTTTTTTCTAAGAGCTTGTACTTTATTTTATTTATTTATTTTTATATGGTACTGAGGATCGAACCCAGTGCCTCACACATGCTAAGAAAGTGCTCTACCACTGAGCTACAGCCCCAGCCAGGGACTGTTTCTTATTTAGCATTATATTCCCAGCACTAGCAGAGTATCTGCCACATATTATGAGCCCAGGACATATTCATTGAATAAATGAATGGATGCATGGATGGATGGATGGATGGATGGGTGGATGGATGGAAAATCAGAATGCTAGCACCAAAAAGGATTTAGTAAATTATCCTGCTCAATTCCCGTGTTAAAACTGAGAAAACTTGAGACCCAAGAGAGTAGATAAGTGATGAAAATCACATAGCTAGTTAAAAATTGAATCTGGCTTAGGAAAATAATTCCCTTTCTCCCTGCTTTCTTTCCATTTTCCTACACTGGCCCTAAACTTATTATCTCTTAAATATCCAACCAAATAGGCAGGTACTTCTCTTGAGAGAATTTTCAATTTATAAATCTCTGTTCAAATGCTTTTCTCCTCTATTTTCTGGCAAGTACCATCTGTCAACTGATATTTTATGTGAATGGAATAACAGAAGGTTTGTGCTCTTTGGAAAGTGTTAGAAGTTAATACTTCCCGCTGTGATCCATATTTGCTTGCTTAAAGAGAAAAAATCTTTTTCAGCATGAATAAGGAAAAAAATCAACCTGAAGCTTAACTACTTCATTTACAAAGTATGTTTTAGTTCAAGGTTGCTTTGATTCTCATGAAACATTTTTGGATGTGTAACATGACTACTTTTTAAATAACTATACACCAAAAGATATCAGAACAAGGGGTTGATAATATTCTTAGCTTTGAAACTGTTTAAGAATTTACAAGGGAAAAAAGGATGATGTAGACTCCCTAAAAATTAAACCTCTACATACACAAAAGAAGGTTAAAAGTAAAAAGGCAAATAAGAGACAAGAAAAATAATTAACAGGAAAAATGACAAAGGATTAATGTGTATATAATCTAAAAACTCATACAAATTGTTGAGAAAAAATTTGACATTCAAGAGGTAAATGTTTAATGGAGATGAAAAACATATAAAAGGATAAAGAAAAATATTTAAACCCTCTAACAAAGAAATAAAAAAGAGAACACTAATGAGGTATCTTTTATAGCCATTAAATTAGTCAAAGCCAAAATGCTATTTATCACCCATAATGCTCACAAAGCTGTAGCAAAATTGGCACATGCCCTTATCACTGGTGGCAGAGCAGACTGTAATAAACATTTTGGATTTAGGTATATGCAGCCTTTGGTATAGTAATTCTACTTCTGAGAATTCAATCTCAGAATCCCCCAAAGAATAAGAAAAATAAAGTAAGAGTCATAAAATGTCCAATTACATATTACCTAGGTTAGACAAATAAATCACTTAAATATTTAATAAAGGTAAATTATGTAGCAAATCAGTAATCACATAAATGAGATATTTTGCAGTCATTATGATTATGATTTGGAAGGCAATGTAAATGACACAAAGTATTCATGACATAAAAAGTAAAAAACAGGGGCTGGGGCAGGGGCTCAGTGGTAGAGCACTTGCCTAGCATGTGTGAGGCACTGGGTTTGATCCTCAGCACCACATATAAATAATAAATGAATAAAATAAAGATCCATCAACAACCAAAAAAATATTTTAAAAATAAAATAAAATTTCCTCTTAAAACACTATGGTATAATCATGGTCATGAAAAAATAATATTTTGTAGGGGAGTAGATCCTACTCTTCTGTCCTCATGTTCCCATGACAGCTTTTGCTTCATTCCCAGGAGGAAATAGTATCAGAAAGACATTTTAAGACCTTCTTTTTATTTCTTGCTTTTTCTTCTTCTAGGGAAGGAAAATGATTTATATGATTGACAAGATAGGGAAAAGTGTCACTGGGTACATGCATACCTCTGTATCTGGCTTGTTCTCTCTTCAAGGGCACTTGTTCTTCTCTCTCCACTTGCTTCTATATATGGCAAGCACAGCCGGACCAGGGCCTACCTTCTACAGGCAAGACTAGAAGTCTCTCTCTTTTTTGTCCCTCTGATTCCTGCTCATTAAGGGTATTCCCTGTGACAAGCTAAGTAAATGCCTGGTCTATAGAACTGACACTTCCCATACATAGGTCATCTGATAAAGACTTCTGAAGAAGTAATATGGAACCCTCACTTTGAAAACTAGTCCACATCACTCCTTCCAATCCAGTATTACTGACTATAAGTGAATATTGTACTCCATATGGCTCCTGTGTCTATTTCTCAATTGCTTTTGGAAAAATAATTAAAGACTGAATAATGAGCTCCTGCCAAGTGCAACACAGGTGTCTGTGAGTCTATAAGGGAATCCAACAAAATAAAATATTGATTGTATTGAGGATATGTGACTTTTCTCCCTTTCTTTCATTCGGCTTTTTATTAATCTTGTTTGAGATGTGAACAGCTCTATATTCCAGGCTAGTAGTAACTACTTCTCCTGGCCTTAGTCTAGGTATGGTAGGTGGCCAACCTACACCTAGAAATAACTTTTCCAGGGCATTTGAAAATTTCATGGGACTACGGGTAGCCTCATATTTGCCATAAGTAGTTCTCAAGGGACCATTCATTGGTATGAAAGTGGGATCCTGACTCTAGTTGGGCCAAATAAGTCATCTCCTTAGCATTTTAAAAGGTAATCTGGGAGAATGAAACTGATAAACATTGGGAGACAGACTGGCAATGGAGAAAATAAGAGTATATCCAGAAGTTAAGGTCCTTTTTCTAGTCATTGCTGGCCACCTGGTATAACCCTCTTTCTTTTATATTTGGTAACCTAAACCAATACATTTCATTTTTCCCTAATTTGGCTTGAGTTGGAGTCTAGTCAGAGTTCTGTCTATAGCAGACCAAACCCCCATGTATGAAACTGGATCCCATCAAGACAGACACATCAGGGCTGTGTCTTAATTCATTCAAATTACTCTAACAGGATAACATAGACTGGGTGGCTTAAACAACAGAAATTTATTTCTTATAGTTTGGTGTCTGCCAAGGGCTCACTTCCTGGTTTAGAGATGATCATCTATTCAGTACATTCCCACCCATAAGGGCTCTGCCCGTGTGACCTGAACATAGCCCAAGACCCACTTTGAAATACTCTCACATGGGAGATGTAGGCTTGAACACAAGAATTTTGAGGGAGATACAAACATTCACTCAATAGTAGAGTGCTGTTGTAGCTATAGTGAAGTTTCCCTGATTCTCACCAATCCTACCTAGGAAGTTTGTATCAAAGTATATTATTGAATTTAATTTCTCAAAGAAAGACTGTCTTGACTATACACCATAAGAAACAGTCATATTTTAAGTAATCTTGACATCAAGTATTTTTTTCAGAAGATTAAATCAAAATTGTTCAAAACCACTCACTGTTGTATCTCATCAACTCTGCTTGAATCACAGCAAGTATGAATGAGTAGCAACTTCATGAATTGTGCATTAGTTTATATCTTTTCCCCAAGGGTAATTGTTTGCTTTATTTTTCTTCGATTAGAGCTGTCAGAGCACAGTGATATATGATAAGTGTTGCATCCTGATGAGAAACAAAAAGAAAATTTAAACCCGAATATAATTATTCAATGCCATAGAGTTTGGTTCTTTTTCCTTTTCCCCCTCACCAGTTCCTATCAAGGCAAGAGTTGTGGGAAATTAGCACAAACAATGAGCTCTGGGAAAGTATATCAATGGTTTATACATCTGCTGACCACTTTTTCCCATGAAGAACATTATCTAGGGTTGGCCTTTAGGTATTAGGTAGCACAAAGGGTGTGTGTGTTTGTGTGTATGTACACATTTATGGTTGAAATCCATATTGTAAGCTTTTGCAGTTTTCCAAGTTGAAAGCTTCCTTTCTTGGGCTATGTGATTGGGGGTGATGACTATAGGCTTTGCACTTGGACACAGGATCATATTCTCTCTCTGTCTCACTCTCTTGCTCTCATATACTGAAGGTTCTTTGCTTTTACCAAGGCTACCAGGTAAACCCTTGAGATGAAAGTCAATATTTACTTTTCCTTAAGTCAAATTCCTTTTCTCTTTTACTCTAAGTATCATTGGAGAATACAGAGAATATTGGTGATGACTATAACCTCTAGACCTAGTTAATGCTGCCAGTCACATTTTGGCATAAATTCTTCTAGTACTCTCCTTTTTTGTTTTAAATGAATGGGGTCAAATTTCAAAGAACTCCTTAGACACTTTAGAACGAAAATAAACACATGTGAACACATCAATGTCTCTTTGAAAGTTGCATTCTAATGCAAGTTAATTTCCTTTCCATGATTGTCTCATTAAAAAATAAATCAAAATATACTTGTTCTCTAATCTACTGCACCTCTTTCCATAACTATGAACCTGACCTCAAGTCACTCTCTAGAACTTTGACTCATCTTGTTTTATATTTCCCATAGATTTTATGCGTCCATAGAAGACTAAAGTATTATTCCTCTGGATAGTATATGTATCAGGTAATATAGGCTAATCTGAAAATACAATCTCTTTTGTTGTGGTTACTGGTAAACAAAGGCATGTGGCAAAATGTGGGTCCCTGACTTTCAAGACTGTTATGTGCTTAAAATGCAGATAAATTGGGGCTGGGGTTGTGGCTCAGTGGTGGAGCGCTTGCCTAGCATGTGTGAGGCACTGGGTTCGATTCTCAGCACCACATACAAATAAAAAAAAAGTTCATGAACAACTAAAAAATTTTTTTTAAAAAATGCAGATAAATGTGGTCAACAAAATTATTAGTAAACTTATATAGTGTGTGAATACATAGAAACACATAAAGTGAGCTTTCCAGTTATGGACTTTAGAAAATGAATAGCTTTATCATTGCCTAACAATTTGCAAACCCCTTTCATTATAATCTAGTAAAATCAGCCTTATTATAATGTAATTTCTCTGCTCCTATTCACAGTAAAACTCCTAAAAATATTTGACTGTACTCATTGTCTCTTTTTTTTTAAAATATTTTGTTTTTAGTTGTAGATGAACACAATATCTTTATTTATTTTATGTGGTGCTGAGGATAGAACCCAGTGCCTCATGTATGCGAGGCAAGCGCTCAACCGCTGAGCCATAACCCCAGCCCCTACTCATTGTCTCTTTTTCTTTCACCTTCCATTGCCTTCTCAAACAGGCTTCATCATGCCTTTTTCAGCAACCACCCTTATCAGGTTTCTCAAGAACCACTATGTAGCTAGGTCTTCTAGCTAGTTCTCATGTTTGGTATGTTTTGTCACTTTTCGCATGACACCTAAAACACTTCCTCCTGAAACATAATTCTGTTTTGCCTCCTTCCTCTCTCACTAGCTGATCCTTCTCAGGTTTCTTCCTAATCTGTTTAGCCTGTTAATGAGGTATTGGCCCAAATTTAATCTTTGGACATCTTTTCTCCATCTATACTTCCTCCTTTAAAAGTTGATATTTTAATCTCCCTGGCTTCAAAAAACATTTATATATATGAAAAATTCCCAAATCCATCTATCTGTATCGAAGCACATTTCTTAAAAATTTCTAGACATATCTTCAACTGCTGCTTCAATATTTCCACTTAAATATGTAATAAGAATCTCAATCTTCATATGTCTTTAAGAACTTAGGAACCTTCTTCCAAACTGTTCTCCAGTAATCTTCCCTATCTCAGTTGATGTTAACTCAAATCTTTCACTTGTTCAGCCTAAGCACTCAGAATCATCCCTGGAACCTTTTTCCCTCACATAACATATCTAATCTATGAAGAAATTGTGTTGACTATACCTCCAAAAATATGAGCCAATCTGATCACTTCTTACCACCTCTGTGAGGGCAATCTGGGTCCAAGATAACAGGATTATAACTGTTGTTTCCACCCTCACCCCCCTGACAGTAAACTCTCTTCACAGAAGACAAAGTTATCTTTTCAAATATGTAAATCAATCACTATCTTGTATGAACCCTAATAGTTTCCCATCATATTTAGAATAAAACCCAAACTTCTTACCATGGCCTAGAAGGCTCTCCATGATATTGCCACATCTCTTACTGCTCTTACTTTTCCTCAGTTTGCTCTACTGTCTGAACCTCCAACATACTAAGTACATTCACTTTAGAGTCTTTGTACTTTTCTGTCTCTGCCTGGAACAATCATCCTCAAAATCTTTGTAGGACTGGATTCCATATCTCATTAGAGTTTATACTCAAAAGTCCCCTCGTCAAAGAAGTCTTCCTGAAACATTCAATTAAAATGTTACTACATTTACCTCTCCATCCTTTCTATTTCCTTTCACTGTTTTTTCCCATAAAACATGCAATTGTAAAATTATACATTCTATTATTTATTTATATGCTTATTGTCTCATCTCATATAAACTATAATCCCATGAAGGCAAGTGTTTTTTTTTTTCTCATTCACTGTAACAACTTTAGCGTTTAGCATATAATAGGTACCCCACAAATATCTGTGGGATGAAGGAATCAAACATCCTATTCTACACAAGTGAAAACTGAGGCATGAAAGGTTAAGTAACTTGTCCAAGATCACAGAGACAGAGTTACGATTGAAGTGGTATCTCCACTGCATTTAATCAGGCTGAATTTATTCATACTCTTGCATAATGCTTGAACAGAAAACCTCTGAGGTAAAATCACCAAGTTCTTTCATTATATATACCAACAATACCCTGCAAAGCCCAGCAGACTAACTTGCAATCAATTTCTAATGCATATGCCAATAGATGAGATTTAATACTTAGTTTTCCAAAGACAGGCCTGCTACTAAATCCAAACTACAACTGATGATTGCATTTCCTCTTAGACACATCTTTTCTTTTCTAATGGATGAGTTGATCACAAATAACTCATCTCTTCAGATTGTTCATTACTTAACAAAGAAATAGAGAAATGAAGTCAGCATCCTTGCTGCTGCCTTCTGCAAATGGAAATGAGGCTCAGACATCCAAGACTGCATGTTAAGTTGACTTTTTAAAAATAGGGACTGACAGCTTTAATAATTCAAGTCATAGATGTCTCTATCTTTGCATGGGTTTTTTAATCTTTGGAGACTAGGATATAAATCATATCTTTTGTACAAAGTAAAAGTAAGTTTCCTTTAATTGGGGTCTTTCATAGATAACTCTGCTTCACAATGCATTAGTGCCAAAAAGCTTTTATTGCTGAGAAAGAAAAATGCTATATAGTCCTCCGTCTATATTATAGTCCACAAAATGAAAAACATTTGCAAATGATTTCTCTAGCCCTCCACTTGTATGAAATTCTACTATTTCTGATTCATTTCTTTGGATCTGAGATCTTGGCCTTTAAAGATTTGTCCCTTTGAGTACAAATACCCAGGGCTAGGGTTTCCTGCCAGTACTGCTCTTTAAAGAATCTGTAAGATCCAAATGGATCAATTCTATTCAAGCTTTCTTGATGCTCACCTCATGGTAGTAGAGAAGCAGAGAGAGGAAGAAGAAAGAACTGGGGTCCCAAGATCACCTTCAAGGACATGTCACTATTGGTCTTACTTCCTTTCACTGGGCCCCACCTCTTAACGTTTTTACCACCTCCAAATAGTGCCAAGCTGGGACTAAGCCTTTAATGGGCCTTTGGGGAACATTCCAGATTCAAAATATAACAGACCTGGATTTGAATCTCAGGTTACCAGCTACATGTCCTTATACAGGTTACATAACTACTGTGTCTCCATTTGTGTACCTGCAAAATGGAGATTAGTTTTGCCCTGCTACATAGGGTTGTTGTTGGATTAAATGAACTGATGCTTGTAGAGTGCTTATCTGGTACTTAACACAGAATGCATATCAGTATATGGGGACTATTGTTGATAGTGTTGCCTCCTCTGTGTGGAATCCACTTGTATCTTTGGCACTTACCAGCTGTGTGACTTTGGGCAAGTTCATTCATATCTCTGAATCTAGGTTTCCCCATTTATCACATAAGGATAATAACAGTTCCTACCTGAAATTGTGAGGATTACATGGAGCAATCAATGTAAAGCTCTTAGTCAAATACTGTGTATATACAAATAAACTGATGATGTATTTCTTTTTGCTTCCTCATCTTCCTAACTAACTCATATTTTCCCCTGGAATAAATCTCTTATCAATGTGGGAAAATAGTGGAATGGGGGAGAGTCTGAAAGTGTGACAGGGATGTTTGTATGCAGAGGAATGTGAGTTAAATGAGGCATAAAACATCATGACATTAACTACAAAATTCATATGTAGTAAGAGACTGTAAATTCAATTGAAACATTAAGACATAATTTTATTTTCACATTGTAGAAGATGACAACAAAATACATCAAATTTGCTTCGGAATGAATTCTAGCCTTAGAATTATTCTACAAAGTGATGAAACTGGAACATTTCTTAAGGGGGATTACAATAATTAAATTAATCCTCCTGCCCTTTTCGGGAATTAAATTCCTTGCCCACTTTGAAGTTATTGGAAGGGAATATTTGATCTACTCACATGGCTACTGGCAAATCACTCTTCTCAATTGTCCTACTACATAATCTTCACATTCACTCTTTGAATTCTGTCTATAAATCAAATTCTCCCAGATTAAGTACTCAGTATAAACACATTGAGAAAGTGTTTGCTGTTTATACCATATATGAAAAAATATTCAGTATTCTCCATCATAATCAAAATGACTCAAAATGAAATATGGAACAAGAAATTAAAAGCTCAGGTCTAAAATAGTCCAGTCCTCACAATCACTCAGGACTGCCAAACTCATGATTAATCTATATAATATTTTTTTGGAAATTGGGAGATGGAAATATTTTGGTTTTGGTCACATATTGACAATCTACATGCTTTACAAATGTTTTGAAAGCACTCAAAACCTATACATCAAAAACTCTATAGAGTTAAATTGTGTACTGATTCTAATCAGTAGCAGTTCTGGGGATGGTTGGTCTTAGAAATCTTGCATAATGTAGTACATGGTTTAAAATAACATCATCTCCCTATTAGTGACAGAAAGTTTGATCTACCTAACTTTCTATAAGGTCAAATGGAGACTGCTTAATTCTATTTAAACTATTTTTTTTAAATTTCCATTCCAAATACCAGTTCCTGACTTCTCAAATGCATTTATGGTATTGATTTTTACTAAGAGTAGTTTTATAGGAAGTGGGTGATCTAACAGATTCAACTTTTTAAATGATTTTGCTTCTGCTATTATTGGTTTTTGATCTCCAGGACTGGTTAGAAATAGAATACCAGAAATAGAACAGATTCAAGTAGCTTAAGTAAAATTTAATTGGATCATGGCCCAAGTCAAAAATCACATGTCATAGCTTAGCTGATGTTCAAAAAAAATCTTTAGAGGTAATCAAAAGGGCTTAATTTCAAGCAGATTTTAATAGTAATATACAGTTGAGAAGATGATGTTTCTCTATATTTAATTCTTTGGTTTTTATTTCTAAATTGTTTTTATAGAGAAACAGGGGCTCATACCTTGGGGCATCTTGTGACTGTTTAAAAACTGATTTACATATATTTGGAAGGGATGTGAATGCATTACCAGAAAACAAGTGATTACTAAAGTAGATGTGTATGGATTCCCAGAGCTGCAATAAACTCACTAGTGGAGATAAATTGTGTTTCCTAGCTTTGCATTTTGGGGGCTGTGATTGTTGTTTACAAGGAAACATCACACTTTTATGATTGCTTTTTAGTGGCTATCACTAATGCAACCATTTAGAAAGGACAGAATTATTTGTTATATATTTCTATATGCACATTTTTTACTTTTTTATTGTTAAATGATACATGGTACAGTGAATACATAATGGATGTAATACTGCCACCTCTTGGTTATGTAAATGAGGAACTCCAGAGTCATAATTCTCTGTATTCAGATTGGAAAATGCAAGTGCTTAAAAGTCAACTAAGCCTTTTCTATTTTGGTTTAGCAAAAACAGTTGTAAATAAATATCTATGCTAGTGTCTATGCTTTTAAAGCCCCTATAAAGTACATTATCTATGCATTAAAAGATATCTGTACTTATAAAACACAAGTGACAGTGATACTTTGTGCTGAGGCATCCTAGAAAATAATGTTTAGACTTGGAATACATTTAGAATTGCTTAGAGTGTCCTTTATTCAATCAAAATCAAAGTTAATTCAGTTTCCACTTAAGTATAACCTAAAGCATAGAAATACAATCTTTTTCCTTTTTCTTTGTCTTTTTAAAAGAGCATTCCCTTCTCATTTTAATCAATTTTAATCACTTTAGCAAGGTATTAGATAACTAGATTATAGGTTAGAAAAGCCGGCATTTTCTTATTAAGGAAAGTCTAAAACTTGGAAACCAAATTAAGTGCCCCAGGACAAAAAAGGCTAGATAACTAGTTTTTTTTCTTTCATTCAGCTAGGGAGGAGGTTATAAATAAAACATGCTGGGTAATCTTCCTGTGGTTACATGGATGCTATGATCACTTATCTATTTCAATAAACTTGGCAAGAACCTGACCACACTGTTTCATCAGTACACTAGATAAATGTTTTACTATTTTAATAACATCTCTCATTTCTACCATACTTGATATTTTACATAGCCCCTCCACATCTGTCAGTTCACATGATCATACAGTCAATTTCCTTGACAGTGAGAGCACATAATGCAGTTATGAGGGACCCATGTCCTTTTTGTCTATCAGGAAGTCAATGGTGCTCTTATTCAAATAGAGCAATGATATGAATATGCTGTTGTCCAGACACAAAGTTGACACTGATGACATTGTTAGCAGGACAGATATGCACTTGGTGACTGGTAGTAAGGCTTCTCATAGACATCTGCTTGCCTGTTTCTGCTGGCAACCAAACACTGGACCAGACTGAAGATAGTATGTGATTCTAGAACAGGTTATCTTTTATGTGAAACTCTAAAGGAGAACAATGAAATATCAAAACTAGAAGAACTTAGTGACTACCTAATCAATGAATCAATCACAATCTCTCTTTCTCTCCCCCCCCTTTCTTATAAGCTGGACAGCTTTCCTCCACTAACCCCTGCTTCAAAATCCCAAGCCACTGGGATTATAGGTATATACCACTGTTTCTGGCAAACTTTCTCTTTTTAAAGGTGAAAAAAGAAAGGTCCTGAGAGGATATACAAATTGGTCACTTACCAAGAGGGTAAGTGGGTAGCATAGCAGAATGAGAAATTGCATTCTCCAACTGCAAGGCCAGTCTCCCTACCAACAACCATGCTGTCTGTGGGATCTTTAGTCCTGTGTTCAGTTGAAGAAGAAATTAAAATCTGATTTCTACTTTCTTTTAGTGTCATGATCCATGCAATACTATTGTTTTTTAGACTAACAGTATTTAAAATAGTAAACTCCTCCTATTTTAAGGGTAGTTTTTGAGACCTAGGACATAAACTCTTCTGGTGTTAGAAGTATGTAGGTATAACTTCTATGATAATCTAGAGAATTCTACTGAAGAAGAAGCCCAAAAATATGGAGAAGCCAGGCATGGGCACATGCCTGTAATCCTAGCAGCTTGGGAGGCTGAAGTAGGAGGATCAAGAACTCAAAGCCAGCGTTATCAACTTAGTGAGGCCCTAAGCAACTCAGGGAGACCCTGTCTCTAAATAAAATATAAAAAAGAGCTGGGGATGTGGCTCAGTGGTTAAGCATCCCTGGGTTCAATCCTCAGTACTCCCCACAAATATGGAGAAACTGAGCTCAGAGAGGACTGTGAAGTGTCTTGCATGAGGTTTCATAGCAGGATGATGGCCAAGTGAAGGTTGGGGCTTTTCCTACAGCTCCTTGACATCTGTTATTGTTCTATATATCAACTGACAGGGCACCAAGAAGGAAGAGTTGTTTTTTTAAAGTGAGGGAATATTTGAGACTAGAGTGCCTCATTAAGTCTCAAAACCATGGAAGGGGTGTTCACTGTGTAAGCTGGCAACTGGAAAGTGGGGGTATTCATTTTCTTGAATTGAATGTTCATCAAGTAGCAGCCTCTACTGCTTTCCATTGTTTTCAGAAACTGATCTGAGACCTGGCCAATATTGCAGAGAATTCATGGTATCCAAATAAGTTTGACCTTAAAACATGTTATATTCTTCTGGCTCAATAATTAGTACTTGGAACCAAACTATAGAAGAAAATAATATGTTTCATAGAACAACTCACAGTTTACACAAGCCACAGAAGCAACAGAGAGGCTCAGGCAAGGGAGTACAGATCACTCCTGTTTCATGCTATAATATTGCATTGACCTCTGAGGCAGCAATTACTGTAGTGATTGTGATGCAGGAAAGGACTGTTTCTGTAATTTGGCACCCATGTAGTGTTGGAAAGTAAAGAGCTTTGAACTTCAGGTAATGAAGGTCTCACTCAGTCAGTTCATGCCAGGCATTCTCATTTGCTTGGCAGCCAGCTGGACAGGGGCCATACAAGGGCAGCCAGAGCACATTGCTTCCATTATGAACAACAATGAACACAAAGATGTCGCTCCCAGGCCACAAAGAGGTGGCCTGTTGGGGCAGAATGTGGGCCTGGGCTGCTGTTCTAAACTTATATGTTGTGGATGTCATTACTGCATTAAAAGTTCTTAGAACAAGCAAGAGAAAAAGAGAGGTCATGCGTTTGTCTTTGAGAGGTGGAAGATGTGCTTTGAATCATCATTCAAAGTGTTATGTGTGGACTGCTTGTTTGTGTGCCTGTAGATGTGCTTTGTGGGTTGCTTGATGCATTTTGCAAAGAATGAAAGCTATAGGGTGAGTGTGATATTCATGGTAAGGGGCCAAGAAGAGGGCTATTCCATTCATCAGTAGCTCAGCTAGGTGGAGAGGATAGTGCCTCAGTGTTCAGTAGTGGGATGGCTGAGGGGCATGGAGGAGCCTGATATTTTGGGTTTTCTGGGACTCCACTACCAGACAGCATCTGAATCAGCAATTCTGGACCTGTCTTAGCTTAAAGACCACTGATAATAACAATAATTATAACTTATCAAGCATTCACAATGTGCCAGGTCAAAGTGCTTTTGCTGATGTTATTATTGTTGGTACTGGGAATTGAACCCAGATGCACTTTGCCACTAAGCCATATCCCCAAATCTTTCTATTTTTTTTTTAATTTAAATTCAGGGTCTGACTAAGTGGCTTAAGGCCTTGCTAAGTTTCTGAGTCTGGCTTTGAACTTGTGATCCTCCTGCCTCAACCTTCCAAGTTGCTGGGATAACAGGCATGTGCCACTGCACCTAGCAATACTGTGCTTTAAAAGTCTTTGTATGAGTGAGTTCATTTTACTCTTACAATGTTGTGGAATTGGCACCATTATCGCCCCATTTCTGTGAATGCAGAACCGGAAGCATACAAAGTAAATTCCTGAAGGCCACCCAACTAGTAAATGGTGGACCAGAATTTGAATCCAGGCTACCTGGCTACACAAAGCACATTTTTGCCACTATTCAGTACAGTCTCTTATCTATCACCTCCCTATCAAAGTCTAAGTTTTAAGAGGACCCAACTGTCTCTCTTTATAGATGAGGAAATGGCAGCCAAGAGAGCAGAAATAGCTTGCTTGGGCCCAAGAAATCATTGATAGAGCCCAGTGTTCACAAACACCCTGCTCTTTCATTGATCTTGGGCAGCTACCTTCCTGAGATGAGGCATCTTCTCCATGAGCTTATATGTGCTTCTGGCTCTACTGCTATTACCAGCCTTTATTTCAGGGTCTTAAGAACAGCAAGTCAGAAATAGAGTCCCTTTGCTAGTTTGAAGGTAAATGGAATCATTCCATTTTGTTTTCCTTTTGTCATTAATGTTGTGAATGGGGGCATATTTTGCTCAAGGCTGTGCACATATGTACCTTTCAAAGTGCTTCAATCAATCAGCCTTGGAGAATCTGGGGGAAAGCAAGTTTGACAAATCTAGCGAAACACCTCAGAGGACACTAATCCAGGAAGGTTATTGCTTTTTTTTAAAAAAAAAAAAAGTAGCCAAAGTGCTAAAGCAGGATCTGTGATAAGACCAGAGGCTAAGCCATAGGAATATGAAGATTCATTTATGAATGGCTTTTGGTGATAGGACAAAACGAAATGAAATACAAGGAACTGTAAAATTGCTTTTTAACTTAAAATTTTACACTGGGTAGCCATGTGTGTATGATAAGGAAAATAAGACCACAAATTGTTGATCAATGTTTTTGACCATCTTAATGGTCAAATTGTATGGACTGCTTAGATGCTAGAATCCTTTAGGCACAAATTAGGCAAGACTGTCCACCTCCAAAAACAGCAACCTAGGGATGAAGTAGCTCTAGTAGGAATTTTGAGACATCCTCTCCTTCAAATTCTGAAGCACCATAGGACTCCTCATTTTCTAATAACTTGGAAATGTTAACTACGAAGCAAATTCAATACCTGAAAGCAATAGATACAAAGTCCAGTTTGTAAATCAGGAGTGAACATTATACATTGTACTCTGGAAATGTGACATATAAGCCAAAAATTAAACCTACTGTACAAATCAGTGGTTGAGCCAACTTTCCGGAAAACTGTCAGAACAGTCATGGAAGATAAGAGGAAGCTTATTTAAGAATAAAATCTTCAAAAATGGCTGGGCTCCTCACCTTATACCACCTAACAGGAGAAGAGACTGGCAGTTTTGGCAAGTGCAGGCTCCTCTGGTATAAAAAAAAACTTTCCATAAAAGTTTTGCCTGGGTAACTGTCCATAGCTGACTGGAAAGGGAGGGGAGAATGGCAGATTGATAGTGGCTTCTGACATACAGGAGAAATACCATTTTATACATATCTTTCTTTCCTAAAAACAACAACAAGAATTTAATATCAGCTGTCAACAAATAGGACAAGAGAAATATGAGTACAAGGGATTCAGAAGTTAGACAAGTAGGCATAAAATCCCTCCTAAATATCTCCAGTTTTAGTTTTTGAAGTGTTAGTATACAGAAAGGCAATAGACCTGTAGTTGGAAATAATGCCTTTCAGGTCTTAATTGTTATTTAAAATAGTGACACTGCAATAAGACCTTGAAAATATCGTGATGACTGGTTAATCACTTTGATAGCTTCCAGTACCAGAAATGTCATGAATTTTCTACAAGGTTTTATGTCTCTTCTTTGGATCCATTTCTTTGTGCATTTCCTGACTCTTACAGTTCTATGTTTGCTCTTAGAATCACAACTGCTTATTCTGTTAATTAGAAAAAAATTTTAAACTATTGTACCTTGGGAATATAAATTTATAGTGATCTCAAAAGCTTGAATCAAGTTTGACAGATTTCACATACATTTTTGCATTTGAGTCTTACAGGGGATGTAAAGCAGATGCTACTATATCCATTTTGCAAATAGAAAACAGGCTCAAAGACATTAAGTTACTAAGATCACCTTGTGAGTAAGTGGTAGAGTTGAATATAATCCATGTCTTCTAACATGTTTTGCCTAGAATATGTCTGTGAGCAGAAAAATTTGCAAAATATAAGGTAACTCAAAGTGGTTTAACACTAGTCATTGGAGGGAAGACTTCCATTAAACAAGGTGAATTGCTCTCACTATCCTTCAGGTCAGCATAGATCTAGAAGAGGACGGGAAGAATTATTTGTGTGAACACAGCTTCACTTGCTGTAGTGGGCCATGGCCCATCCAAGTTCAGCCTTATAATTTGTAAGGCCAAGTACAAAATGAAAATATGGGACATCTTGTTCAAAATCTTTAAGAAATTCAAGACAGCAGAGTATTCAACAAAGTGTAGGGCTCTTCTAAGACCAGGCCCTGTATGACTACACAGGTTGTATGCCCAGGAAGCTAGCCCTGACTTCTTCTCAGGTAATACTTTGTTAGGAGAGTGACCAGTCCTTGTTTGACATGGCTAGCCTACAGTGCCCAAAAGAGAACCTCTGAAAAGTTTTCATGTTCCTAAGTAAATGATAGAGGAAAAAAAGGCAATGAAGATTAAAGAAATGAATGTTCAATTAAAGAAGCAGAAGACATTTGTATAAACACAAGTGACAAAACTTGACCAAATATGGTTCCATATATTTAATGATATATATCAATGAATATTTGTCAAAGAACTGTGCTTAACATGATGTTCTCCAGCTCCATTCATTTACCTGCAAATGTCATAATTTCAAATTCTTCTTTAAGGCTGAGTAACACTCCATTGTGTATATATACCACATTTTTTAATCCATTCATCTGTTGAATGGATATGCAAATGCTAATTCATAATAAGGAGGTTCTAGGGAATAACAGAAGTACTTTGGATTAGACAGAGGGGAGTGAAGGGAAGGGAGGGTATCAGGGTAGGAGAAATAGTAGAATGAATTGGACATTATTACCCTACGTACATATATGATTACATAACTGGTATGATTCTACATCATGTACAACCAAAAGAATAAGAAGTTATACTCCATTAATGTATGATGTGTATGATGTGTCAAAACGCATTCTACTATCATGGATAACTAATTAGAATTTTAAAAAAAAATTTTAAAGTTGGACGCGGTGGCATATGCCTGTAATCCCAGCACTTTGGGAGGCTGAGACAGGAGAATGGTGAGTTCAAAGCCAGCCTCAGCAATGGCGAGGTGCTAAGCAACTCAATGAGACCCTGTCTCTACATAAAACACAAAATAGGGCTGGGGATGTGGCTCAGTGGTCGAGTATCCCTGAGTTCAATCCTCAGTACCAAAAAAAAAAAGAATTTAAAAAAAATTTAAGGGCTGGGGTTATGGTGCAGCAGTAGCGTGCTCGCCTAGCACGTGTGAAGCACTGGGTTCGATCCTCAGCACCACATAAAAATAAAATAAAGATATTGTGTCTACCTACAACTAAAAAATAAATATTAAAAAAAATTTAAAAAGGGACTTTGCTTAGCCACACACTCTATCTCCTAATCCTCCACATATTTTATAATACAGAAATAGTAGAAGACATGGGTAATGCAAATAATTGGTTCCCAGCCACTGAGAAATTGGAGTCCATATCATTGGAAGAAGAAGTAATTTTCTATTAGGTATAATCCTCCAAAGTTTTGGCCAGAACAGTTTCCCAAAGTACCTACTTCCACCAGGAGTCACACATTTAATGTTAGTTGTAGGGTTGTTCATACCCCACTGATTGCTGACATCAAGGATTCTGTACTGTTGCTGCTGTTACTGATGTGAACAATAATATGGAAGTTAGGGAAGAGACACTAAATAAGAGGGAACAAAAATAGCCCCATTCCCCTTCAAAATTAAATTCCTTTTTGAGTATCATACAGAAGAATGAGGCTGATCTAAATTTGAAATTCACTCTGCTACTTAATTAATTGTACAGTCTTGGAGAACTCAATGATCTTTCTCATACCAAATTTCTTCCATATAAAAATGGGTATGGCTGGGAATGGTGATGTATGCCTGTAATCCCATCTACTCAGGAGGCTGAGGCAGGAGGATCACAAGTTCAATGCCAGCCTGGGCCACTTAGAGAAACTCTATCTCAAAATAAAATTAAAAATGACTGGGGATGTAGCTGAGTGTTAGAGCACTTACCTAGCATGTACAAAAATAATACATCAATCAATTGAGCAATTAATTAAAATGAGAAAAACTCCTATCCATTTGGATATTTTAAGAAATTCTTGAAATAATTAATATATGTAAATTGATTAGCATGGTGCCTGGTATTCGGTAAGCATATAGTAAAGGCAACTACTATTATTGTTAGAAGAAATAAATATCACAACTACTAAGGAACAAATCATAAAGCCCATTTTATCTACCATGAGAAGTATAATGATCCTAAAAATATCAATAGTTTACATTCTTAGAATGTCAAATCTCAGGCTTGTAATATGTAAAAGGGCCTTCTAACAGTTTGCACAACTTTAGTTGTAGTTTAGAGAATCAGAGGAAAATTGTATCAGAACAGCATTTTTATTTTTAACTGTATTTTATATCTTTTTGTATTTATGTGGTTTAGTTTTCTATGAAAACATCCATTCAATACACATGTTTTAATGGCAATTCTATAAATCACTGTAGTGACAGTTATAGAATTAAATTATATGTAAGGATTTCATCTGGAAGGGAATTTGGAAAATAATAAAAGATTGATTCATCAGGGACAAGAGCTTGTTTTCTTAAATTCATCTTAAACTTGCAGAATTGACAATTTGGCAGTAAACAGTATTTTAAGTATATTTAGGTTTAAAGAAGGAAAGATAACTCACTGGTACATGAAACAGGTTCACTCATACATGATTAAAATAAGGAAATATTCACTTTGCTCTTTGTATTTACTTTAAAACATGAAGAGGCCAAATACTCAAAATTGCTAAAGTTTGTTGACTTTTTACATTCTTTTTTTATTTATTAATGCATTACAGTTATACATAATAGCAGGGTTCAATGCATATAACAGAGTTTTCTCCATTTCAATCCCCAGTACTACTTTTCCTCCTTTCATCCCTCCCCTGATCCCTTCCTCTAGTCTGTTTTTCTTCTATTTTTTTCATGCATTATAGTTACATGTAAAATTGGAATATATTGTGATATATTCATACCTGCACATAGCAGGAAGAAAGAGAGAGAAAGAAGAAAAACTGGTCAAGTAAACAATATCCTTTGTTTTATCTTTAAAATGTAGTACATTGTTTTTCATAAAGACCTATACCAAAAACAAGGGCTCAGTTTTACCTATTTTTTCTCCTTGAAATTCTTATGTCCAGGCTTTCCTCCAAATGCACACCTACATGATCAATCCCTACCATCACTACCAAAAACCCACACTGGAAGTCAGGTGAATACTGCCAAAAACCTTTTCATAAAGTTTATCCCTCTTCTCTTCCTTGCAGAAATCCTCAGTGGTGCCTGAGTGGCTATAGGATCAAGTACACACTTTTTTAAAAAATTTTTTTGGTTGTAGATGGACACAATATCTTTATTTTATTTATTTTTATGTGGTGCTGAGGATGGAACCCAGTGCCTCACTCATGGGAGGCAAGCGCTGTACCACTGAGCTACAATCCCAGCCCCAAGTATACACTCTTTAAGTATCATTTGTGGTCTTCCGGAGTCAAGCACCTCTTTCTTCAATCTTCAAAAACCCCCAAGTAAAATAACTCTTCTATCTCTATTCTTTCCCTATCCTGGTCTACTTTGCATTCTGTGCTTCCCTAGATCTTGAGAGCAGCCTCCTGCAAGAAAGCCCTCCCTTTCTCTTCAGACCCTCAGGATCTCTGCTTTCACCACCTCCTCTGCACACCCATGTATCTGAACATGCTTGACCCTTTGGAGTTGCTATTTGATGCATGACCCAGATCTCCACTCTGACACAGATGCCTCCTCTTCTCTCAGCTAGTAGAGAAGATGTTCATCAATGTTTGTTGTTGGTGATAAAAACTGAAGAGCAACTGCTCCAAAAATTGATTTTTAAATATCCCTAATCATTTCCCTTCCTGTGCCCTAAGTCCTTACCAATGCTTTCATTTTTTAAAAATTTTTTTGAGTTGTCAATGGACCTTTATTTTATTTATTCATATGTGGTGCTGAGAATCAAACCCAGTGCCTCACACAAGCTAGGCAAGTGCTTTACCACTGAGCCACACCCCAGCCCCAATGCTTTCATTCTTCAAGCACATAATCATGTACCTACCACATTACTTAAAATTACTCTCAAGTCATTTTCTCAGGTGTTTACTATCTTCCTAACAAGAATCTAAGCTCTCCAAAGGCAAGACCCTGACTACATTTTTTTCTTTTTCTTCATCTTGCATAATATTGGACTTGGCAATGGCAACCCAGTTTCAGTCAATGCTCCTTGCCTAAATAACCATAAGTAATCAAGAAGGGAGCCCTGGGCGGCATCTGAAAGGGAGTTAGGCTAAGTCTTCCTGAGTTTGATTATTTTCACTAGCAGTGGTCCATCTAGCAGTTTGGCACAAACACATTTCTTCATAAAAATTATAATGGGTGTGTGAGGGAGACTCATGGTGGTGGTGGAATTTCTTTGGAAGACAAAGTGTTGTATTTGAAATAAAAGGTAATCTATCCAGCAACTCATTTCATCAAGGAGAGTTTTCTAGCAGGGTTAAGGCTGAAGATGGTTTGGAGGAGCCATGTGTTATACAGAGAAAAGCCCTGGACTAGGAGTCAGAAAACCTGTTCAGGTACTACATCTCCTTAAACTCCCAGCCTTAGTTTTGTCAGCTGTAAAATGAGAGAGTTGGGCTTGGTAAGATTACAGAATCTCAGCACTCTTAAAGGATCCCTTCAGATACTAAAACTCTCTGACATCTTCATCAATGGGCCACTGAGAATTTGCTTTTGTATCTCCTAGAAAGGAGACCTCACATCTGTCTAGCTCATTTGCTTTTCATATAGTTCCAATTCTTGGAAAATTTCACTTTTTCAAATGAAGTACTTCCTAGCTTCAAACTCTTTCAATTGGATGAGATGACCCAGGTAATCTGGCAGATGAAATTGGAGACCACATCAGGCAGAATGGATGGAGCAGTAGAGAGGGAGAAATCATCAATGCTGAAAGAAGGAAATTCACGAAAGGGAAAGGGAGAAGGTAAGGAAAAGGAAGGCAGACATATCAGCTATGACACAGTAGTCAAAAAGGCAAAAGAATTGTGGGGAAGAAACATTTCATGGAGAATCTGCAAAAACCAGTAGGAGCAGACCAAAAAGAGGACCACGTTTCATTAGCACAGGGTGGCAACAACAGCTATTCCCTTAACCCCAATTTTCTTATCTTAAGCCTAGTTCATTACCTCTGGGACTATGTCTAAATTGTCACTAATGCTTCTTGCTGGGATGTCTTTAATTTGGCAAAGTATCTAAATGAATAAGAATCTTAAAATATTCTAACAAATTCAGTTTCAGCAAAACCTCCAATCACCCAAAGTGCACCTTCTCAGCTTGATCAATAGGCACTTGGGCTCACAGTAGTTATTTCTGCCTTCAGACTACCCTTTTCTCTTGTCAAAGTTTCCATCACCCTGTTGACACTGTCCCTGAGTCACTTGCCATCTGAATGCGCATACTAGCTGCGTGGGAGGCAGTCTCTAGAGGTACTGAGGGAAGACAGCCTAAAATGAAATATTTGCTACAGCATTTTGAACAGGACTGCCTGGGAGAGGGAGCAGGGAAGGAGGGAGCCCACACTTACTGTAACCCTTCCTTCTATGTGCCTGGCACAGTGCCAACTGCATGCACCTTCTCATTTATTCTCCACAAAACTATTTAGGCTGAGTGTGAGTATTATCCCCATTTTGCATTCATTTCTTTATCCATTCAACCAACATGTATCACTCCATACCTTCTCTGATGTGAAACGTGAATCCAAGAGGTGGAAAAACTGCTGGGGCCCACAGAGCTAGTATCCTGTCTTGTTTGCCCCATGCTCTGCTGAAATAAAATATGTCGCTGAGAATAATAAGGGTAAAAAAAACTTTGTCTCTTATCTCCTCAGACTGATAACACAACTGTAGTAAGAAAGACCGAACAAATCAATTACTAGAATGAGGTTCTGTAAGTATACTAAATAAAGGACAAAGTAACTTGGAGTTTGGGGACTCCATACTGCGTTGAATGATCTGGTAGGTATTCCACCAGACACAGGGAAGACCCATGTATATTCTTAATACACCACTCTGCATTCTGAGAGCATGTGATGTTTTCACCTAATGTTTAGACAAGGCTACTCTGAGGAAATGCCTAAGCCCTACCTAAGTCCCTACCTAATCCCCTACCTAAGCCATCTGGATTGACTTCCAAAGAGCCAGTTCGACTGGGTTGCTTCCTCTTTCTGTCACTTACTTTAGGTTTATGTACAACCAAAGGTAAACTGATTGCTTTTGTTCCCTCCTATCTCTGGGAAGGGAAGACTTGGAGATTTTGAGTTGTTTAGGCCCAGCGAACCCAGATGGCAATTTAAATGTGAGGGCCCTATGAACCCAGGCACCAGAGAACTGGAAACTGCTGTTTGCATCTCTGCTCTTTCCCTCATAAGACCACATGAAATTGACATTGACCCTATCTTAGACATACTACCTTAGCCAAGGATAAATTCAGAAAGTTGTGGAGTGAATGAGATAAAGCCCTATGTCTCAACTATCTTGTAGCTAGTTATTGGCCATGGCCAATCATTATAATATTACGTTCAGAGATTTGGTGGAAATTGTAAGTCATATTGCCCCTGTCCCCTTCATTCTGATTTAACCAGAATCAAGGATCTGTGGGTGTAATAAAAAGCCAGGGCTTAACCCGGTTGCCAACATACCAAAGACAGCAATACCATTAAACAGAGCTCCAGGTTAATGAAGAGAGTAATTTCAGATGCTACAGGATGAAGGTACTCAATGATTGTGAGAAAAGGAGCTAATTTTAATTTGTCTAAGCCCATTGGAATATTGACAGAGGAAGAGTAAGGAGGCCATGACTGAGAAGGGAGATATCAGCAGGAGGTCCCTGAACAGTCAGAAAAGGACAGATGGCACATGTACACTATTGTCTTTGTAGGTTAGGAGAGCAGAAGGGATGTGAGGTTTTGAGGGACATTGTAGTGGGATAGGGACTGCTTTAGGCTTGGGGAAGTATCAAGCAAAGATTAATATTTGCCAAGTGCTAGATACCAAGCACTATGCCAAATATTAGACATAATTCTTTCTTTTGATTTTACTGTCAACTCTATGAGTGATTTTGTAGATCTCGATTTTGGAGATCAGAAAATTGAGTTCAGAGACATGATGTCATTAACCCAAGGGCACATAGCTAGTGAGTGGCTGGTACAGACTAAATGTTTGTGTCCTCTTGCCTCAAATCATATGATTAAATCATAACCCCCAAAGCAATGGTTTAAGGAAGGAGAACACTTTATGAGATGAGTGGGTCATTAGAAAAAGACCCTTATGAATGGGATTAGAATCCTTATAAAACAGACCTCAAAAAGCTCCCTCATCCCTTCCATCATGTGAGACACAACAAGAAAATGCCATCTGTGGACCTGGAAGTAGGCCCTCATTAGACATCCAATTTGTCAGCGGAATGATCTTCCACTTCCCAATCTCCAAAACTGTGAGCAATAACTGTTTTAAAATTTGTTATTTTAGATATAGATGTCAGTAGAGTGTATTTTGACATATTATACACACAGGGAGAATAACTTATTCTTGTGGTTGTACATGATGTGGAGTTTCACTGGTTATATATTCATATATGAACACAGGAAAGTCATGTCCGATTTTGTCTTTTCTATTCCCATCCACCTCCCTTCCTTCATTCCCCTTTGCCTAATCCAATGAACTTCTATTCTTCTCCTCCCTATCCTCCCTTGTTATGGGTTAGCAATAACTTTTTTGTTTATAAGCTACCTACTCTGTGGAATTTTCTTATAGCAATCTGAAAGGCATAAGGAAGTGGCAGATTCTAGAGTAAAACCTAAGCCTGTCTCACTTTATAGTTTTTCTTCCACTATTACTTCCTTTAAGAAAAGGAAGCTAAAACACTGAAGCACAATATCTCCTTCCAGAGTTCTATAGTCAACACTGACAGAACAAGAGGTGAACATGAACAGTAGGAGTGAGGTGACATGAGGAAGGTAGGGAAACTGAAGGATGCTAGCATCCCCTCATTTTCCAATGACTTCAGAATTCCAAGGAACCACAGTCAAGAGGCCAAAGGAGTTAGCACTCAGTAATGGAGAATCAGGAGCAAGAGTGCGATGTCATTAGCACACTAGTTTCCCGGCCATTTTCACAAAGTTCCTGCTACAGGAAGATAGTCCGTCACATTTCAGATGCTTGTCTAATGCAAATATGTACCAAAATGCAGCAGAGTGTTCTCAAATCAATAGTGCTTTCTGGCACACACCTCTTTGGTAAGCACTTTTGCAAGGTAGACATAAAAATAAATGTGCAATGTAATATTTAAGGATAACCTTTAGCTATTAGGCTGATTTCCTATCAAGCTGTTCCTTTTTCAATAGAAGCTCTAATTTATGCTCACATAAAATCCCAACAGGCAGGTACATCATGCAATGCACCTTACACAGGCTGCCAAGGGAAGAGGTATAGGTAGGGAGTGTGTGCAGCTTCTTCACTCAGGAGACACATCATAAAGAACTTCAGTCTCTGACTTTTCACTGTCCTAATAAACAGCAATAAAAAGTCACTTGCCTTTCCATGTTTCTGCATTTATATTCTTGCCCATTACTCCAAATGAAACAGTCTGTTTCCAGTCCCTACCAAGAATCAACTGAACTTAAGGAACTTTACAAATAAGTCTGGTATCAGAAAATGAAAACTCTCTCTGTGCCTTGTACCCATCAGTTCTTCCTGTGGAATATTATCTGACCCAACAGGCACTGTCATTTTTAAAATCTTTTTGTAGCAAGGAGAAAATTGCTCATGTTCTTAATTATCACTACTACTCTTATGTCCAGAGATCTTCCAGGATTTCTAATATAGCACATCCAAAAATGATGTGACATTTTCTTTTAGTAGACAGAGATGGCAAGTCCTGAATCCATTCTTAGTTCTTCAGCTGGCTTAATGATCAGAGGCATTTGAAACAACTCCCCTATCCCTAAGCACTTCTGCCCACAGTGCCCAGATGCTTAAAACAAAATGAAATGTGCAATGGTTAAGAAGCATCTGTTTGCATGTTCTAATCCTTATAAATCATCCCATGGCTTTTATAGTCTGTCTTTGATAGCCCACATTCCAAAAATTGTGCATGTACATATACATAAAAGGCAACTTTCATTTCCAGAATGCAAAAAGGCATAGGTTCTATGCATCACACTGGGATAGGGTGCTCTATGAAATAATAATCATAGCTCCTAGCATGCATTTATTGATCACATACTATGAACCGAGCAAACCATCAAAATGTTTTCCTGACATTGGTAAATATGATCCTCACATTTTATTTATCACCATTTCAAACATGAGGGAAATTGAAACTGAGAGAGGCTACATAATTTGTTCAAATTCACACAGGTAGTAAGTTAAAGAATTTGGTTCACAGCCCAGGTTTCCCTGACCTACTGGGTACATTCCTTAGTCAGTTTATCCTTGCCTACAGAAAAATGCTGCAACTCCAATACTCAGATGGTTACTCCAGCTTATATGAGCTTCATTTTGGTAGCACAATGGAAGAAATTGATTAAAATGCAAATCTAATGCAGTGGTCAACAAATACTTTAGTAGGACAGTTGTCTTACATAGTCTTGTCCATTCAGATGTCTCCAAGTACAGATACCAGTGTAGCTTAACATGGTACAGTTATAATCCTTTTTTTTTTTTTTTTTTGGTACTGGGGATTGAACTCAGGGGCACTCGACCACTGAGCCACATCCCCAGCCCTATTTTGTGTTTTATGTAGAGACAGGGTCTCACTGAGTTGCTTAGCACCTCGCCATTGCTGAGGCTGGCTTTGAACTCGTGATTCTCCTGTCTCAGCCTCCCTAAGTGCTGGGATTACAGGCTTGCGCCACCAGGCCCGGTTTATAATCCTTTTCTACATAGGCCATGGTATGGAATAAATTAGTTGGTCACCTACCTTGATATTTCTTAAAGAAGTTGAGAAAATTAATGGGCAAAAATTGAATATTTTCCAGGGATAACCTCTGACAATCATCAAGAATGCATTTTATGGGTGAAGCATTTGAACATAAACTTGACAAATGAGGATACATGGCTAACCAATGAACACTTGAAAAGGTGCTCAACAAAATCATGAGTTTAAATGGAGATTTTTCAGAGCATGGACAAAATTAGCTTCCACAGGAGCTAACCAAATAGTGGGAAAGAGATATCAATTGACTCAATGATTTCTCAGGAAAGGCAAGGAAACAGCTTTTCTAAAACATATAAACTAATCCAGCTGTTCTACTTTGGCTCCTTGGCTGCCATAGCATATCTAGACTTGAACTAAATATTGATGACTAACATGAAAAGCCACCCATCCAAATGCTGACATAAATTATTTTTGCCCTAATGTTAATGATATTGGAGGTTAAAGAGTTATTTGAGCACTGTACATTGAACTGGATCTCTATGGAATTGATGGATACAAAAACTCAGAGTATAGGCTAGTGATGAGATGTTGGCCTTTGGCATAGATCAATACTCCTCAATTGTTTGTGTGCTTACCAATCATTGAGGATCTTGTTAAAATGTAGATTTTGATTCAGTTACGATGGGGTGAGGCCTGATTTTACACATTTCTAGAAAGTTCTCAGTATGCCTTCATAGGAATAAGCTAGCTGGACTGCTAGTAGGATGAGGGAACTGCCTATTTTGGGGTGAGTCTACTATATATTAGAGTTGAGTACAGAATATGGACATTTAAAAAATTAGGTAAATTTCAACACATGAACAATTGGAACACTCTAACCATATCTGAACCAAGACAATGCCCTACCGGGACCCTCTGCAGGTCTAATCAAAATGAACTTCACTGTCCGGTGTAAGTATGAGCTCTTCAGCTGTCCTGGCCCAAATCTGACAAGAGAGGCATTTTTGAGATGACTAACCTGGGTTACTGGTAGGAGCTATAGAAAGGGGATCTTTTACAGCAAGGTGCTAAGCAATTCAGTGAGACCCTGTCTCTACATAAAACACAAAATAGGGCTGGGGATGTGGCTCAGTGGTCGAGTGCCCCTGAGTTCAATCCCCAGTACCAAATAAAAGGGAGGGGGGAGGGGATCTTTTAGAACTTTGGAGCCTAATTTAAACCTTTTCAGCAACATCAATGATTAGATCCCAAATATTCAGAATAGCAAAGGCCAACTGATCTGATGCAGGTATCCCTAATTTAATTCTCTTTCTGATCAGCACTTTGAGGATAAGGACCTTGACAATTAGTTGCAATGGATTTAGTCCACTTCTTGCTGGTCTGAATTTAATTTCCAACTAGCATTTTGTGCAGTGCTTATATTTTGCATGTCATTACATACATGACCAGCTAACTCTGTTGTAAGTTCCATTGCTTCCCAAAATACTGTGCCCCTGTGTTCAGTCTGCAATTTGTTCCTCATATAGTAGGGACTTATGATGAACTCCACCTAACCCAATTTTTATGAACTCAGAGGAATTACAAAGCCCAAGCTCATTATCTGTACTTAGGAATCACCTCAATGGTTTCAATCTCCACCCATTACAAACCCATGGGTCTGAATTTAATTTCCAACCAGCATTTAGTATAATGCATATAACATATTAAGAACTTAATAGAAATGTGGCCACAAATGAGTGAGAGGAATGATTAATGATACATAGACCAGACTATAATGTCACTTTTAAATGAAAAAGGCAATAGTAATAAGCACTTCATACTCATGGTGATAAAATGTAACACATAAATGGAAGCCCTTAATATAATGCTTAGCCTGTATATACTTAATAGGTGATCAACAAAATTTTGGTAATCCTAATAATTCTATTAGACACTAGGGCAATAGGAGAATAGGACCCATTTTCCCCTGTTTCCATGAGTATATCCTCTAGCTCTTTACTACTCAAAGTATGGTCCAGGGCCCAACAGCATGAACATCACAAGGGAGCTCATTAAATATGCAGAATCCCAACAGATACATTAAATCAGAATCCACATTTTCACATTTAACATCTTAATAGGTGATTCATATACACATGAAAGTTTGGGAAGCATTAGTCCTGCTGGCTTAATTGAAGGCAATTAAAAGAAAATATAACTTGGGGCTGGGGTTGTGGCTCAGTGGTAGAGCACTCGCCTAGCATGTGCAAGACATGGTTCAATCCTCAGCACCACATAAAAAATAAATAAATGAAATAAAGGTATTGTGTCCATCTACAATTAAAAAATATTTCAAGAAAAGAAAATATAACTTAAGAATTAGTACACTGGGTTCTAACATATAAGTCTATAGGTGATGATTATATTTATATTTGGTTTTGATTTAAAAGCTTTATTTTTAACCTCTTACCAGGTATTTGACTAGATTAGTATGGCTAAAATGCTGAAAAACTTAGAATATAAGCATTAATAATCTTAATATTTATACATTATTTTATTATATATATAATTTTATATATTTTCTGAGTTTAACCTGTATAGTAAAATTATGGATAATATGTAATAACCAGTATATAATTTTACTATACAGGTTAAACCCAGAAAATGTCTACATCAGTATCTGACTCTTACTGAGCATCTAATATTTTGATCTCTTTTGTACTTAAGAGAAAAACATCTACTATGAGTTCCCAAACACTTTTCTGGGTAATAATTATGCTTTATTGGGCATCCTTTGTAACATTTCACTGATTTTCATACAGATTATTTGCCTCTCTCTTACCCAATGAAGTCAATACTTGAGGTCCATTCACATGATGTCAAATAAACTTCCTATGCTTCAACTTTCAAGAAGCTCCCACCAGCTTCAATTTTTGCTACTCAAAATGGTTTATGAAAATTTGGAAATTTCTGCATATGCATTTCCCAATTAATCATTTAAATAAAAAATACTAGTGATATTGTACCCCTTTGAAGACTCTATTATTTCTTTGATCACTCATTCATTCAACAAATATCTAGTAAAGATAACCATCTATACATAAAAAGTCAGAGTTCACAAATAGGTAGCATCAACAAGTAAACAAGCCCATTAGAATCCAGTATGATGAGTCGCATGATAGAAGATGTATTAGATTGGACACACTATATTGTAATTGTTTGACCATTTGTGTAAGCCACAATTTCATATGATTTGACCTAACACATAGAGGACTCAAGAATGTCAGGGAAGACCCCTAGAAATGATGATTAAGCTGGGACTTTAAAAGTGAACAAAAGTTAACCATTTGTGAAAAAGGACAGTGGAGGAGAACTGTCTCTTTCTTCTTACAAAGTTGTCCCCATTGAACTCTCCCCTTTATTTCCTACCTCTAAGCTCATTTCCTGATCATGAATGAAGACTTCTGTTTAATCACTTTATTCTTTTTAAAGAGTTTTTTGGTTTTGAAAAGTTTTTTTAGTTGTAGATGGACACAGTACCTTTATTTTATTGATTTATTTTTATGTGGTGCTGAGTATCAAACCCAGTGCCTCACACATGCTAGGCAAGCATTCTGCCACTGAGACACAATCCCAGCCCCAGTTAGTTTCGTTTTCTAATGGTAAAATATTACTGTTTTCTTGGAGAACACTTCTTTCCTACTAGGAGCAAATATTTAGTAAATTATTTTAATTCATTTCAAACAAAAAAGCTTTTCTTTTTTTTTACAGTCTCTGTTATTACCCTTTTATTGTCATTCTAGTATTTTTTACATATTTCTTGAGGTATAATTAACAAATAAAAATATATTGAAGGTATACAATGTAATATTTTGATAAATGTATATACATTGTGAAATTGTCACCACAATCAAGCTAATGGACATATCTATATCTTTTTCATTTTTGTTTTCCAGCTCAGGTACTGTCTCTGTAATGTTCAAATTATTATTATTATTTTTTTGAGAATAACATTTCATTTCTCTGGTTGTAAGTGATATAGAATCACAACATACATGCAGTCATGCATAAAGTTAGGGCTATGATGACCATCATATTCCACCACCTTTACTGTCCCCATGCCCCCTCCCCACTTACACCCCTGTGAACAGAGTTCCTCCATTGTTCCCGTGTCCTTCCCCCTATTATGGACCAGCATCCACTTATCAACGAGTACATTCGACATTTGGTTTTCTGAGATTGGCTTACTTCACTTAGCATGATATTCTCCAACTCTATCCATTTACCTGCAAATGTCATAATTTTATTCTCTCTTATTGCTGAGTAATATTCCATTGTATATATATATACCACAGTTTCTTTATCCATTCATCTATGGAAGGGCATCTAGGTTGGTTCCACAGTTTAGCTATTGTGAATTGAGCTGCTATAAACATTGAAGTGGCTGTGTCAGTGTAGTATGCTATTTTTAAGTCTTCTGGGTATAGACCGAGGAGTGAGATAGCTGGGTCAAATGATGGTTCCATTCCAAGTTTTCTAAGGAATCTCCATACTGCTTTCCAAATTGGTCATATCAGTTTTCAGTTCCACCAACACTAAAAGCTTTTCAAATAGACAGAATCCCTAGGTTTGTTACTGGGGTGACCTGACATTTCTCAAAATTTGAGATAATCTCAGTTTTGAATAGTTTACTCTTTGATGAACACTCTTAGAAGGCCTTTCTGGCCTGCAATGTTTGGAACACTTCTGAAATAAAAGTTTCCTCTGAACTTTGGAGGAACATAAGAGATTAGTTGCTGGAGAAGTCTGCCCATTAGAAAGGAGAAACAGAGGTGCATGTGATAAAGACATTTTTCCCATTCTGTAAGCTCTCTCATCACGTTAGTGATCATTTTCTTTGCTGAGAAGAAGTTTTTTTAATTTGAATACATCCCATTTATGGATTCTTAATTTTACTTCATGCACTGTAGGAGTCTTGTTTAGAAAGTTAGGGCCTAAGCCAACACAATGAAGATTTGGACCTACTTTTGCTTCTATTAGGTGCAAGGTCTCTGTTCTAGTGTCTAAGTCTTTGATTCACTTTGAGTTGATTTTTGTGCAAGATGAGAGAGTTTAATTTCATTTTGCTGCATATGGATCTCCAGTTTTTCCAGCACCATTTGTTGAATAAGCTATCTTTTCTCCAATTTATGTTTTGGTGACTTTGTCTAGTATAAGATAACCGTATTTATGTGGGTTTGTCTTCTATTCTGTACCATTGGTCTACATGTCTATTTTGGTACCAACACCATGCCATTTTTGTTACTATTGCTCTGTAGTACAGTTTAAGTTCTGATATTGTGATGCTTCCTGCTTCACTCTTCTTGCTAAGGACTGCCTTGGCTATTTTGGGTCTCTTATTTTTCCAAATGAATTTCATGATTGCTTTTTCTATTTCTATGAGGAATGTTGTTGGGATTTTAATAGAAATTGCATTAAGCCTGTATAGCAGTTTTAGTAGTATAGCTTTTTTTTTTCTTGGTACTGGACATTGAACTCAGGGGCACTCAATCACTGAGCCACATCCCCAGCCCTATTTTGTATTTTATTTAGAGACAAGGTCTCATTGAGTTGCTTAGTACCTCACCATTGCTGAGGCTGGCTTTGAACTCGCAATTCTCCTGTCTCAGCCTCCCAAAGTGCTGGGATAACAGGCGTGTACCACTGCAACCGGCTCAGTATGGCCATTTTGACTATATTAATTTGCACCTTAGAGCACTAAATTCCAGGATATATAAAGAACTCAAAAAACTTAGTACCAAAAAAAGACCAAACAATCAATAAATGGGCTAAGGAATTGAACAGACACTTCACAGAAGAAATATGATTGGTCAACAAACATATGAATAAATGTTCATCATCTCTAGCAATTAGAGAAATGTAAATCAAAACTACTCTAAGATTTCATTCCATTCTAGTCAGAACAGCAATTATCAAGAATACAAGCAATAATAAATGTTGGCAAGGATGTGGGGGAAAGGTATTCTCTTACATTGCTGATGGGACTGCAAATTGGTGTAACCACTAAGGAAAGCAGTATTGAGATACTTCAGAAAACTTGGAATGGATTCACCATTTGACACAGCTATCCCACTTCTTGGCATCTACCCAAAGGACTAAAAATCAGCATACTACAGTGACACAGCCACATCAATGTTTACAGCAGCTCAATTCACAATAGCTAAACTATAGAACCAAACTAGATGCACTTCAACAGATGAATAGATAAAGAAAATGCGGTACATATACACAATGGAATATTGTTCAGCCTTAAATAAAAATGAAATTATAGCATTTGCAGGTAAATGGTTGGAGCTAGAGAAGATCATGCTAAGTGAAATAAGCTGATCCCAAAAAACCAAAAGCCAAATGTTTTCTCTGTTAAGTGGATGCTGATCCACAGTGGGGTGAGGGGATAGGGAAGAATGAAGGAACTTTGGTTTGTGTAGGCGGGAGTGAGAGGAGGGGTGGGACTGTGGGGATGGAAAGGACAGTAGAATGAGACAGACATTATTACCCTATATACATGTATGATTAAACCACTGGTGTGACTCTGCACCATGTACAGCCAGAGGAATGAGAATTTGTGGTCCATTTGTGTATAATATGTCAAAATGCACTCTACCATAAAATAAATAAATAAATAAATAAATTAATTAATTAATTAAAAGAAAAAAGAAAGGAGAAACAGATTCTGAGCAATAGAGACAAGTGGGGTGGAAGGAAAGGTTGATTTAGGAGTGAAGTCAATTTTACTGCAATTTCAGACAACATAATGAATGAATTATATTAGGATGTTGTTACTAGAGTTGGTTAAAATATTTTAAACTCTAATATATTTCATAGTGAAAAGTTTAGTATTCATCAATAACTAATTGTGATAATGAGGCTGAATGAAATTCCATAGATAAATGTAAACAAATGCATATCCCCCACAGAAATGTCTTAACATCTAGTTATGACAGGAATAGCTGATTAATTATAAGAAGTTGCTTGGCCACTTATCTCAGTAATGCACTCTGAACCAGGTTTTACTAGCTTGTAAACTAGTTGTCAAATTTTCAAGAATTTTTTGAAACAATTCTTAAACAGAGTTATTACCCATTATTAAATTATGTAGAATGGCCTAGTCTTTACAATTTATACAAGGGGCTAGAAGGACAGTATTATTGCAATCAGTAGAGTCAAAGGTGAAAAGAGTTTTAGTTTAACAACATAATGTGCATGAGAGAGACTTTAATATAGTCCACATATCAGGTTTAAGTACACAATTTTTTGAGGAAAGAGTTTGGGTGGAAATCATTTTGTCAAATCATGGTTGAATTGTAACCAGGAGTTGTCTATGGGTATGAGAGTACAGTAAAAAGCAGTAAAAACATTGTATGAGGAAAAGCAGTATGCATAGAATTTTCAGAGCAGAGCATTACATTTTAAATTTTTGTTTATAAGACATGTGGTACACATTCTTTATAATGGTAATACTTAAACAAATTATGTAGATGTGCATACATGTTTCCCTGAAGAGCTGGTTGTTAAACATTTATTAGGCCATCACTGGTTAGTTGTCTAAATCCAAGCCATTATTTGAATTGAGCAAATGACTACTTTTAAATTGAATTTAGTCATAACTAAGAATAGGTCTGACAATCACTGCTGTCACATATGTGGTAAAACAGAGTGAGTATGCTTTCCATGTTGGGTCAATTAGCCAGTGGGCAAGTTCAAACAGGTGACTTTGTTATAGCTTAGAAAATTTTGTGATTGCTCGAAAGTAGTGGCCACTACTTCCTGTTATAGAGGTGGAGAATTTGAACAAGAAATGACAATTTATTTATTTATTTTTTATTTTTTTGGTACTGGGGATTGAACTCAGGGGCACTCGACCACTGAGCCACATCCCCAGCCCTATTTTGTGTTTTATGTAGAGACAGGGTCTCACTGAGTTGCTTAGTGCCTCACCATTGCTGAGGCTGGCTTTGAACTTGCGATTCTCCTGTCTCAGTCTCCCTAAGTGCTGGGATTACAGGCATGCACCACGGCACCAGGCTTACAAATGACAATTTAAACTCAAGACAATAATGATGCAAATTAATAGCTAAAATAACTCAAGCAACTCTATAGGTTTTACATATGGTATTCTGGCCAGTTTGAGAAGCTGTCTATCTAGGCTTATTATTCCTACATGTTTGTTTTTTTAAAAAAAATAATTTTTAGTTGTCAATGGACCTTTATTTTATTTATTTATATGTGGTGCTGAGAATCGAACCCAGTGCCTCATGCATGCAAGGCAAGCGCTCTACCATTGAGCCACACCCCAGCCCCCTACATGTTTATTTCTATGTGTATGTTTTCTGGTTCAAAGAAAGCTATTGATCCTGTCTGGGTAAATAAATATGAATAGACTTTTGTGTGTGCAAGTGTATACTTTGAGGAAGTCTTCAGATTTGAGATATGTTTCTTGCTATATGGAGGATATATGTCCTACACACACACACACACACACACACACACACACACAGAGTGAGAGAGAGAGGGATGGAGAGAGGAGAGAGAGAGAGAATGCAGTAGGCTTTCAAAAATACCACACATTACACTTTCAGTGAAGAGGTTCTTTCTCATTAGGGGTAAAAAGCTTTGAGATTTTAATGCAAAGTTTGTATCTTACTGTTTCCCAGGAGGAGGTAACTGCTACCTTCTGTGCAAAGTGGTAAAAAAGATGACTCATTCTTGACTGTCTTAAGAAACCTGAATATGTTTTGAGGGAAGTCAGTATATTTAAATGAAGGGCTACATTTGCAGAAATTTTAAGTATTGAAAAATTAGGTATGAAGTTGCTGAGGTGAGCTTTTAACCAATGGATTATTTGACTACAAACCATGTAATTGTGTGTGTGGGGGGGTGGAGGTGGAGAGAGAGGGAGGGAGGGGAGAGGAGAGACAAAAAAGAAGTCTACAAGTTATTTCCATGTTCTATCACTTTTCAATGGTATGATCCCTACCAATTCACATCATTCATTCATTTCTTCATTAATTCAATAAATGTATACCTAATGACTACAACGTGCCTTGTACTATGTGAGGATGAAGCAGCTGCTCTCTTGGAGCTTACATATAGTTGGGGAGACTAAAAATAAACAATCCATAAGCAAGATAATTAAAGACTTTTAAAAGAACTCTGAAAAGAAGAAACAAGTAATTGGAAAAGGCTAACTTGGAAAATGTTGGGAAGGGAAGGCTCCTATAAGAAGGCATCATCATTTCAAATGAGATCCAAAGGATGAGAATGAGGACATCCCAAGCAGAGAAAATGGCAAACACAAAACTCTTGATGTGGAAAAGGCATCCAGGGGCATAAGTTGAATTGATGGAGCTCACTAGAGAATAGGGAGTAAGCAGGAAGAGCAGGAAGAGATGAGATCAAAGGGATAGGTGAAGCGCAAATCACACAAAGCAAATATGATAGAAAGCTACTGAAGGATTTGAAAAAAAAGTATGACCCATTTTGATTGGAATTTTTAAATAGCACTCTAACTGCTGGGTGATGTGGATGGTTTGGAGTAAGAAGTTCAGTGAGATGCCTAGGACAGAAATACAGATATTTTATATTCTGCTCTTTTACTAGATGTATACAGAATACCTTTTCATGTCAAACACTGAATCTTTACCATTTGACTGCACAGCATTCCATTGTATACCTACAACAAAATTTGGGCAATAATTCTATTATTGGACATATAAGCTACTTGCCTATTTCCAATATTTAGCTATTATAGTATTGAATGAACATCAATAATTGGGAGATATCATTCCTACTTGTACTACTAGATTCACCCTCAGGATCAGTCTTAGAGGCATTCTGTCTCATGCCCTCAATCGGTAGTTTAAAAACTATGACCTGGGGGCCACATCTAGTCCCCTTTCTTTGTTAAATCAAGTTTTACTGAAAACCAACTAGACTGATTCATTTACATAATACCTATGACTGCTTTCTCTCAGCAGTGGCAGAATTGAGATTATAACAAACAGCAAGACCAGGTGCTTAGAAAAGTCTAAAATAGTCACATCTGTCCTTTTACATAAAAAGTTCACTAATCCCTGCTATAAACTATTAATTTATTAGATGATCTTATGTTGAACCCTGAGTATACAGACATGAATGAGACATTTTTTGTTTTTGAGAAGTATAATAAGGAAACTCAGATATGGACATAAATAGTTGTCTAATAAAACAGATCCCTTTTTTTGCAAGTTTTTTTTAAAATTAGAGCATTAAAATAATACATAGTATTTGGGTTCATTTTGACAAAATCATACATGCAAGGAATTTTATTTAAATCCCCATTCTCCTCACTCCTTTCCTCCCAGATCCTTGATTGGAAGATCTGTGTCTTCTTCTGTGTCTTTCTGTTTGAAATCAATGAGATTATAGAAAATTTGAATACCATCAAACAATTTGATCTTGCTAAAGGAAACTTCTATAATGTTAATTACCCCCTACTTTATGTTACACTCACTTTGGTACATTTTTCACCACTACTCTCATATTGTTCTTTAAGAGACGGGATGGTGCCTTCTCATAGAAAGCAGATATTGGTCTTTCATTTACTTTTCTTGTAATGTCTTTATCTGGTTTTGTTAGCAGAGTAATATTGATCTCATAAAGTGACTTGAGAAGTATTACCTTGTTCTCTATTTTCTGAAACAATTTGGGTGATTGATATTATTTCTTCTTTAAATGTCTGATACAATTGATCAGTGAAACGAAGTGGGCTATCATTTCTTTGTTGGAAGGTTTTTTTGTTTTGTTTTAAATATTTTTTTAGTTGTAGATGGACACAAATATTTTTATTTATTTATTTTTATGTGGTGATGAGGATTGAACCCAGTACCTCACTCTTGTGAGGCAAGTGGTCTACTACTGAGCTAAAATCCCAGCTCCTGTTGGAAGGTTTTAAATTATAAATTTAATTTCTTTAATGGATATAGTGATATTCAGATTTTCTATTTCTTCCTGAGTCAGATTTGGTAATTTGTATATTTTCAGGAGTTCATCCATTTCACCTAAATTGTTAAAATTATTGGCATATGTTTATTTGTAACATACATTTATTTTACTTTTAATATCTGCAGGATCTCTAAGGAGTCTTTGCACTTATTCCTGATATTGAGACTTTCTGATCTAATTTTTTTGATCAGTATGAGTAGAAACAACTTTTGATTTCTTTGGCTTCATTAATCTTCTCTGTTATTTGTTTTTGTATTTCATTACCTTCTACATTTTCTTTTTTTTTTCTTTTTCCTCAGGTGCTGGGGATTGAATTCAGGGCAAGATTTTTCATTTTGAAACTTTGATTTCTATTGCATGCATTCAATGCTGTAAATTTTCTTTTTTTTTTATTTTTCCTCAGGTGCTGGGGATTGAACTCAGGGCAAGATTTTTCATTTTGAAACTTTGATTTCTATTGCATGCATTCAATGCTGTAAATTTCCTTCTAGGCTGTGCTTCAGCTGCATCCCCTAAATAGTGATACCATATGTTTTTCTTTTGTTATTTTTTATTTTTAATTGACACATAAAATTGTATATATTTGTCAGGTACAGCATGATAATTGAATACATGCACCCAATATGTAATAATCAAATCAGGGATATCAGTATTTTCATCTTATTATTTCTTTGTGTTTACAGACTTTGAATTCTCCTCTTCTAGCTTTATAAAACATATGATAGGGTATTGTAAACTATAGTTACCCTATTGTGCTATAGAACCCTAAAACTATTCCTCTTCTCTAGTTGTATTTTGGTATCCATTGTCCAAACTCACTATATTCCTCCTCTTTCTTCTACTTCCCAGCTTCTACTAATTAGTGTTCTCTTTCGCTTTTACATCAACCTTCTTTTTTTAAAATGATAGTTATAGGAATATATCCAAATTAAGTGAAAACATCATATCAAAGATATACCTACAGTTCCATGATCATTGCAGCAGTATTCACAGTAGCCAAAGTGTCAATCTGCACATGAATGGATAAAAAAAATGTGGTATATATACACAATGGGATATTATTCAGTCATAAATATGAAATCTTCTCATTTATGGCAAAATGGATGGATCTGGAGGACATTATCTTAAATGAAATAAGTCAGGTGCAGAAAGAAATTATTTATGTTCTCACATGTGAAATCTGAGAAGTTGTATTCTTATTTTCATTCTATTCAAATATTTTCCCATTTCCTTTGTGATTTCTTCAACACAGAAATGTATCAGATATGTTGTTTTAAAATATTAGACAATTTCTCAAGAAAATTTTTATTGATTTCTAATTTAATTTTTGGACAGAAAACTTCTGTATTCTTTCAGTATTCTTATTTAGGCATGTTTCATGGTCTACTGATGGCTCCATGTGTACTTGAAAGGAATGTGTGTGTTGCTGATAATGGATGTTGTGGTTTATAAATATCAGCAAGGTCAAGGAATTTCATGGCATTCAGCTTTTTTAAAAGAAAGTGACACTGGTTCATACTACTTAAACAAAATAGTGCAAATTCAGCTGGGCGCAGTGGCTCACACTTGTATTCCCAGCACTTTGGGAGGCTGAGATAGGAGAATCGCGAGTTCAAAGCCAGCCTCAGCAACGGTGAGGCACTAAGCAACTCAGTGAGACACTGTCTCTACATAAAACACAAAATAGGGCTGGGGATGTGGCTTAGTGGTCGAGTGCCCCAGAGTTCAATCCTCAGTACCAAAAAAAAATAGTGCAAATTCATAGATGCATAGAACATAAATTGATCAATTTCATTTCCCGGTACCTCCTTTTCCTCTCCCTTCCTCCTTTTCCTACTCCCCTTTATAGTGGTCTTTCCTTCTGTTTTCTTTCCTTTCTCCCCTCTAGCTTCCACATATGAGACCAAACATGCTGAGCATTCAACTTTTCTATAACCTCACTGATTTGTTTCTTGTTTACACAGTTACTGAGAGGATCCATGTTGCCATCTTCCACTAAGATTAGACTCTTGGACTGGGGTGTGGCTCCATGGTAGCGCACTTGCCTACCTTGCCCAAGGCAATGGATTCAAGCCCAGTACTGTGAAAAAAAAATTGTACTCTTGTCAAATTCTCATTTCTGTTCTGTGAAGTGCACTGTATAATTAGATACATAAACATTTATGTTTCCTGTTTTCTTGATAAAGCAATCCTTTTGTTGCTGGTAGGATTCCTTATTCTGAAGTCCACTTTGATATTTAACATAGCTCTCCAGCTTTCTTTGAATTGTGCTTGCATGGTATGCTTTTTCCAGCCCTTTAATCTATGTTGCTATATTAAAATGTGTCTCAGAGCATATGGTTGAGTCTGCCTTTTTTATTAGTTTGGCAAACTTTGCTCTTTAATTGGTATGTTTAGACTATTTACATTTGATGCAATTATATGTATGGTTGGGTTTAAATTTACCATAAAAATATTTTTTCTGTTTGCCTTATCTATTCATTTATTCCTTTTTCCTTTCTCTGTTTTCTTTCAGATTGGGGAATTTGGTTTTTGTTGTTTTGTTATAGGATATATTTTTCCTTCCCTGTTTGCTTATTAGATTTATTTCTGTTTCTCTAATTGCTTCTCTAGGGTTTACAACATCTACATTTCAATTATCAGAGTCATTTTGAATAATATTATACAACTCCATGTGTAATTTAGGAATCTTACTAGATTCCCTCCAAATTTTGTGTTATTGTTTCATGCATTTATTTCTGTACATATTATCGACCTCATAATGCATTGCTATTTTTTTTAATTCTTTTAGTGCTCAATGATTTTTAGATAAGGAGAAAAAGTTTTATAATTTCTATTACTCTTCACTCTTGTGTAGATCCCAGTTTCCACAGGTACTATTTTCCTTCAACCTAAAGAAAATTTCTTCTAGTGCAAAAGCCTTTGGGTGATGAATTCTTACAGCCTGTGTATGCTTGGAAAAACTGTCTAGATTCATAGGTGTTTTTTTTCTTCAGCATAGTTTCTGAGGCAGCATCATTGTTTATATTTATCTTTCTTCTCCTCTCTGTGAAATTTTTTTTTCTCTAACTGCTCTTAATATTTTTCCTTCACAATTGATTTTCATCAATTTAATTATGATGCACTTTTGTGTGGTCTGCTTCATGTGTGTGTTTTCTTTTACATCCTGGGCAAGGTTGACCTCCTCACATCTGTAGGTTTATATTTTTCATCAAATTTTTAGAAATATTTTGCTGCTCTTTCTTCAAATATTTTTCTAGCCTCCCACCAACATTTCTGTGATTATTATATATTTGCTTCATCTGTTGATACCATCCCACAAGTCACTAAAGTTTACTTCATTTATCTTTGATCATTTTCTTTTTTTTAAATATCTTTATTTTATTTTTATGTGGTGCTGAGGATCGTACCCAGTGCCTCCCGCGTGCTAGGCGAGCACGCTACCACTGCGCCATAACCCCAGCTCAATCATTTTCTTTTCTGTGTCTCAATTTATGTAGTTGCTGTTGCTGAGTCTTCAAGTTTAATGATCTTTTCTGCTGAAGTGTTTAATATGTACCTCAGACTATAAAGTAAATATTCCAACTATTGCATTTTTCCACTCTAGAAGTTCTAAGTACTTTTTTGTAGGTTATTTTCTCATTGTATACATTTTTCTTTACACTCCTTAATACATTTATAATATCTGCTGTAAAATCTTTGTATGCTAGTTTCATCTATTATTTCTATGTTTGATTTTTTATTAATACATCCACTAGTTGTACATCATGGTTTCCTGATTCCTTATGAGCCTATTAAGTTTTGATTGGCTGGTGGACATTGTAAGATTTATCTTGTTGAATGTCCATATTTTATTATCTTTAAATATTTTATAGCTCTTCTATTTAAAAAAAATGTGTTGTACTGGGGATTGAACCCAGGGGGGCTCTACCACTGACCTACTCCCCTATCCTTTTTTATCTTTTATTTGGAGACAAGGTCTCACCAAGTTGCCTAGGCTGGTCTGGAACTTGAGATCCTCCTGCTTCAGTCTTGTGAGTAGCTGGGGTTATAGGTGGGCACCAGCATTCCTGGCTATCTTAAATTTTTAAAAAATGTGTCAGTTTTTAAATTTTTTCTTATTATTATACAGAATGGTGGCATTCATTGTGACTTAATGAGGATTTGCTTTACTAGTCATTTGTTTTATTTGTGAATCAGCTTGATAATTATACAGTTTTTTTAAAAATAAGCATTTTTTCTTGAGTTTGACATATTTATTTATTTAAAATTATTTTCCTTTCAATTGACAAGTAATAATTATATATATTTATGGCATACATTATGATAATTCAGTGTGCATATATACAACATGTACTGACCAAATCAGAGTAAGTAGTCTTTCCATCTCTATCATTTCTTCACATTTGGAGCATTCAAGTTTTAAGCAGTTTTAATTTTAGAGCTATTTTAGTCACTTGTAAGGTATAATCACTTTGGAAAGGAAGTCACTTTCCTAAAGGCATATAACTAGGAAATGGCAGAGCCCAATTATGTCCTGAAAAGAGCCTCTACTTCTACCCAATATGATGCTCAAAGATAAAACTACAGAAAGACTTGATTGATGACGTGGGCAGGGGTTCCTAATGGAGATCAGAAGGGCCAGCAGTTTAATCTGGGATGTTTAGAGAAGATCCTGCTGGTGTGGGGTACTAAATCTGGCCCTTGGAGGGTGGCTAGAATTCAAACAGGCAAGACAGTACAGTTTTCTATTCAGGGAATTATTTCAAGGACACAGCTGTAGAAATGATAATGTTCAAGGCAGGAATGTTCCTGTGACAGTGAATTGTCCAGCAGGGCTGAATTGGGTAGAGTACAAATAAGGCAGAAAGCAGCACTGAAGGCCAATTCAGTCACTCCCCAATGAGGAAAATTGGGACAAAATCAGTTTTTGGAAACTTCATACTATTTCAAGATCCCCCTGGATCCACATGGTGGCTGTACCAGGTTTTTACTGGACCAACCCAAGCAATGCAGAGCTACCCAACGTATTCCCTGAACTGGAATCATATTTAAGAACTAATGGGAAACACATAATGTACCATTTCTAGTCCAGCCTTTTGTAAAGCAATAAATTGCTTTGAAAATACAGTACTTATGCAAATGTGGTATTACTATCAGATACCACATTTGCATAGCCATCTGGTAGGTTTTCAGAGCTGAGCTCAAAAATTGTTCCACTCCAAGACTGTAGATAAAGTCCTGCAATATCTATCAGATTATATATCATCAACAGCTTTAAGATGGTTCAGGTTCCGTCCTATGACTACTGAACCAAAACACATTTGATGTAATTATTACTAATAGGTTTTCAATTAATTATTGTAATCCTGAGCTTGGGCTTTACACACCAATTGTATTCAGCCATCTGCTGAACATGCACTGTCATAGCATAGGAACTCCCTCTGCTTCTCTTCATGTACTCAGAGCCTAGCAAGGTGGAAACACAGATTCCCTCACTCATTCATTCATTCAACCAACAACAAATATTTATTGAACATCCATTATGTGCCAGACACAGCTCTAAGAGATGAAGATGTAGTTATTCATAAGACAGGCAAAAATCCCTGCTTTCACAAACTTTACATTCCAGTGAGGGAAATGGAAACAAAATGATCAAAATATGCTAGTTAGTGATGATGCATAAAAAATAAAGCATAGCAGAAGGACAGAGAGTGATAGGGGTGTTACTCTGATATACTAAGCATGGAAGTTGTCTATGATGAAATTATGTCTGAGCAGAGACCCAAAGGAAGTGAAGAAGTGAACTTTGCATGTGTCAGGGAGATAGTTTCCAGGCAGTGGGAACATAAGTGAAAAGTCCTCAAAGTAAAAGCTTGCCTGACATGTTCAAGAGAAAAGCAAAGAAGACAGTGAGTCTGGAGTATAATGAGAAAGAAGTTTATCTTTACTCAGAGTGAGAGAGGAAAATACCAAAGGGTTTGAGCAGTGGAGTAAAATGTTATACCAAAAGTTCTCATTCGACTTTTGAAAGAAGGTAATTTTAGAAGTTCAAGACATTCTAATGAGCTTTCTGAGCTGAAAATCACCATAACACGAGCAATATATCTGCTTTCAGTACAGATTTTGAACAGAGAAAAAATAGAAAAACAGAAACAGCTGTTAGGAAGAGATTGTAATAATCCAGATAAAATTTGATGATGTCGATAAGGGTGAGAGGGTTTGGTCTTGGAGGTGGAACTCCTGGAGATGGGGAGGAGGAACTTTGGATAGGGCAATGGGGGGACAGGAGGGGGCATGGAGGTAGCAAAGATGGTGGAATGAGATGGACATCACTGCCCTAGGTACATGTATGAAGACACGAATGGTGTGACTCTATCTTGTTTACAACCAGAGAAATGGAAAATTGTGCTCTATATGTGTACTATGAATCAAAATGCACTTTGCTGTCATGTATCACTAGTTAGAACAAATAAATTAATTAATTTTTAAGAGTTGATGATGTCTTGAGTTAGGGTGATTTGAGAATGAGAAGCATGAGTGGGTCTACGTGTCCTTGCTGATATGTTGGCTTCTGCTGCAAAGACGGTGAAATATTTAGAGTTTTCTCCTTTGACCTTCTTCTTTAAATAGTTGGACCAATTGACAACCTTCTCCTTGTCTCCACAGGCCCTGAGACTCACTCCCAAACAATAAGGTATTTTGTCAAATATTTCATTTATTTCAGCTTTGAATCCTGCTTTAACCAATGATCAAGTTCTAAACTGAACTAAAGCCATGAGTTCAGACACTAATCTGCTTCGTATCTATGGTCTGTCTGTTTCTTTGGCTCTGGATCCATGCTTGATTATCTTTTCCCCATAGTCTAATTTTCATCATGTCTTCATTTTTTTAATATCTTTATTTATTTTTATGTGGTGCTGAGGATTGAACTCAGTGCCTCACACATGCAAGGCAAGCGCTCTACCACTGAGCTACAACCCCAGCCCCTCATCATGTCTTTATTGATCATTCACTCTGATATATGAAATATTCTATACACCTTATGTTAACTAATTCAATCCTTGCCACATTCTAGGAATTAACTGCTATAATTAGGCTTGTTCTAAGATCACATAAATGAGATGCAGAGATGTTAAGTAACGTGCTCAGGCCCCATTGTAAGTGTCTAGGCCAGGATTTAAACCCAAGTCTGTGACAACGAAGACTAGTCTTTAAACATTTATCCACAGCCTATAGTTCTAGAACTCAATCCTAAGGCAAGACCTGTAATCTCTTACTAAATACCTTGACCTGACTATCTTTCTGGATTTCTTCCTTCCATTTTCCCTTCTACATGAGCAACTTTCTTCTGCTTCAACTTCCCCCAACTTCAACCCTGTTCAATGTGCTCAGGACATCTACTTTGCTCCAGCTTCAAAGGAAAGGCTCTATCTGGTTTCTAGATACCTACTTTTTGGAGTGAGGGTTAGTATGACTAACTCCCCAGGGATCTTGGCTTCTTCCAGAACAGTGAAGATTCATTGTGTCTCAGCCAGACATTCTCATTTCTTGTAGTGACATCTCCTCTTGTCCCCTGAGAACTTCAGTTTGTTTTTATTTCTGAAAGGCCAGTAGATTCATTTGGAAATGAATTTCTAGAGTTCCATTTTACATCCTGGAAAACATGGAATTCTGAAGACCTTGACAAAGCAAAAACCCTATCATCGCCTGCAATCTTTCAGTATTTCTGACAAATAGAAGCAATGCTTTCATTTAAAGTTTGCCCTTTGCCTCCCACAGTGTTTTAGTCAGCTTATTCTCTGCTGTGACCAAAAGGCCTGACAAGAATAATTAGAGGAGGAAAAGTTTATTTGGGGCTCATATTTTCAAAGGTCTTTGTCCATAGATGACTAACTCCATTCCTCACAGCCACAGGTGCGGAATAGTGTGACAGAGTAAAGCATGTCAGGACATGGTCACCAAAACGGGGGAGAGAGAGAAAGAAAGAGAGTGTGTGCAAGAGACTAAGTGAGCTCACTCTGCTCAACAAGGACAAAAGATAAACCCCAAAGATATACCCAGGGACCCCCTCTTCCAGCCACAGGCTATCTGCCTTCAGTTACCACTCAGTTAATCTCTGTCAGGGGATTAATTCACTGATTAGGTTAAGGCTCTCATAACCTAATCATTTCAACTCTAAACTTTCTTGCATTTCTTGCATGTCTCACACATGAGATTTTTGGGGGACACCTAATATCTAAACCATAACACACAGGTAGATTATGTGGACATACACACATTTGCACAAATCAGTGCACATTTTTACATATTAAAAATGCTTTATAGATGGTTTATGTGTTTTCAGCTGATAAAATGCATTTGAGATTTAGAAGAAATTCAGGATCTGAAAAAGTCTCAAATAAGAAAAATAGTTCCAATAAAAAATGCATTTGAAGAATGATCTGCTTGCAGTCTTGCAAGTGCTTGGAATTGAACAATGATCTTGGGTAGTTCCAGAACTGGCTCAATGTGAGAGCACAGAATGCTGGAGTATGCAAACTGAGCATCACCAAATGATTTATTAAAAACTATCTTAAAGACAAATTAAAAACTGGTAATATAAAATATGAGCAGAGAAAAGTGATTGGAATATGAACTATTAAGAAAACTAGGAGAAGATCTAATTTGTATCTGATATGCAGCACTAAAAATGTGATTTATAAATGAATTTTGTAAAGCCCTGAGTTTATTACTACTGGCTATAAATATAGGGAGAAATAATTTATTTTTCTGTATTAATAAGAGTGCACCAAAGAGAGGGTAGCTGCAGTGTTTGCTAAAATGCTACTTGGCTTCTTGTTAAAAAGTAATGCTGGGCCAACTTTCTAATGTTTCCTACAATTCTAGTAAAAAAAAAATTCATTTACGTCACAAGCTTGATTCACCTAGGTATCACAGGACACCAGGGTGACCCTGTGTGTGGAAGAGCCAGTGCTGGCCTTGGCAGGTAGCAGGGACATTTGGGGCCAGGCTCAGGGAACTGAAAACTTCTGGCCTTCCCTTTGGAGTCAAGGACACTGAGCATATTGGGGAGAGGTTTTCCCTCTTTGCTCTTCCATGAAAATCGTTTGTAAGCCAGAACTTGGCGAGCTGAAAGACTGGGCCAAATGTAATCATTTTGCCTTCAGCTGTTTTCTAGCTCTTACTTCAAGTTTCTTATTAATATCCCAATGACTCCAAGGACCCTGAACTGTCATTTTCCCTGTGTTGTTAGACTGTCCCACCACCCTTCAAGCTTGGTCTTGTCTTCCTTCCCTCTACTTCCCTTCTACCCTACACAAGCCAGTAGTTGATGTGAGCTTTAAGAATACAAATTAACTTTAATATTGGCCTGAAGTAAACAAAGCTTGAAAGAACAAGATTTTAACTAACAAAAGTACATTGATAGGAGTCATAGAAGGTTGACAGGACATTACTGGATATTCTACGAAAGGGATAGCATGGCGTTTTAACATGTTTAAGAATTAGGCAGACCTGAGTTCTTGTTGAAATTATACTATTTTGATAGTCCAATTTAGTCTGGAGAAAACATTATGAAGATTATGGGCTGGGGTTGTGGCTCAGTGGCAGAGCACTTGCCTTGCATGTGTGAGGCCCTGGGTTCGATTCTCAGCACCACATATAAATAAATGAATAAAATAAAGGTCCATCAACAACTAAAAAAACATTTTTTAAAAAAGAAAATATTATGAAGATTAAATAATATAATGCATGTAAAGTGTTCAGTGCATGCAGCACCTAGAACAATAACAATGGTGATTATTATTCTGAATCATGCCAGTAAGGGCAACCTCAGGAAGACTTCCCAGTACCAAGCACCTACTGGGTAATAAACAAAGCATATAACACTGTTCTCATGCTTCTTACAGACGGCCAGAGGAAATCACACTTCAGCACACTATCTGCAGCATAAGGCAGGTAGTGACAAGTATTGAGTGAAGAGGTCACGCCAAGAGCTGAAAAGAAAAGGGAGGGGACAGGAGGGAAGAGAAGAGGAAATGCAGGAAGCACTACTCACCAGAGAAATTTCCATAGCACATGCAACCATGGAACTGAGCCTTGAAAGATGAATGCTTGTGTCAGATACTTGAGGAAAGAGCAAGGAGAGTGAATGAAGAGTGCCTGGCATGCAGAAGTTGTATAACCATCATGTAGTTGTGGAATGAATAAATACAGGAAGGAGGAAAGAGAATTGCAAGATGTGAATGGTGACTTTGTAAAAGCAAAGTGATAAAAGGTGGGGAATGTGTGCCTGTGGAGCTTTGCATCTCATTGTACTCAACTCCCTTTTAATTCCCAGGGTCTCAGGGTTTCTGGTTCTCCCCAACCAGTGCACTCCAGATATACCCACTTCCCACAGAACTCCATTTTTTCCCACCACCCCTGAGGACATTGCTTTTTAGAAATATAGTAGCCTGAATAATAGTACTCAATAGTTTACATAGCAGTTTTATTTCTCAAAGTTCCTGAGCTGTTCCCTTATCATTTTTGGTTGGGCTCCATCACATATCCTGAGGTCAAAGCTAGGTCCATATGCCTAAGCATTTTCTATTTTAGAACAAATAATGTCATGGAATTCAAATAAATACTTCTCTTTTTGCTACCAAAAGCTAAATTATGACATTTTGTTTGCATCGTTGGTAATTTCTCTTGTTAGAATTACAAGCTTTTGAAAATGACCTAGAGTTCATCTAGCAGTCAAAGATAATTTCTTCATTGGGAAAAGAAAGAAACTGAGGCTCAAACACCAAAAAAGTTATTCATGAATCAACTCATGGCATAAGAGGAGTTAGTAGCAGGGCATGGCAGTGCACGCCTGTAATCCCAGCACTTAGGAAGGCTGAGACAGGATAATCGCGAGTTCAAAGCCAGCCTCAGCAATGGCGAGGTGCTAAGCAACTCAGTGAGACCCTGTCTCTACATAAAACACAAAATAGGACTGGGGGTGTGGCTCAGTGGTCAAGTGCCCCTGAGTTCAATCCCCAGTACCAAAAAAAGGGGGGAGGGCTGGAGCTGTGGCACAGTGGTTAAGTGCTCCTTGGTTCAATCACCAGGACCAAATAAAAGGAGTTAGTACTCATATATCCCTCCTCTTTTTTTTTCTTGTGTCATGTACTTTGAGTTACTAACATTTGTTTCATTGATTCATACTCCTGCCCCAACCCAATTCTCAATTCTGCCACTGAAATATAACAAGGAAAATTCCACCATTCTAAGATATTAGTGATGATATTTGGCATTTAGCTCTTCAGTGTGAAAATCTTAAATGTCCAAAGCTTGGCTCCCAGGAATATGGATGATCATTTGAGATCTTTTAATTGCCAAGAGGGATTGAGAACATGGTTTTATGAAGACAATGGGTATTGTTAACAAACTTCCACATATCTGGGTTCAAGTTTTCACTATGAAACTTGGTCTTTAACAGATTATAGGCAAGTAAGTTACTTTCTCAATGCCTCAGTTTCCTTGTCTATAAAATGGAGATGATGAACATTTATTCACAAAATTATCTTGAGAATTAAATATAATATTGTGTGTGAAGAGCTGAACAGATGGACAAGAGGTCTCATGTATACCTAACATATACATTTTTGTGTTAAAATCCTCTTTATTTTCGCATTCTATAACTCAGATGGAATCAATATTCTTTATTTTTTAAATTTATCCATATTTTATTATAATGCATATTAATTGTACATATGTAAAGCTTTGATTATAACATTTCCATATATGACTATATTATTCTTGCATCATATCCACCCACCCTCCTACCTTCTCTTTCCCTCTCCCTTTTCTGTCTCTCTCACATTCCTGAATAGTATCTCTTCCGCTTTCAAGTCTTTTTTTAAGTGTGACAGAAAACATGTGATATTTGTGTTTCTGTGTCTGATTTACCTCACTGGACATGATGCTCTTCAGTGTCATTCTTTTTCCTGCAAATGACAGGATTTAATTCTTCTTTATGGATGTATAATATTCCATTGTGTGGAGTTTTACTCTGCCATAAAAAAGAATAAAATTCTATGATTTACTAGTAAATGGATAGAACTGGAAAACACCATGCAGATAGGCCAGACTCAGAAAATCAAGGTGGAATGTTTTTTCTCATATGCAGAAGTTAGAGAGAGAGAATAAAAAGAATAAAAGAAGATCTCATAAAACAGAAGGGAGACTGTCAGTAGAGTAGAAGTAGGGGATCTAGGGGAGAGAGGAAAGTAGGGAAAGGGGAAGAACATGGGAATAAAATTGATCAAATTATGCTATATGCATGTATGAATATATCAAATATATAATTATAATGCATCCATGAAAAATATATGTGAATAAATAGAAGGAAAACTAGAAAAGTAGAGAAAGGGGATTAGGGGGGAGGGGCAATACTGGGGAACGAAATGAAGAAAATTGTTATGTGCATATATGAATATATCAAAAAGACCCATTATAATACACTAATAAAAACAAAAATACTCTCGTGTATATGTGTGTGTGTGTATGTATATATCATGTATTCTGGGATTTTTTTTGGTACTGGGGATTGAACTCAGGGACACTCGACCACTGAGCCGCATCCCCAGCCCTATTTTGTGTTTTATGTAGAGACAGGGTCTCACTGAGTTGCTTAGCGCCTCGCCATTGCTGAGGCTGGCTTTGAACTGGCGATCCTCCTGCCTCAGCCTCCCTAAGTGCTGGGATTACAAGTGTGTGCCACCTCCTCCAGCTCATATTTTCTTTAGTCATCTATTTGACAGCCACCTTGGCTGTTGTGAATAGAGTGGTATAGTTGGATCATATGGTAGCTCTACCACTTTCCATAGTGGCTGTATTTATTAAAATTCCCACCAACAGTATGTAAGCATTCCTTTTTCTCCACATTCTCACTAGCATTTTTATACCTTTATTTAATTAATTATTTTTATATCATGCTGAGAATCAAACCCAGTGCCTCACACATGCCAGGCAAGTGCTCTACCACTGAGCCACAACTCCAGCCCTGTTGTGTTGTTTTGTTTTCTTGATAATAGTTATTCTAACTGGAATGAGATGGAATCTCAATGTAGCTTTGATCTGTATTTCCCTGATAGCTAAAGATATTGAACATTTTTTTATATGTTTATTGGTTACTTGTACTTCCTTTAAATAGTTTTCACATCATTTGTCCAGTTTTTGATTGATTTATTATCTTGATAAGTTTGAGTTATTCATTCATTCTAGCTATAAATCCTCTATCAGATGAATATTTGGCAACTATTTTCTTCCATTCTGTAGGTTATTTCTTCATTCTCTTGATTGTTTCCTTTGCTGTACAAAAGCTTTTTAATTTGCTCTAATCTCATTTGTCAATTCTGGCTTTTTTTCTGGAACCATTGGATTCCTATTCATTAATCATTGCCTGTGCCAATACCTTAGAATGTTTCCCCTGTTATCTTCTAGTAGTTTCAAAGTCGTATGTCTTACATCAAGGTCTTTGATCCACTTTGAGATGGATCAAGCCAATCACTTTGAGTTTGAGAGATAGGGGTCTACTATTAATTTTGTGTGTGTGTATATGCAGTATCTCTGGAACCAGTTGTTGAAGAAGCTGCCCTTTCTCCAATGTTATGTTTTTGGCACCTTTGTTGAGAATCATTTCTGGAACCTCTATCCTTTGGTCTGCATGTCTGTTTTTATGCCAATAACACATTGCTTTGTTACTATGGCTCTGTAACATGTTGTATTGTCAGACCTTCAGAATTGCTCTTTTTACTCATGATTGCTTTGGTTATTCAGGGTCTTTTGTCCTTCCATATGACTTTTATGTTTTTCTTGTTCTCTGAGGAATGTCATTGGTATTTGGATGGGGATTGCTTTGCATCTATAGACACCTGTGGTTAGATGGCCAAATTAACAATATTAATTTTGTCTACCCATGAACACATAAGGCCTTTCCATCTTCAAATGTTTCATCAAGTTCTTTCTTCAGTGTTTTGTAGTATTCATTGCAAAAGTCTTTCACCTCCTTGGTTGTTTATTCCTAGATATTTTATTTTTGTGGCTATTGCGGATGGGATTGTTTTCCAGTTATCAGTGTACAGAAAAGTCAGTAATTTTTTAATATTAATTATATACTGCTACTTTGGTGAATTTATCAGTTTTATGAGTACTTTAGTGGAATCTTTAGGGTTTTCTAAATATGTGTCATCTTCAAACAGGAATAAATTGACCTCCTCCTTTTATATTTTTATCAATTTTTTTTCTCTTGATAAATTATTCTGGCTAAAATTTCAAGTACTATATTGAGTAAGAGTAGTGAGAGTAGACAACTTTGTCTCATTGATTTTAGATGAAATGTTTTAATTGTTCCCAATTCAGTATGATAATGCCTAGGGGTTTGTAATATAAAGCCTATATTATGTTGAGAAATGATAGATCTATGCTTAATTTCTTTGGGGCTTTTATCAGGTTTTGGTCTGACATATTGCAATTTTCATTTCCAAGACTTGTTCCTTTTCAAAGTTTTCCTTTGGGGCTGGGGTTGTGGCTCAGTGGTCTGGTACTTGCCTATCATGTGTGAGGCACTGGGTTTGATTTTCAGCACTGCATATAAATAAACAAAATAAAGGCCCACTGACAACTAAAAATATTTAATTTTTTCCTTAATTGCTCATTCATATTCTGCATTTTTAAAAATTCACTCAATTGTTTTTCTGTATTCTCTTCAAATTCATTTATCTTTTAAAAAACTATTCTTTTGAATTATCTAGAATTTCATCCATTTTGATATCTTTGGAACCTGTTAGTATGGAATTGTGGACTTCAGTAAGTGTCATATTGCTTTCTCATATTGTGTTTTTATGCTGAAATTGGCATATCTGTTGAAGCAGATTATCTATTCTGCTTTTATGTGAGAGTCTTTAAATTAGTAAGTGGTCTTCTCTGAATGATGTGTCTTGGGGTATTGGTTTGTTGAATAGTGTTGAGTTAAATTCCAATTAATCCTCTTAATATAATCTCCCTGTGGTTTCTTGAAATGTGGTTAGTTGTCCATGACATAATGTGCACTGTATTGGAGCTGGAGGGACCTGCTTTCTCCATAGGTCTCACAAGAATGGAGTCCTTGAGCTGAGTGTGGTGGCACATGCCTGTAATCCCAGCACTTAGGGAGGCTGAGACAGGAGAATCGCGAGTTCAAAGCCAGCCTCAGCAACAGCGAGGCACTAAGCAACTCAGTGAGACCCTGTCTCTACATAAAACACAAAATAGGGCTGGGGATGTGGTTCAGTGGTTGAGTGCCCCTGGGTTCAACCTAATTAATTCAGGTTGGTAGGGTGTAACAGCAGAATATGTGGAGTGCACCCTCTGTGGCTATTTCTACATTAAGATTTGTTAGTTGGGATTTCCATGGGCACTATTGAAATTGGCTATTACTTGAACATGATGCTGATATTGGTTGTTCTAATCATAGTGAAAGATCTGAAAAAGCTGGGAACTTATGGCTGGATTGTGGCTGGAGCTGGATTTAATTCCTCTCGGCTGAGCTCAGAGTGTAGCTCAGAGGCAGAACATCTGCCCAATGTGCACATGGGCAGTGTGTCTCCTCCTAACCCTGTTGCTTTGTTTTCCTTCCCATGGAGGAGAAAAGTATCAGTATTTTAAAGCTCCTCAATGACCAGCAGCATCTTGGCCTTTCTGATGGTGATAGGTATAATAAGTCAGGCATGTCCTCAACATAGAGAATTTAGATGATGAGATTGTGATCTTTCAACTGATGAGATTTGCATTAGGTTTTAGGTTTTAAGCTAATGAGTTGAGAAAATTTAGATTTAGATAAATCTAAATGTATCTAAATGTACTGTGAGCTGATACTATGATGGGATAAGGTTTTGGGGAACATTGCAAAAGTATTTTTCACTTAGAAAGGGTGTGAGGCATTGGAGGCCAGAGGACAGAGTGTGCTAACCAGAATCTTAAAATGCCTCCAATATTGCTGCCTTCTGACCAATCATTCCTTACCATGACTATGGACAGAATTTGTGAATATAATGGATTTCACATCTGTGCTTAGATTATTATGAAAATGAAAAAAAAAAAAACTTTGTAGATATAATCCAAGTCCCTAATCAGTTTGACTTTGAGTTAATCAAAAGGAATTCATTCTGGGTGGGTCTGATCTAATCAGGTGATCCTTTAAAAAAAAAAAAAGAGAGAGTATAGAGATCAGAATTGGAAGAAGTATTTCTCCTGCCAGCCTTGAATAAATTGCAAGGAAATGAATTCTGACAATAACCACTTAAGATTCAAAAAGAAACTCAAGCCTCGGATGAGACCACAGTTATAATTAGAGTGTTACCACCGGAGAAAAGAAACCAGCTCAGCCATTCTCAATCTTCTAACATTTCTCTGCCTTTTCTGATTCTGTGTCAGTCTTTGGAAAGGGTTACTCTGGCTGTCCTAGCTCTAAGCAGCTCCATTTGAATGTCTTGGGGACAAAATATACTCTTCTATTTAGTGACTTTCTGTTGCCATTGTTGACAGTTTCATAGTTGGTCTGTCATGGAAGACTGGTAGTTCATGAGGTTACTTTCTTATTACTTTAGTATATATTCTCTGTTGCCTAACAGTACGTAATAAGTTAATATTTCTGGAACTTATATTTCTGTCATGTACGCACAGGTGTACTCTTCTTGATCTCAGATCTATGAGAAAAATCTAGAACACACTTGTGAATGTTCTGGGCCATGACTTCTTGGTGTCTTCAGAGATCTTCTAGGCATTGGATCTAACATGGTTATTGAATTTTCTCTTGTCAAGGCAGGATGCATAGGCTGGTGGCAAGATACAGGCAACATCATAACCTATAGAGAGTTCTGTCTCCTCAGAAGGCCTCAGAGATACCCAAGCATGCTCATTAGTTCAAATGAAGAAATTGAGGCTCACTAGGGTTAACTAGCTTGCTCAAGTTGTAAAGCCAAGTAAGCCAGCCTCCAAATGTCAGTGTTTAAATGGGTAACCATGGTAGTGTCAAACCTGCTCCCTTTGGGTTATGGAAAATTTTGGCTCAAAAATTTGGAGGGTAGTTTGTGGTCCTGACTGTGCCATTTATCTACTATGCATATTTGGGCAAGTCCTATCACTTTGTGAATCTCAATTTTTTCTCAGTAAAAATTAAAGAAAGGAGGAGACTGTTATATGAGATAAATTTCAAGGGGAATTCCAATTCTGCTATTCAAAGAAATATACATTCATGAAATATATATTAGGACTTCAAGTTTACTTGCCTATATTGGAATATTGTGCTTTGTCATTGTAACTTCTCAGGGACTCAAGGCCACTGCTAATTTCATTGATAGGATATGCTAATGAGATCATGAAAATTGATGGTTTATGTCAGGTTGTGATGTATCATTTGTTGTTCAATCAATACATATTTGTTTAGTGCCTTTTCTGTCCAAAGCAATGGATTTTGTGCTGTGTGGAATTTAGAGAAGTATGAGAAATGTTACCTGCACTCTGGGAACTCAGCAATAATTTGGAATATAGGAGCAAACTGCATAACTCTACTCTAAGGCAGTAATATATAAGAACTATGGGACACACAGCAAGGCAATTAGCTGGAGCAGTGGGTCAATGCCTTGGTTTTAGATTCTGGAGATCTGGACTCTAGACATACTTCTGAGTCATCAGCTCACTGTGTTAGCTTTGTAGGACTCTTCCTCTCACTGAGTCTCATTTCCTGAACAGCTGGTAGATAATATTTGAGGAAATTTTCTATGTTGTCACTATGGGATTCTTATGAGATAGATCTTTGTCTTAGTCACTTTAGTCTTCTATAAAATGGTAAAAAAGACTGGGTGTCTTCTAAACAACAGAAATTTATTTCTCTCAGTTTTGGAGGCTGGAAGTCTGAGATCTGCATGCCAGCATGATCAAATTCTTTTGCAGACTCTTACCCAGGTTGCAGACCACTTACTATTCTTTGTATCACTACATGGCAGAAAGAGATCCCATTCATGAGACTGACCTCCACCGGCATGACTTAGTTACCCCCCGGAAAGGCTCCAACTCCAAATATCATTTGGAGATTAGGGTTTAAACATGTGAATTCTCACAGGACACATACATTCAGCCCATTGCAGTCATTTTTGATGATGATGATGAATGGAAAAGGTTTACTGAATTCAGTATTTTATTCTTAGAATCATTTCTAGGCAGTAGATTGGCTAGAGCAAGTAGGAGTCAGATCAGGCCTTAATTGATGGAACAAATTAATGAATATTAAGAATGACACAAAGAATTGCATTTCAGTTTAGAAAAACAGCATGAGTAGAAGGATGATAAATGGAATATTTGGCCATTTCAAATTGGCTGGAACGAAGTGATGCTTGTGGAGATGAACACAATACAAAGTTTTAAAGAAAGGAAGGGACACAATTGTGGAGGACCCTGACTATGAGGATAAGTAATTTTTACTTGTACTAAACATATTGAAAACCAAGAAGGTGGTAGTTTGTTGGTTTTAAATAGGGCAGTGATATTTTTAAAAGGTGGCACTATGGTTTCATGGAGGGTAGACTGAAGCAAGATGAGACTAGAGGCAGAGGCATGTATGGTCCCCTTGGATGATTATGGAAAGATGTTATAAGGCAGGGGCAGTGAGGATGAAGATAAAATAATGTGGACTGGGCATGTAGCTCAGTGGTACAGTGCTTGCCTAGCATGTGCAAGGCCTTAGATTCAAGCTTTGGTACTGCAAAAAATAAATTAATTTAAAAAATAAAACTAAAAGATTTCTTTCAAGTCACTTTGAAGTGAAATTCAGCTGAATCTGGTATTGAGGAAAAGAAATGAGGCAAACACAATGTTAGGCTTTCTCTCAGTGGTACCTCAAAAAGAAATGTTTCATAAAAAGAAAGAGAAATCAAAGGGTATACACCTGAAGGTATGAGGAGATATATTTTGAGATTCATTGACTTTGAAGGCTGGAAAGACACCTATATCTAACAGCAGTCCAGTGTTGAATGAGGTATGGGATGGAGCTGGAGAAGAGTTGGTTGGTTAATGCAGAGATGGGGATTATGGGTATGAGAATGGCTGAAATACTTGTGAAAGAATGTGTAGGAACAACAACAAAAAAAAGATTAAAAGCATTGGGAAGCCAGGCCTGGTGGCACAAGCCTGTAATCCCAGCACTCTGGGAGGCTGAGACACGAGAATCACGAGTTCAAAGCCAGCCTCTGCAATGGTGAGGTGCTAAGCAACTCAGTGAGACCCTGTCTCTACATAAAACACAAAATAGGGCTGGGGATGTGGCTCAGTGGTCGAGTGCCCCTGAATTCAATTTCTAGTACCAAAAAACAAAACAAAACAAAACAAAACATGAGGTAACTACCAAATTTAAGGACTGACAGAGACTGTTTTTCTCCTGTTCAACCTTTCCATTATTCATCCATAAATACAATGTCCTTCTCTCTACTGATATTTATTTTGTACAAGGGATTGAACCCAGGGGTGCTCAACCACTGAGCCACATCCTCAGCCCTTTTTATTATTTTTTTTCCTTTTTATTATTTTGAGGCTTTCCATAGCTGTGACAAAATACCTAAGATAAAAAACTTAAAGTAGGGAAGGTACTCTCAAAGTGCTAGGATTGCAGGCGTGCTAAGTGCTAAATTGCTTCAGGCCTCACTAAATTGCTGAGTCTGGCTTTGAACTTGAAACCTTCCTGCCTCAGCCTCCTGAGCCACTGGGATTATAGGCATGCACTACTACACCACCTCTACTGACATCTTATACCCTGCTCATAAATATGTTCTAATCGTTCCCACTTTGGAGATACCCTTCTTCTTGGCTGCTATCTCCTCCCATTTCTTTGTACTTTCACCTAAGTACTCCTGCTCAGTGTTTCCACCTGTCATTTACTCCTCACTCCCCTGCATTGTGGCTTTAAAACCTTATAGAAACAATATTCACTGAGATCCCTAATGACTTCATGTCACCAAATTCAATGTTGTTTTTCTCAGTTCCCATCTCCTCAAACTCTCAATAATTTAATGCTGTCAGTCCTCCAGTCTTTATGAAACACCCTCTTTTCTTGCATCTTAATTTCTTCTATTCTCCTTGAGATTATTTCAAAGAATCTACAAATATTAAGGGAGAAAGAGATAGTACTGAGGAGATACACAAAGTATAACCATGTGAGAAAATTGCAGATCTAAGATAGAAGACCAAAGCTGGAGTAGAAGACCTCCCTGTTTCTCATTCATTCTCATTCACACTCTCTGTCTCTGTCCCTCTCCCTCTCTCCTCTCTCAGTTTCCTTGCTGCCCTGAGGTAAGCAGCCTCCTCCACTATATATTCCCAATATGATATACTGTGTTGTCAAAAGCCCAAAGTAATATGGCCAAGTGACTATGGACTGAAACATCTAAAACTGATCCAAAATAAACCTTCCCTACTTTAAGTTTTTTATCTTAGGTATTTTGTCACAACTATGGAAAGCTGAACAATACAAGAAAATTCCTAGGATAACACTGCAGGTCTGAAACATGACTGATTCAAAGTTTGAGTTACAGTGGGTGGATGGAGGGCTCTCTAGAGACAAAGAAAACAATTCTCCATAGATGAAATAATATGAATGAAAAGTTGGAAGGACCACTATAGGGACAGAAGCAGTTTAGCCCCTATGAACTCTTAAAACTCATTGGCCAGGACTTCCTTTAAGTCTCACACTGAGGATACAAGGATAGTAAAAGATTCAAAATTTAGCAGGAGAGAAATAAGAGAGACAAAGGAAAAAGAAGGTTTCAGATGAAAGTAAGGGTAAGGAGAAAGACAGGAATCTCAGAAAGCCAATCACCACATTTTAAAAATATATTTTTAGTTATAGATAGACACAATACCTTTACTTAATTTATTTATTTTTATGTGGTGCTGAGGATGGAACCCAGTGGCTCACATGTGATAGGCAAGCACTGTATCACTGAGCTACAACCCCAGCCCTAACCACCACATTTTTGAATAGTACCCTAAACAGCATAAAATTAATTTCACATAAAAATGAATAAACAAAGTTTATCATACAAATTTTATACAAATTTGTTATAAGAAAAAAGAGACTAGGGCTGGGGTTGTGGCTCAGTGGTAGAGCGCTTGCCTCACATGCGTGAGGCACTGGGTTTGATCCTCAGCAACATATAAAAATACATAAATAAATAGAGGTTTAAAAAAATCTTATTAAAAAAAGAAAAAGACTAAAAGCATAACATCTCACAATGAAAGAATGACAGAAAGACACACACACAAATCAAAATCATAACTTAAAATTTCAAATAAGTTACAAGATATCTAAATGAAACAGTATATGAAAGAACAATATATATATAAAATTAAAATTCAATGCATGATAAAACTCAAGGAAGAATTATTTTTAAAAGAATCATTTTGAAAAAAAGACTAATTTGAAGGCATAAGTAAGTGAATAAAACAAAAGTGCCTTTTACAAATAGAAGAATAACCTTTTTAATAAATTAAAAATAGGTGGAGATAAAATTATAAATATTATTTATAGGCAAAATATATTGAGCACATAGATAAGAGTTCCTGAAGAAGAAAGCCAAAGAAACATAAAATTATGACTATTGTAAATTAAAATTCTGAAGTATTTTTTTTTGGTACTGGGGATGGAACTCAAGGACACTTAGCCACTGAGCCACATCTCCAGCTCTATTTTGTATTTTATTTAGAGACAGGGTCTCACTGAGTTGCTTAGCACCTCACTGGCTTTAAACTCATGATCCTCCTGCCTTAGCGTCCTGAGCTGCTGTGGTTACAGGCATGTGCCACTGTGCCTGGCTCAAAAGCATTTCTTGCATAAAATATTTTGAAACTATATAATTGAAAGTGTATATTGTATGTTTGACCCCTCCCAGACCCACAACACTAAGGCACATTCTAGTAAATTTAATGGATTTAAAAGAAAAATAGAAATTCTCTGCACATCTAGGAAAAACATATTTATAAAGGAAAGAAAGTCATAATATCATCAAACATTCCACTGAAAGAAAATGCAATAATATACTTGACATATCTAGGAAATAAAAGTGGGAGCCAATGACTCTGTATTCACTAAAACCGTCAAGTATGAAAAGGCACAAATTGTTATCAATCTATTATCAATAATCGGGGGTCATCACTTCCATGAGCAGTCTCTGAAGAATCTATTAGACATCAACTGGACTGGCGTGTGAACAAAACAATTAACATTAAACATTTTCCCCAAAAAAATAAAATTTAAAAATCAATCTATAGAAAAAGTATGGAAAACTTAAGCATGATTACAAAACAAAGCATAAACTTACACAAGTTTGACAATATAGAAAGCAAAAGAACTAGATGTCATAGCTGGAGGAAGGGGGCAAGGAAATGGAAAGGGAAGGTTGGGAGTCTTTATCTTCTCAGCCTATGAAATAGTAAGCCAGATTTGGTTTTTGTTAATGGCTCAATAAATGGAATAATCGTGCTATTTGAAGTTGCAGGGGTGATCAGGGAAGCCTGCTTTCTCGCTGTTGAAATCAAAAGGGTTCCTGGAGGCTGCTTCTGACTTGTACTTGTTCCAAATGCTCTAGTTTATCCAGGTGACCCAAATGCATACAACTGAGCTCTAAATTCCAGTACATTCTATCTTTAAGCACAACGATACAAGGACAAAGTATACACCATTGGAGTTTATCCAACCAAGCAGCACCACCCTGAGCCCAAATAATTTCTGTCCTGGTTCACATTTATTTCCTAGCTTAGGTCTGTAGCCTCCCAATGAATCTGATATCCTGCTGATAAATCCCATTTTTGCTGTTGTTCATACTATCTAGAGGGTTATTGGTGTTGGTTGTAGGTGGGGGTAAGGACAATTACAGAATCCAAATTCAATAGATTCCATAATTCCTCTTGGATGTTTCCTAGATTACTCTATTTAAAAGATTGAGACCAAGAGAAAAAAAAAAGAGACTTTCTGAAATCACAAACCAAATTAGTATCAGATATACCAGTTTAATATATCAACCAAAGATGTTTGGATGGGGAGATATGGTGACAGGAAAACGTTTGGGGGTTTTTTGCATAGAGAGCAGAATGTTAGGCCACTCCCATGTATGATAGGAGAAGTGGTGGGAATTCTCCCTTTTAAGGAGCATCTGCCATAGACATGCCTGGACATGCCAGGAACTCAGTAAGTTGCTGGCCATAAGGAACAGCAGCCATTGACTTGCTTAGTCATGCCTGCTTGCAATTGATGGGGGCTGGAAGGGGCACCTAACCATAGGCCTGCCTAGCAATGACTGGTTACAATTGATAGGGAGCTCAGCTCCATGCACATGTGCAAAGAAAGGCCCAGTTGAAATTCTACTATCTCACTGGACATAACCAGTGGACATTGACTTTTACTAATCACCAGCTCACACCACCAACTTGGAACTGCATTTAAACTGCTTGTCCTGCCACGTTGGGGGCTTTGCTCCAAGGACATCAGTGAGACTGGCCACCTTGCTGTCCATCCCTGGATCAGCTCCACCATTCCCTGATGTCCAGCCATCGGCTGAAGAGAACCATCAGACAAGGACAATGTGTGCTCTTTGGCTAAGAGAAGTCATGTGCATCAGAGGTCTTTTGGGGCTCGTGGTTGTCCCAGGATTATGTGAATTACTTGTAATGTTTAGTTGCCCCAGGATAGTGTAACTTACCTATAGTGTTTAATTATTGTGCACTGAATGCTAGTTGGGGTGCTCCAGCACACCCAACAATTTTTGCATTAATTAATTATATTTGATGATTGTTGTGATTGACATACCCTTGCATTTAAAGACAATCCGCCTCTGAGTAATTATTAATTGCACATGCCACTGGTGACAGCCCTCTTTCCTAAAGTATTTCCTTTCAGCCTACTAAGAGGCCTGCACTCCCAACAGAATAAGGATTTGTAATGCTGCCAATCCCTGACCCAAGCCACTCAACCAACCTGTCAGAACGCACTGATGACAAGGGGATGCTAATGACCAGAGATTTGTTTTCTTATGGAACATGAAACCTTCTCATTATCAGAGGATTTGCATCAGTTAAATTATACAGTTTCTCAATGAAGACAGAATATGTTCTTTTTGATTGGGTTGTATTAATACTACATGGATGCCTTACCTGCTAAATGGCAGGAAAACAGAGACCAGAATGAAACAAACATCCAAAGAAAGGTCAGGAGGAATTTTGGAATATCCTTGTCATATTATAGGAATAAAGAAGTGAAATCAGGAATGGGTCCCATTACTGTGGTGTTGAAAAGTGAACACCTGAGAAATGCCAAAGCAAGTACAAAAAAGAAGTTTTATTTAAAGGATAGAACAGACAGACAGACACACACACACACACACACACACACACACACACTCTCTCTCTCTCTCTCTCTCTCTCTCTCTCTGACTCCTCTGGAGAGGAGGGGATCCAGAGCTGGTGCTCTGAGGGAGTGAGAGTGTCCAGCCACTTTTATAGAATTTAGGTTTCCTTTCTTCTCCAGTCCCTTCCCCTTCTCATCTTGAACAAAAGCCAGGAGAGGAGCTGCCCAGGGGGTACCTCTCTCTATTTTCCATATCTACCCAGAAAGGCAGGAAAGAAGTTATGGGGGGTACTCATTAACAACTCCTTCTTGCGTGGAATAAGTACCTGGAGGCAGGTGACCTTGGCAACAGGTTGAAAAAGGAGAAAGTGCTCTGGAGATATTAGCATTTTCTTTTCTTTTTAATCAGTCCCTCATCTTGCTGACCCAATCATTCATTATCTACACTGACTGTCCTTTTGTCCCCATCGAAGTAGAACGCCCAAGTAAAAAGAGGAAAATAAGCTCTGAAAGGAGTCCACTCTCAGACCATCTTTAGGGTGAGGTAGGACACATAAAGGGAAAGGAGATCTATCAGCTGAGTATCTACCATGTACCAGATCCTTCGGTGAAGGGAGGATTATTATTCCTAGTATCAAGATGAGGAAATTGAGGCTCAGAAAGGGGAATTGACTTCCCAAGTTCAAATGCAGGTTTGGTCTGCACAAAGCCAAAGCCAATGCCATTTCTGATTTGTGATTTCTGAACATAGCAGATGATTAATACAAGGGAGGGGACATACTTGGACAGAAATAGTAGTATGGACTTTAAAATGCAAGGCTGATTTTCATCTTAGACCCTAGCCTGCAATTCAAAGGAAGTGCTGAGCAAGACTGTGTTTTTCATACTCATTTTAATCTAAAATGTTTGACAGGTATTAGATGCTGTGGAGGATAAAAAGCCAAAGTAGGCCCTTTGAAAAAGTGTGGCTGTATTATCTACTTAGTTTGAACCTCTCTGAACATCAGAATTGCATTTCACTAAAGAGGATAGAGGAGAAAAAGCAAGTGCAAACTTTCTAAATTGTTCCTAGGCTTTTAATATGCAGAAAAGATCTTTGTTCCTGAGTTACTCTAGGAAGACAGACAGCTGTCACTATTCTCTGGTTGCCTTGCTTCCTGGTTGAGGAGATTACATCTTATTTTTTTCCCAAACCATGAAGCTTTGTATAATTGAAAATATAGTCATCTCTCCCCAGTCACAAGGGTTATGTTCCTAAGAGAGGGAGTGGATTCAGAATCTAAAAGACAAACACAGCACACTGTTGCAAAAGAGCTCAACTCAGGAGATTGGCAGTGGGAGAATGCTTCCAGAGCTCTCTCCCCACCCTGGTGATTTTGAGGGCAGGTATCATGGCACAGTACACCGGTACAGCATCAGTACAGCTGAGAGCCTATATTGTGTAGATTTAACTGCCACTCTATGTCCAGTACTTAGTCCAGGGGCCTGGCACCCAGTTGTCAATAAGTATTTGTCCCACAGATAAAGGCATTCCCTATTATCTTGTGATATATATTAGATTATGAACTTTTTGAAGATAGTGACATATCTTATTTCTTTGTATTAAGTGTAGGATGAATAACACCCTTTGGCCAGCAAATCTGAGGTCAGCCAGCCCTCGGTTTCAACTGATCCTTTGTGTTCTAGGATTCTACTTTGCTGTCTGGTATCCTGGGACATCCTTGTCATTTAGTATTCACAGGAGGTTAAACTTAACTCAGGACTACCAGCCCTTGACAAGATAAGGGAAAGTTTTCCAAACTCAGAGCTTGGAGAAAATTTGTCTTTGCTGAAAGTCTGTCTCTGCTATGCAGAGCAGGCTTTCAAATAGGAGAAATGCATACTGTGTAAGGAAGTAGCTTTTGTAAACTGAATTATTCTCCAAACTTGATGGCTCTATTTGCATTCAATAGCTTGATCTGCATGTCTGCATGTTCCTTGCCATGAAATTCAAAGGGTGTTAGAGCTTTGGACAGATCCCCTACAACCTAAAACCCCTAGTCACACTGGAACCACTGGTAATATTTCTAATTCGCTGGCAACATTTTGTTCTGCAAACTGGGAGTTTAAATGGGCGTCTTGAATTAGTCTGAGGAAGGGGAAATGTACAGGTTAAATTTGTGGTTTCAGGCAAGTTACTTAATCTGTTAACCTCACTGTTTTGTCTATGAAATGTAGATAATATTTATATCTTACAGAACTTTTAAAATAATTCGATAACATATAGCATATGACTGTTATTATTAGTCAGGATTCTCCAGAAACCTGGAGACTCATAAATATATGATAAAGAATTGGCTCAAGCCATTGTGGGAGCTGGCAAGTCTAAAGCTATAGTGTGGGTTGGCAGGCTGGGGATCTAGGAAAGCCTGAGGCAGTCTACTGGAGAATTCCCTCTCACAAGCAAAAACATTGGTCTATTTCTTCTATTCAGGTCTTTAACTGCTTGTATGAGGCCCACCTATATTATGCAGGGCAATATGATTTATGACACTGATTTAAATGTTAATGTCATCCATAAACACCCTCATAGAAATTTCCAGAGCATTGTTCTACAAAATATCAGGCACACTGTGTCCCAATCAAGCTCACATTGAGTAACTATTGAAGGAAAGTTACTCAATCTCTCTGGGCCTCCTATTCTTTATCTGTAAATGGAAGAGAGTAACAATTTTCTCTGAGGTTTGGTGTGACGATTTATTGAGAGAAAACATGTGAAACAATGGAATATTACTCAGCCATAAAGAAGAATGAAAGTATGGCATTTGCCAGTAAATGGATGGAACTGGAGACTGTCATGCTAAGTGAAATAAGCCAATCCCCAAAAACCAAAGGCCAAATGTTCTCTCATATGTGGATGCTAACATACAATAAAGAGGGATGGAAGAACAGAAGTTCAGTGGATTAGACAAAGGGGAATTAAAGGGAGATGGGAATAGGAAAGACAGTAAATGAATTGGACATAACTTTCCTATGTTCATATACGAATACATGACCAGTGAAACTCCACATCATGTACAACCACAAGAATGGGATCCTAATTAGGAAAAGTTATACTCCATGTATGTATAATATGTTAAAATACATTCTGTTGTCATGTATATCTAAAAAGAATTTATAAAAAGAAAATGTGAAAGAAACTGACAGAATGTAGAAGGTATGTGTGTAATGTGTGCAGATGTGTGCATGTACATGCATGTGTGTTTAATTACCAGCTGACTTTAAGGCCAAGTGTAGTAGCCAGTTTTAGTACAACAAAGAGCAGCAGAAGTCAGTAGCAGTTGTGGGATTGATTTTTCAGAGCTGGTTAAGCAAGTTAAGTGTAAGACTTTCAGAAAAAATCACTCCTTTTTAATCTCCTTATGGGAATAGTATGGCAGAAACCTTAGAACTTGTACATTAGAATGCTTCCTTACTGTCTAAAGCACCCACTTTTTAGGACAGAAGTCAGTGAATGGAGACATACTCTTTTCTGAACACATCTCAGATGACAAAATGTGCTGACTGCTTTCCATAGGTGGTTCCTTTCATCTATAGACCTTTATTATTGCTATTGTTGTTTCCATTTTGCAAATGAGAAATGAGTGACTGGCTTAAAGTTACATACAACTAGTAAGTAGCAAAACCTGGGTATGAACTGAAGCCAATCTCACTCCAGAGCCTGGCTCAAATTCACTCCATGATTCTGCCTCTCTCTAGGAATGGTCCTGGGATTCTATGCAGGACAGGTCAGACTTGGTGCCCCTGCTCTGTGCTCCCACAACTCCTGTACCTTCTTCAATCCCAGTCCTTGTCATATGGCACTATAATTTTCCATCTGTATCTTTATTACTTACTCTGAGAACCCCTTAAGGGTGGGAAAACTGTTCCGTCACCAATGACTCCAGAATTCTTGATAAATGTTTGTTGAATAAATAAATGGACTCAGGGAAAATAGAAAATGTAGTTGGAAGTCTTTAACCTGGAAGATTCCCTCATTTAGCTAACGCTTCTGCACCAGTAGCTGTGTACCATTCTGATATATAGTTCACACTTTCAGCTCCAAATTGCATACTTGCCATAAAGAGCTCTTGCTGAAGGCCAGCTCATTTCTTGTCTGCATTTTACTGCTTTCTGCCATAACAAGTCCCTTTAACATGTCCAAAAAATCCTTTTTATTAGAGAAAAGTTTCTCTGAATCAAGCCAAAGCCATTTTCCTTTTATCAGCATTCTTTCTTTCCATCTTCCCTCTCGTAATGTTTATTTGCCCATTGGAACTCATTTCAACAATTAGTCTCCTCCATCCTGATTGTTAGTTGTTTGCTATGCTGGCTTGATCCAGGTTTGCTCTGAAAAACATTCCATATTGATTTCAAAATGTAGGGCCACTGTTTGCCACATTTATCAACCCTGTCAACTACAAAACTGCTTTCTTCCTGTCAGGGCAGATTAATAACTAGTAAGCTAATAGGTGTAAAATGGGCCCTACCTCACCGACAACACATTGTCTTTTGGCCTTTTTAGCTTATTTTTTGCCCTTAAGAAATTATTTGCAATTAAATCTTCATATCAAACTCTTAAATAATGGTCATATGCATCTTTGACATTCACTCTGGACAGAAACTGACGCTTTGAGTCCAAAACTATAAACACAACTGTAACACTTTTTTCCTGTGAGAGGTGGACAATGGAAAGGGACATGCACGGTCAATTTCTAAGAAATACTGAAGGAGAATCACGTTGATATCTAAAATTTTATGTATAAGCCCCTCCCCTACCTTGTATTCCATGACTTTGGGCAAGTTAAACTCAGAAACATTGTTCTCCATCAGAAAGAGAGTATACCCTAAACTGGAACACTAGCTTATGCTTGACAGCTAACTTCGAACTTCTTCTCTTCCTTCCTTCTTTTGAGACAACTTGAGATCCCCGAGACTCCCTAAGGAAACTGGGCCCAGTATGTTTTGCATTATTTAAAAAGGTGATTACCAATGGCCCGTCGGCCTGAAGGTCATCTAGAATGCCAGGTAATAAATCTCTAAAGCTTCCCTGGAACACAACACCTGCATCTTTCCTCCCAGTGAATAAAAGCAATCTGTTTGACATTTTATTTATTCATTTATTTCCAAGCTCAAAGAGCCACCCTCCACCAAACTAGCCAGAGGTGAACTGCATGTATTTGCCTTGTGGACTAATGTACTGACAGAGACCTTCAACTTTGCACAATTGGATGGAAGAACACAGCACTCTATGAGCCAACAGAGAAACCATCAATTCTCTCTAGGTGTGTTGCACACAGTATGTTTGGCACAAACTTTATCCACTGTAACGTGATGCAAGAAAGAGATTGGGGAGCTGTATGAGGTGACAGGCTACAGCAGCAGTGCTTAGACTGAGTAAAGAAGTTCTTTAGTTAGCATCAATTGGAATATGTAGCCTGAGTTTGCAGCTCTGACACAGGCAGCTGCTTGAGAAGGCAGGTGCTGGGTGGGCAGCTGTAACAGGAGCAGGCTGTCTCCTCTCAGTCATCACAGAAATAAGCCTTGCATTCTTAAAAAGTCACACTGCCCCCTCTGAGACCCTCCACTGCTGGCATTGCCAAACCCTGAGCTGACTCTGTCGCCCCTGCTCATATACCTGAGCAATCTGGCCTGGAGCCCACAAAGGGCTTTGCATGCAGTGGAGGCAGACTTGACATCACACAGATGCTGCTTCAGCTCTCAAGGCAAAGTGGGAACCATCTCTTTATATTCTTTTTTTTACATGAAAATCATGTTATTATGTAAAAAAGTAAGTTTGCATTTTAAAACTGAGCAAAGTAAACACTAAGTATGAAGCTGGTGTCCATCGTGCAGCCCAAGTCCTCAGCAGCTTTTGAAATATTTGAACGCAGATTTTCACATCCCAATATATACTGTTCTAATTTCATAAAAATTAGAACAGTCATCCAGCATAGTTCCACCACTTAGAATATTAGAATCCTGCTTCTCAAACTTTCTGTGCTTCAGAATCATTGGGGAGTGGATTGTGGGAATCAGACACAGATCCTAGTGCCCCACCTTCTTAAATTCTGATTTAGAAGATTTGTGGCAAGGTTTGGGAATCTGAGTTCTTAACAAGCTGCTCCCCATGTGGTCCAATACTCTGAAAGAAGGTGACCCAAAATGTTTAATTGGAAAATTTCTTGACAATCATCTCACTAATCACTATCTTACAAACTAGGTAACTGAGGTCCAGAGAGAAAGGGTTGTCTAAAGCCATGCAGTGATGTAATGTCACAGCTGGAACTAGAACCAAGGCCTCTAATGTCCTATCCTGTCCAGCTTTCTTCTGAAAGGAGGATGAAGAAAACATACAGCCATAACGTGTATTTTTCTAAGTGAACACAGGCTGGTATAGACCTGCAGTGACTCATAATGGGACACTGTTTGCGTTTTGTAATGCAGGGTTGTGTCATGTGTTGAACCCCCCCTAGATATTGCCAGTAGCACCCTTATCCTGAGTCATTGTGACTACTTCAGATATCTGCCCACACTTCCAAATGTCCGTTGTGTGTGTGGCAGAGGAGGTGGGGGATAGTACAGTCTCCAGTTGAGAAGTATCAGTAGAGAAAGCAGCTATGGTTGATTATTCAGCAAAAGAAATCTAACTTTAAAATTTAACATATTATTATCTGAAGCATGTCCTGGGCCTATGTCCTGGGCCCAAGCCCTGAGAGTCTGCACTCCTGCTTGTAGGGGAAGATCTCTTGAGATCCTTTTAGCAGACTTTCTGAGTCTGAGGAAAGAAGTGGTTTGTAGTTCCTAGCACTCTGATGAAGTACATAGACAGGGTGTGAACTTTCATGTTCTTTTACTCACACCTCAGTAGTCAGCACAGAATAGAATAATATGGTCACAAAATAGTTCCATGTTGAAAGGGAGATCAATATCTGGACCTGCTCATTAGCACATAAAATTCCCCCCCCTATATGGATGCCTTTATGCTTTCTAATCTTTGCTTTTAAGAGAGCATAATTTGTCCCAGCACTTTGGGAGTCTGAGACAGGAGAATTGCGAGTTCAAAGCCAGCCTCAGCAATGGTGAGGTGCTAAGCAGCTCAGGGAGACCCTGTATCTACATAAAACACAAAATATGGCTGGGGATGTGGCTCAGTGGTCAAGTGCTCCTGAGGTCAATCCTCGGTACCAAAAAAGAGAGAGAGAGAGAGTGCGAGCATAATTTGATAATTTGGTTGTGTTCATTCTGACAACTGAGGGTTGACAGCAACAGAGATACTCAATGTCTAGAGGTAAGGTGGACTCCCATCACAATCCTAATGGTGATTATCTCCTACAATCCCTAGCCAAACTGCAGAGGCATTAGCTACCTCAGCTTCTTTTTTATAAGGTTGGAAAGGCTGTGTTTGCTGAGTGAGAAGCAGCCCCAGTTCTCCAGTGCACTATGAGGACACTTGTTTGTGTGGGGAGAGGGGGAATATGACATGAGGATGGTAATGGAGGCTTCCACAGCCCTCACCTATCTCTCTGTATGGGAACCTGAGACTACCTTCATTCCTGTCTACAGCAACCTTCTGGGTATAGCAGAGGTCTTAAGCCAGCAGTTTGGGGCTAAACTAGGGCCAACTGGTATTCTCTAAAAAGAACACAGAGCTCATTTCTTCTTAGAACTGCAACTCTGCTCCTTAGGCTAGCTCCTTAGGGAGAAAAGGCATCAGATTAATTTCTGGATAGGAATGTGATTAATGAAAATAATAAGCTATTTTAATTATCTTTTATCTACCAATTACTGCCTTTTCAAAGCACTCTGCACTGAAGCTGTTGACCAGAGAAGTTATTTACTCTCAGTTCGCTTCACAGTAAATTATGTCAGAATAGTTTCCTTCTCAGTTCATTTTTCTAAAACTTCAGAGCTGACAGAGACAGAACCCATTTAGTCTAACTTCCTTATTTTACAGCTGGGGAAACTGAGATCGATAGTAGGGAAGAAATTTGCTTAGAGTCTCCTAGCTGGTTAACAACAACAATATAAAAACCAAGAAGTTTCCTGACTCCCCAGCCAGTATTCTTTCCATAGTTGACGTCCTGATAATAGTTGCTTTGGACAAAATTCTCAATTTAAATTCTATTACTAAAACTTCTAGGCCAAAACATGCCAACAAAGCTCCCCTGCCTATGTACACATACCAATATTGTGCTATAGCCAAACAATTTCAACGAACAAAATCTGAAACTTATGTTCCTAAGGGAACCACCAACAATATATTTCAGACCGAAGCATTCTTTACTGGTCATGCACTTATTTTTCATCTCACCACCTGATATAATGTTTGGGGATGTGGCCTCATTTTGCCTGAGCTTAATTGCTATAATAATACTAAAAAGGATTCTCTAAGAGAGCAACAATTTTCAAATTTCAAGGAGTCACAGATGAGGTAGGCCTTTGTAGATGAAAGGTAAACCCTGCACCAATATCTGGGATCTGAGATTTGGAACTAACATTATGTGAAGTATCCTCACATAATTTTTCACTTTTATCCTTTTGAAATCTCAGAGCATTACTAAAGCATTTGAATTCCTACAGATGGATGGACTAGCCTCTATTTACTGTACATACATCTGGTTTAACCATCACTGTGTCAGACAAATTTTTTGTGTCTAGAAAAAGGCAGAAACAGAAGGATCAGTGCCACCACTGGCTCTTTTGGCCACCTTTGGAGTTCCATAGGAACTTGTCCCTCATGAAGCTCCCATCCATTACTCAGCGATTTCCATACTTGGTTCCTACTCCTGGGTTCCCCCTCTCAATGAATGGCACCAAGATTCAGTTAGTGCGCCCATTCAGAAGCCTGAAGGTGAACCATTACTCTTCCCTTTGTCTTTTCATTCAATCCATTACCAAGCGTGGTCTAGTCTCCCCCCTTTATCACTTTCATTCTTTTATTTTTCTCTGTCTCTCTCTGTGCCACCATCTTGCTTTGTCTAATGTACAAAAATGTCTTGTTCTAGGCCATGTCCTAAACTAAGGGAACAATGATGAATGAAGCATACAAGAACACACAAACTCAGAGTTCATGGATGGATTCCAATTTGGCTACTTATTTATCCACCCCCTTCAGTGGACCATGAGCTTGTGAAAAGTGTTAGCCAAGTCTAATTCTACTCTGTACCTCCATAATGTAGCACCTGGCATGAGTTAAGCACTCAACAAATAAATGTCAATGAATAAATGTTCAACTTTCAAAGCTGTGTAGTAGCCCCAACCTGGCTCTGTTTGTCGGTTATGAACCAGAAAACTCTCTCTGACTTTGCTTTCTTCCAATTCTCTACCAATTTATCCTAGTCATCCAGTAATTTTGGAAACATCTGTGTTGTTGTACATATTTCTTGCACGTCCTATGCTTTCTGGAGCTATGGGCTCTGTCTCTTTATCTGGAAAGTATGCTCAATCTTCTCCCTTCTCTCTGCAGGAAAACTGGCTCTCCTTATAGCCCTCTTGATCTACCCAGTATGTAGAGCCAGCTGCCCTCTAGGCAGAGTGAAGTTATGAGGTTACCTACAGGCCCTAAGTGGCCAAGTCTAAAAGCTTGACAACTCTTACCTACAAGCTGGAAACTCTAACCTCTGGTAATCTTTCAGTTAAAAGCATCCTTCATGTGAACATTCAAACTTTATTTTCACTACCACACCAAAGTTTGTCTCTAGGCTAAGTCACTATTGTCTTAAAATTCCGGTGAAATTTGGATTATTGAAAAGAATGGGCTAAACTAGTGATTAAACAAAGCCTGTCTGCTTCTCTGATTCAAGGGAAGGAGGAGAGTGATCATCTTTACTCCACACAATACAAAGGTCAAGGACCTGAGTCTATCTTTGTCTACCATTGTATTTTCAATGCCTCACTCATTGTAGCATCTAAATAAGTGTTTCCTAAGCAAAATGAATCCTGAGATCTACAGTAGGCACCACTAGTTTATGCATCATGTCACTGAATTCTTATTTTGTGCAAAATGAATGGGGAAAGAAGCCTTAAAACACATCAAATTAAATCCCCTCATTTTACAAATGAAAACACAAAGGTCAAGAGTGAGTAACATAACTAACATTATATAGCAAGTTAGTGCCAAAGCATGGATTTGAATCAGGCATACTGACCCCATCGCTCTTTCAACTGCATCAAATTCTCCCCCAACTCCTGGCTCAAACCCACATATTTTAGTGATATTTTTCATTGCTGTGACTAAAAGACCTGATTAGAACAATTTTAGAGGAGGAAGAGTTTATTTGAGAGCTCATGGTTTCTGAGGTCTCAGTCCATACACAGCCAGCTCCATTCCTTGGGGCTTCAGGTGAGGCTGAACATCATGGTAGAAAAGTGTGGTAGAGGGAAGCAGCTCACATGATGATCAGAAATCAGAGGGAAACTGTAACAGCAGTCCCTTCACCTTCTGAATATAACCCTCTTTGCTCTAAGGTTTATTTTTTTAAAAAAATGTTTTTCTCTCTTCTTCCCTCTACTCCTCCCTAACAAAATTAGGGAGACAGTGTTATCTTTTCTCCCCTAGTTAACTGCCCTTGATCACACCCACTATAGGAAGGAGATGCCTGCTGAGGATCTGGAAGGTGAATATCCCCCAAATTAACAAGTGAATCCTAATAGCCATCAGGGTACCCTGGGACCCCCTACCAGAGCACACCTGAAATGTAACCCTTGAAAAGTTCCTTTAAAACCCCTCTATCACTCCTGATTACAAGAGTCACAGATTTGGGACAGGAGACCCTGTGTTTCTCCTTTGCTAGCAAAGCAATAAACCTTCTTTTCCCTTTTTCTCAAAACTGTGTCATTATTAAATTGGTATTGATTGGCATTGGGGACAGGGATTGAGCTTTCAGTTACAAGACTAAGCTCAATTCACCAAATATATACCCAAAAAGCATACCTCCAATGACCCACCTCCTCCAGCCACACCATGCTCACTTTCAGCTACCACTCAGTTAATCCCTATCAGGGGATTAATTCACTAATTGAATTGAGGCTCTCATAACTCAATCATTTCCCATCTGAATGTTCTTGCATTGTCTCACATATGAGCTTTTGGAGGATACCTCACATCTGTAACATAACACCAAACAAGAGTGCCCTATAGGGATTTAGGAAAAGTCTGGCTGCTTAGTGTTCATTCTTCCTGCTTATGTTTTGATGTATTTTTTAAAACTTTCTTTAGTATATTCAATTTTTTTTAGTTGTAGATGGATGCAATACCTTTATTTATTTATTTTTATGCAGTGTTGAGGATCAAACCCAGTGCCTCACACATGCTAGGCAAGCGCTCTACCACTGAGCCACAACCCCAGCCCCTTGATGTAAATACTGACATCTGGATGTGTCAGAGAGTTGCTCCCTTTCACTTCTATTCACATCCCCTTAGCTTTTTTTTTGCAGTGGAATGAAACTTTAAAGTGTTCTGTATTTTTAACACATAGAAATGAAGCCTATCAAGCCAGATACAATAGATAATAATAGATCAATAAATCACTTGCTTTAGTGCCAGAGTATTCTGACTGCTTGGTGCTGATTTAATAGGTCTGGGAGAAAATAAACAAGAGAATTCAATAATAAGCACCTGCTCTTTCCAATAAACTTGCCGGGAAACAACTAAAAGTGAAAGGAATCAATTTAGATATAAATGACATAACAACTGGTCAGTCTAACAGGAATGCTGGGAACTGTCCCAGCTTCATCTGAAGCTCTTTGCCCTCCTCTGTCCTGGTGCCTCTGCATCATAAAGGTTCTGTGCTGTATTTCAGTTGTAACGTTTCCACCTATGCAGAAAAACACCCCTCTCCTCTTTCTAGCTTCCTTAGAGAAATGGCTCTGTAATACCAATCCCTCTCTAATAAAGCTGAATTGTGCTTCAATTTAACTTTTTAAAAATGTTTTCATGTTTCTTATCTTGGGTTTTTTAATTTATTCTCATGACACTCACATGAAGTAGGTAAAGGAGGAGTTGTCACATCAGAGAGATGAAATGACTGTGAGGGGTCACTGGGCCTCTCAGAGACAGAAAGGGACAGGAAGCCAGGACTCTAGACAGAGTCTAGTCCTCTTCTATCAATGCCATTTTGTCACTAAAGGAGACACTCTGTGAGGAAATTTCTTCTTTGTTCTTTATCACAAAATATATGAGGCGATATATTCTAGGGGAGGAAATTAAAGGGTCACAGGTCAGCATTACTTTAGTCCAGTGCAGACAATATGGAGCTCTAAAAAGGAGTCATGAGACAGATTTATTCATTTCTCTCTTCTGTATTGGTGCTGAGATAACATTTCCTAGGAAAGATCTGGACACCAAAGCTTTGGAAACAGGAGCATTATTTCCATGGGTACCCAAATTCCAGCTCTGTTATGCCACACATGGTCCATTGGCCAACTCTGACTCTGCCTATTTTTATAAATAAAGTTTCATTTCCTCACAGCCAAACATATGTATCTATGTATGGTCTGTGGCCAATATTGCACAACAATGGCAAAAATGAGTAGTTATAATAGAGCTTCTGTGGCCTCAAAACCTAAAATATTTACTTCCCGGCCCTTTACAGCAATGTCCAGTGACCTTTGGTAGGGAAATCAAACACCAAGCACCCTCATGATGAAAGGTTCCTTTCTCCATGAGAGAGGAGTTATGTCCAGAGCAGGATTTACTAAGACTGAGAAGGAGACTATGCACTGATGAAAGATCTCAAGTAGGTCTTTGGGGATAAGGACAAGACTGAGAGTTAGCTTCAACATTTTTTGCCATTATTTCTTATTTTATGTTTATTATTGCATTATAATTATACTTAATAGTGGGATTCATTATGCCATATTTGTACATGCACTTAATTTGATCAATCTCATTCCCTCATACCTTCCTTTTCTCTCTCCTGAGCCTCTTGCTTGCTTGCATTCTTCATAAAATTGTTCTTTAGCCCTCATTATTTTTGCTGTGAAAACTACTTACCATAGAGACTTCCAGCTATTTACAATTCCTGGAAGACTTTTCTCTTCATCATCTGTAACATCTGCCCCAGTGCCAGAGGGTTAAAGGACCATGAAATCAATACCCTGCAGCAGACACTGAAGAGATTACGGATGTGTCTTTCCCATAAGCATCCTATTTCCAACTTGTTCCATGAAGCAGGGCCACCAGCAATGACATGGGAAAGATCTAGCTTTGTGGGATTTTCTGAAGTTTATCTGTGTACAGAGATGTGGGATACTTTGGGGCAACACTGACCTTGGTAAAGCCACAGAACCTGGGAAGTCTCTGCAGGTAAGGTCTCTAAGTAGATATTCCCTGCAATATGATCCATTTTGTGGGTCTGGATATCACTATGAACCAAGAGTTAACAAGAGAGTTAGAAAGCTCACTCTCCTAAGAAATCACAAGTGCCTTCAGAAATGCTTGACTGACATATTAGGGCTGTTCAAAGAAGCTGAACCATGAGGAAATAAAATATCAATAGGAGATACATATCCTCTCTCATACATATGTGTATATATATGTATGTATATATACATACATACATATATATTTAGATATCTATAGATATTATGTATATCAATAAATAAATGGATTTATTATGAGAATTAACATGGTTATGGAGAATGAGAAGTTAGTTCCACAATCTGCCATCTACAAGCTGAAAAACCAAAAAAACTGGGAGTATAATTCAGTCGGAGTCCAAAGGCCTGAGAATTTAGAGGCATAAGTCCCGATTTGAGTCTGATAGCCTGAGAACCAGGAGCTCTGATGACTCAGGGCAGGAGAAGATGAACATCACAACTCCAGCAGAGTGAATTCTCACTTGTTTCATCTTTTCCTTCTATTCAGGTCCCCAAGGGATTGGGTGATTTCCCCACCTCTGCACTGGAAAGGAACATTTGCTTTACTCTGTTCACCAATTCAAATGTTAATCCCTTCCAGAAAAACTCTCATAGATACCCAGAAATAATAATGTAATTGTTTTCTTGGCACCTCTGGATCACAAGAATGTCCCTCCAAGAGCCGCATAGTTTCACTCTCCCTCTGCCCTCTTTTTGCCTGCCCTTACTCTGTTAGTTTCCTAGGGCTGCAATAACAAAGGATCACAAATGGAGTGGCTTAAATAATAGACATTTCTTGCCTTGTGCTTCTGAAAGCTAGATATCTGAAATCAAAGTATCAACAGGGTTGATATATTCTGAACTCTATTCCGTGCCTCTGTCCTAGCATCTGATGGTTTGGTAGCAATTACCCCAATCTCTGCCTCTATCTGAACATGTTCTCTCCCTTTGTATGTCTGAGTCCAAATTTCTCCTTCACATTAGGAAACCATATTGGATTTGAGTCCCACCTTACTCCACTATGACCTTGTCTTAATTAATTATATCAGCAATAAACCTTATTTCCACACAGTTACATTCAATATATGAATTTGGGGTAGAGGACATAATTAACTTATGATGACTATTATTCACCAATTCTCTCACCTACCTTTTCTCAACTTTTGCCTCTTCAAAGATTTACATCTGTGCCTCAAATTCTGGGCCATGTCAATACCAATTAAAGTTGACATAAGACATAAAACCAGAGAGCATAAGATATGTATTCAACCATTATTATAAGTCAGTTGTTTGTGGGCTGGGGTTGTGGCTCAGTGGTAGAGCACTTGCCTAGCACATGTGAGGCACTGGGTTTGATCTTCAGCACCACATAAAAATAAGTAAATAAAATAAAGTCATTGTGTCCATCTATAACTAAAAAAATTTTTAAATGAGTCAACTGTTTCTTAAGTATATGAACTTAAATAAGTTACATCAATGTCTTTGGGGCTCAGATGTTGCATTGGTAGGATGGGAAGAATATTTTCTGCTTTATGAGATGATTATATGGTTTGCATCACACAGTTCAGTCCATGGTGAGGCTCAGTCAACAGTAACTGTTATCATTTTCTATGGCAGCTAACTATAGCTTCAGCATTGGGACACCCTTGACCTGAGAACAAAGAAGAAAGCTGAAGAGAGCAGGTGTGGCATTTCCTTTGTTCCAAAAATATTGAGCATCTATAGGTTCTAAGGACTCTTCTAGGGACTGGAGAATCAGCAATGAAGTCAACAAAGTTGCCATTATCAAAGATCTGACAATCCAGTGACACAGATGTACAAGATACAAAACTAGGAAATATATAATCAAGTAAAGTAGTGATAAGTTTGATGAAAAAAAAAACATGGGCAAAAGGATAATACAGTAAAAGTGACTAGCTTGGGAATGATTCTGAGAGGAAATGGAAGTTTGCTGACCAGTGTGGGGGACTAGCTAGGTGATATTACTCCCAATTCCCATGAGACTACGCTGACTACAACTTTAGCTAACATTCCAGTAGTCACCTCTACTGCATGATTTAGGAGTGAATATTCTCAACAATTGGCTCAGAGGTGAATATTGATTCTAATTCGCCTCTTTCATGACTGCTTAACTCTTATGTCTCTTACCACTGAGCACTGAGCTATGTGCTGCACAGTATTTTTTATTGTTATTTCTTCTATGCTAATTTCTTTGACTGGACTATTGGCTCCTTGAAGGCAAGATAAATAGCTCGTACTTCTTTTGCAATAATCTCATTCTGAGTAGCATGCTAAAAGAGGTAGTAGTTTCTCCATAATAGTGTATTAAATAATTTACAAAGAAAAACAGTCTCTCTGACTTTACAAGACACCGTCCATAGCTAGAGGAAAACCCTAAAATTTATTATTATTATGCTAAGAGGGAGAGTGTGAAAAGTAATCTTTGCTTCATTGGATAATCATAGTCTGATAAGCTTCACTGTTTCAGAGGACACATTATTTCCTGTATCTTAATCCAATTTATGTAATAGTAGTAACCACCATATTTGCAGTGATTCCTTGATGCTAGGTATTGTTCTAAATGCTTTACATACATAAATTAATTTAATTTTCACCACTACCCATGAGTTAGGCAATGTTATTATGTTCATTTTACAGGTAAGGACAATTGAGGCCCAGAGAGTTAAAGTAACTTTCCCAAGGACTCACTAACACATGATAGTCTGGCTACAAAGTCTGAGCTACACTGAAGTGTTGTGATCTCTATAATTTAATCGATAAGACCAAATGGCTTAGGAGACAGTATATAGTAAAGTGGTAAAGATCTTAAAGTTGGGGTCAAATTGGTCTAGATTCATATCCCAGATCTAAAACTTGAAAGCTGTGTGACTTTGAGCAAATAGCTTTTCTTGTCCAAATCTCAGCATTCTTACCTGTAAAATTAAGAATAAGGCTAGGCATGTAGTTCAGTAGTATAGCATTCGTCAGGCATGCATGAAGTCCTGAGTTCAATCCCCAGCACTGCAAAAAGAAAAAAAGAAAAAAGAATAAACATACCACCCACCTGATAGAATTTTATACCAATAAAATGAACTAATACATGTAAAGCATATATTCTGGTGCCTGTCACCCCCCAACATACACATACTAGTATATTTTTTGTACCTGGAACCCAGGGGTACTTAACCACTGACCCACATCCCCAGCCCTTTTTTATTTTTAATTTAGAGACAGGTTCTCACTAAGTTGCTTAGGGCCTCACTAAGTTGGTGAGGCTGGCTTTGAACTTGCAATCTTCCTGCCTCAGCCTCCTGAGCCGCTAGGATTGTAGGTATGCATCATTGCACCCAGCAAACACTAGCATTTCTGTGCTAACAATGTGTTTAACAGATAGCTGACTGAGGGATTTAAACATTGGCCCTAGGAAGAAGATAGGCTGGAAATCAGAAGGTGGTTCAGCCAATCAGTCAAGGTACCCACATCTCTTCAGCTTTTGAAAAAGATGCTACCATAGTTTGGGTGGCAGATTGTAGTTGCTGTGGCCGTGGTGGAAATGGTAGCAACAGACTTGCAGTGATTGGGGTATGGGATGGGGACTGACAATGTTCTAAACTTCTATGAAGATAGGTTTTGAAAAACATAATTCCTAACAATGCTAAAGGAGGAATTAGCTTACTGACACTTCACTTAAAATAGGTGGTCTTTGCACACTTCAACTATTGATTCTGAAATTTTTTATGATGGTCTTGGGGTAAAGAGGAGAGGCAACAAATTATTTTCTAGGTTCCCATAGGACTTATCAATACATAGGCAGTAGGGCATAAACAAATGTGCTAGTGTTTCTTACTAGTAAAGGAAAAGCGGCCCTTATGCCAATTAGCATATTGTTATTGGACCATACATTTATTCCCGTCTGCCCATTAATTCTTATAGCAAGATGTAGAGAGGGGATCAAAGATCACAATATATGACTAAAGAGTCTGAAACAGAAGACTATGCCTGTTTCTTCTTCTTTCTGTGTGATTCCTCAAAAAGCATAGCAGCCTCTGCCATGCTGGCCTCCCTGAACAAAGCAAGTAGAGCCACATTCTGCAAAGAACAATTTTTTAAAAAGATAACGTATGACCTTTATTTTAATCACAATTTCCCCTTAGTAAACCCATCTTAGTAAATATATATACACATGTATATGTGTGTGTATATATATATACACGTATATGAGTGTATATATATATGTGTGTGTATATATATATATATACATGTGTGTATATATATACACACACATACATACATATAATGTGTACATTATATATAATTACATATAATTTTTCAAATAATCTCAAAACTACAGAAAGGTTTCAAATGCAGTAGAAAAAGCTTTTTCTTAGAGCCCCTGCCAACTCCCAGTAGCCCAGGCCCAAGCCTGCCTCCAGGGACTGCCAAGGGAGCCCAGGCCCAGGATCAGGAATACCTCTGGGGACCCCCAAGGGAGGCGAGGCCAAGGTCAGGCCTAGATCTGATTTTCAGGCCTGTGTGAGAGCCCAGGACCAGGACTACCCCTGCGCAGAGTGGAGGTCCATGCTGTTGCTACCTTCCTGAATCCCTCTTGGGACACTGCAGCCATGGCCATAGCCCTCCCCATATAGAGGCCTCTACCTTGGGACAACAGATAAGCCCTGGAAGCAGATGCCTGCCAAAGCAGAGCATGCCACAGCATGACATCTCTGACTAGAGCCCAAAGACATTGTAAGTCCCACCCTTTCAGCCCCATCTCTGAAAGTGTTTGCATCCATCTTGGGCCACCCCCACTGCTATCTTGAGTTACTTCCACTAACACCACCAGCATCTTTAGTTGCAGTAGCATTCATCTGGGGACACCTGCTGGGGACTGGAAGGGAACTACAGGGTAAGGTACGGGTAATCTGTAGGATCACTACAAGATTATAGGATAGAAACCACAATAGCTCCGATCAGCACTATAAGAAAGGGAGACACATAATCAACATGAAAAAACAAGGGAAGAAAGTGCCCCAAACAAACCAAGATACTGCAGTAATAGAACCCATTGACAGTGCAGTTGATGAAATGTCAGAGAAAGAATTCAGAATGTACATAACTAAAATGATCTGTGAATTAAAGAATGACTTAAGTGAGGAAATACAGGCAAAAATTTATCACTCCCACGAAGTGATAAGAGAGCAAATAAAAGCAACCATTGATCACACCAACAAAGAGATAAGGGAGCAAATAATACAGGTAGCAAAAGATTACTTCAAGAAAGAGCTAGAGATTGTGGGAAAAACCCAATTCTTGAAATGAAAGAAACAATAAACCAAATAAAAAACTCAATAGAAAGCATTACCAACAGACTAGATCACTTGGAAGACAGAACCTCAGATAACGAAGACAAAATATGCAAACTTGAAAGCAAAGTTCAGGGCTAGGGTTGTGGTTCAGTGGTAGAGTGCTTGCCTAGCATGTGTGAGGCACTGCGTTCAATCCTCAGCAGCACATAAAAATGACTAAATACAGGTATTGTGCTCATCCACAACTAAAACAATATTTAAAAAAAAGAAAGAAAGTTGACCAAACAGTGAAGATGGTAAGAAACCAAGAACAGAATATCCAACAATTATGGGATAGGATCAAAAGACCAAATCTAAGATTTATTGGGTTAAAAGGCACAGAGTTACAAACCAAAGGAATACACAATCTCTTTAATGAAATAATATCAGAAAATTTCCCAAACATGAAGAATGAATTGGAAAATCAAACACAAGAGGCTTATAGGACACCAAATGTACAAAATTAAAACAGACCTACATCAAGAAACATTATAATGAAAATGCCTAGCATACCAAATGAGGATAGGATTTTAAAGGCCGCAAGAGAGAGGAATCAGATTACATATGGGGGGAGACCAATTCAGATCTCAGCCTTTTCAATACAGACACTCCAAGCTAGGAGATCCTGGAACAGCATATGCCAAGCTCTGAAAGAAAATGGGTTCCAAACTAAAAAGCTTCTTCTCAGCAAGAGAAACTATCAATGAAGTGAACAGAGAGCCTACATTCTGGGAGCAAATTTTTGCCACACGCACATCAGACAGAGCACTGATCTCCAGGATATATAAAGAGCTCAAAAAACTTAACACCAAAAAAACAAATAATCCAATCAATAAATGGGCTAAGGAGCTGAATAGAAACCTCT